>OY757912.1:98688954-99403977 GCA_963585895.1 Sepioteuthis lessoniana
AAGTGAAGTGCAAATGGTCTCATCCAAGCTTTGAACTCAGGTTGCCAATTGCATTTTATACAGTGATAACCATTACACTCAATGTGCTATTTTGATATCTTGGAGAACATATTTTTCTGCCAGACATTGCCTTACCTAGATCCTCTAAAGTCCATATTTGGTTCTCTGAGATTTCTTGCTTTTTTAAAGCCGAACTTGCCATTCAAAAAAATGTGGATGAGGCTAAAGAGAAGACCGTGAAGCTGTTGGTATAAATGAAGGGTTTTGAAAAGTCAGTAGGATCCTGGGATATGTGTGTAAAGCCCCAAAGAGAATACTTTGAAGGGGATTACATCTTTATTGCTCAATGTTGACTATTTTTTCATGAATCCATTAAATGGCTGAATTCTTTCTGAAAAAACCTTATATACAGATACATTTAATAAAATTTGCAGTTGTATATTTTCTCTCTGGTTTTCCTTAAAATTGCGTCAGAAAAAAAAATATCTCTAATTGAAAATGGGTATGTCTATTGGTTGACTACTCGGGTGTAACATTTTTTCCATTTTGTACCTCTTTTACATACTGCTTGTTCATGGGACAATAAGTGTAATTCTACCTTTTGGGATGTGTTTGTGTATTCTTTCATTTTGATAGCATGGATATGTATGTTATGTTTATAAAAGGTTAAATGCTTTTGTACGTACAAATGCATTTATATTGTCTTTCCTTCTGTGGTGTTCAGTGTTAGTATATCATGGATAATGTTTGTTTAATGCAGACTCTAAAAAATATCTTCCTTAGCATCAAGTAAACCAGTAATTGGCAACAAAACAAACAAAAAGAGTCAAATTTTATGGCAAAATTGTTTAAAGTAATAATAATTTATCATCTCTAACTACAGGTAATGGTATAAAACTTTGTTGATTGGTTCATTAAAAGATTGTCATGTGAAGAAGAGCAAAAATAAGAATCTAAATTTACAAGACATTTTGAATGAAACATTTCTTTTTAATATATGAATTCAATATGAAGATAATATGATCTAACATTTGATATATTTTTTATTATATTTCCTTTGGAGTAGATTTGAGATTTCTATGAAAACATATTTCTTCCTAAAATTAGCTCATTTGAAATGTATTTTTCTCATGTCTGTGGCATTTAAAATGAAATCAGTTTATATCTAAACTGTTTTCTGAATGTCTTCAAAGCAAATGTAAATTTTATTTTATTTCTTAGTATTATATAGTTACTGTTGATGCTTTTTTTTGCAAGATATGTCTCTACTGATTAAAAGAATCATTGGATAAACAACTAAGATGGAAATATGAATAAGATCATTATCTTAAAATGAATTAGTTTTATTGTAACTGTCATTTTTTTTATCAAACCACCATCTAAGCAGTCTGCATTAAAATACTCAGCATGAATTTTAAAAATATTAAGTTCATATACAAAATGCTTTGCAACCTTTTATGTATCTTATATAAGTACTAGTATAGGCTTCTCTTGTAGAACTTTTTTTTCTGAAGACTGTGGATTTTTATAATAAAAGTAATAGAATCTGGACTGCTTGTTTTAGGAGGCTGCAAAATGCATGTGTTATCCCATGGTTTGACAAGGCCCAAAGAGACTATTTCCTCCTTTGGGTGCTGACAGTTGAACTTTCAGTGGAAATGGAATTGTGGAATTATTTGTTTTATTTTCGTATTTAATTATTCCTTTTTTTTGTATTTATTTATTTTTTTTCATTTTAAAATTTATTCATATATTAATCTCTCACTGGCATAGTTCCTACTCCTAATGATCAGAATACTTTTGCATGGATGAATACTTCTGCCTAAGATAATATAGTATCTGTACCTATGGAATTTCTACAATTATTTTAAAAACAATGCTGATGAAAAGTTATCAAAACTTTCTTGATATTATTTTTCTGTAATTGCAAACATGAGATGTTTGATTCATAAATTATGATGGTTACCTTCTGGATTTAGTTGGGGTTTTTTCTGTTCTTTTAAGATTGGATTAAAAAGGTTGAAGACTCTTGGTCTAGAACTTATCAGGTCATTCTAAATACCTCATTTGCCAAATCTTTATATTCTGTACTTTATTTTGGTTTTTTTTTGTTTGTTTTTTGTAAAACATCATATTTCCCAGTTTGGTCAGGTTGCTTACTGTCCAGATTTTGCTCCTCATAACTCCTACATTTTACTTAAGCAAAAATCACTGTTGAAGAAAAGAGATTTGAAATTGAATGAGACTAAAGAGAAATCAATAGGATCCTAACAGAAAACTTAGCAGATTTTTGAAAACTGGAAGAAGCACTAGTTTAAACTTATAAAGTCCTAAGTGAAATACTTTGAAAAGAACAAGTTGCTATTTCCCTAGGTAGGCTATATTTTTGTTGAGATTAGATGGCTGGATCATTTCCAGACAGACTTCATACACATAGATTTTCTCTGTCAGCTGACGCTTGTGATATTTCATAAGAATTTGATTGCTGAGTCCATATTGAATTGAAAGTAACCTGAGCTATTTTGAGTGATTGAATACATTATATGCCTTAATGCCTTTAGGGTTTAGAGAAATTTTTTGACCTCCAAGATATTCAGTTATTTTAATGATGTGTAGATAAGTTCTGCCTGGGGTAATGTTTTTAAGAATCTATTTGCAGTTTTTACATTGCTGATTCAAAATGCATTATTCTGAACCCACATTTTGATGTCAATCTTTTGTTTAGGCACTACATCTTTTCTACAAAGTTTGTATTATCATGATTTTGTAAACATTAATCTTATAAAGATTGATAAATATCCTTTATTATTATCAATCTCAGAATTCCAATATGAATTACCCAACCTCTCCTCAATGGTCAATTTTTTAAACTGACTAGAGTTGGTTGCTTAACCAAGATTAAAAACCCCAGTCTTTTCTATTAGTTATTCATAGCCAGGAATAATTCAAATATGTATACATCTCTCTCTTTGTATACTCATACATCTGCCTGCATTTAACCTGTTGTATTTACTTAACCCATCCACTATGAGCAGGATGCATCACAAGGTCAAATTTTTTGTGAAGTACTGCTGTTTGAATCCACTGATTTCATTCTAGACTGGTTTCCTTACCAAGGTTAGAGAATCCAGTTTGCATTACTATTTCCCCATTGCTGGCCCAGCTATGGGGTCAAATAGTATCAAGTTGTTCTTCTTCAATGATAGCTTTAGCATTAAATAACCTATGAAGGTTGATAAGCCATTAAATAAAGAAACCAAACCCATTGCTTTATGGAAAAAAAAGGATTCATGCTTTTCCTGAGGGTTTAAATGTGAAGTTAAATGAAAACTGCTTTATCCAAGATTTGAACTTAGGTTGCCAATTCCTATGCTAAGCCCACCTCTTTTATTTTATATACCCATATATTTATATATATATATATATATATGTATATATATAACATACAACAATGTGGAAAAATTGCTTTTAATATATAGAGGATAATTTTGAAAAATATACTTTCTAAAAATCAATATTTGATCATGAATCAAGCATTCTTTGTGATAAAATTTATGAGCTTGGATTGATTTTGTATTTATAAACTTTGATTTTTCTTTTCTCATGACACACACATACTCATAGAATACATTTTTACATTGTCATACATTTACCTAATTCTGTGTCTATTAAAATAATACTGTTTTTTATTTGTCTTTTCTTTTTTTTTGGCTAATCCATTTTTGGTCAATGTACATTTAGCCCAGCAGTTAATTTAGCATAGAACCAACAAAACCTCCCAAAACAAAGAGGAATTTTTTTTTTAAATTCATTTAATCTTAAGCCAAATTTGTTTTTCTAGTTTTTCAATTGCAATCAGCCAATATCAGAAGACAGAAAACATTTTTTATCCTTTGCACATTTTAGGAAAGAAATATTACTCAGGCAGATCTTGTTAGTTTCCATCTTCAATACAAGGGATACTTTTAATTTTGTTTTTAAAGTTTTCAAAATGACCATTGAAATATTCTTATCGTAAAAAATATCTTAAAACTGTAAAATCTTTACAGAATTAGTTTGATTTTTCTGTGTTTCAGTTTGCAAACAATTATGTAGATATGCATATACATTTGAAAAACTAACTAGATGCTACTTTCACCATGTCAACAGGGCTCAAAATATGCTGACTATATCCTCTGCAGAGGGGTAAGACTTCCAAAATGTGGTGTCCTGGGTATGATACTGAATTCTGAGAGTCAGGCTCTAGTTCTGGAGATTAGAGGAGTGTGAAATACCCCTTCATTGCCATTACTCCCAGATTCTTTTGGATCCAGAGTAGTAGGACCTGTTATGATGTCATTTATGGGTCAAATAGATGTGTTTAAAATTATTTATATTTCATGATACAGTGTGAAAAAAAACCCTCCTCAAAAACAACACAAAGAATGTAAATATGAGTGCATAATGAATAATAACCTCTAGGCATAAAATAACTCAAGATTGGTTGACTGCTGTTAAAATCAATCAAAATGTTAGTCATATGATAGTTATTTACACAGTCTGTTTTAGATGGCCTTCAAAATAAATATCTTTCAGATTGTCTTCAGATGTCACAAGGGTCAGTAAAAATGTCTGTTGGCTAACCAAGGTACCCTTATGAAATTTGATCAGATGAGGTTTATTTTTTAATATGGTCCTTTTTACATTCCACACACTTCTTCTCTCAGTGTTGAAGTGCTCAGATACCATTGGTCAAAAAAGATATCATTAGCAGAGATGACATTATCATATGAATTTTTCAGTCTACCCTTGTATGTCAGTTCAGCTTTAAATATTACAAAATGATGAAGTAGATATGTTTGCTGTTGCTTATAATTTTCTTGTCTCCTATAAAAAAAATGAGAAAATTTTCTTTATCTCTTCTACTCATGAAACTAAATAAACAAAAATAGGAAATAAATTTTACATAAAAGATACAAGATAGCAATTATAAGAGCAAATGAAGGCCTCCAAGAGAATATTTGCAAGTATGCTAAGGGATGAAAAATATGGTTTCAAGGGAGAGAATCTGATGCTTCTGTTAGAAAATCATCATTCCTTTGGAAATTTTTAAGTGTGGCATATTTGCAATTCCAATAATTTTCTTGTATTTAGCAGTTCTTGGATAATTTCTGATCATTGCAAATTAATCAAAATGTGCCTCAGATATCATTATTGATTTTTCTTTTTTTTACTCAAGAGGTGGGGGAGTAAAAAAAAACAAACTAAAAAGACAAGCATTTTTATTTAAATACCCTTGCTGCACTTGAGAATTAGATCTCGTCTGAAAATTATTTCCTTGAAGACCCACTGCCTTCCCCAAAAATGCCATAATTTGTGTGAAAACTGATTATTCTTGATGCAAAACCACAAACTGCTTCTATCTCAGATATTTTAATTTGTTGTAATTGAGATGATTTTACGTTTTTTTATTTTGTTGAAACTTTTGCATAGAAATGACAGAAAATGATTAACTATGAATGTTCTGTTAATGACCATCAAAAGAGAATAATAAAATATATCTTTGCAAATTGATTCTGCTAAAGCTGGATGATGTGGGTAAGTCTTGACTCTTTTAATGAATAGGAAATGTAAAAAAAGTGCAAATGAATCAATTCGTAGTATCATAAGTAAGAATATTATGGTACATAGTTGAATAAATGAATTGTTTTTTTTAATTCATTTTTGTTTGTAAAATATCAAGCAGGAGAGGAGAAAGCCTGACAGCAATTACTTACAAACCAATAGCACCTGTTGATGTAATAGCCATCAATTTTACAAAATATTGTTGATTAGATTATAAATTTAAGTTGGCGACCATACTTGAGGGCACCCCAAAGTTTCCTTTTTCATTAGCTACTATACTGAGATGTAGGGAAGGGTGCTATTTCTTTCCTTGGATTGCTCCTCTTTACCCTTGATATGTACCTTATTATGTTGAGTGTTAAGTAAGGAGATATCAAGTACCATTTTTGAGTCTTTGGTATGGCTGGACCTGGGATTGAACCTTGGTCTTCCAGGCCAATGGGCTAGTTAGATTATAAATAGATGGAGCAAAATAATGAATTTCTATTGATAATATTTAAGAGGGTGCCAAAAAGTTGTTTTGTTTATTTTGAGAGTTAAATAAACTTGAGAAATTTTATGCTAAGTGTGTGTAACTGCCAGATGACTAAATAGAATAACAAGTATGTCTTTACCTAACCATTCCACAATGAGCGAGGTGTAACACAAGGTCAATTTTTATAGAGAGTAAAACTGATTTGAATTCAGAGTTTTCCTCCTTCGAGACTATTTGGCTTACCAAAGCCTAAGAACTCAGTCTACTATACTATTTACCAATAGCTGGGCAGAAGGAAAACAGAAAGATTCATACCTTTCAGAAGAGCATCAGCACTAAGGGAAATGCAAACAGCTGTGTTTAGGTTTATGACCCTATTTGCCAATTCCATTTCTTGTGATGATAAACATTATGCTAAGCATGTGGAATCATTCCCTTCTTTATGAGGCCAAGAACTTTTCAGCAACCCCTGATATGTCATTTAAAACACATCATGAAGCTGTTTCTGATTATCTATCAAAAACATATATATTTCTTTGTTTTTTTCTTTTGAAAAAGAAAGGTTATTAATTTTGATCTTAGATTGAAAAAAAAATCCTGTTTCCTTTTTTCTATCTCTTTTAAATCATGTGATGGTGTCAGCAAGGATTGAACCAGCTCAGGGCAGTTAACTAGCATAAGTGTGTATATGTTTTGAGACAACATGGTAGCTATTCATTTAGCCAGACACCATGTTCTTCAATTTTAGGTTAAAAATAGCAAAACTTGGTAATTTTCAAACATTTTCTCACTGCTAGAAATATTTAGTATAGAAAATAATTAAAGTGAAGTGGGGAATTTAAAAAGTAACAAGGAGAAAATTTAAAAATGAGATATGCTTAGTATAATATTCATCAACATAAGAAATGGGATTGGTGACCTAAGTTCAAATCATGTTGTAGCTGTTTCCATTTTACTTTGATCTAATACCCTCTGGAAAGGCATGAATCCATCTTTTCTCAGCTTGTGTAAGAGTAGAGCTTAATTGGTTATGAAACTGGTCTAAGTGAAGGATAACTCTGAATTCAAACCAGTTTTATTCTGCTTAATGTAAATGAAAATTTTGACTTATTTGTTTAATAACGTTTGCCCACTGCTTATACATAAACTGGTTCTTTTTTACAACAGAAAACAAAAGCAACTTAAACTAATAGAAATCACTTGAAATGATACAGTTTTTGTAAGTCCTTATTTAAGTCATAACTAAGGGAATTATTTCAGTTCCAGTTTTTAATCAATAAAAGAAACAGACAAATAGCATATCTTCAAATTCATTTTGCTACCATTGATAAACTTGGCACAATAACACAACTGTGCTCAATAATTTCAAATTGAATATTTCATTCATGAAGCAATTCTTTTCAAATAATTTTATTCCTTTTCCAGAAAGGTCATGACTGTAGAATATCAAGATATGAGGTGTTGAAAGAAAGAAACTGACAAAGCAAACTTAATGTTGAAAACATTAATCTATTTCTGACTTGAAGATTTCTGCTTGATATAATAAGTCTTCACCAATCATTGGCCTAACAATAAAACAGTGAATTAGCTTCAACTCCCTCTATTGTTGTTTGGAGAATAGTAAGAAGGGACAAGGTCAAGGCCTTTGAAGTATTCATCACTTGGTTCTGAACCATCTGAAAAAAAGAACTGGTCAACTAGAATGAAGCTGTTTTAATCTTATTTGTAACAGTTCACTTAGAAAATAAACATCTTAATGATGAAATATTTGTGGTAATCCATTGACATCAGATGACTACTCATTTATCCAACAAAAATATCTGTGGCTTTTTTTTATAACAAAGAACTTATTGTGTGGTTAACAATGTATTATATCACATTTACTCATTATAATGGTCTTTTGAGGTCTTGAAAAAAAGACATTATGGTCATAAGCACATCAGTAAATACTTTCTATTGGATCCTTCTCGTATTTTTGTCAGACTGAATCCTTTCAAACTAAGTATGTTTGTGCATTCATTAACTCCAAGTTTCTTTCAGTTTTTAAAAAAATATGAATAGGTATGCTATTTTGAATAATATATTTTGACTTTGTCATGGAGTATGATTCTTATCTTTTGTGATACACATACTTTTATGAAGTTTTTGCTTTCCATTGTGAAATTTGGTTATTGTCTTACAAAAAAAAAAACTTATCCATATTATTGCTGAAATACTATTAAATGTTTTGCAAAAGTGACTGTCGATGAAGATCTAATATTCTATACCTCATCAAATATCCTGTGAAATATTTCAGAAATAAAAAGAAAAATAGGCTTGTAAAAATGACCAAATAACAGTCTTACTGAATATGATTATATATATATATATATATATATATATACACACAGAGGAACAAAGACTACAAAATAAGAAAGATACTTATAAGTAGGAAAGTTTGCTGGTACATACTTGTTACAGTACCTTTGTTGGCTGTGTGTGTCTGGAGTTTTATGTAAAAGCTTGTCTTGCATTGAATAGTGTGTGTTATACATAGTATGCGTCTTTTAATCTGCAAAAAGGTCAACTGATGACAGCTCTTCCAGAAATATTGAAAACAGATCCTTGTTTCTGCAACATGTTGGATGAAAAGAGAGGATTCATGTTTGCAACAATTCTTTCATACCCAGGTGGGTTGTGATGTTAAAAAAGGGTGTAGTTTTTTTCAAATCATGTGGAGAATGTTGCAAATAAGGGAGGTAATCCCAATAGAATTGTTATGTTAACTAAGTAATATCAGGTTATCATCATCATCATCATCATCATCATGTCACACCATCAGCATGGAGGTTATAATAAAATTAAATAGTTACCAATTGTTTCTATGAATGATTTTCTATTTAAAGTGTACAGTTTTCAAAATATTTGTTCATTTTTAAACAGAAAAGCTTCAGAACAATTAGTATTTTTGTATAAAGAAAAGAAAAAATCTTGTGATTAACATTTTTTTCAGAAATGTTAGAGTTTTTATTTTTGCAAATGTTATTTGTGTTTCCTTTGTTTGCTTTCAAGCCTTCCATTAATGGCAATGTTATGTGTCATAAACTTTGTTAATCAATAATTACAGCAATCCCATTCAAGAACAAAAATGTTAAAAGAATAATAGATGTCACAGAGTGAAAAAATATTTTTAAAGTATTCATAAAGATTTCGTTAGAGTTTGATACTCGTTATTCTCAAAAGTATACTGTGAAAAAAGTTAACTTCTATTTATGATGATCTGATTGTTGTATGTTATCATGGCACAGAAAAATGGCACATTGTAATGAAATTTTTGTTGTGCAATAGTATTAAAATGCTTGAACTTAATCATATATGGTTATTAGACTTTGTTAAAAGAGTCCAAGACACTCATAATAATTTGATTTTTGTATGTTGGTAATATAATAAAGCAAAAATGGCACATTGTAGCAAGTTATACATAGAATAGCATTAAAATGCTCTTATAGAATATGGACACCTCAAGTGGTGCAATGATTAGCAACCTTGACTAGCAAACTATTACTAATAAGTTTGAGTCTCTCTGGATGACCCCATGCATACAAACTTATGTGGCAACTATGCAGAGCTTACTAACTACTTTAACAATATTAGAGAATGCAGTAATATCCAATCTGATTTGAAAGTTAAAAAGTATGAGGCTTACATTAGTGTTCACCCGAATCATTATAATTTCTTAAGAGAAATAACTATTAAATGCTCATTGTAGAGTACATCTTTTTATTTTTTTACAATCAATTATAAAGTAAATTCTAAAAATCAGATGTAAGTTGGCATTAAGCCGAACAGCTATCAAGTTGGTATTGAATATTTTAAAAAAATGGAGATGCTTGTGGTGTAATGTTTATCATCATAGGAAGTGGACTCAGCTACTTGAGTTCAAGTCCTGAACAAGGCTGTTTGCATTTTGCATAACTGTAATACTCTTGGTAAAGTTATGAATCTAACTATTCTTCCTCCAGCCATATGTACATAGTAGTGTAGACTGGGTTTTTAACCTTGGTATGGCAACCTATCTGTGAGAAGGAAAACTGAATTCAAACAGTTGTTGGCCTGGAGAGGGATAGCATCTGCCAAGCTATTCCCGCTCAAGACACTCTATATGAGTAGTGCTTCCCAACTAAACCATGGTACAGGACCAGTGAAGATTTAAACATAATCAATTCATAAGACATTTAATCTTTTTCCAAAAATCTATCAAGGGATAAGTTTTTTTTCTTTTGAATCCTGATTAGTACAACTTTAGAATTTAAACCTAGACTGTCAGAAAATGTGACATATTAAATGGTAATGCAAAAGAGTTTAGTTCCAGGTAGCTTACAAATGATTGGTAGCATGTCCCATGACAAAACTTATGATCTAGTTTAGAAAAAATCCAGAATGAGTAAAGTTCTAAATTGGTCGATCCAAAATCAACAAGATGACCTTTTCTTTGCTGGAGATTTTAAATGAAATGATTTATATGAGTTAGCTTTTATTATAGAAATTAGAAGATTCATTTATTCCAGAATGCAAAATAAACGGTGATTGATTTCAAATAGGAAGTAGTTCATAACTTATATCCAAACAATAATCCAACAAATTCAATGTTAGACATTGCTGGTATTGCTAATTTAAGTTAAAATTGATGAATGTCTACTGAGAACATTCAGTCATACCATCAACAAATATTTTCTTGCCATTAAATTTTTATTTTTATTTTTACTTCTCAAATGAATTTCTTATTTTTTGTGCTAAAAATAAAGTTGCCTGTATTTAAGCATTCTGATTCAATTTTATCTATCTTTCTATAAGATAACAACAAAAGGTTTATACATTTTTCTGGATTTTCACAAAATTTATCTTTCATGTATGTCAAAGAAATAGCAGCTTTGAGGATATTTTTAAGTGATCATTTTGGATTGTGCTTTCTATAAAATTGTACAGATTTATTTTACAATTCTTTATTGCAGGGCATTACATTTCCACGCAGGCTCAAAAGCCTTGTGCAGAATATAAACAAGCACAGTATTCAGGTTGCTTACATAAAGATGTGAATGCATTGTCAACTCACTGATAAAAAGTAGGAAGGTGAAAAATATACAGAGTGTGAAAGTGACAATACGAGAAAATAGAATTTTTAATACTCACATTAGCTTGCCATTTTCATATTGGCTGGACATAAAAAAAAAAAAAAATAGAACACAGAAAAAAATTGTTGGACTGTTGTCAGGGATGCATGTACACAAAATCTTTTAACACTTTGCACGTGTGTAAAATACTGAGCAATGCAAGAATTTGTTTACAACCAGAATACATTGATATGACAAAAAAATTAATCTGATAAAAAATGCATTTACTTTATGCAACAAATATTTATTCGTTAACATAATCTCCTTTCCAGTCATTGCATCGAATTCAGAAGTGAATATTAATTGCATAGATCAAATAAAATACAGTGTAAATTTCAAATTAAAATTCAGCCAACAACTAATTGTCACGATATGGACTTATTCAAAGAAAAAAAAATGTATATTTTTTATTACATTTTTTTTGGAATTGTTAAAAAACTTGAAAAAACTTTCCAAGTATATTAAATCTTTTGAGCACTTCCCTATATATTTTTATAAATCAAAATGAATCAGAAAGTTTATCTGCTTCTTGCTTTTATATATATATATATATATATATATATATATATACAGTAGCAAGCATAAGGATCAAAACAATGTTAAGAAAAAGTCTAAATGTGAAATAAATTTTGATTTTAAAGCTTCATAGAACATTTTATCAAGGAAAAATAAGGATATAAAGGTAAATTATATAATTCCAAAATACAAAGCTCAAACTTATTTTGATAAAGTTATAAGAATAATTATATAACATTTGAAAAAGATAGATGATCAAAAATATCAGAATAACAAAATAAATTTGTAAAATTTAATGATTATTTTGTATGATTAAAAATTTTTTAGGGTAAGACTATAAAATTGGGTATTTTACTAAATTACACTGGCTCTTGTATTGTAAACATGATGAAAAAATTTGTGATATCATTGGAACTTAGAAAACTGATAGTCACGTTATGTAATGAAGATAAACTCTCGATTGGTGATATTTCAAAGACTGTGGGGAAATCTAAAAGTGTTATTCATAGTATTTTTAGAAAACATGTGAAGCCAAGAAACCACCTGGCTGGCCTGGGAAAACTACTGCAAGAGAAGACAGATGAATTGGTAATGAATCAAAAAAGGATCAATTTGCAAGAGCAACCATGATCTCTAAAAGAGCTAATGCTAACCTTGGCATTAAAATATCAAGGCACACAATTTCCCTAAGACTTAATGAAATAAATTTGAACAGTTGAGTAGCTTCTATGAAACCTTATATTTCTAAAAAGAACAAAATGAGCCAATTGAAATTTGCCATTGAACATATCATATGGACTGAAGAACAGCAGGATTGTGTTCCTTTCAGCAATTGGTCAAAGTTTAACCTATTTGGTTGTGATGGGAGAAGGTTCATTTGATGCAGTTCTAAGGAGCGATATTTGCCTCAGTGCACTAAAAGCAACATTAAATTTGGAGGAGGAAGTGTGACAGTGTTTGACATGATTTCAACTACTAGTACAGGACCTCTTGTGAGGTTACACAGTGAAATTAATGCAACTGGATACAAAGAGATATTGAAGAAACATGTACCTAATTTGAGAATTTAAATTAATCAACCAGCTGTATTTATGCAAGATAACACTGTGTCATACAGCAAAATCTGTTAAGAGATTTCTTTCTGAGGAGGATGCTACTGTTATAGAAATGTCGAAGAACTATGGACTAATTTGAAAGGAGAATAGGAGGAAATATCCGTTGATGAATGCAAGACATTAATTTGCTTGTGTAGCAAAAGATGTCAAGCTGTTATTGAAAGTAAAAGTCTAAACATCAAGTACTTATGAATTATGAATGCTATTTTCATTTAGATTATAATAGTATGGTTTTGTTAATAGTTCTGATGTTTTTGATCATTTATTTTATTCAAATGTTATATAATTATTCTTATAACTATCAAAATAAGTTTAATGAATTTTATATTTTGGAATTACATAATTTACTTTTATATCCTTATTTTTCCTTGATAAAATGTTCTATGAAGCTTTAAAATAAAAAGTTATTTCATGTTTAGACTTTTTCTTTGCATCATTCTGATATTTATGCTCACTACTGTATATTATCAATAACCTTAAAAAAGTGAATGTCTTTTTTATGTCTATGATATTGTAATTCTATTAAATGATCTTCAAGTATCCTATAAGTAAAGAGTGCTTTTTTTTGCAGTGTAAAGTCATGGTAAACAGAATTTTTTTTATCATCATATAAGTGCTAATGATCATGATCTCAGTTAATCTCTTTTTTTCTATTATGTGCTTAATTAGTTCCAAATTTTTACTGATAGAAATTTCAATTTTGTTGTTGTTATTGTTAGTTCCTCTAACAGCTTATTTGAATAAAAAGAATCATATGGAGTTGAAATCTAAACTTGTTTGATTTATGCCTTGGCTTAAACTTCCTCACTTTTCACTTGTGTAGATTATCTAGACTTTATCCTATTAGGGGTAATATGAAGCATTTTCACTTCAGTTATGATCTACTATACAAGATATTTTTATCTCTCTTTTGGCCATGTCTATTTCTCAGAGAAATAAACAAAATCATTGACTATTTTAAAAGGTCAAGAATCAAGAAAGATTACTGTTAAAAATACTCTTTAAATTAGAATAATTGATAGGATTTAAGTTTTAATAGAAAGTATACAAACTTCAGCTGTCTGAGTAATTATTCAACATTTTTCATAATGCATTTTTGTCATCATTTATAATGTATACTTCAGTAATGCAAACATAACATCTTGTCTTGGCAACATCAATTGATATTGAATAAATATCTTTTTAATAGCATTTTAATTTTAGAATTTTTTGCTTGAATCTTGATCCGGTTGGATAATGCAGATTTCATTTGAATTAGAAATTTTATGATTTAGTGTTAAGATAGATATTTTTATCTTAAGCGCAAGGTATCTGAGTAAGAATTTTTTTACAGTCCAGGCACAGATTTTAATATTCTAATGTATTTGATTTTTAATGGTTACACAAAGGGTGTATATTCAGGATTTGCTACCCATCAAAAATTGTTAGCTCATCATAAACTTTAAACTTAATATAATCATGGATCATTATTAAAAACTAATTTTTCTGAGCTTTGTTAGTAAATATTTTGGCAGTTGATCTGAGATAGCACAATACACTCTGATAGTTGTACCATAATGTAGCACTAGGTAGATGGAGAGATAGTTATAAAAATAAGAGTTAAAATAGAGTAACATTCCAATAGTACACATTCTATGTGCATTTTTGGTGGTAAGTTACATGTTTTAATTTAATGAATTTATTTATAAAAAGATAATTCTGTAAGGAAAAAAATTTGAGTTTTTTTTTCCTGTATAAAACATAATTTGAATGCTAGGTATATTTAGTTGTTTATAAAAATATATTCTAAAGAAATGTTTGAGTTATACTGAGTCACCTAACATATGACAATAAACAACATATGCCTTTACTTTACTGTGTCAATCTCTTCCTCAAAATCCGACCTAATATCATAAAACATATAACAAAAACCCATACCCTAAATTCGAAAAACATATACAAAAGGCAAAATCAATCTAACCCTTCTGGCATTGATAACCCACAGAGATTGATATGCCATTAAACAAAAGTCAAACTTGACTGTGTCAAGATTGGTACCTATAGATATAGAAATGAAAAAGCTTTGATATTCATTCCAAGGTTCAGCAAAAGATACGAAGATTTTATCAGATAAATTACTCTATTTAATATTATATTTGTTTTTAGCCTGCTGACTTTGAAATGGCATAGCCAAGTTCTAAAATTTGGTGGATCCTGCTCATAAGAAAAGTGTCGCTTGGTGACACAAACTTGTGGAGTTGTTCCAATTCTAAAGCTTTGAGGAATGTGGAGTCACCCCTTCATTGCTATTACTTCTAGATACACTCCCCATTAAACATAAATGCCAATTTCAGGCTTACTATTAATAAATTAATCACAGATAAATGGCAGCTGCAGTGAAGCTCCAGTACAGACAATAAAGTACATATTATCTAACCTACTATTGAAGAATAGCAATCTGGGTACAGAAAAATAAGAAAGGATGTCATATTGGCCAGACTCTGCAAAGGCCATACTAAAATCTCACACAGTTATCTACTGAAAAATGAAGAATCATGAATGTGCAGAGCATTTGACAAACAATACTCAGTGAAACAGATGCTACTTATTTATGGAAATGTAAACTCAATTTTGAACAAATATTACCAAGCACACAATTTAAAAGAACTCTGCAACAAAGATGAACTATACCAAACAATCGAATTCCAAAAGGAAGCGAAACTTTACCCCAACATCACAAATACTATAACTGTATACACTTACACCTCTACACTAGTAAGTTCAAATTTTAGTTGTGCTATTATGTTCACTTTAAGGCTAATACCCTTGGGAGATGTATGAACCTCCTTAATCCTCTAGTTATGGGTTAATAGTACCGCTACTGTTTTTTCTACAAGGATGAGTTTGGCATTAATTAACCCACAAAGGTTGATATACCATTAAACAAACAAACCAAACTAAACTCCTACACAATGTGTAAAATAACCAGTCAAAATTTCTATCTCCCCACAAAAAGAATTTTTCCAAATCACATTCCAATCTTTGCTTTCCAATTTAAAACATTTCAGGCATTAAATAATGCACCAAGAAGTTGATAGGCCATTAACCTAAGTAATCTAAACTAGATCCACTCAGATCTGGCATAGTAGCACATATTAGATTCTGATCTATAAGTCAAAAAGAATTGTTTAAGTTAATGTTTAAAATGATTTTGAACTACATAAATATATTGACTCTTAAAGCATTGATATTGTAACTAAGTATGTTTACCTGTTTAAAATGACTGTGAGCTATATCTAATTGTTTAGGAATGCTTGAAATCATATAATTTTGTACAAGTTATTTGTATTCGATAGGATTAATTACTCAAAAGTAAATAAAGCCTCGCAAATCATTAGTGTTTAATAGGAAAATTTAATTGGTAGTGTATAATTAATAGCAAATATTTATGAAATTGAAGTAGTTACTTGAAACCATACAATTGCTTGCAAAAAACTGCTGGCATTTAATAATCTCACCAGGGTTGACATGCTCTAAAGCCAACCATAGAAAAAGATGCCATGGTACATAGTGGAAAATCTTTAATTTACCATACATTCTGTTTGATTTTATATTAAATTTTTTTATAAAAGCACTCTGTAGCTTTTAAAATAGTATGTTTGTTGTTTTGTAGTTAAAATGAAAGCACAATTCTAAACTGTTTTGTATCTGTTTTAAGTTCACAAAAGTAAAATATTAATGAATATGCCAAAGTAAAACATTTCTTATCCTAAAGATATTTTTGTACTAATTTTGCAGCATGTTTTAGATCATTGTGATGCATAAAGCTTCAACTAGGCTTCAGTTTCATATTTCTAACAGTCACTTTCAAGTTAATACTCAATATTTCACAATAACCACTTTTTTTTCATTATGCCATTAACACCCCATAGGAAACACCCCAAGCATATTTTGTTGTAGGGTTGATGTTAATGGGATTGAAAAGCCTCACTTTGATGTCTCCAAATAAATTTCTTATATCCCTAAAGTTCTAGTTTTGTCTTATCTGACCAGAATGAGACAAATCTATCAATGTTTTTCTACAAATGCTTGATTAGTATTGAAATGCTTATTAGTAGCAGGGGTCCTCATGGTGTAATGGTTAATGCATTGGACTGCAGAATTGTAGTAAATGATTTTGAACTCCAGTTGCACTATTATGTTCACTTTTGGACAAATACCTTTGGGAAAGGTATAGAACCCTATTAACCTCCCAGCTATGGGTTAAATAGTATCACTGCTGTTTTTCTTGAAGGATGGCTTTGGCATTAAATAACTCACAAAGGTTGGTATGCCATTAAACAAAGAAACCAAACCAAACCAAACCAAACCCTTATTGGTAGGAAAGATATTTAGTTAAATCCCAACTCAGGACATGAAGGACCAATATTCATATTAATATGTCCATGATATACTAATACTGAACATAATAGAAGGAAAGACAAGATAAACTCATTTGCACATACAAGGGCTTTTAACATTTTATAAACATGCAAGTAGTATTAAAGAATACACAAACATGTCCTATGGTAGAGTTATACACATATTGTTCTATGAGCAAGCAGTATATGAAAGAGGTAAAAACAATGGAAAAGGGCTTACTTGAAAAGTCTCTGGAATAAAAGCCATGTGGCTTTATTTTTCTCTGACAGAGTCAGAGACAACATCTCTATTGTTTGTCTAATTGACATGCCTATCCTTTAAGGGATATAATTATTTACCATATCCATACTTGAGTTTTCAAATGAATAATGTTCACAAAATGGGTATTTTGAGGTTTACAAACTCATAGAACTTTTCGGTAAATAGTATTTTGTGTTATTTTCACTCCAGCAACTTTCAAATTATTCCTGAGAATATTTGTAATATTTCCATTTATTTTTCATTTTAACCATAAAATAAAAACAAAGCAATATGAAACAACTAACATCATCTTTAGTCTAGTCTTCATTCTTGCAAAGTTATTACAATATAATTGATCTCAATAACCCATTTTTTTTCAGTGGAGAGCAAAGCTAAACAAGACAATCAATCTTTACTCATTATAAAATGAAAGTATCACTTTATGAGGCTGAGCTGATTTCAGGATCATTCTACAAAATAATAATTGGTTGGGTTAGAAAAATGTAGTATGATATGGGCAGGTTTGGATAAATAGAACACCTGACTTGGGCAATTGTAAATTTAAAAACATTGTTGATGCTCACTTTCTTGATACCTGAATTTACCTTACTGTTAGAACTCATTATTTTTTTATATGTATGTAGTGCATTCAATAAGTTTCCAGACTTTTTTGTACAGGCATTTAAAATTGTTGTAGACTCTTGAAAATTCAGTATATTATTGCTATGCATCTTATGAGATGACTGACCAATTTTTATGATTTCAGGTTCAAATGAACAGCTACAGCAGCAATTGGAATACACCCTGATTGTCACAGCTGGTGAATTTCAAAAATGTAATCTGGACGTGAAGACACTTTAGAAGAACAATATATAATAAAATTATGTTTTAAACTTGGAAAAAATGCCACAGAAACGTATAGAATGCTTCAGACTGCTTTTGGAGCATCTTGCAGGAATCGAGCATCAGTTTTTGAGTGGCATAAGAGATTCAAGGAAGGCAGGGAGTCTGTGAGGGATGATGAGAGTTGTGTGAGGAGTAAGGAAGTCAATACACCACAGTTGATTGGCCTTAGGGTTTGGGTTAGGGTTACTATGTTGAGGTTTTGAGGGAGTTCAGGAAGAGATTCCTAGGGAAGAGGCCAGCACTCTTCAAATCGGGTCAGTGGCATTTCCAGCAGGACAATGTACCAGTCCACAACTCCATCCTAGTCACAGACTATTTGACCAAGATGGGCATCAAGATAGTTTCTCACCCTCCCTATAGTCCAGACCTTGCTCCCTGTGACTTATGGTTATTCCCTAAGCTCAGAGGCTGTTGTTATGAGACAATTGAGGAGATGAAAAAGGCTGTAACAAGGGTCATTGACACGCTCACACAAGAGGACTTCCATGGGGCCTTCCAGAAGTTGTTGGAACAGTACAACAAGTGCATTGCAGCCAGAAGAGATGATTTCGAAGGGGACTAGAGTTTCATGTATGTACTATCAATAAAAGTGCCCATATGAAAAAAGTCTGGAAACTTATTTAATGATCCTCGAATAACTTTAAAAATAAATTTTTGTACAACTTGATTTTAATGTAGGATGATTTCTTAGCATTTATCCAATAAAAAGTTTTGACTTGTTCACAATGTCAGTGTTGTCATTAAAGCATTATGGTATTGAACCAAAAAACAGAGAAAAAACTGAATTATTTTTTATTATTGCCACAAATTTTAATAAAACTTGAATAGCTTAGACACACCTAGGAAATGATTATTTTGATATTTTTCAACTGCTTACAAATTTGGATATATAATCAAGGAAAAGAAAATTCTAAGAAATTTCCTATTTTTTGGTATTTCTGAGAATATTCTTTTTGGAAAATTATGACTTTTTACTACAACAAAGGAAACTTTGACAACAGTAACTAAAGAAAATAATCATGGTTTAAATCCTACCACTACTGTTCTTCTACAGAGATGGCTTTGGCTTTAATTGACCAATGAGGGTGGATATGCCATTAAACAAGAAAACTAAGCCAAGCTAAGGGTACTTTGACAACACTAGTGAAGGAAAATAATCACTTCCATTGAGTTTGATTAAAATTTGTCGTAATAAAAAAAATGGCTTGATTTTTTTACTTTTTTGTTTATTTGTTTTTGTCCAGTACTATAAATTTAGAAGCCACCTTTAAAAGTTACTAAATCTCTTACCTGTATAATTTATAATAGTCTAAAATAATTAGTAGTATCCAAGTATGAATTTCTTGAAATATCCCATCATCCTCGACAATTTCATCATATAATTTTTTCTTTCAGGTTTTCTGTGCTGCTTGTATTTCATTTTAATATCACATTTTCATGCTGAATCACTTACTTTCTCTTTTAAAATCTTTAATCAAATGAGAAACTGCTAGGGGATCTAGACTACATTTCTACAAATATCTGGATAAATTGAAAGCTTTGTCAAATACTTTACCCCAGAACACATATTTATTAAACAATATCAGAATACACAAGTAGCAAGGGAAGTAAGTAAACAACTTCAAAGCTGTCGTTTCATACAAAATACAGGAAGAAAGACTTCAGTTTGACATCATATTTACATGATAAAGAGAAACCCATATAAAATATTAAAATATTTTTTCTAAGTGACAATTTTACAAATGTTTTCTGAATTTTATACAGTTTATCTTATGAATGAGGTAAAGAGTATTGCTGATGAATTAATATTTTACAAATTTTATAAAGACATACAGTTCTGACTAGAATTATTGATGAAGGACAATTTTTCTTAATTTAGGAAAATGTTCTTTGAATCACAAGCCTTAAACAAATCAGTTTTTATAACTCCCAAGTTGTATAGAATGAGACAGATCTATCAATATGTTAATTTGTAAATGCTAGACAAGTTTGTAAATGATTAGCTTTGCCAAAAAAAGGTCTTAGGAAGTCAGCATGGTTATAGATTTTAATGTAAAGTAAGAATATTTCAATTTATTTTTCATTCAGCAGCTTTCAAATTATTTCTTAGTTTCTTAGTTGTTATATTTTGGTAATTTTCCATAATTCTTAGGTTATGATCTGATCTGATTATCTGTTTCTTCATCCATGTCCAAATTTATTTGGAATAGACTTGTCTTGATTTTAGGATGGTTAATTGATTAGGAATATCATATCCACTCTCTGAATAATATCCCAAAAGATTTGAACATATATCTCTCATCTTTAGGATTCTTCTCTATGACTAAGTCATGCAAATTTAACCATATTGCTAATTTCTTTACTTTTCTAAATACCATCTGTTGATATATTGGATGTTGATTTTTTTTTTCATTTGTAGTCTTAGATGTAATATTATTTTCATGATTTTTACTTGTTATTAGTATTTCTTTCATCTTAGTCTTATTGGGAGTCTCCATGGTGTAATGGTTAACAAGTTGAACAGCAGCATCATAGTAACTGTGTTCAAACTTCAATCATGCTTGCCCAGTTGGTAGGGGCTGTAAAATACACCGACTGCTTCTCTGGAGAGGGGTAAGATCCCCTTCCCATGAGTGTCCTCAATATGACATTAAACCATCGGTTACTGGAGTTTGGGGAATGTGGAGTACCCTTTCATTGCCATTGCTCTCCAGTCCACTCTGACTCAGAATAGTAGCACCTGATAGGGTCGTATCTGTGGGTCAAATAGAACTGTTTCACATTTAAACTGAGTGCAAACAAATGACTTACATTAAATTGAATTGTTTGAAATAAAACAGTTCGATCATTTAACTGTGTGTAAACACATAACTGATGTTTAATTGAATTGTTAGTGATAGATAGAAATACTTGTAACCATTTTACTTTGTTGACTTAAGCTAAATTGAATTGTTAGAAATAGAACTGTTTGATCATTTAACATTGTGTATCTACGGAACAAGTTTACAAATCATACATTTAATATATATGTATAAAGAGGATTTGGCATTAAATAAGTAACAATGATTGATATGCCATAAAACCAAACCATTCAATCATGCTATTATGTTCCCCTTCAAACTAATGCCTTTAGGAAAGGTGTGAACTTTCTTATACCACTAACTATGGATTAAATTGTAACACAACTATTGTTTTACCTGTATGACTTAGGTATTAAATAACTTACAAAGGTTTATATGCCACTAAACAAAGAAACCAAAACCAAACCAAATCTATGATTATATTGGGCTAATTTTTCATGTGAAGTGAATAGATTTTCATTTGTAGTAAATTTAATAAATGGCATTTATATCTATTCAATGAAATCTATAGTACTGAACATGATTGATGATTGTTAATTAAATAACTTATAAAGATTGATATGCCATTAAACAAGGAAACTAAACCATTTTAATGTTAGTTGCTTTTCAACCCACCTGTTCAGAATGTTAATCTATGATCATCAGAAAATATAAATACATTTTTTTGGAAAAAAGATGCCAACTGAAGTCTCATTATGAACTTTTTGTTTCTGATCAACTCCATTTACTGAGAGTCAAAGTTAATCATTGCAATGAAAAAGAACCAAAAATTAAAAGGAAGAAATACTAATAAAGAATTAATAATGATATATGTAATAGTATTCAAAGTTTTAGATGAGTCATTGTCAATTAGTAATCTTTGAAAGATGAAAAAAATACTATCTAAAAGTCTACTTAGATATAAAACACAATATGACTTTTATTTTTATTAGTCACACAATCTGGTCTCATTACAGAATACAGAAAAGTTTCTATTCTCATAAAAGAAGGCGTTGTACGACTTGAAGCAAATATGGTTTATTATCATTATCAAGGCATGCTATGAACTCGGATCATTTTAACTCTCTCTCACCATCCATTTCTATTGCCAAGTCCTTGAAATGACATTCAATATCCACACAGTACTGATGAATATAAAGTTTTGCTAGTCAGCCACAAGAGATCATTGCTTATGAAGTTTGTTCTTACTTCACCAACAGTTCTCTGCACATCTTGTTTATCTTACTTGGATAGTTTGTGTGATGGGAGGTGAGTGGCCATACAGTTGTGGTTTTGTAAGGTGTTTCTCTCAGAATTTGTTGAAAAGAGCACATAGCATCCTTGTGGAGTTCATATCTAGCTTTTTCTCCAAGGATTTCATTAGAGTCTGAGTGGTGTAGCCATATAGTAGTACTAACACAGCTTGTCTCAGTACTACTGTACTGTTTGGAAGGATCCTTGTTTTATTTTATCAGAAAAGTGAGATGATTATGTGTGCATAATTATGAAATTACATTTTTTGATAATGTTTTGGAAATGAGAATTATGTCATGCACTTGGTACCCAGTTACAATGATTTCATTTCATCTATAAGCAAAGAGTTTGTTTTTTTTTAATTAAAATTAAGGGTGTAAGAAATATTACAAAAATACAACAGCAAAAATCCAAACTACAGTGGAGTAAGATGCTTATTAATCCTGAACTTAAGAAGTCCAAGTTTGTAATTGTGAAGGATACATTCATGCTGGAGTTCCATCTACGGTGCAGATGCTAGAGGAAAGAATCAGTTGGAATGGAATATGCAACTAATAAGAGAAATATTTAGAAAAAACAGATGCTACTTGCTAGAGGCTGCCAAATGAGTTATTACCGGAAACTCTTGAATAGATGGAACCAATGAATGTAGCAACAATCAAAAAGAGACAAACTGGCCACATTCAGGGGATAAGAAAGCCGACTGAAGGAAGAGTGGGATATTTGATGCCAAAATTTGTTTGAAATAATTTGCATACAGTTATATAAAGAGTTTACTAATCATTCTCTAATGAAATGAGGTTTTATAACAAATTGACATAATTTTGACTAAAGTTTAATATTAATACAGTAAATACAGAAAACATAAATCTTATTTCAATATTTAAGTTATTGTACATTTTGTATCATAATTAATTTTTGGACCAAATTTTATCAATTTGACCTAAATAAGTGTATTACAATAATTATAATTTTATACATTTATTACTACTTAATTTTACATACCTTACTTTTATCTTATAACCTCAATTTCATATATATATATCCAAAATACACTTGGATCTCAGGTTAAATATCTGAGAGTTTTACTCTGATCCCAGGAAGAAGGTCTGGGGAGAGACCCCTTGAAATTTATCCATGTGTACCTTGGCAGAAATACTGATTTACATGTTAATGATCTCAACATTGTGACAGGATCTATCCTATATAATAACTAACAATGTTTAATCTAAGAAATTTAGTGACTTAGATATAAACAAGAGATTTTTATGAACTTTATTTGCATGATAATAATTTTTTCATATCATTAAAAGCTATCATGTTTGTTATTTTCTGCTTTTGGGGATTGATTTGGATTTTCTTTTATCCAATTTATTAGCGCCTTGAGGTTACTGCAAAAATTGATCAATAATCATGAAACAATTTTTTGATCAGGATTTAAAGCCTTTACATCCTTTGGTTTAACTTTCTTTACTAACCACACAAGTTGATAATTATAGTTTTCATGATGAAGTATTTTTATTATTCTACACTTTTTTTTAACAAGTACCATTTGTTGCTTTTATCATACTGCTTTGGTTGGTGTGTTCTTCAAAATTCTTCAGATGTATCCTGCATTGGATGGTCTTTGGAAGTTAGTACTTTTTCATGCTCTTAGCAAAAGCAACACAGTTTATGAAGTTTATGCATATGAAACTGAAGGAGACAACATCATATCAGATTAAACATTTTGATAAAAACAACATGGAGGTAAAAGTTATTTGGAACATACTACATGGTACTTGATAACCCTTGTTGGTGGAACAAGAATACTTAGTCTTTCATACTGAATTCAGATTGCTTGATAATTGCTTCTCCTAAGTAGTCCCCTGTTTCACCTCATTAAAATTCTGCATAAAATCTGTACAGAGATTAAAAATTTTATTTGTAAAAGAATAAAAGATCTTATAATCAACATGTCAGTGTTGATTGCAAAATCCATAATGCTCTCAATATTTGGTGATGCTAAAAATTTTGCAACCTAATCAAAAAGCAATATCTATATTTTAAAAGGCTCTCAGATACTTAAGAAAATATTTACTAAGTGAAATGGTGTGTATATTTCATGACTCTGGATCATTTGGTTGGGCTGAGAACAATTCAGTAGCCTTCATAAACATTTGTAAGTATATATGCATGTGTATGAATGTGTATATATATATATATATATGTGTGTGTGTGTGTGTGTGTGCATGTACATAGATGTATAAGTATTCATACAAATGAGTGTGTATATGTGTGTCTATAAGAGAGAGTGTGTATGTATATATAGGTACAAGTAAGTGTGTGTGTGTGTGTGTGTGTGTGTGTGTGTGTGTGTGTGTGTGTGTGTGTGTGTGTGTGTATTCAGATACATGTAAGTGTGCATGTGTGTGTATATACTGGTAAATGTAAGTGTTTATGCATATAGATATGTATGTGTGTGCATGCATATAGGTATGAATACTTGTGTGTATACAGATATGTATGCATATGTGTACAGATGTGAGTGTATGTGTGTGTAGACAGATACAACAAGGTCATATACACATCACCTCTGTGCCGATACTGGATGTCATCTGGAGGACCTGCTAAGATAGGGATGGATTGTAATAGAGAGGAAACTCTGTGCTATCCACACAACAATATGATGTATATACATGTGGATGTATATACAGATATTTATGTGTGTGTGTTTATATATATATATATATATATATATATATCTAACTCCTCCGCACAAGCAGGATGTACCAAGGTTAATTTTTTAAAGTGGAGTTGATCTGGTTTTAATTAGTTTTCCTTCACCTAGACCAGCTGCTATACTAAGGTTAAAAAGCCCAGTCTGCCCTACTACTTACCCATAACTTAAGGGAGAATAGTTAGATTCATACCTTTCCCATGGATATTAGTGCAATGTGAAATGCAAAGAGCATTAGATTTGAACTTGGGTTGCCATGTCCATTTTCTATGATGGTAACCATGACACCATGAAATAAATAAATATATATATATATATATATATATATAAACTCATATATACTATGAGGGTCATTCAATATATAAGATCCCAGCTATGGGTTAAATAGCTTCACGGCTGTTCTTCTAGGCTAGCTTTGGCATTAAATAACCCATGAAGGTTGATATGCCATTAAACAAGGAAACCAAATCAATATATAAGAAGAATTTTTTTGAAAAAGCAAAATAAATTTTTTACAAAATTTTTATCATGAATGTAAACTGCATTGTTTGGAATTGGTTTTTAGCAAAAATTATCTTAATCTCACAAAAATATTTCTTTTGAGGCTATTCAAAATCGTGGCTAATCAAAAAGAGTGCTCCAGGTTTGAGCAGAGATCAGTCACCAAATTTTTGGTGGCTGAGAAGTGCAAACCATGTGAAATTTACAGGAGAATATGTGATACATATGGAATAGACATTTTAGTAAAAAGAAAATATTTATAAATGGGTTAAACATGGGTTTTCCACTACAAGTCAAAAAGACATTTCATGGAGTGAAAACATACTGATTCTTTGGTGAAGAAAAAGTTCTGAGTGCAGCAATCAGTCAAGAAGGTGATGCTGGCAGTCTTCTGGGACATGGAAGGACCCATCACTATTGATTTTCTTGAAAAAGAAAATCCTAGGCAAAATTCAGCTTATTTATTGAATAACACTCATGCATGCATGTGTGTGTATGTATGTATATATATATATATATATATATATATATATATATATATATATATATATATATATGTATGTGTGTGTGTATATAATTATATGTTTGTATATATATATATATATATATATATATAGTATAATATTTTTACTGACTATATGATATCAAATTCAATGATTAAGAAAACCTTCCACATTAGATTCAATTCAGTGCACAGTACTACCTCTCCATTTTATTTAACTTGGTTTTTGGACCCTCTTGAAGAAATTGTATTGCTTTGTTGGAAACTTTTTTATTTATTTATTAAATACTTAGATATTTTATTTACTTGTCAATTTCCATTAGTCTATGTCCAGTGCATAATGTTTTGTCAGGGAAAAGGTGAGGCTAGATACGCCTTCCTTCATTTTGGCAGGCTACTATATTTGTGTCCACAATGTAGCAAGCTACTCAGCTCCTGTCTGACATATTCTAGTCCATGAAATCGTCTCTTACACACACTGACCACATCTTCCAGACTGAGCCAGACATAAGAATATTCCTTTGGAAAAAGAGGACAAAGAACCAGTGGGAGACAGACATAGAGACAGCCAAGGATAGACTGAGGCAAAGAGAAAGAAAAAAGTAAAAAAAGAGATAGGCACAGAAATAGACTGAGATAGACAGCAGAAAGAGACTTGTTTGTTAGACCTATTGACTCTGGAAATGGCCATTAGACCACTCCCTACCCTGTCTATTGCTTCATCTCTCAAGGCTATAAAATACTTTTTTGTTTTTTTTTGTTAAAGTGATTGGGTGAGACAAGTCTGGTAGGTTTTATATAATTCTTAACAAACTTAAAAACAAATTTGTCAAGAAAACAAAGAATAACTTATAAAGCAAGTCAGCTTTGAGGCTCTTGCAAATAAAAAAAAATCATTCATTGCTGAATAAGACTATTGGCTTTGAAATTTGAGAGTCTATTTTTGCTCTGAAACTTATTTTAAATTCAGACATAAATCTCAGCTCTTCTGTGTTTTGATATTCTGTTATAAAGGAAGCGTGAATTTAGCAAATTATGCATAACACATTTGTAACAAAATGTAGCTTAATACTATGGCACAAGAGACTTTTGGGTAACTGTGAAAAAAGGTTGATACTGACATTAATTATATAATGAAAAAATAGACACCAAATAACAGGAGGTTGATTTGAACTGATATCTTTTTATGTATTATCTCGGCAATAAGCACTAATTTACAAAATAAATTTTTGTATTAATATTTGTTGTATGTGTACAATGTATATAAATGTTTTTAACAATCTTATTTTCATTGCTTACTTGCATGTCAGTTCTGAATTCCTTTGAGGATAAAATTTTGGTTATCTTTGTGAAATATGGGACTAATATTTTTGGTTTCACTTGGAGTATCAAGTATCTATCTTCTTCAATTGCTGGACTGCTACTGATTAAAAAGGGGGAACTGGGTATTTAAACCCATTAATTTTTGGCTGCAAAATATGTAAAATTTATTTATGGAAATTATGACACACATGGGTCTTTTTCTACTTTTAGATTTAAGGAAACACTTGATTTAGGGATCATTACTATTCTTTGATATAAGTAAAGTTGGCGACCATAGTCGAGGGTAACCCGAAGGCTCCCTTTTCGATAGCTACTACACCAATGTGTAGGGGAGGGCGCTACTCCTTCCCTGGATTGCTCTACTTTACCCTTGATCCGTACCTTATAATGCTGAGTGTTAAGCAAGGAGGCATCAAGTACCATTTTTTGAGTCTTTGGTATGACTCGACCTGGGATTGAACCCAGGTCTCCCGGGCCATTGGCGAACACTCTAACCCCTAGGCCAATGTTTGGTTTACTGTTATTAGGGTTTGTCTGTGTATATAGGAACTCCTTCCATTACAGTTAAAGAAATACTTAGGAAAATATTTGTAAACTTTTCTTTTACACCTGCTCACACCAAATCTCTGCAGCATAGCCTTGATCAGGTAGTAAGAAGCATTGGATTCTATTTGAACTCAAACTCAAATAAAAGAATTTTAATCAAGATGGTACCATCTTTTCATTAAATGGTAAGCCTCTGAAGTTAGTAGACCATTTTATATACCTTGGTAGCAATATCTCATCAACTGAAAAAGATATTAACATATACATAGAAAAGGAATGGACTGATATTGATAGGTTTTTGACCATATGGAAATATGTTTGCTCTGATTGAATGAAACAGGAAATTTTCAAAGCTGTTCTTATGTCATTACTACTAATAAAACATCTGGAGAAAAACCTAATTGCAAACTAAACAAGAATGCTGCATAGAGTTTAGATCAAATCCTGGAAGCACCAATCTAAAAATAGAGGTTGTATGGACACTTACCTCCCATTCTCATACCATCCAATTTAGAAATGCTGGGTACTATGAATGAATCATAAGCAACATTTTCTAATGGATACCTATACATGGACATACCTGTGTTGGCCAACCAGCAAAGACTTAGATTTTTCAGCTCTGTGAAGATGCTGTATGCCATCTAAAGGACTTGCCAAGAGTGATAACTAATAGGATTTGATAAAAGTCAGGAGAAACGATGCAGTTAACATGCCCTGATGATAATGATGTCTTCTTGTGTCATCTACAACCAACAAAATGAAATTTATTTTGTTTTAACATCATCTTGAGTTTATTACTCCTTTCTTCTTTGGATATATCACTGTTTTGCCTACTAATACCAGTGAAGAAAGAAGGCAAGCATTCAACTGCCAATTCACAGAAATTCCAAGCTTAAAGAATCTTGTATGACAATGGTGACTATTTACAGAACAATGATTCCTATTAGTCATAAATTATGGTATAAATTAGATCATATACAAAACCATTTCTGATATAATTATTGTTAATTTAAGTTAGTGCTTTATGAATATTCAATATATAACAAACATCTGGAGGAAAAATATGATATAACAAAGGAACATAGGTGATATAAAAAGAAGTTGGGTATAAATTGACAGTATTAATATATGAGATTGGGACTAGAGATATCGTCTTTTGAGATCTGGTCAAATGTTTAGTCTTGTAAATTCTAATAATTCAACAGTCTCACTTGCTTTATGATTCATTTTTAATCAATCTTTCAGGAAAAAGAGTATTACTTGTCTTTACCAAGTGGTATAAATGACTGCTGGTTTCTTAAATTCTGTGGTTGAAAGAAACAATTTACTCTATTTACAGTATCACCCATGCATTACAAACGTTTTTTTAAAATAAAACGGTTCATTTTATTCTGAACTAAAGACACCAGGATTTTATCATTTCTATTTGAATAATATACAATCAAAATGGATATTATTTGGTATTATTTATTATCAACCTCTACAGCATTGAAACAATAAAACCAAAAATAAAATTGCTTAAATATTTATCAGAAGTGTACTTAGTAGACACATTCATATACCTTGGTAGCAATATCCCATCTACTGAAAGAGATGTTAGAATATGCATAGGTAAAGGGTTGATTGCTATTGACCAGTTAATGAAGAAATCAAATCAGTCTAAAATAGAATGGGATTGCTTCAAAGCTGTAGCTGTGTCATTACTATTGCATGGTTGCACCAGTTGGAGTTTAATGAAATGCCAGGAATAAAAGCTATAGAGGAGCTCCACAAGGGTGCTGTGTACTGTTTTGAACGAATCCTGGAAGAAACACCCTATAAAACATCAGCAGCAAGGTCACTTATCTCATATTTCACAACCATCCAAGTAAGATGAATAAGATATGTTGGGCACTGCTGGAGAAGTAAGGAAAAATTTATAAGTAATGTTCTCCTTTAGAATCCAATACATGGACACACCAGTGTTGGCTGACCAGCAAGAACTTAGATTCATCAGCTCTGTACCGACACTGGATGCTGTCTAGAGAATTTACCTCGTGTTATGGTTAATAGGGAGAGATGGAGAAAGTCAAGGGAATCTGTGCTGTTGGCATGCCTAGATGATGACATTTGTATTTTTGGTTACTGTTTCATGCTATTGTTTGGTAATAAATAATAACTAATCATATTCATTTTGTATAATTTTCCAATTGGAAAAAAAATTCTGCTAAAAGAAAATTAACTTTGATAGAAAATTGTTAGGGGTGTGCTTATTTCTGAGCAATTCTGAATGTAAATAATTTAATTCTGTTATATTCACATATGGTTATGTAGGGGAGGAGTGAAAAAGAGAGGTGATGGGAAACATTTGTCCTAATGAGGATGAGGGAGTCCCCATGGAGTAATGGTTGAAGTTCTTGACTGTGGCCTTGAAGTAAGCAAGTTTAATCTGTCATTCTATTATGATCAATTTCAGACTTATAACCCTTGACTGAGGAATGAACTCCTTTTTCTCCTCAGCTATAGGTTCAATAGTATCATTACTGTTCTACAAGGATAGCTTTCACCTCTAAATAACCTATGAAGGTTAATATCCCATGGAGCAAAGAAACCAAACCTGATCAAGACAACATTGTGCCTTTTCCTATTTGACAGAAAAGGTTTGGTTTCTTTGTTTAATGGCATATCAACTCTTTTTAGGTTATTTAATGCCAAAGCCATTATTGTAGAAGAACAGTAGTGGTACTATTTAACCCATAGCTGGGAGGATAAGGGGGTTCATACCTTTCCCAAGGGTATTTGCCCGAAAGTGAACGTAATAGCACAACTGGAGTATGAACTTGCGTTCTACGATTCCGCAGTCCATCGCTTTAACCATTACACCACGAGGACACCCCCATTTGACAGAAAAGTAGAAGAAATAGGTTTACAAATGAGGAAGGGTGTGTTAATAAAGAATATATGAAGACATTGTTTTGTTGTCCATTCTGTGAAAAGTTATCTTGTAGAGAAGCACTTAGAGTTACAGGAAAAAGAATTTAGTGGCAAGAAAGGAAGGTTTATGCTCTCAACATAGATTTGTATTCTTGTATGTTGTGTTACTGGAAAAGGGAAGGTTGGCATTTTAAGTGTGACTTGTAGTAATTTTTATTAGTGATGATGGAGTTTAGTTGGATGGCTGAATGCTTTTTTTGTCAGGCTAGTTGCAAATAGAGCTATTATGCAGGTTACTATGCTGCCTGTATGTGACATCGATAACCATTGTTTGGGCACATTATGTGGCTTGTGTTCGCATGGGAAAGAGACTGTAAGTGATGGTTCATTAAAGCATTGCAGGAGCTATAATCGAGGTTGATATGCTGCATGTGAGTGATGTGGATATAGCTGTTAGAAGGGGTCCCTTTGTGGAACTTGTGGAAGTGGGTAGAATGTCTGTTTTAAGTAGCCATGTGGGTGGGGATGAATAGGACTTGTGTGTTAAATGGAGCTTTTATATGGGAATCAGCTTTGAATTTGAAAATAGTGGTTGTGTTTATTAGTTGGCAATGCAATGGGAGGGGTTTCATTAGTGGTTAGGTTGAGGACCCACCCTGTATTTGTAGTCTGTCATGCTGGAAAAAAAAGATACCTTTTTTGGCTTTCTTGAGTGTCGTATATGCTTGCTGACAATGCTATGAGATTGGGAGCATATTGTTTGTATGGGTAGGCCTAACTCAAGTCCATCAGGAAAAAAGAGTAAATTTCAGTATGTTTACATAAGTAAAGTTGGCGACCATAGTCAAGAGTGACCTGAAGGTTCCCTTTTTGATAGCTACTACACCAAGGTGTAGGGGAAGGCGCTACTCCTTTCCCTGGATTGCTCCACTTTACCCTTGACCCTTACCTTATAATGCTGAGTGTTCAGCAAGGAAGGATCTAGTACCATTTTTTGAGTCTTTGGTATGACTCAACCTGGCAATTGAACCCAGGTCTCCCGGACCATTGGCAAACACTAACCATTTGAGAGTACTGGTCATGATTCTTTCAAGTTGGCTAAAAGAGATTATGTAACCTCCCCACCACATCATCTGTACATTAAGCAGTCAGTAGGGGTCTTGTGTGCTTAATACAATCCTAATTTTATTTCTCTGATGAAAGTCATGAATCATAATGAGGTTTTTCTTGGAATGTAATAACTGTTGCTCTAAACATGTTTTCTTTGGTTAATAAATTATCATCATTTATTGGCAGCTTTTTTCAGTATTTAACCTGATATTCTTTGATTTTGTCATTTTTTTCTGACTCTTTGAAATATTCAAAGTGTTATCCTTGTGGTTAGAAGAGTTTAATATGATCATGTGACTCTACAGATTAAGTTTGGTCAGTACAAGTAAAACTGATTTACTTTCTATTTTTGAAATATTATTAAATATTGGTATTTTTTTGACCCTGTGGTAAACTTAGTAGTTTTGTTTTAAACTATGCACTCAACCTAATGTAGAATTTTGTAGTAATGATATTTGACTGTTATATATTGAATATTTCAAGGCAAAAACCTTAATTAATAACAATTATATCAAAAATGGTTTTGTATATCTATCAGATGATTTCTTGTTTATCAAATTTTACATCATAAATCATGATCAATAGAAATAATTTCTTTGTATACTGGACATCACCAAAAATGTTTGTGCAATTTGAATACAGTTAGAAAAACTAATGCATTTTTGTTACTGTTTTCTGAGCCATGGTACACATTACTCAAGTGTGTTATTTTGAAAAGGAAAATAAAATCTAGGTGTCAGAATAAGTAATTTTTTTGTTTCATTGTCAAATTCCTCAAAAGCTTTGGTAGTACCTTATAGAGTGATAGTATCATTTCTTCAGCTTAATTTCTCTTCTAAGAATAACTTTTGTTTTGTTCCAGAGTTTGAATTAGATAACTGTTTGTGGACAAAGTTCAGTGAAAATCAATAAGTTTTCATTTGTGTTTTTGGTGCAGGATCAATTTTACAATTTTAAAAAAAAATAAAAAAAAACATTTTTGGAAGGAAGGCAAAAATGTTTTTTGTATGTCTTCAGTAAAATTCTTTCAGAATCTACTGACAATTTAATTTCTCCAAGAACTTTGAATAATTTAAAGGTATGTGTGTTTGTTTTTTTTGTATATATATATATATATATATATATATATATATATATATATATATATATATATATATATATATTTTTCTGGTATCAAGTTGTTACTTGATTATGAACATGATCTGAAAACTGTTGATTGTCATTTTTACTTGGATGACAGATGAAGTTGACCAAGGTGTTATTAATTTTTAACCTTCCATTTCATAATGCATTTTTTTAAGAGCTAGGTTTTCATTTCAAGCTGTCATTTTGGTCAAAGGAGTAATTCTTTTTTCAACAGCAAATTATTCTTACTTCTTCCCAGATTATTGGGTCCTTGGGTGGAGAAGGGCAGTCTAAATGTAACTACTCTGCTTGATATCTCACACCCAACTACCTCCATAATCTAAACCACTTTCTCTCTTATAATATGACAATTCTATCGACCAATCAGTGCATAGCTGCCAAGTCAGTTTCCATTGAGTGATTCAATTCTGAAATGTTATTTTCTTATAATGTGATATCACCTCATGTCCTCAAGCTTGTCAATCCAAGCAGCTGTCCACTCTTATTTCCTGTAGATGTTGATTGTACCCAGCAACATGCATCAAGCAATTACATAATATATATATATATATAAACCAGTATGACAAGTTTTTTTCTTTTTATGTCTGTAACTTTTGCTAAAATAAACAGATAAAACTAACAAGTGAATCCTGCTCTGATTTTAACATCTGACCTGGAAGTTAGAAGGCAAGTGATACTATATTTGTATTATGCTGCTTAAAAAGCATATTAAGTTTAACTTTGAAGTATTAATTTAGGCAGAGTGTTCAGATAGTAAACTGATTCTAAGCATATACCACTTGATCCCTTAATAGACTTGCTGACTGGTTTTCTAGTTCCGTGGCAAAAACTCACTGACTGGGGATAGTGTTCCTTATATTGAAGAATGTGATCATGATGACTTCCACTTACTACTCTGGCACTTGGTTCTGAGGTTGAACCCAAAAATCCATGTTTCATTGCCAGTGATGACTCTATGATGCAAGTCTGGTAGGTTTTAAGATGCTTGATGATGTCTGCGTACTGTGCTCCCTCTGATCATCATTCAGCACCAATTTTTGTAGACTTCCTATATACCCAAATCATTGGTGATAATCTTCCAAACACTTTCTTTTTTCATGTCCATCTTAGTTGTGGTCATTTGAACAGTCAATTGACAATTTTCACTCACCATCTACCTCACCTGCTTGACAGATCAACTTGTTGAAAGCCTCCCACTCTTGGAGACATCTTTAACTTCTTTACACCTCTTTTGAACCTCTTGTGCCACTCAAAAACATGTGTGCATGACATGGTGTTTTCTCCATTCACTTATTGAAACATTTAAAGTACTTGTGGTAGAGTTTTCCTAAACAAAAAATTCCATGTTTATTCATTGCTTGTTTATTGTCTGTTCCTTTGCTCTTATAGCTGAGAGACCAAAAAAGAAGTGTAGTGAAAGCCTGTAAAAAATGCAGTGGTTGAAGAAGGCTTATATTACAGTTTCATACTCCCAAGATATCATGTTAGATGATGACACAACCAGTTTATCCGTCTTTTGTCCATAGCTCACACAGCATTTCCACTCTTGTTACTTTTACAACAGACATATATATAAAGTTACGATAGTGTTGGCATAGTGAACATTGACTATGTGTTGATGCTATGCTAGCTTAGCCATATGCTTCCTCATTGATAATGAGCACTCTTTATCTATAAATAGAGCAAACTATGTGCTATAACCAAACAGGGGACATCTCCACTCTAGAAGGAACCCCTCTTAAACTAGTAGACAAATTCACGTACCTAGGAAGCAGCGTCGAATCAACCGAAAAGGACATCGAAACGAGGTTAACGAAAGCATGGACAGCTATCAATAGGCTATCGACTATATGGAAATCAGACCTAACCGATAAAATGAAACGCAGTTTCTTCCAGGCAGCGGTCACATCGATACTGCTATATGGATGCACTACATGGACGCTAACAAAACGGCTGGAGAAGAAACTAGATGGCAATTACACAAGAATGCTGCGTGCAATCCTCAACAAGTCCTGGCAGCAACACCCCACAAGACACCAACTGTACGGACACCTGCCCCCTATCACGAAATCTATTCAAGTTAGGCGAACCAGACATGCAGGACATTGCTGGAGAAGCAGAGATGAACTCATAAGAGATGTACTCTTATGGATCCCCACACACGGCCGCGCAAAAGCAGGACGACCAGCACGAACGTACATTCAGCAGCTATGTGAGGATACAGGTTGTTGTCCTGAAGACCTGCCTAGGGCGATGAACGATAGGGAGGAGTGGCGAGAGAGGGTCAGGGATATCCGTGCTGCCAGCACGATATGATGATGATGATGATATCATCAATATATTTATATATATATATATATATATATATATATATATATATATATACAGATTTACTTCATTTTTTTAATGACATATCAATTTCTTATGGGTTATTTAAGATTAAAATTGGATTCATTTGAAAATTTGTAGTCATTACAATCATGAATATATTTTTAATGTGCCATAGTAATTTATGCAGTAAAATATTGGATTTAAAGTGACTACTCTCATTTAACAATAATATTTTTGCACATTTACATGGTTTCAAGTATTCATATCGAACATCAATATTTTGCAAGAAATTATATGGTTTCAAGTAACTAATAATATTCCTTAGTGGACAATTAAAGCTATTATTAATAATACTTACTACAAATAGTTTACCTTCAGTGATACAGCATTAAGTATTCCTATCTAATATTAAGAATTTTCAAACAGATCTATTTAATATATAAATGGGTTGACTGATTTTACCACATGTTAGCTCTGGTTGGATTATTTGGTACTGAAGTCAGTCTTTTTTAAAGCAATTATATGGATTCAAGTAACTATTCCTATTTAATAATAACCATCATTTATATGCATGCAATTAGATAGTTTCAAGTATTCCAATATCAATAATTTGCAGAAAGTTATAAGATCATGTATTCTGATCTAATACTAAAAATTTTCACAAAGATCTTTTTGACCCTTAGATAAGTTGTTTAATGCTAAAATTTGATTTATTTGTAAATATTTTATTAAGATCATGACTATATTTTCAATATTACATTGTATTTTTTAAAAAAATTTGCTTGATCATAATTATATGATATCAAGTAATCAGCACACAGTGATATGGTTTCAAGCATTCCTATCCAATACTAATAATTTTCTGACAAATCTGTTTGACCCAAACAGGTATTTACGGTCTGGGTCAGAGCAGACTCTAAGAGTAATGGCAATGAAAGAGTAGTCAACACACCCCAGATCTCTAAAACTGGAGCTTCACCACTGGATGCAGTTTAGTGTCATACTAAGAGAGAGAGAGCGAGAGAGAGAGCGAGAGAGAGGTGTAATTTTGCAAATATATAGATTTTAGTGATTTTTAATTTCTTTGAGTTTCTCTCTGTGAACACCAACGCAAAGTTGATACAACAGCAACGCCCCCTAGGGAAAATATTTGCGTTTTTATTTATGATATTTTTTTCTCCTTTGACTTTTATCCTAACCTATTTCAGGCTGTAGAATTTTGAATCACAATCTTATACCAGAAAATAACAACACACAAAAGATACTAAGATTTATGTATTTATTTATTTTTTAAATCTCAAAGTGCTTCAGGGTTTGCTGGATGACTTTTATAGAAAGTTGCATGGCTGAAGAAGAGAGCAGATAAGTGAGAGAAGCTACCTGCATTTGTTATATTTTGTTTGCATATCAATGCTGGCTGAAGGTTCAGATAAAGTAGATTGATTTTATGGAAAGAGCAAGGAGCAGAACGAAATAAATGAGTAAAAAACAAAACAAAATGAAAGGCAGGATAACACAGTAAATTTTGAATACCTCATGCACTTAAAGAGTTCATGTATTCTGAATTTATAAGTATAGACATGCATATATGTGTGTACATGCGTTTGCTTTGATTATAATCATTTGTATATTGGTTGTTAAGGTTAATGCACATAGGAATATGTGTGTGTGCTTATATATATATATATATATATATATATATATATATATATATATATATATATAGGAACATTAAAAAAGAAATAGAAAAATTGATTTGCTGTTGTTTTAGTGAGATGAATTAAGTTCCCCTGAATCAGTGGCTGTAATATCATCTTTCTTTGCTTAAATAATTAAAAACAAAATGAGAAAAACAGCAGTGAAGATGAAACCAAAGCAATGCATATAGAGTAAGTGAAGGATTTAATATCATGAAGTGAAATCTATTCTTTATATATTGCATTTCAATTGAAATAACCTTGGTCTACCATTAATATTGGGGTTTGTTTTTTTCCAGAGAGCTCTTAGCTTGTGTCTCCTGTTTCTCTGTTTTCCAACTGCCACTGCAATACACTTACCCCTAATAATATAAGTAAGATGCCCTTGAGAAATTCAGCCAGCACAAGCCATACAGTTTTACTATTCTAGAGTTGTTTGTATAATAGATAACTTAATCAGGATGGAATGGTTGAAGGTTTATTTTTATCAATCAGAGCCAGTCAAATGTTTCAAGATGAGGAATATTCATATCTTTCTGTCAATGACCGTGATTTCTCAAAAATATTAATTGGACTTTAATTAATAAATGAAATGATGCCAGTTTAAAACCACAAGTATACCTCTTTGAATATTACAAAAATTATCTGCAGACATGGTTAGCATAATAGCTTTCATCAAATGAAATGGAATCAGTGGCCTGAGTAAAATCCTTGACTGGGCTGTTTGTGTTTCACTGTGTGTTAATTAACACAAATCTATCTGTTCTCCCTCCAGTTATGGGTAAATATTAGGGCAGCCCAGGTTCTTTAGCCTCAGTAAGGCAACCAATCCAAGAGAAGCAAAACTCTGAATTCATACTAGCTGTACACTGCTTGAAAATTGACTTTGTGTCACATTTTGTGCATGGGGGAAAGATTGGATAAGTACAAAGAAGGGTTGATTGAAAATTGAATCTTATATAATGTTATAGATAGTGTATATTGAAATAGGTTTAAATATTTATTTGATAGTATATAAAATCCTGTTCAAATGTGCTTAGGGTTTATTTGTTTGTGATGACATTGAGCACTAGTATCAGTTTGTCATGAATTTAGTGTCTTAGTTAGATATAATACTGGATCAGACATATAATTTTGGGCATAGAATATCATGTATCAATTAAAATTGATAAATTTATGAGATCAATTTTTTAGCATTATCTATCTACCAATCTTTTTAATGTTTTGTTTTTATTGGAAATTTCAAGTCATATATCTAAGGCTTCTGTTTCCTTTATACCTGATTAACAATAGCTGCTTTTCAGATACTAGAATATTTTTCTTTTTCTGAAATTCTTTTTTTCTTTGATGCAAACCCTAGTCAGTTAATATATTCAAATAATTTAGTTCAATTAATTAATTCTTAATTAATTAGTTCTTTTATTTTTTTCTTAAATTTTGCTCAACAGTGACTTACATAAATTTTTTGTTTCGTTCTTAGTTCAGTGGCATATCAACTTGTATAGGTTATCCAATGCCATTACCATCCATGGCGAAGAACAGTTATGGTACTATTTAACCCACAACTGATATAAATGGTTTCATATCTTTTTCAAGGGTATTAGTTTGAAAATGAACATTATAATAGAACTGGAATTTGAACTCATTTACTATAATACTGCAGTCCATCACATTAACCATTGTGCCATTGAGACTCCCCACCACATTGAGTTTTCATCATTATATTTGCAATTTACCTTTCTGTCTTGTTAATCTAGTTTTCTCATTAAGAAGTATGTTTTGGAGAATTATATATATTCTAAAAAAAAACCAAACTTTAAAAAACCCACACCAATGAAATGTTGAGCATGCTCTTAACTAAAATGTTATATAGGTTATATAGTAGTAACTTTGACCTTTTGTATTACCCAACCCCTCCCCAAAAAACCCTATATGATACATCATTTATTAGTGTCAAGCTACATGTACTAGAGTCAACATATGTATTATGTACTTGTTTTTTTTTTCCCCTGAAGATGAAGAATAGATTTATCATGAATAATGAGACAATTGTAATCCTTTAGTCACTAGATTCTCTCGGATTTGGTTTCTTTGGACTTAATTTTGTTCCCAAAGTTGAAATGCATTCAGAAAGTTGGTGAATTCATTGAAAGCAAAGAAGGAAATATTTTGTGGGACCTGTACACAAAACTTCTTGAATGCTTTGTAGAACTGGAAAAAAATCACTGGGATATCAACAGTCAAGGTGGTGATTTTGCAGGAGGCAAGTTTCATGAAGTTGGAAGGAAAGCAATAAATTTTTTTTGGAAAAGCTTGATTTCTTTTTCAGCTTATCTTGTGTATTATTTTTCTTTCTTTCTCTCTCTGTCATATATATATATATATATATATATATATATATATATATATGTAAATGTACAAATATGAACACTGTTAGAATTATTCCCATTTTCCCAGGTATACACACATACACACACATATATATATATATATATATATAGGAGAGAGAGAGAGAGAGAGAGAGAGGGGGAGGTTGTATAATATAAAATTTCAATTAGTCACATAGGTTGTTCTAATTACATTAATAAAATATAGCCTAATTTGGAGTAAATAAATACTCATCCAGCAAAAAAATGATTATTCAAATAATTATTTGATAATTTTTATTCACTATTAAGTTTAATCAGATGATCTTTTAGCAATGATCTGATTGAAAACAGTAATTTTAGGTTCTTTTAAAGTTGTATGCTTTTTAATCAACAGAATCTTTTTGAAGAAACATTTGATTTATTATTTATGTGAAGCTTTGGTTTAAAGCAAAAGATATTAAAATTTTCAGAATTTAAAGAAATCTTATAATTTATTCACTCACCTTAAAGAAATTTTCTATTTTTCTTTGAACTCATGCTACTGTGCAGATAAATAAAATTAGTCTATCATGAAAAAAACAATCTGGATTTGATATATAAGTACTGGTAAAATATTTTGTACTTGTAATAAAGACCAGACAAGGAGAATGGGATAGAGAAAAATAGATGAGAGCATGACAGTGTTCCACATGTAGAAGAACTTTCCATCCTAATTTCATGATTTCTAATGATATCTACGGGGATCTCCAATACCTACTTGCCAAAGAAAGTGACTGTTAAAGATATCCTCTTAGGTATAATTTGGAACTAACCAAAAATTTAGTTGCACCTGCATAGTGGAACTTAATATACCTGGATCATACTTGTGATCATGATTATATTTGGGTGCATTTATGATCAATTTCTTTCTGTGTCATATTTTTTAACTTGTTAATAAAAGATTCTCCTCTTTTCTTTACTCCTGGGTTTTTAATACCTGATCAAGCCAGAAGAATAATCTATTTAATTGTGACGTTGCATAAATAACTATTCCAGGGCAAGAGCCCATTTTATGCGCATGTAACGTCGAGGGCAGTTTGGCACTTGACACTCTGCAAAATAAGTCCCAGTCAAGACTCCTATTTCAGGCATATGGTAAATAATGTGGAGGTTAATTTGGTGCTAGATTGATCTCAGACGTTGGTAAAGGGGTGCCAATTCACTTTCACATACACCACCAAGTCCTTTGTCTTCGGTAGGAAGACAAAGGACTTGGTGATAGCAGAAGAACAAACTTCTAGGTTAGAAAATATTAACAGTAGCCAAATTTCCAAAATTCTCTTGTAATGTTTTAAGGAGGCAATAGGACGTTTAGCAAGAATTAATGAAAGCGATACGAGGCTGAAACCGATATGTGCAAAAGAAGTCAAATCGACAGAGGAAATAACACAACCAAAAGATTTCAACACAAGGTGTATTTAGAATACAATGAAATTTTAATAGGCGTCGACCAAACAAATAATGATGAGATTTCAGAAACAGTTCTTTTTCCTTTCTCTTTTCTTTTTACAATATAACAGAATGTTAAGCCAACAGGAAACCATCAAACAGAAATGTCTCTCAACAGTCCCTTTTTCTTCTTTCTCTTTTTTTACTTTCTTTCTTTTTCTCTTACTTGAGAAAAATGTCTAAGTTACCGAACTGAAGCATGTAACAAAGTTCATTCACTAATTTAACTATTGATGAAACAGAATCTTTCAGTTTCTCTCTTTCTTTTTTGAATACATATAACTTTCCAATATTCAGGAATTGTTGAAGGAAAATGGTTTAAGTTATACTTATCTTTGATGGTTTTCAATGTTCAGATTTCTTTCTCTTTTTTTTATGGGTGAGTGACCTTCCTGGAGTTGGTGGTTATCAGCATGTTGCTCACACTGACTTCAGTCCAAAACTAAAGATTCTTCTTCAAATTTCTCTAACAGGTAATGGCATTTTGGTGTGGAGAGTCTGTGGGCCAATCATTTGACTTTTCCTCTTCCACTACCCGTCAGGTCATGCTACTCGATTGACCTAGACTTCTTTTGTTCAACAGACTACAGGTCACAGAGTGCAAGTAGCTTGACCTTCATTCCCATACCAGTTTAAAGGTCAGTCTTAATACCTGTTGATTCAAATAAAAGGAGGGTAAGGGAACTGACCTCCCCTTCCCTATCTCTGTAGAATACCATGTCACAATAGAGTTTTATGGTTCTTTGTACATAATAATAATCCTTAGTTAACTATCAGAGCTTCCAGTAACTATTCTTAATACGAATAATTAAACAGTTATATGATATCAAGTATTCCCATCTAATACAAATAATTTACACATGGTCATGTGGTTTTAAGTATTCCAAACTAACACTTATAATGGTATGCTTTCAAGTAATCATTGCTATTTAATGATGGTAATTTGTATGCTTATAGTTATTGTTTCAAGTAATTAATAATAATCATATGTAAACAATTGTAGCTTTCAGTAACTATTCTTAAGACAAATAATTTACACATAGTTATGTGGTATCAAGTACTCATATAATACTAATAATCTTAAAACAGATCTCTTTGAACCAAAGCTTGGATGATAACATGTACTACCTCTCTGGGTTAGAGTGAACCTGGGAAAAATACCAATGAAGGGGTACTCCACACTCCCCAGAGTTTTAGAACTGGAGACTCACCATCAGAAGCAGTTTAGTGTCATACACAAGACACACAATCTCATTGATTTACTCAGTAACAAAGGAGATGCCATAACAGTGAGCTTGGTGTTAGACTACACTCTCTCATTATGAGTCATAAACTCATCATGTTAAAAAAACTATGAATGAATGAATGAATCATTAGTGTTAGAGGGAAATATTTCAACTGATAAAACTGTGTACAAATTATTTGTATTTGATAGGAATACTTGATATTATTAAGAAAAAACCTTTTTTAAACTACTATACAGAAATATAAATATAAACATATACTGAATATGATTTCCTAACCTGTAGGCATAAAATAACCTGAGATGGAATGACATGCCATTGAAATCTATGAGTCTGATTGGTTGCAAAATTACATCATCTGGTTCTCAAGATATTCAAAATAGTTGGGCAACTGTGGACAGACCTTGTAGATAAAGCAAGTGATTTTTGTATATTTAGGGGATTTCTTTTATAATTCAAATGCAGTTTGTAAACATTTTAAGAAAGCTATTTTTCTTCTTGGTTCATAGACTTATTAAATTAATATTTGCAATGTTCTGCCCCCAAGAAACGATTTTGTTCAAACTGCAACTTCAAGAGAAAATAATAATTAACTTGTTTCTACCACTACTAAAAATTGCAATAAACATTTATCAATTAAGTTTATAAAAAAAAGCATCTCATTAGCTAATTGCAGTGAGACTGGTTTTGAGAAATGACAGGCAAATTGTTGATGACAAAAGGCAGCTGTAAAGAGACTTAAAATGACTCTCCAGCAATCTGTAATTGAATGAATTGATAATTCTGAATCCAGAATATTACAGAGATTATACAAGTTGAGGGCTTAGTGGAACAATGCCAGTTCCTTAATTAGATCTTGTTATCTCCTCTTCTGCTTCTTAGATGTTAGAGAAATTGGATTCTATTCCATCACGGTGCCTTCCTTGAAAATGATGAGGAAACTTTCTTCTTGCATTGTGATAAAACAAACTTTAAGCTAGAATTAAGACTTTTTTTAAAAATAAAGTAATAACTATGACAGTAATTAAGCATACATTAAAGGAGTAGGAGTCAAATAGATATAAATAATCTTGAATAAACTAATGATGATAACAGTAAATAAGCTTTTGTAGGATGGAGAGAGGTTCATAATAATATATATTATTGATATAGAAATATATGATATATATATATTAGGATCTTTAATAAGTTCTCATTGATTTATCATGAAAAATAATGTTTTATTTTCAAAAATTAGTAAGAAACATGTGACTGAAAGTATTGTCCATTGCTAGCCACTACTTTTTCTCAGCTTTCTGGTAGCATTTGAATTCCATGTCAGAAAAATTACACGTCTTTTGAGGCTAACCATTAGTAGACCCATTTTGTGGATTTTCATAAGAATGAAAGTCCTGCCTAGCTAGGCCATGTGCCATCGATCAGAACAAGGGATAATTGAACAAGGCAGTGTCTTGTGAATACGGTGGGTAGGGTAGGATTTCCTATTTAAGTGTTTCCAAGTAGGTTTTCACCTGTTTTGCAACATGTGACCTAGCATTATCATGTTGCAAAATCACTTTGTCGAGTGTCTCCTCATATCGTGGTCATTTTTTCTTCAATGTTTGCCTCAAATACATCATTTTTAATTGATAGTGATCTTCTGTGATAGTTTTGTTTGGTTTGAGCCACACATATTAAACTACATCCAGCTAATCTCACTAAATGCACTTAGGGTTATTGGAATATATCAACTTTTCATCACCAGTCATGATATGATGCAAAAAAACTTTTCTTTTCTGTTGTTGAAGCAGCTGTTCACATGTGACAAGACACCATTTGATGTCTCTTCACTTCAACTTGTATGGCACTCAATGTCCTTGCTTTTGAATTATTCCTAATGATTTTAAACGTTTTGAAACTGTTGTGTGATTGATTTCTAATGATTCTGCATGTTCAGCAAGCACCTGACATGAGACTTCATGAAGTAATGCCTCCAATTCTCTGTCTTCAAAATTTTTGGTGTGCCAGAGTGTTCTTTATCTTTAACATCAAAATAATTATTTTTGAAGTGTCTAAACCAATTTCTTCATGTTGTAATTTACTAAGCTTTTTGCTTAGATGTGGCACAAGGCCATATGAAAGGGGCACCCAATAAGACCAATTTCTTCATGTTGTTTCTAACAGAGCATGGTTACCATAAGTCTCAACAAGAATTCTGTGGGCTTCAGCTGCAGATTTCTTTTGAATAATGTAGTGCTGTAAAATTCCCCACAAATACACTTTCTTTGGCATGAAATCTGACATGTTTCACACTTAGAAAAACAAAGTTGTTTACACTCCAGTGAAATGACATCATATTCAAGCTTGCATATAATACTTACTTATAGATGCATTACCATCTGAAACTACATGCATGCAGTTCTGGGAATGCCATTTGTTGGAAAACAGCTAGAATTTAATCAAGGTCTAGTATAATGGTTAGAGTCTGGGAGACCTGGGTTCAGTCCTAGGTTGAGTCATACCAAAGACTCAAAAAATTTTACTTGATGCCTCCTTGCTTAACACTCAGCAATATAAAGTACAGATCAACGGTAAGTGGAGCAATCTAAGGAAAGGAGTTGTACCCTCCCTTACACTTAGGTATAGTAGATATTGAAAAGGGAGCCTTTGGGTCGCTCTTGACTATGGTCGGCCAATTTATATATACATAAATGAAAAATGAGAAGGGTTTTTGTTGCAGTTAAACCATAAGAGTAAGATAAAATAGGTTTCTTAAACATTTTGGTTAATACCATCTACTTATATATAAAACTGTGTATATATATATATATATATATATATATATATATATATATATATATTATAGTTTGCAATATTTACTCACAAATAGTGCTTAACATCAGCGATGGAACATATATATCTAGTTTAGGATAGTGTAAACACAGCAGTGCTTGGTGACTGTCAGTTCCTTGCCTATGTAATCATTGGACTTGATAGTCAACAAGAGCCATTGACTCTACTCTATGGTATTCTAACTTATATATATATATATATATATATATATATATATATATATAAAAGTTCCACAACTTGGCCTCTATATTGGGAAATAAAAAATGTTATTATGTTAACATGAAGCATTTCTAGATGCTACTTTACATGGGAAGCCTCATATTGTCATAAGAATGCAATTTCTCATTTGTAGTGAGAACAGATTTTGCTCAAACATTGCAAAAAGCATCTTAGTTTTAAGATTAACAGAATTTGACCTAATATTTGTTTAATGCAACAAATACAAAAACCAGTTATTTATTTCAATGTTTTCTGGTTTTGTCTTTATCATACTATCAATCTTTGGTCCAATTTGTTGAGTTTTTAACTGAATATGTATGTTTAATATAATTTCATGACTGTATTACTTTTTTAATTAATTTTTTATAATGATACCTATATATCTGTATATTCAATTTTATAATTTTTTACATATCACATTACTATTGCTTAACCCCAAAAAAGTGGTTCCCCAGAAAGTCTCCCACAATAATCAATGTTCCCTAAGTAATTCCCCATCATCTCTGTAACAGAAGTATCATTTTGATGTGAACTTTGCTTGTATCATAATGATTGAAGGAGATAAATAAAATTGATTAATATGGGATTTTCTTTGATATGGAAAATCTTGAATAAAAGTTTCATTTTAAAATTCTGGAAATTTTATCTGGAATAAGAAGCACCTGAGGAAGGCCAGAGTGTACAACAGCTGAAATGATAAGACTATACCAATCAAGATGAGGATAGAAGTTTTAATAAATCAGTGTGTGATGATATTTACTAATATCATGAATTCAGACAGGTATAATAATGTCTGAATTTTGCTATTCATAGCTCAAAAACAATAAAATAGATTTTAACCATTAGACTTTTTTATACAAATCAATATATACATATATTTATGTATTTTATGAAAAATTTTCATAAAAAATGTTTATACAGTAGTACATCTTATTCTTTTTCCTTATTTTTCATTGTGACATATCTAAGAAAAATGACATAGAAATTTAGTCAAACATAACTCTGTTAAAAATGTTTTATATATATTTTTAATAAGTATTTTATATATGTTCATTTAATGTTTAAATTTATGATTATATATGTTAATGATATATGTATTTTATAATGAAGTGGATCAGTATAAGGTGCATTTTCCTCTTATTTTTCTTTAATTGAATCCATGAAGTTTTATAAAGAACTTATCAAAAGGAAACAAAATCATTTTGAAAACATTTTCTTAAATAGAATCTAACAACACATTTCAATTAAGACCAAAATTGTTAAAGGCTTATAGAAATTTTCTTTGGAGAATCTATGTGGTGTAATAGGTAAAGTAGTGGACCACAGCATCAAAGTAAGTGCAGCCCAGTCATCTGAGGCTGTAAAATACATTTTTATCAACCCCTCTGCTCGGGTAGGATATGACACAAGGTCAATTTTTAAGCGGGGTTTAACAGGTTTGAATTCAGAGTTTTCCTTTTCCTAGACTAGTTGCCTTACCAAAGCTGAAGAACCTAGTCTGCCATACTATTTACCCATAGCTGGAGGGAGAATTATTGGATTCATACCTTTCCCAAGAGTATTAGTGCTATGTGAAATGCAGTTAGTCTCGTCCAGGATTTGAACTCGTGTCGCCGTGTCCATTTCCTACAACGATAACCATTACACCACGGGCACCACCTGAGGCTGTAAAATACACGACCTACATCTTTGTAAAAGGGTAAGACACCTTCCCCAACACCAATGAGTATCCTGATAATGACATTAAACAATCTGATGGTGAGGCTCCAGTAATGCTAGAGCTTTGGTAAATGCAGACTTCCCCTTCATTGCCATCACTCATTCTAGCCCAAAGTGGTAACACCTGATACAGTCCTGTCCATAGGTCAAATAGAATTGTTTGACATTTAAATGGAGAGCAAACAAATGACTAATGGTAAATTGAATTGTTAGAAATAAAACTGTTTGACAATTTAACTTTATGTAAACAAATGACTGATGTTTAATTAAATTCTTAGTGATACATAGCAATACTTGGAATGATTTAACTGTGCAAAAGAATTAGTTCAGTCTTCTTTAAAAATGTTATCAACAAAATGTGTTTTCAAATCATATATGCCTGAACACAGAGTCATCATCTAATGAAGGCTTTGTTGGAATCAGTGTTGCTGTATAAACATCAGTCATTGTATGATATATATATATATATATATATATATATATATATATATATATATATATATATATATAAAGAGGATATGGCATTAAATAACCAAAATTGGTTGATATGCCATAAAACTAAACTAAACTACTCAAAGTAAGTGAGTTTGAATTCCAGTTGCTCTATTATGTTTACTTTCAGACTAATACCCTAGTGAAATGTATTGAAACCTCAGCTATTGGTTAAATTGTATCACTGCTGTTCTTCTCCAAGGATGGTTTTGGTATTAGGTTACCCACAAAGGTTGATATGCTATTAAACAACTTGTTGAACTTCAAAGGTAAAATACTGAGTTGAAGAAATCCCAGAAAAGTGCTTTAAATTTAACATTCTTGTTTAGTGTTGGTCAGATATAAACAAATTCATTTTTTACCTAAAGTGGATTTTGAATGCATAATAACTTAAAATACATCTGCAAAAAAATGATAAGAAAAGTGATATATAGTATATTGAAAACACTGTTTTAATAATGCATATAAATGTAAACATATACAAATACAAGAACATATAGTTAAAATGCTTTGCTGTTTGCAAAGAATGAACAATGACTGATATGGTTTATTTTAGTATATAGATCTAGTTTACTCTATTTTGTATGTGTTTTCAGTTATATATGATTCTATGAAATGATGTTAAATAGTTTTCTATGAATGTGTATCTTTTTCAATCAAAAACTCTGAACTCAAGCTTAAGAAACCCTTTGAGGAATAAATATCTCTTAGAGCTTGGTTTTACTTGGGATTTTTTCCTTTAGATAATTCAGTCAAAGCAAAGACAATTCAATATATTTTCCTTCTGTTTACCATTTTTTTCTAAAATGAATGACTCTTCATTGATATAAGATATTTTTTTATGACAATAGAAAACTATTCCTACATTTCTCAAAGCTGCCTAAAGCTGTGTTTCAAAAGAAAGACTTTCAATCATTGTAGGACTTGTGATTACAAAAAATAAAGAGAAATAATAAATACACAATTATCTGCCCTTGCCTGAGTGAACTTGCCTTGCCTTATTTTCATCCAAAAACACATGATGCAAGGATATGGAAAAGAGAATCATCCTTTTTCTGTTCTTAGAATTGAGATATACTGCAGATGTTTTGATTGGTTTCACCTGGCAAAACCCCACAAAACTCCCAAAGACAAATGATGAAATCTTAATTGACTCAAGCTAAAACTGAGTAAGTTTTGTTTTCTTTTACCCCATTGACATATACCAAAAAATTTAAATTACCTGTGACTCTACTTCAACAATTAATACATGACAATGTGAAAATCTATCATTATGGGCATTCTTCTAAAAATGATTATTCAGGATTTTGAGTTGAATTTTATATTCCCTGTTAGGGGTACAAGATATAATTATCTTCTTGATAATTTGCACATCCAGTAGTGACTTCCCTCAGTGTTTGTTGTGCATATTTGATTTATCTTTTTTCAGCATGTCATTATACCTAGCTGTTTCCTTTTGTCATCAATTTAGCTGGGATGATGTGTTTCTGAACACCACAACCTTCATTGTATCAGTAATTACTTTAAAATGGTCACTGTGTAATTCTGTAACTATAGGGGAACAGACATATTTACTAATCCTAAATAATTCATGGGCATTATGACCCTAAATACTAAAAGAGTCCTGTCTCACATTTAAACTTAGTTTATTCATGTGATTTAGTATCCAGGAAGTGATGAAAGATAAATATTTACTAATGATATTAAACTACTTGTTAGACCATCATCAAAAGAAATAACATTGATGAATCTAAAGAAATTGTCACTTGAAAATTAAAATTGAACAAAGAAAAATGTAAAATACTACATTAAAGTTGAATATAGAGTAAGCAACACAGAAATAAAAAAAATAGATAATGGAATCTAGTGGTTGACTTTGATGATACATTTAAAGATAACTAATATATTTTGTCTACTGTATCAAATATTTGACTGGTTGGTAAGAAATTTTATTTCAAGGGAAGTAGATGTTGATTTAAAAATTATGAAACCCAGTAAGACTCATATAGAATATATTACTCAGGTTTGAGCTCCAGTTTTGGGACATGGAAATTAGAGTGTAGTAGTGAGATTGGAGGAATACAAAGATGCATGACAAAATTGATAAAAAGAATAAAAGATAATAGTTAGAGGGAGAGATGGGAGAAATTAGGATTAACTACTTTACTAGAAAGAAGAATGAGAGCTGATTTAATTGAAACTTTCAAAATAATTAATGGAATTTTTAATTATGGTAGACATTTTTTTTATATTTCTCGAACTGGAAATTTACTGTCAAAGCAGATTTTAAAAACTAAGTTTATAAATCAATTAGATTTTTTTTGTTAATAGAGTAATATATTTTTGGAACAAATTGCCTAATCAGATTAAAAACAGCAAAAGTGTAAAAATCTTTAAGATTGAATTGGATGATTTCAGAAATGATGTTAAGAAAGAGAATCTAAAAGGGCATTTTTGGGAACTACTGGATAAATTATTTAACTGAATTGGAACTGTATGTAGATATTGCATTAATAGTGTGTATGTTCTGTGCAAAGATATATACTTATATAGTTTTTTATTATGAGAAGATAGTAAAAAAAGGGTGATGTCCAAGGAGGCATAATAAACAAATATAAAGCAATTACTTTTTCTGTAATAAATAAGTGTTTTACTACAGCAGATTCTGATATTTTTGGGTTTTTAACTCTTAAAAGCATTTTGAAAATTAGGTTTATTAGTTATTTCATATTGATTTTATATCAGATACCATAATTGTGGGTTCTTCATAATTTTCAATTTACTATATTCATTATATGTGGTAGGTATTGCTTCTTAAAGAATTTGAATAATAAAGATAAATTGGCAAAATAATTAAAGTCCGGGAGACCTGGGTTCAATCCTAGGTCAAGTCATACCAAAGATTTAAAAAATGTTACTTGATTTCTCCTTGCTTAACACTCAGCATTATAAGGTATGGATCAAGGGTAAAGTAGATCAATCCTTGGGAAAGAGTAGCACCCTCCCTTACACCTTGGTGTATTAGCTATTGAAAAGGGAGCCTTCAGGTCACCCTTGACTACAGTTGCCAACTTTACTTTTAGTTTTGATATGAACTACATTCTCATTGTCTTATCCTTTACAAAATGGACTGGCCAGACTTGTACATTAGTTTACAGCCAAATCTAATTATACTAATTGACAATAGAACTATATACACACAAATGTTTTTTCATATTTATATTTACATTATCTTAAAATTGATAAAATTTGAAAATAAATTCAGTCTTGTCAGTGTTAAAGTAATTATTTTTTTAGATTGAGGGTTATGTTGACAGTATTCTCTTTTCTTTTCATTTAATATTTATTTCTTGTTCATTCATAGAAATGTTTTTATTAATTAATAATGTAAAATTTTGTATCTATGAAAAAAAACAAAACAAATAGTATTGTATCAAGTCCAATTATTGGATGACATTAAAGTTACCTAATAAAAGCAAGCTAATATGATACCAACATGGCTTTTTGAGATTTCTTTTCTTTGGTGCCTGAAGCAAGTCTCTAAATAATGGGAAATGCATTTTTATTTATGAATTAAGAGCTAATCTTATTCAAAGAGATAGTTTTAATCATTATCATTTATCATATAGAAGTGTTGGTGTGAGTGTATAATAAACATTGATTATGACAAAAGTTAGCTCCCTCAACATTTTTAATTCCCATAAAGTTCACTTTAAAATGTGTTAGTTGTGGTATCTAGAAATGTATTTTTATTTATATCTTACTGCTTCTATTATGTTCTTCCATTATGAATATTAAACCTTTCAATGTCCAACTGAATTTTTTCATAAATTTATAACCAAATGTATTTCGATAGAACAGTTTTTGAATTGACAATCTATAAAGATAAACATAAAAAAGTATTTATAAGAAAAAATTATGCAGTATTTCTCAATAATGATATCCATAAACAATATTATGGGATGGCATTTATTTAGGTATTTTTGAATTGTTCTCTTTTATTTTGTCTATTAATATATAGTCTAGTTGTCCATGACTAGTAGAAATACATTCTAACTACCCCAAGTAAAATTGAACCTGCCCTAAAATCCAAAATAAATCATACCCAACCAACATCTGAGCAAAAATGACAGAAAATAACAAACCCATCATCATCTCAATTCAGAGACCCCTCAGTATCAAGAATAAAGTCTCTAAAAAAATTATTAAACAAGATCATACAAATAAACAAAAACAATGAAACTCACAAGGATCTACCAAAACCCTAAATTGATCCTATAATGTTGAAAGTATGGATGATGAATCTGACAAAAATAATTGCAAAATTTAATCTAGTAGATATATATCACAAATGTAAAATACATCGATAAAACATGACCATCTACAAAGCATACACTTGTGAAGCAAAATTTGTCTCACCTTTATTTCATACTCTAACAATTTGTTTAGAAAGAAAATTATTTACTTATAAACTATTTGTTTATAAATCACATATATAGTAAAAAAAAGATTTAGCATTAAATAACCCACAAAAGTTAATATGCCATTAAGAATCAATCACTCAAAACTGTCTGAATAAAAGAAAATTAACTAAATGATAAATACAAGATAGAATGTTTAAGTGTGTTCTTATTAATATAATAACCCTTTATTGAAATGACAAGTTAACATCGAGAAAGAAAAAGTTACATTTATTAAAATTGGACAAACATTTTATCATGCACATCTCAGAAAATTATCTTATTTGAAAAACATTTTCATAAAAACATTTTTTCTTAGTGCTGGAGGACTAAATTTTATAATAATTTGACAAATTAAAAAAATCTGAGGGTATAAAATATCTAAATGCTCACTGACATGGAACAGTGAAAAATTGAGATAAAAATTAACAGTAATGTGCCCATGGGGATTACGTGCATTGACATAACAAATTTGTTGCTATAAAAGTGGGTTTTATACTAAGTGTATGAATAAAGAGAAACCAAAAATTTATGACAATTTACTTGTATCACCATTTTTGTAGCTTGCTGTTACTTATGAAGGTCACATATACAGTGGGTAGCCAGTTGGCTGGGGCTGTAAAAATCAAAATCAAATGATTAATGGTAAATAAAATTATTCCTGTTAGATAGAAATACTTGAAACCATTTAACTGTGTGCAAAAAAGAAATGGCTCATTTAAAAATATTATCATCAAAATGTGTTTACAAATTATATATATTTAATATATATGTATCAACAGAATTTGGAATTAAATAACCTACAATTGTTGACATGCTATAAAACCCAATCCAAGTAACCACATAGCAGACAATAGTTATCATCTTAGGAAATGGACTTGACTAGTTGAGTTTAAATTTTTTGCCTTTCTCTTCACACTAATGCCATTGAGAAAGGTACGGATCCATCTTTTTTCCTTACAGCTATGAATAAATGGCAGAGCAGACCCAATATAGCAATTGGTCTCAGAGAAGGAAGAACCTGAATTCAAACCAATATTGTTCCAGAAATTGACATTGTGTTACATCCTGTCATGGTTGAGGGGTTAGATAAATACATACTATACTGAAAAAGCCATTGAGTGAGACTTTGATCAGAGACTGAGTGCACAGATACTTCATATGAATCCTATGCAGAAGTGCCATTTCCTATCCTGTCATTTTTTATGGGTGCTATGTTCATTTAAAATAAACACAAACCTAGAATTTACAATTTTGTGTTTGGGTTAATGAAGAGTTTGTGAAAAATTATTTTGACCACCAAATCTTCAGGAGAGAAATCATGTGTTAGCTGAAAATAATATTTTGGTAACAATAGAATTCTTTAAGGTGTCAGAGAATATAAAATTAATATACCATATCTGTTTTGTATATCCAGGGTTATATAGACCAGTAGGTGCTTTCCCAGCAGCTAAGGGGTTGAGAATTATGTGCACATTTATATTCACCACCTTATCTATCAATTGGTAGGCTTTGACCAGGGCACTTAGTAATGTTATTGTATTATTTAGTCAACCAAAATAAGTCATCCTTATCTATCATTTGGCAGTCTTTGATTTGAATACTCAACAATGGCTTATATCATTTTGACAACAAGGATATAATTTATGTTTATCTTCTCATATCAATATAAAAATCATTTCGCGTTTTATCTCATTTGATATTTTTGATTGATGGTATTTGTCTTTTCCTACATCAACTTGCAAGCACCCATCAACAATGGACAATGAAAAAATTTTATGTTTCAGATTTTTTAGCCACAATAAAATAAATCATTTTAGAGTTAATTTTTTTTTTGTGGCAATCAATATTTACTAACGTTCATTAACCACTGAAAATCTAGATTAAATACTCTGAAAATTTCCTTCATTAGTTTCTTTAAATCATTTTACTGACAGAAAGAATTTAATTTTCTAATTGCTTTCAACCAGTGAATTTAGCAAATTGTAAGATTTTTTTAAAAATCTTGCTCTATGCTTTCAGATGAATAATTTACCCTTTTTAAATTAGGATTTAGCCAAATGTGGTACTTGAAAATGTGACATACTTTCATAAAACTAAAGTGGTTTTGAAAATTTCCAAAAATCTTTTCTATTCGTTCTTCACTTTTTATGTCATTTACACTTGAACTACTCATGCCAAATACAGAATGAATAATGAATCCTTTAAATCATAAACATAATCACTTCTTAACTGTTGTTTCAACAAAGGCCATTGATCTATTTATTCATCCAAATTATTTGTCTTATATAACCTTTTAAAAGCAAATTACTCAAAGTACCGGTATATTCACTCAGTGCATTAGCTTAATGGTTAAAACATAGGACTGAAAGTCAAAGAATTCCCAATTTCCTCTTCAATAACAAATTTATTATCCATAAAAATAAAATATCATTCAAAAGAAAATAAAATTATTTGATTTTTCACCCTTTGAGCCTGGTAAACTGTTAATACTTTTATTTCCCCTAAAACCACAGTACTGGTTTACCAGTGAAAAGATGATGCTCAAACCACAGAGGGTAAATTTAAGCTCAGGTGGTCAAGGCTCAAAGAGTTAACGTTTCAATTGGAACTGTGATAAAAAAATGCAGAAGAATTGAAATTTTCAACTGATAAAGGATATCTTAGGCTCAAAAATGTTGTAAATATGTGTAAATTTTCTGTTTGCATGTTATATCATTATATTAGAGTATTTGACCTTTTTCTTATTTAACCATTTGAATGACAAGGGACTAGTTATCTGCACTCATGTATAAACCAAATTGAAAAAAAAAGGAAAATCATAATTTTTGAAATGTAGATATTTAAAAAAACATTTATGTGTGTTTGTATAGATAGGTATATATTTTTATGTACACAAGATACTTTCCAAATGTTCAGGAAGTTTTAACATGGTGCATGGCTTAAATTTATGAATTGTTTGAAAAAGTCATCTCTTGAATATAATGTGTATATTCTTTTGCCAATATACTGTTTATTTTTAAAAAGTATCAATCAGACATATATAGTAGTAGCTGAGACTGTTTCATTTTTGAGAAGCAAAAAGTAATTAGAATGAAGTGCTTCTTTTCTGAGGATGTAATAGATTTTGCCTCACTTGTTTGCAACCTGTATTGTTTTTTTTGTCTTTGTTTTTATCAAAAATAATTACTTTTGTTCTGGTTTGCTGAACTTCCAATGCATAAGCTACAGATTCTGAAAATGACAAAATGTGGCTTTTCTATTTTCTGTCATTTTCTATTCTATTGCATTGCTTGAGGAAAAAAATTGAATTTCTTCAACAAGCAGCTGACTTCTGAGCATTAAAAACTAATATGACTCAATTGTTATTCCCACTCATGTCTGTAACCTTATCTAAATATTCAATACAAAGTAATTCAAATGGCATTCAACTTCATGTTGGAAAAAAGCCTGGCAGACCTTAGGAACATCTGGCAACCACTTCTTTTGTAGATTCATTTTTCTGATTTCATCTGTCAAAGTTAAATACATATTCTGTTTTTTTTTATTAAAAAAAAATTCTGTTTGTTTCTTGTTACTATTCATCTTAAGTCCAATTTTGAATCTGTAAATAAATACTAATTCAAAAAAGCTTATTTGGTCCTAAAATCCTTAGCATTATTTTGACATCTACTCCCCTTACAGATTGAAACATATTTTGAGGTATAAATGGTATTAGTATGATGGTTATTGGAATAGAAAATATTTATTAACATAGTGGAGGAAGACAATTAATAATTGTTTCCCTTGGATTTGGTGAAAGTGATCATTGGACATGTGACAATCACACAATAAAATCGTGAAGGTGCTACTCATGTAACATGTCTTGACCAAGATTAGCTTGGAAGAGTTCATCTCTCTCCAGGTCTGGTTTAAATTCAGTTTTCCTTCTCCTAGATTGGTTACCACATCAAGCTTGGCTTTACTATTTGTTCATAGCTGGAGAGATAGAGAGTAGTTGTAGTCATATGTCTGCTGGCAGTATTAAAGCTATGTTAAATCAAAAAGCCTCATCCAGGATTTGAACTTATTAGCCAAGTCCACTTCTTATAATGAAAATCATAACATGAGGAAGGCCACTACAAATACATATTAGCCTCTTTTGTCTCCATTCTTCAAAAGAATGAGACAAAAATCTCTAGTAATTCTATAACTGTTTTTGTACCATTTTTCCACCTTGAGCAGGATGTGATAGATGGTAAATTTTTAAGCAATGTACAGCTGGTTTGAATTCAGAGTTTTCCTTCTCATAGATTTGTTGCCAAACCAAGGTTTGAAGAACTCAGTCTGCCCTTCTATTTACCCGTAGCTGAAAGAGAACAGATGCATTCATGCCTTTCCCAAGGATACCAGCTCATAGTAAAATGCAAGCAACCTCATCCAGGATTTGAACTTGGATCGCTGATTCCATTTCTTATGACCATGACCATTATACTAAGCATGCCTCCTGTTTTCTTTTATGTTGCTTTTTTACCATGAAAAGGAAGTCTAGTTATCTACAAGTTGTTAGAAATATAGAAATTAGGAAGATTTTTCTTCTTTTCAGATTTTTTTAATGACAAAATGCATATAAATTTTTACATTAATGTAGAAAACAAAATAAGACTGAAACTGAGATCAAATCCATAGGGACAAAAACACAAAAACAATGGTTTGCTCATCTAATGGAGACACCAACTTCTTCAACATAGTTGCTGGAGTTTTGCAAGGAGATACATTAGCACACTATTTGTTTATACTCTGCCTAGACTACATACACAAAAACTCCACAGATCTAAAATGATTTCACAATAAAAAATGCAAAAAGCAGATGATATCATGCTAAAAATATGAAGTCTATGCAAATGATGTAGTGATTTTCCCAAATACACCAGCCCAAGCAGAATACCTACTGCACAGCCTGGTGCAAGCAGCTGGAGGTATTGGTCTCTACATGAATGCAAATAAAACAGAGTACATGAATAGAGTAAATGAAAAGGAACCATCTCCATTCTAAGTAGTAAGCCTCCAAAATTAATACACTGTTTACACACCTCAGTAGCAACATCTCATCAACTAAAAGTGATGTCAATATATGTCTAGAGAAGGGGAGGAATGCTATTGACATGTTATTAATCATATAGAAATCTGATTGATCTGATAAGATAAAATGAGATTTCTTCCAAGCTGTGGCTGTGTCCACACTACTATATGGATACACCACATGGATGCTAATAAAACATATAGAGAAAAAGTTACATAGGAACAATGCAAGAATGCTATCTTGAACAAATCCTGAAAGCAACACCCCTTAAAACAGAATCTATACAGCCTCTTAGCTCCCATCTCACAAACCATCCAAGTAAGATAAACAATATATGCAGGGCAATTCTGAAGAAGCAAAGACAAACTAATAAACAACATTCTCTTATGGACTCCTTCACATGGACATGACTTGCTTTGTGTGAACACAGGATACAGCCTAGAAGACCTGCCAAGAGTGATGGATGATAGGGATAAATGACAAGAGAAAGAGAGTGTGAGTCAGGAAACTGCATGGTCTCAGCATGACTTGATGATATTCAGAATGAAATTAGTAGCAATATCTTATCTATGGAAAGAAGTTTTAACATGTACTAAGGAAAGGCATTGACTGTTATTGACAGGTTAATGACCATATGAAAATCTGATCTCTCTGATAAAATTGAATGAGTATTCTTCAAAGCTGTCGCTATGTCCTTACTTCTGTATAGTTTCATCACTTGTACTCAAACAAAATACCTGGAGAGATAGCTAGGTGGAGAACTACATTAAAATGCTACAAGCTGTTTTGTATAAACCCTGGAAGCAGTACCCAACAAGACAGTAGATGTATGACCACTTACCTCTGATCTCACAAGCCATCCATGTAAGATGAGCAGGATATGCTGGGCACTCCTCAAGAAATAAAGGAGAACTCATAAGCAATATTCTCCTATGGACTCCTACACATGGGCACACCAGTGTTGGCCAACCAGCAAAGACTTACATTCACCAACTTTGTGCACACATTGGATGCTATCTAGAGAACTTGCCAAGAGCAATGTCTGATAGGGACAGGTTGCAAGAGAGAATCAAGAGAATCTGTGCAGTTGGAATGCCTTGACAATGGTGATGTTTGGATATATCTTCCTGACAACCCTGGTAAATGATAGGCATTTTATCCATAGAATGGGTGCTGATCTTGACTATTGTTTGAAGTGTAAGATAGTACAACCTAGTGGATAATAGTTTACTTGAAGTTAGAAGGCCATATATAGTGGCATGCAAATGACCTATTCATCCAAAACCAGGTTAAAGGGAAATATTTGTTTAATTCTCACTCAGTGGACATCCATCTTTTGCTTTGGAATTAATGGTAGTGGATTTAAAAATCGGAAACCCATTCTGAAATTTTTTTTTCCTTGATAAATTTGTCCCAAGTTTTTAATCTTTGCATAATGAATGTAATCTTATGCCCATTAAACATATACATATATATATATATATATATATATATATATATATATATATATATATATATATATATATACCTTTAACATTTTAATTTGTTTTATTGCAGACAATGGAAACAACTCTGGAAAATGCAGTCAGAGAGAATGAGACTTTACAAGAAATACTGGCAAACAAACAGGTAAGTTGAAAAAAACTTTCAATTACTTAAAAGTATTGAATAGAATAAAACCTGTGCAAGAACAATAACTAAAATCCAAATTAACAAGCCTATGCAAACAAGTAAATCACGTAATCATTTTTGTACCCTTGATTCTCATAAGATTTTTTGTGCTATTGAAATATCAAGTCAGAATAATCAGTTGTGAATTTATTGTATGATTTTGTTCTCCTTTCTTTATTAACCAATTTCATCTAAGAAAAATGTCCAGGATACAGTTTTTGATAGTAATGATCTTATTTATAATTGAAATATTCATAAATGGAAACCAACTCAAATCATAGGCAAGCTATGATATATCCTTTTTATTACCTAATGGTAGAAAATTGTGAGAAAGTATTGTGGGTAAACACTAACTCCCTACTTTAAACAAAAGGAAAATTACTAGTGAAAATAATAGAAAACTGAAAAAATAAATAAAAAGATAAATAAACAAGATGTTGTTATAAATGAATTTAATCATTGTGAAAACATAATGAAGAGAAACCTATAACATTTATTGTATACAAATCATTAAAATTGAAACACAAAGGAGGAGAAAAGAAAAACAAATACAACAAAGAAAAAAAAAATTCAAGAAATTTCAAAAATATCACTAAGAAGTTGTATGCTTATCGACCAATGACACTTTTTTTGTGACTTCCTTATTCTAAACAATCTTAACATTAATTGGCTTGATATGAATTGAATCTTCGCTTCATTGATTAAGTACCAAAGATTTTTTTTGTCTCCTTTTCACTTATTTCTCATTCTACTCTAAGGTATCTTGATTTCTGATCTCAGGTGTGATAATGTAGATTTCTTTTTGAGTTCCATCTAATAAGATGTTTTCAAATGTTATCTTACTTGGGAATTTTTTTATCTATGCTTTATCCATTTGTTTTTAAATAATTGCTATCTTTCTTTTCTTGTTTAACAATCGTACAAAGGAAACAATGTGGTTCCCCTAGTAGTGTATCAGAATATCTATCAAGTAAGTGCAAGTTCAAGCCTGGAAATTTGAATCTAAAATTAAAAAAAGTAATAGATCATTTTTGACATTTGCAATCAGATTTATATTTATAAATGATTATAAACCTAGATTAAATAAGCTACTTTGTTAGAATATTTTTAAAGTTTCAAGTTAGGGATATTTTCAATATTAATTTATAATGAAATAAATATTCAAATAATTTATTTTTGTTATGTATATGCATAGTAATGCAGAGGAGTAAAGAGAAGATAAAGCTGTCCTGATGAGGACAACACTGTATCACTCACTAATTGTGGTGTAGTGATAGAGAAATGAATGACCAATAAGGAAGAGTGTATTTATATTTGTTTAAAACAAGCAATTTGTAAAGTAAAAATGTCTCTAGAGCAAGAAGTTCTGTTCACTTAGTAGTTAAGTTTGCTGAAAGTCATTGGCAGAAGGAGTGAGAAGTTTGGTGGCCAGAACAGAGACTGATACATGTTCATATTTGATGGAGTAAAGGGGAAAAAAGGCTGGCTTTCAAGCATGACTTGTAGCAGTTCTTTAGTAACATTGTAATTTGTTGGGTTGTTGGGTGTTCTCATGAGCATTTTTTAGTAGCATGAGTGACTTAGATAAGCATTCTTTTTCTTGTTACAGCTAGGGCCATAAGGAAGGGGTTGATATGTGGCACATGCAAGCATGAATGTGTAAGTGTCTCTTGTGCTGCATGTGATTACATGACTATAAATAAGAGCACAATACAGATTGTATGAGTTGGTGCAACAGGATATCACCATTTACAAGGAGTACTTATGCTGTATTTTCTGCAATCAGTAAGATGCCCATGGAGTTGCACGTTTATATAATCAGGACTGTTGTATTGAGCACAATCTGAATGAGCTAAGAAGTTGAGAATGGCAGTGTGTGGTGCTGTGTAAGAGGTTCCACAAATGGTTTGGTTGAGTGCCTGCTATGCATATTTGTGGTTTATCAGTGTGTTAGCTGTTGTTGCTAAATACATATAAAAATCAAAGGAAATACATTTTTAGGATTTTATTTGGATAATATAAAAAGCTTAAAGAATTTCCACACAAAATAGAGCTGGTAGAAATGAATAAAATTTTAGTATCTTAATGCATTACCAACACAAGTGAGTTATAGGAGGTGTATCAAAAAAAAATTTTTTTCCAAATATTACACCAATGAGATTTTTTAGTAACTGAAAATGAACAAGGATCCCATTAAGAACATTTGGCAAAACATGTTCTAGTCACCCTACACTCTTGATTTGTCTATCGCTGACTGTTTTTGTTCCCAAACTTGAAATGATCCTGAAAGGTTCTCAATCTCAGGTGATAAAAAAATGTTGCCCAAGGCACACTGTACTACAAAACAACATCTAGAATATATTCCAAAACCTCAAAATAACAATGGGAATGGGCAATTAAGAGAGGACAAGTCTATTTTGAATGAGACGAGTTTCATTAAGTTGTAGGTCGAGCATTAAATTAGTTTTTGGATCATTTCTTTCTTTTCAGATGAATCTCATATGATCCAATTTTCTCTTTAAGGTACTCTGTGTACTGTAGGATTAAATCAGTATTTATCTTGTTTTGACTACAAAATGAAAGTTGTTTTGGTAAAAATCCGACAAACTTGAAATATCTTCAAAAATATGTACTTTAGATTATTTTTATAATTTTTTTGAAATAATCCTGTTTAGGTGAGATATTTTAGAGTAAAAAACTTAAAAAAAACATTTTAGCTTTGATATTTAGAGGTGATGAACAAAGTTAAGACATGAAAGAGATATTAAGATATGCTGAATTTTTAGGTAATGTTTTTTATAAGAATATCAGAAGATATGAAATAAAAAAATAATGTTCTGGAACATTCTTAGTTTTATTATTAGTTTTTAGCTTGTTCTGCTTATATATATATATATATATATATATATATATATATATATATATATTATATTGCTTTTCATTTTCTGAGGTAGCTTTTTTTTTTTATATTACTAATTGTATTTTTATATAAAATCTATGAGGCTTATCTATTCATCTTAATTATATTGCTGACAAGTTGCGATGACTTTGTATTCAAATAATCTTTGTTTGGTTCTGTCAAAAGGATGCAAAATGCAGTTTGGATTGAATTTCCTAAAAGTTGGTGAAAATATGAGAAATATATATATACAAATTTATGAAGAAAATAGAAAAACACAGTAATCCAAAAGTGATGAATTTGTTATGATGAAAAGTCAATGTTAAAACGTTTCAGTTCTAGTAAACCTTCATCAGGACTTTAAGATGGTGAAACAAGTGTTGATAGAACAATGATGGATATTTTAATAAAATACAATAACTGGGGGAAAAAATATATATACAAAGAAAGATCATATAACAGTTCAATCATTCAATCAGCGTGATTTGTACAGGCAATGATGTTTAAATATATAGAACTTCTCGGAGATACAACAGATTGTAAGATGATAAAAGCAAAAGATTTTCCAAAATGCTCCAGAGAAAAGAAAAGAAAAAAGAAAGGAAAACCAAAACATTTTAACATTGAATTTCATTTATGAAAAATTCATCACCTTTGGATTACTTTGTTTTTCTATTTTCTTCATATTGTCAGATTCATTTCCATTGTTTACTTCCATACATATATACACTTGCTGCTGACTCCCAATTTGTGCTGAGGGGAATTGAATGAGTTAAAAATATTTCTCTACATGTACAATATTTTCTAACTAAATAAGCTGTAACAATTATTATTTGTTTGTTATGCCTTCTTAGTCATTTCCCCTTTTTACTATTATCATCATCATCATCATGTCGCGCCGCCTGCGCGGATATTCCTGACCGTCTCTCGCCATTTCTCCCTATCATTCATCGCCTCCGGCAGGTCTTCAGGGTTGCATCCCGTGTCCTCACACAGCTGCTGTATGTAGGTTCGTGCTGGTCGTCCCACTCTTGCACATCCATGTGTGGGGGTCCACAGGAGTACATCGCTTATGAGCTCGTCCTTGCTTCTCCAGCAGTGTCCTGCGTGTCTGGTTCGTCGAACTTGTATAGTTTTTGTGATGGGGGGCAAGTGTCCGTATAGTTGGAGTCTCATGGGGTGTTGTCGCCAGGACTTGTTTAATACTGCTCTCAACATTCTTGTATAATTTCCGTCCAGCCTCTTTTCCAGCCGCTTCGTAAGCGTCCATGTGGTGCATCCATAAAGCAGTATCGACACAACCGCTGCCTGGAAGAAACTGCGTTTCATTTTATCAGTTAGGTCCGACTTCCATATGATCGAGAGCCTATCGATAGCTGTCCATGCCTTCGTCAGTCGTGTGTCGATGTCTTTCTCGGTTGATGAGACGCTGCTTCCTAGGTAGGTGAATTTGTTGACTAGTTTCAGAGAGGCTCCGTCTAGTGTGGTAATGTTGCCCGTTTGGTTGTAACACATATATTCGGTTTTGTTTGCATTGACATGGAGGCCAATGCCAGCTGCGGCTCGTTCCAGACTATGCAGTAGTGTCTCTGCTTGATTAGGCGTATTCGCTAGTAACGCCAAGTCATCAGCGTAGTCGGCGTCCGTGATTGTTTTTGCGGGGTACCTTTTGCTTCTTCTCTTAGTCAGCTCGAAGCCATTTTCTCTGATTTTGTCGATCAAAGTCCTAAGCACATAGTCTAGACAGATGATAAAGAGGTACGGGGCTAGTGTGTCTCCTTGTAGTACTCCTGCAACTATGTCGAAGTATTCCGTGTCTCCATCTGGTGAACGTACTTTCACTTTGGTGTTTCTGTAGAGAATCATTATCGCTGCTACGGTTTCTTTTGGTAGGCCGTATGCTAGTAGGATTTGCTCCATCTTCCCTCTGTGTATGGAATCGAATGCCTTGGTAAAGTCGACAAATAGTAATGTCGCCTGTAAGTTTTTTGCCCGAACGCCTTCCAGGATTCTACGGATGGTCAGTATTTGTGTGGTCGTGGATCTATTTCTCCGGAAGCCATTTTGGTTTTTCCTAAGGATGTTGTCTATTTTGGGTTCTATGCGGTTTCGTAGTAGGGCATTGTAGATTTTGGCTGCTATGGATGTAAGTGTTATCCCTCGGTAGTTCTTTGCTAGTCCGAGGTCGCCTTTTTTAGGGAATGGAAGGATGCATCCCTTCATCCATCGTTCTATCCTATTTTGACTATAGACTGCGTTGCATTGCCGGAGCAGTATATCGTCGAATTGTCTCGTCTTCCACACTTCTGGGGGGATCTCGTCTAGCCCCGCCGCTTTCCTATTTTTAATTCTTCTGAGAACCGAGTCTAGTTCTTCTTTGGTGAAAGGACCTAGTTTTACGTCTAATTGCTTACTAATAATTCTGGTGATCGGTTCATCCGTTATTTCCGGTGGGTTTCCTAGTAGATTTTTGAAATGCTGTTCCCACAGTTTTACTCTTTCTTGTTGGCTTGAAGCTTTCAATTTTGCTTTGGCTGTGCTCTTCCTTCCACTTACTTCGTTTATTGTTTGCCAGGCTATCCTGGATTGCCTATCTTCTACCGAGTCTCTAATCTTATCTATCTGATTTTGTACGTATTCTGCCTGTTCTTTTAGGTATATTCCTGTTAATTGATGTTGTGCCTTTTCTAGTTTTCGTGCATTTGTGTTTGTTGGGTTCTTTTGATAGCTTTTGGAGGCAGTCTTCACAAGTGCACGTTTTTCTCTAGCCGCTAGCGTTTCCCAAGGGACTCTATATTTAGTTCTAGGCTTTGTTGGAATACACTTTTCTGCCGCCTCCAGGTGTGCTTCTACAAAATTTTCATATTCGTCATTTGGGGTGCCTATTTCTGCCTTCTCTTGTAGTGCTTCGAATCTGTTTCTTAATTCTAATGCATACTTATCTCTAATATCTCTGTTGTTGAGTAGGGCCCAGTCATAGTGCTTGGTCGTCGCTTTACGTGTGGCGTTTTTTCTTAGGCTTAGTCGTACTTTGGCCGTAACTATTCGATGATCGGAGGACACACCCTCGAAAGAGGAGTATGCCTCGCAATTCATCGCACTGTTTTTCCATTTCCTGTTTATAAGGACGTAGTCTATCTGTGCTTTACTCTTATTCGCGTATGTGTAGGTCCATAATTTCCCCTCCCTTTTTTGAAAGTTTGTATTGAGGCATGTTAATCTATTTTCTATCATGAAATCTATTAAATGCTGTCCATTCCTGTTAGATGCGCAATGTAGGCTGTATTTGTGTCTGTTTTTCCCGATTTGTGCATTCATATCTCCGCCAATGACTAGCAGGTTGTGCTTCGGAATGCTACGTACTAGGGAGGATAGATCTTCGTAGAAGGTGGCTATTTCGTTGTCTTCGCTAACATTGGTAGGGCTGTAGCAGGAGATAATTGTTGCTTTGGGGTTGCCATTAAACGTTGCGGCCATCATCCTAGGTTGTATTCTCTCAATGCTGTTCAGTGTTTTTAACGCTCTTGGTCCTAGAAGTATTCCCACCCCTCCTACCGATGCATTGACCGAGTTTTTCCATGCCGATACAGTCACCAGCATCCATCCATTACCAGTTTCGTGATACTTGATATCCTCGGTGTGCGTGTATCGGTGCTCTTGTATGCAAATTATATCTATCTTATGTTCTACGGCTGATGCAGTTAGCTCTGATAGTTGACCTATTCTATTTAGGGTTCTCACGTTAAATGTCGCTATCTGTATTGTTTGTTTGCATTTTAGTAGTTTTTGTTTGTGTTTGAGCTCTGTAGCTGATTTTTCGAACACTGAGGCCAGGGCTCCAACCTCAGTAGGACGCGCCCCTTTTTTACCCGCGCGAAGAGCGATGCGGTTTATGGATCTGGTTTGAGTACGAGTCATGGTTATCTTTCGATGGCTGTTTTTGTTCTCATCTGTAGAAGCCACTCTTATAGATGAGCAGCAGTAGTTCCCCGATCGAACTGACAATCTTGAGCGTTAAGCCGCAAGACTCACACGTACATCATGCTGCTTCCCATGTGTACGCGGTAGTAAAAAAAAAAAAAAAAAAAAAAATTTTCTCTTTTTATCTTAAGTTTTAACTTAGTTAAAGTCCAGGACTGTTGGATGTTAAAATTCAAAGAAATTTTGGGGTATATTACATGGTCATCTAGTGGTGGACAGAAAGAGAGAGAGAGAGAAAGAAAGAGAGAGGAGGAGTCAACTCTTTTATGGCTTTCGTCTTTAGCACGTGTTAGACTATATTTGAGGTGTTTTGGATTTTTTTTTCTTTTTCCTTTCTTTTCATGGGGGGGGGCAATTTGGGGGGTTTTCTTTAGGAAATTTAGAAGTTCGTCTTCCAAAAGTATAGTTTTTCCTGAAAATTAAGTCGCATAAGTCTTCATTCTTCATTTAAACAACACATAATACAGCTGAGATTCAAGACATTACTATTTTAAATCAAATGTGCATTTTAAATGAATAGTTTAGTAGAATAAATTTACTGACCTCTGTGAAAAATCTTCTGGAAACGGAATCACTTCCAAACGTATGCATACTATTTCAACAAATGAAGGATTCAATTATTACTAATTTTAATAGTATTTATATTAAATGTTCCACTCCCATATCATGGTCATCTAGTGGTGGACAGAGAGAGAGAGACACAGAGAGAGAGAGACACAGAGAGAGAGAGAAAGAAAGAGAGAGAAGGAGTCAACTCTTTTATGGCTTTCGTCTTTAGCACGTGTTAGACTATATTTGAGGTGTTTTGGATTTTTTTTTCTTTTTCCTTTCTTTTCATGGGGGGGCAATTTGGGGGGTTTTCTTTAGCAAATTTAGAAGTTCGTCTTCCAAAAGTATAGTTTTTCCTGAAAATTAAGTCGCATAAGTCTTCATTCTTCATTTAAACAACACATAATACAGCTGAGATTCAAGACATTACTATTTTAAATCAAATGTGCATGTTTAAATGAATAGTTTAGTAGAATAAATTTACTGACCTCTGTGAAAAATCTTCTGGAAACGGAATCACTTCCAAACGTACGCATACTATTTCAACAAATGAAGGATTCAATTATTACTTATTTTAATAGTATTTATATTAAAGGTTCCACTTCTCTCTATCTCTCTCTCTCTCTCTGTGTCTCTCTCTCTCTCTCTCTCTCTGTCCACCACTAGATGACCATGATATGGGAGTGGAACCTTTAATATAAATACTATTAAAATTAGTAATAATTGAATCCTTCATTTGTTGAAATAGTATGCATACGTTTGGAAGTGATTCCGTTTCCAGAAGATTTTTCACAGAGGTCAGTAAATTTATTCTACTAATCTATTCATTTAAAAATGCACATTTGATTTAAAATAGTAATGTCTTGAATCTCAGCTGTATTATGTGTTGTTTAAATGAAGAATGAAGACTTATGCGACTTAATTTTCAGGAAAAACTATACTTTTGGAAGACGAACTTCTAAATTTGCTAAAGAAAACCCCCCAAATTGCCCCCCCCATGAAAAGAAAGGAAAAAGAAAAAAAAATCCAAAACACCTCAAATATAGTCTAACACGTGCTAAAGACGAAAGCCATAAAAGAGTTGACTCCTCCTCTCTCTTTCTTCTCTCTCTCTGTGTGTCTCTCTCTCTCTCTCTCTCTCTCTCTCTCTGTCCACCACTAGATGACCATGATACTATTATCATACACCAATCTTTAAAAAGTAAAAAACAATTTTTGCTCAGAATAAACACTCTTGATTCAACATCTATATACAAAACAAATTTGGTAAGAGATTTGTTCAATAATTCTCAAAAATGCACTCTTAAATTCTTTTCTCAACATTATTTCTGAAATCATCCAACTCCATTGTAAAATCTTTTACACTGCGGCTGTTTTTAATATGATAAGGCATTTTTTTGTTTTGGTTTTTGAGTAAAAAAATCCAATTGGTTAGAAAACATCTACCATAATTAAAAATTCCATTGATTATTTTGAAAGTTTCAATTAAATCAGCTTTCATTCTTCTTTCTAGTAAAGCAGTCATTCCTAATTTTTCCCGTCTCTCCTTCGAGTTATAATGTTTTATTCTTTTTGTTAATTTTGCCACTCTTCTTTGTATGCCCTCCAATCTTAATATTACACTCTAACTTCCATGTCTAGACACTGGAGCCCAGATCTGAGTACAACATTTTATATGATTCTTTTTAGGGTTTTATAGATTTTAAACCATTAACCTTCCTCAAAATAAAATTTCTAACTTTTCAGGCAATCATTCCATTAGGCCTTGATACAACAAACAAAATGTTTGTCAGCTTGAAGTGCATCATCAAAGCCTACTTCTAGATCACAACATTTATTTTTTTTATCTCCATGTTGCTTTATTTATATTCAATTTAATGTTTTTGGATCCAATTATTCTATTATCTTTCAATTAAATGTATATTTCAAGATCTTGCTGACCGGATAATAGATCTATTTTTGAATAAACAGATTTGTATACTTTTATTGTTTCATGGAAGCCAATCTAGCAAAGTGAAGTTCTCAACAAAAGAGTATTATATCACATTGGAGCATTTACTCATTTCATATTTGGTTTGAGTTTTTCTTTTTTATCTAAACAAATTGTTGATGATCTTCCTTAACTTCAGTGAGAAAATCTGTCAAAACTAACAAAATCTAAGCACAGTCGATATATTCATTTAGCTATTTTACAATAAAGATTTTAGCTACATATAAAACTGGGAGTGATTGGCTCCTAGCTTTTCTTAAAGACTCCACATCTAGAAAGACACTCTAATGTATAACCTGTAGCTTCAATAATGTGCAATGATGTAGGCTGTTTCTTCTTTTTGGATATGTTATTGGTTTGGTTTGGTTTCTTTGTTTAATGGCATATCAAACCTTCATGGGTTATTTAATGCCAAAACCATCCTTCTAGTGGAACAGCAGTGATGCTATTCAACCCATAGCTGGGAGGATAAGGGGGTTCATACCTTTCCCAAGGGTATTTGTCTGAAAGTGATCATAATAGCGCGACTGGAGTTTGAACTCGCTCAGTACGGTTGGTTCCGGAGTCCAGCACTTTAACCATTACACCACAAGAACACCCCTGGATATGTTATTGAAACTTAGTGAGTGGGAATGACTCTGAGTATTTTCTTTCCTCATGATAAAAAAAAGAACTTCAAGCATAGATATTGCTTGATATCAGGTTGATAGTTTCAAATTGATATGAAATTGAATTTTCTTCTTGAGTGCTTTTTAATATTATTGATAATTATCAAGGGTATAATCAAGATGTTATCTTTTTTCTTTAAAATCCAATGAAACTTGAGGTTTTATGAACTGAAATTCTTTCTGTCTAAACTTTAGAGAAATTTTTATAAGTTTGTCTTCTATTGTATTTTTTGCATCAAAATTTTAAATTTAGACTTGACATAGTAAATGATAAAACAGCTTTAAGCAGTTAATACAACAAGAACTTTAAGTTGTTAAAGATATTCAGTTCACTGATTCCTTGGCTGAATGCTATTTTATATTAATTTTTATGTTTTTTAATTTTTTGGCACGTGGGAGCATTGTTTATAGTATGTTTATGTTTTCATTGAGTATTTTTCTAATGTTGGAATAAGATGACTTTGTATTTTATGTTGATTGATGTTGTTTTTTTAGCACTATTCTCTGGCAGATGGTAAGTTAATCTATATGAAAGGTGTATGACTAATATGTAAGTATTAAAATAAAACCTACAATAAATGAAATAGCATTCAGCATAGGAACTGGTGTATTTGATGAATTAAAGAAAAAATATATTAACTGTTACACTTGCTTCAACATTTGTTAGGTCATGAACAATGGTGAATTTAGATTTAAGAAATACTATTAAAAAAAAAGAAACTATTCAAAGTTTCTCTAAGGTCTAGATCAGGGCTTCTCTTAGAGTTCCACGTAGACACCTGGGGTTATATAAATGTATAGGAGTCAACAGGGCTGAATTCACTAGTTTCCATTTATAAATCCCTTTATAACAGAACAAATATCATTGGATCATGCAGACTTGTTACCAGATATTGTAAACCAAGCAGAATGCCTGATTGGGTGTGTTGGACACTAGTAATATATTATTCATGTTTGATCTGATCAAAACATATGGGTCTTTTAAATAAACAAATGAGGTTTCTCTAACCTAAAAGATCCAGGTATTTTTAGCATCTATAACAATGCATATAATCATATTTTAACAAAAGAAAATATTTACTACCAATAATATTTTGAATTAATTATTTCATAAAAATACTGAATTCTAAAATATCCTATTTTATATAATAGGTTATGAGATGTCCTTAGTTAAAACAAAGATTAATAATGATGAAAATATAGATTTGAAAAAGACAAAAAAATATTGAAAGAATAAAATCTAAAATATATTGCTTCAAATTTTTATTCTAATATATGGTAACAGATTTTTAATGAATAAAATGAAATTATTACGAATGAAAAATTCCACTCTGATGGAAGTGATCCAGATCTTTACTTGTCAGCTATTTGTAGGGGTTATCTGATTCAATATTTCCTTTCGAATAACATTTCTGTACTTTATGAAAATTTTAGTTTTGAAACCAAAAACATTTAAAAGATCAATCTTTCTCATTTTGGCATCCAGTGAGACTAAGAAAAAATGTCAGCAATATTCAATTAATATATCTGAGGGTGAATGGAAATTTAGTTTCATTAGAAGGGGTGCTTCATGTAAAAAGTTTGAGAAGCCCTTGTCTAGACAGAAAGTACCTTAGCTTTTAAAAGTTTCTTTGAATTTTTAAGAAAAATTAACATTTTGATTTCATAATTGCCAATGATCATAGACAAAAATTTTAAACAATTTTTATATAAAACTGAACTAAATTTAAGAAACTTTGTATGATGAGAAAAAACTCACTAAAATGTAGTTAAAAATAACTTTTTTAAGCAAACAAGAGTGTATAATTAACTTATGTGGGAAAATTTCTGAGCATTCAACCCCACTACCAGAAAAAAAAAAAGAAAAATTAGACTTCACATTTTCACTCTGACCAACTGTATTGCAGTGATTGCAGAAAACTATGACTTCAATTTCAAAAGGGCATATAGGTTTAGGGCAGGTTTACAGGATGTATTGAGTGTCTTTAAAGAATTGTGTGATAGGAAACTGCCTAAGGCTAAGCAGTTAAGTAAACTGTCTGATTTTAATCCTTGCACAGTAAGCAACTGAACCTCAACCTTTGGTAATAATGCATCCAAACATAGAAAAAGGTTATTTTGGGGGTTTGGAAAAACTAGAACTTTTATCTTATGTATATATTCTTCAGTATAGTGGAAAGACCTGCATCTTTACAGGAATAAAATTTTAGAAAATGCCATCAATGCTGAGATTCTTCTGTTACTGTGCAGCAATTTATTGCAATTAACTGGTCCTACTACACAATGGAATCAATTTCTTACTAATTTTTGACATATTTCATAACAGTAGTAAGTGTGTTTTTGGTTTTTCTTTCCAATTATTACACACTCTTCTTCCACATGTATGTCATGCACCCATTTTTTTTGCATTACATGAGGCATAAAAAGTGTCTGAATAGTAATGGGATTGGTGTCACAAACAATTCATTTCAATTCCAAACAACAAACTAGAAGGTTTTCCCCTCAAAGTAATCCTCCTTGAGTAACTTTCCCATTCTTGTCTGTCAATTTTCTATGAACTGCTAGAAGGTTTCTTCTGGGATGCCACCCAATTCTGTAATTACGGCTATCTTGTTAGCTTTCATACCTTCAAAATGGGTTCCTTTGATAATCTCCTTGAGCTTGGGGAAAAGAAAAACATCACATGAGACAAGATTGGGAGAATGAGGAGGCTATTCCAGTACAGTAACGTGCCTCTTGGCCTGGAACTGCCAGATGCTCAGGGTGTTGGGAGTAGGTACATTGTTGTGATGAAGCAGTCACAATTTTTCCTGCCACAGCTCATCCCTTCTCACACACTGAGCAAAGCATATACTGCAAGATCTCCTTATAAACTTGCTGATGGACTGTTTGACCCTGTGGCCAGAGCTCACTGTGAACGATGTCCCTCTCATGAAACAATCAACATGACTTTGCTTCTTCAAACTTGGCAAAGTTGGAGATATTTACTGACTGCTCTGATGCTTGGTTTCCAGGTTTGACTGAAAATTACATATCTCATCTCCAGTGATGACTCTACAAAGCAAGTTTAGTTCAGTTTGAAGATGTTTAATGTTCTAACAGTAAGTCTGGGTGATAAAACTGGATAGGATTTTAGTTATCTTTTACATGCTTGTCTGTAGTCAAACTATGTCAAACAGAGCTGAAATTTTGTTGACAACAAAAACCAAGATGAGGACATGAGAATGATTAAATTAGGGCATAATTATAATAATTATTCATTTCAGAAATTCAGATAAGAATTATGGGTACTTTAATACATTAATTGTGCATCATCTTTATAAATATAGAGCATGATGGATAAATTCATACCATTTTAAATTGTGTGCAGGCACTTAATTTGTTTCAGATTTCTGATTCTCTCTAATGTACAGCAAATTAGAGGTCAGTTTGATACTGTCTGTGAGGAAAGCAGTATCATGGTACAATTCCTTCCTTGAGAAATTTTTAAATATGCTGTACTGCATGGCATTCATTCCAGAAGCTCTAATATGAAGATTCCAGAGTGTTTGGGTGCCAACCTGTGGACAGATTAATATTATCAAAATTAAGTACCCAGTCCACATCAAAGTGTTTGGTGTGATCGCTATTGATGGTGACGTTATGCTGACATTGATCTTCCTACATGACCACAGATTAAACATGAAAGCCTATATAAAGTGCCAAGGAGAAGGTAGTACTGCCATGGATTGAGAGGGAGACTGCTGGATGACACTGTCTAGCAATATGCAAGCAGGAAAATCCAGTTTCGGGGGTCAGAAAATTTTTGTAACCATATCACCCCAAACATCTGACAACCTTATTGCCCAGATTACAATCTCTTTGATCATAATGTGTTGGGCACAGTTGAGTGAGAGACCAACAAAACACCAGGCAACACCAAAGATGAATTGAAGGCAAGGATAACAGCATTTACCAATTTAAATAAGGAGTCAATTAGAAAGGCTTGCATGAAATTTCAAAGTTGTCTGGAGGCCATGTTTTAAGTCAAATTAAAATAAATTTAATCAGTTGTATTTGAACATGTTTTCATATAATTTTCGTAAATTTCTGATGTCAGTGTTATTTTCATTTTTGTGTAATTTAGAAAAGAATTTACCAATTACACCCTGTGTATGTATGTATGTGTATATATATATATATATATGAGAATCATAGATGATATAAGTCCATTACATTTTCACAAATGTCACCAACTTTACTTACTTATATATATATATATATGATTGTAGAGTTCATCCATGTTAATAAAGCTAGCAATTACATGATTGCATACTACTTATGGGGGGATCAAGCTGTTGAATCCTTGGCGATGAAAATGAATCTATCAGGGTAACTTTATTTGTTTTTTATCAAGAGTTGATTTTTTGTTCAATGAGAAAGCGATTGTTGAGATAAAATGTTTCCCAAAAGTTTTCTCTATTGAAAAACTTGCTTGAAAAGCTAACTAGCTGTCAAACAGATTTTATAGTAGATTGAGAACCTCAACTTTTCAACATGAATGGAAAGGATATTGAAATTTTATTTTTCAAATCATAAAAGGCATATATGATATGTAGAATATTGTGTATATAATCAAGTACAAATTAAAAAACAAAAGCACAAGCATGGATGTCGGTGAATATTGTTAAATAATAGACTAATGGTAACTGTTTATGTCCTGTAGTATAGATAAATTTGAAAAGGTTCCAATCATTTAGCTATCTCTTAGTTTAATTAACAGTTTAGGGTTAGTTGAAAGTTTGGCCATATTAGGTGAGAAAAACACATGATCAAGTGATTCTAGAAAGTTTAGAAGTAGATTATAACTTTAGTCAGTAGAGAATTGCTTTAGGGAGCAGATCTAATTTCCACCTTTTCTAAACTCCGACTGGTTCTCCATATTTGCAAATAATTAAAATCTAAGTCCTTGATAAATTAAGTTATGTGCATATGAAAATGTGGGCTTGTTAGCATTTCAGTAAGCTCATATCACAGCAAGACATGACAAGAAGAAGCAACAAACAATTGAGAAGATAAAAATGATGATGCAAGAGAAATAGACAGCAATGACAAGACATCAAAGAGAAAAGGTGGATGATCACAAAAGAGGAGACAAAGTAACAATATGTCCCAATGAATATGAAGTATAATCAAGTATTTAGAATTCAACTTTAAATTCTTTTTATTTAAATAGTTTTACTGAAGATGTGTGCATAAGTAAGCAACATCTACAATAAAGTGATAGATGAATCAGTGTAAAAGTCAGTTTCAATACTTTTTTTTAAAAACATCTTTGGCAAAACACAAGATTGTGCAAGTGCATCCTCCACCTATTTTAATCTCTGATGATGCCTGAAATTGAACAGAAATATTATTGAGCTTTTCAGGGTTGTGAAACTTACTAGAAGTAGGCATGGAATTTTCTATCTGCAAATTATTTCTGCTCCACAAAAAAAGACTCAAATTTCTTCATCCAGAAGTATTATAAAAATAAAAAAAAAACTCTTTTTGCATTTTGTTTAAAAAAAATACTATTTGCTATATTATCTAAGGTTGGTTTTAAATATATATGTTCAAATCTACTCAATAGTTTTTATGTCAGAATTTTTTCCCAAGCAATGCTGAATATGGCAGCAAGTATATCCCTATTTTTGTTAAATATGAATGTTTTGCACCTAGAATATTTTTACTTTTTCAGTCAGGATTGAAAATCCAAACATTGAATGATAAATCATTTTATAAGAAAACTATTTTTCTCTAAAAATTCATTTGGATTAACCTTTTGTGAAGGTTACATTGAAATATCTTTTGTTAATGATTTTGGGGAATATTTTGTGTGTATATTCTATAATATGGTTATCAGGTATTCCTTAAAAAATAACTTCTGTTTTTCCTAAGTAACTGTAATAATTTTGCTATTCAAAACAAATACAGTGAAAAGAAGGAAGATGAACTTACTTTCTAGATCCTTGTCAGAACTGTTTTTTCCATCATCTTAAGTGGGGAGTCTCCATAGTGTAATGGTTAAAGTGCTGGATGGCAGTCTGAAAGTAAGTTCAAACTTCAATCATGCTATTACATTCACTTTTGTACAAATATTCTTGTAAAAGATATTGAACTCCATTATCACTCTAGCTATGGATGAAATAGTATTACTAGTGTTCTTATATAAGAGTGGCTTTGGAATTAAACCACCCACAAAAGTTGATATGCCATTAAAAGCAAAGAAACCAAACTATTATTTTGATCAAAATATAGGATCAGTTCTATTCAGTGCAATGAATATATATATTGCAACTCTACACTGCTTATAAAATCAGATCAAGCAGCTTTATGGATTGAAAATGTTTTCCTTGATCTGGTAAAAAACTATGAAGGTGATATTGGCAAAAAGAAATTGCTTTTTTATTTTCTCTGTATGAAGTTTTGTATAGATATTCTCTGTGTGACTTCTATTAATGATAGGCTGGCTTTATTTTATTTTTCATTTGTATTTATAAGTTTTTAATGTATGAAAATAATCAGAAAGTGAATATGCATTTTGTACCAGTATTGTAAAAGGAGTGTCCCCTTCTTTTTTCCCCTACATCTATTCACATACAGTACCACCTAATAAATATATTCATACTTTTAAATAAACCGAAGATTATAATATATATCTCCAAGTGACAGATAAATAGCTTCCTATTAAATCAAGAAATAAGAGCAAATAGCTTAAAAATACAAGTTGTTACCATTCTTGTATTCCTTTCTTCACCTCATCAGAAAACATGGCAATTTAAACATATGCAAATCTAATTCTTTTTAGACTTGATGCAACTGAATATATATCTTTACACAAGGAGATATGGAGCCAAAGATAAATGGATCATCATTGATCTTTTATTTGGGTAGGGTAGTTTTTCTAGTATATTTTTGTTAGATTTGTATGCATTCAAGCAGAAATGCATTCCAAATAAAGTTTAAAAAATATTTATATATGTATACATAAACACTTTATTCTGCACAGAATAACATGAAATTGGATTTTTTATCATCTATCTCTCTATCTCTCTATCTATCTACTGATAAGCATCCATCATCATCATCATCATGTCGTGCCGCTAGCACGGATATCCCTGACCCTCTCTCGCCACTTTTCCCTATCGTTCATCGCCTCTGGCAGGTCTTCAGGGCTACATCCCATATCCTCAAATAGCTGTTGTATGTATGTTCAATATAGCTGGTCGTCCTGCTTTTGCCCGGCCATATGTGGGGGTCCATAGGAGTACAACACTTATGAGCTCGTCTCTGCTTCTCCAGCAGTGTCCTGCATGTCTGGTTCATCTAACTTGGATAGTTTTTGTGATGGGAACCAGGTGGCCATATAGTTGGTGCTTTGTGGAGTGTTGCCGCCAGGACTTGTTCAATATTGCTTGCAACATTCTTGTGTAATTGCCACCTAGCTTCTTCTCCAGCCATTTAGTTAGCGTCCAAGTGGTGCATCTATATAGCAGTATCGACACGACCACTGCCTGGAAGAAACTGTGTTTCATTTTATTGGTCAGGTCTGATTTCTATATGATCGATAGCTTATCGATAGCTGTCCATGCCTTCGTTAGCCACGTGTCAATGTTGTTTTTTTTTCGGTTGATGAGACACTGCTTTCCTAGGTAGGTGAATTTGTCTACCAGTTTCAGAGAGGATCCCTCTAGTGTAGAAATGCCGCCTGCTTGATTAAAGCACATATATTCAGTTTTGTGGGCATTGACATGGAGGCCAATGCCTGCGGCGGCTTGTTCCAAACTATGCAGTTGTAGAATATATGAATATACCAGCATTTTTTGTACATAAGTGTGTGTTCTTATATAATACAAAATATATTTATAACAATAGACAATATTTATATATATATATATATATATATATATATATATATATACACACACACACACACACACACACACAAGTGTGCGTATATCAATAAATGCACATATGAATCCAATATTGATCCCTTTAAGATATGGTGTGAAATCAAATGTTTTTAGAGAAAATTTGTAAAACTTTATTCATTGTGTGTGTGTGTGTGTGTGTGTGTGCATGTGCACATATAAATTTTAACATATAACATCAAAAGTAGTTACATATATCTCAGTATCTTTTAGTATGTGTTTTCAAATAACTATAAAGATTATATATATATATATATATATATATATATATAGCATGGATGCTTGCAAGCCGAAACACTACTGCAAGCATTCATGCTATATATATATATATATATATATATATATATATATATATAATCTTTATAGTTATTTGAAAACATGTACTAAAAGATACTGAGATATATGTAACTACTTTTGATGTTATATGTTAAAATTTATAAGTGCACATGCACACACACACACACACACACAAACACACACACACACAATAAATAAAGTTTTACAAATTTTCTCTAAAAACATTTGATTTCACACCATATTTAAAAGGGATCTATATTGGATTCATGTGTGCATAGGCATTTATTGATATACGCACACTTGTGTGTGTGTGTATATATATATATATATATATATATACATATACATATATATAAATATAAATATTGTCTATTGATATAAATATATTTTGTACTATATAAGAACACACACTTATGTACAAAAAATACTGGTATATTCATATATTTATGTTCTTTACTGATAATAATCATCAAATGTTGAATGTTGAGATTGACAGATTCATGCTGTCAGACATAATAACATAATATTGGAAATAAAACATAAAGGCAGAAACCATATCATTCACTTAAAATCTTATCAGCCATACTTACACAAAAAAAGTAGCAAAAATAAAATGTTAGAAAAAATTATTGAGAAAGAAAAGTTAAAATAAAAAAAGCAACCACTTCGATTTCTATGTGTGTGTGCTTTTTTTTTTCTTCTAATTTTTGAGATTCAAATTTTTCTCTTTGCATTTTACATAACACCATTTTAAAGTCTTTGTTTTCTTCTCTTTCTATTTATATCATTTTTGTCATTATCTATGGGGATTGTTTGCTTTGAATGATAAAAATGACAACTTATTGAGGAAAAAAAGATAAACATCACTTGAGAATTACATTGTAGTTCATAATTTTTATTTTTTTTATATTGCTGATTTCTTTTTTCCTATTTTGAAATCATAAGACTGTTTTTCTATTCCTGTAGACTATGTCTATGAATTAATCTTAATTTACAATTATATTCAAAAGTTTTTAGACTAGATTTAAATATTCCATGGCTTAAAATCATTCCTCTTAAAATTATTTGGAGTAACAAGTTCTTTTGATAATAAAATATTGTATGAGTTGATGGCTTGGTAAATGGAATAAATTATCTGAGTTTGAAATCATGCTGAGACTATGCGTATTTGTTTAACATTCACCCTTGAGAAAGGCAGAGATCCATCTTTCCCTGCATTCTGTGAAACAATTAGATGTACAAAAGTCTTCCCACTGGTATGTTAGCAGGATTAAAAGAGAAAAGTATAGACAGCTGTATATTCTTTTCTGTTATTACTATTAAGTATTGTCTTTATCATATTGAAAGGACATGAGTATTGTTTGTTCAATTTTCAATGGAGATACCACAAAATACCAAGAGAAGATATGTGATGATCTTTTTGGATATGGCACCAATTGAATAGTTTTTCCCCATTTACAAAATCATGATTTAGAGAAAGAATTGTTTTAAAAATGGAGTTGATATTTATTTAAATCACCCAGTATATATATATATATATAATATACAAAAAGAGTGAGAGAGAAAGAGAAAAAGACTGTGTGTGAAGAAATATATATACATACATATATATACACATATGCATATGTAGTATAAGAGTATATACGTGAGCATATGCACAAGCATGGACCTCATCATATGGACATACACGTGTTGGATGACCAACTCAAACTTACCTGCAACAGCTCTATACTGACACAGAATGTGATGGATTATAGAGACAAATGGCAAGAGAGAGCCAGGAAAATCCATGTTAGCAGCACAACATGATGATGATGATGATGCTGTATGCGTATGAGTTTATAAGTATATATATATATATTTAGATATAAGAAATATATATATATATATATATATATATATATAGTCATTTAACATATATATATATATGTGTATGTATTCATATATATATATATGTGTGTGTGTGTGTGTGTGTAAATGTGTCTGCATATATATAAATGAATTATGTAGTATGTGTGTGTATGTGTATATATGTCTTTGTATGTGTGTATATAAGTTTATATGAGTATATGTATGTGTGTGAATATGTATATATATATATATATATATATATATATGTACACAAGAGTACAAATATATATTCATAAGTGCATATATATGAATATATATATATATATATATATATATCCCAGGTCGAGTCATACCAAAGACTGAAAAAATAGTAATTGATGCCTCCTTGCTTAACACAGCATTATAAGGATCAAGTGTAAAGTGGAGCAATCCAGGGAAAGGTGTAGTGCCCTACCCTACACCTTGGTGTAGTAGCTATCAAAAAGGGAGACTTGTATGTATGTTATATATATATATATATATATTTATGTATATGTTTATGGGGATGCTGGTATATATATTTATGTGTATATATATATATATAGGCAAATTTCATTAGTTTACTCATGTCATGTTCTATGTACATTTTTATTGTTCTGTAATATTGATTAATCTTGAACACTTTTTGGTTCGTTTCACTATATACACTATATACCTATATTAATCCAGAGGAATATTAATGGAAAATTAACAGATTTTCATACTGAAAAAATACTGTTAATTTTTGCACAAAATTAACTCAAAAAGTGTCAAATTTTGTATCAGTAATTTTGTATTCATTGAAAAATCATCATGTACATGCTCTTTTCAAAATTTCCTATAGATTTTGCTCATGCCAGTATTTGACGTTCTGCTTTGAAGGATTGAATTTCCAATTTTTTAAGAAATTTTTCCTCCAAGATTCTTAAGATTGTTAGATCTTTTAACCAATTAGAATTATAGATACATCATCAACTTAATCCTCTAATTTCAAGCCTACCCTAATTCATGAAATAGACAAATCTTCAATAGATTTATAAATTCAGCCTCTAAATCAGCTCAAGCCTTTTGACATTATTTCTTCTGAGTGAAAATCTGACATTCTCTTCCTTCAAGATTGCATTCAAATTAAAATTTGTAACTTTGTTTTTCTACAAACTTTTCATTCAAGTTTAAGTGATAGAATTTATTAAATTTTGATTGGTGTTTTATTTAGTCATATACACAATTTTGTGCTACATCTAAATAAAAATGTGGGTATATATATATACATATATATTGTCATCCACAGACAGACTGTTTCATTTTATCATAACTCTTCAGTGTGGCTAGACACGTAAGACGCTTGAAACTGGGATCGAAACCTGCCCAACTTGACGTTAGACTTAGTATCAGACTGCTCAGCCAACAAGCGTACCCCATATGAGTGTATTTATATGTATATATGTAATTATATATATATATATATATATACATAGTGTAATCATCATCATCAATTCATTCTGACAGCATAGAGTCCCCTGAATTTCCCTTTCCATACATCCTTATCATCCATCATTCCTGGAAGGTCTACTTGGCTGAGTACTATGTCCGCACAGAACTGATTTAACTAAGTCCTTGCTGGTTGGCCATCACTGACACATTCATGTCTATAAGCTCATAGGAGAATGTTGCTCATGAGATATCCTTGCTACTCCAGCAGTGCACCAGATTTTGTTTGTCTTACTTGGATGGTTTTTGAGATTGGATGCAGTTAGCCATACAGTTGCTATTTTGTGGGTTGTTGCTTCTGGGATTAGTTCAAGACAGCACACAGCACTCATATGTAGTTTCCATCTTGCATTTTCTCTATGTTCTTTGTTAGCACATATGTGGTGCATCCATTTAGTAGTATGGTCACAGCTACCGCTTGAGGAAATGCCAATCTTCTAATTAACAGCATATATATATATATATATATATATATATATATATATATATACGGTGCATACAAGTATTTATAATGTAAGGGCATGTACGTTGTAAGAGCATATATATATAGAGAGGGAGTGAGACAGAGGCAGAGAGAGGGAAAAATAGTGTAAGGGCATATATGTTGTTAGAGTATATATATATATACGTATGTAAATAGTATGGGTGCATATATATCAGCCTGAGTTGAGTATCTTTTTACATGATATTTGTTTGATTTACATATAGATGTATGTACTAAATGTAAAAAAATATTTTAAGATGGAGGTAGTATTTGTTAAATGGAATCTACTCATGATATTTTGGTTTATACTAAGTCTTGTTACAGTGCTAAGGCTAGATAACCCTGTCTGTCCTATTATTTACCCATAGTTATTGGCGGAACATATGGATTCATACCTTTCCCAAGGGCATGAGCTAATACTAAAAGCCTTGTTCAGGAATTGAACTTAGTTCAGTGAGTCCATTTCCAAAAAGAATAACCATTATACTACTTGTGTCTCCAAAATATTGTAATTAGAGCATGATCACTTTACTGGAATAATGTTCTAAACCTTCTTGTTGTTGACAATTAGACCACTAAATGAATGTTGTCTCTTTGATTAATGAGATTTTAGAAGCTTTTTTATGAATAATTCTGACTAATGTTTTGTTTCATCTTGTTTTTTAGTTGTTTTTTTAAAATTTAATATCTTCAGCTCAGCTTCCCCAATGCAAAAATGGGATGTGAATATGAGTATCACTAAAGGTTTATCATCACTGTCATAAAAATGATGATTCTAATAAGTTGCAGGAAAAATAAAAAATTGAAAGATGAAAAAATTACTAGTAAAAAATAATAATAAAAAATGATTGACAATACTTCATCTAAAGAAAAGGAAAATAAAAGGAAAAGGAAGATTGCTGCCTGCAAAATACGTCAGTAGATGGCTGGAAATGTCATGAGTTGAAATATATTAATGGAAACAAAAATGCTGAGAAATTGGGTTTTGAATAATTCATTAAATAAGAATTATTTAAAAAGTAAATTAGTCCTTGCCCTGTTTAAGAATTTTCATAGAGTAAACTGTTTCTTCCTGATTCTTGAAAATAAATTTCTCTAGAAACTGATTTTTTTTTCAGTCATGTCCTGGTATCAGATAGTTAAACGTGTGATTGGGCTTGTTTACAGCCAACCTAAAGATACAAATAGCTTAACAGTAGAATGTTTGGTCGAAGAATTTGCATTCATTTTAAATTATTGCCCTTGGGAAAAGCATGAATCCACTTCTTCACCTGACAATGAGTAAATAGCACTGCACTTGGAGTCAATTAGCTTTGTAAAAAGCAATTTATCTTTGGTGGTTGATAATATAAAATCTAACCCAGGAAAAATACTAACAGAAGTTAGGGATTTTATTACTGAAAAATAAAGTATACATTTACCTAATCCCTCCACCACAGGCAAGATTTGGCAAAAGCTCAATTTTTAAGTGAGTTACAAGTGGCTTGATTTCAAAGTTTTCCTTCTAAACTGGTTCCCTAATTAAGGCTAAAGAATCCAGTCTGTCTTACAATTTACCCTTAACTGGTGAGGAGAAGTGATGGATTTATGTCTTTCCCAAGGGCATTAGTGTGAAATAAGGTGCAAACCGCCTTATGCAGGATTTGATCTTGGATTGCTGATTTCATTTCTTACAACAATAAAAATTATGTTAAATGTGCCTCAAAATTGTATGCAGTAAAAATAAATGTCAGTAATGATTTGAAACATTAAAAAAAAAGAAGGGTTTTCAGTTCATGCACAATGAAAGCTCTGGACGACCCCAAAATATGAAAACTGTGGATGAAAAGTGGATGAATTTTTGAAGAAACAACAGATAAACTTACAAAATAAATTTATCTAGTAACTATAGAATCAGATAAAAGGTATATATGCCCAAGGGATTCAAATCATAAGTACTAGGAGGTTGTTTGTTGAGGTTATGTGGGTCATATGAGGTAGAGCAGTTCTTCTGGAGCACATTCTCACTTTGATGCCCACTCTGTCTAACATTTGACCTTTGTGCCCCATGTCTTGATTGGCCCTGCTTGCTGGGGCTGCAGAATACACTGACTGCATCTCTGCAGAGGGGTAAAACTCCCCTAACTTGTGTCCTGGATATGACACTAAACAAGGCTCTAGTAATGCTGGAGCTTTGGGAAATGTGGAGTACCTTTTTATTGCTACCGCCCCCAGGTCCACTCTAACTGAGAGTGGTAGCACCTGATATGGTCCTATCTATGGGTCAAATAGAACTAAACTGTGTACTTAAACTAAACTGAATTGTTTGAAATTAACTGTTTTACATTTAACTGTGTGTAAACAAAAAACTGTCCTTATACAAAACTGAATTGTTTAAAATAGAACTGTTTCTTTGTATAAAGAGGTTTTGGTATTAAATAACCTACAATGGTTGATATGCCATAAAACTCAACCCAACCCAACCTATGTCTCAATGTAGATAGTGGTATTAGGATTAAGGCTTTGTAGAAAGGCATAGAGTGGCATGGCAGGGTTTTCATTGCTCACAGCTTCCTGGACCATCATTCATCACTTGGTGTGCATCACTGTGGATATCTATCTCACTCATCATGTCCTGGTGAAAGTTTTTCTCATTGGAGAAAATCCAGAGCATGCTTATATAGTTCTTCTTGGTCTTTCTGGGTATGAAAACTGATCATTTTGTCCATATTTGCAAGTGGACAAAACCACTTTGAGCTGCCTGATGATAGCCTTCATCAATTTTGTGGGTTTGTGGTTGATGATTTGTTGGACCTACAAGAGGAATTTTTCTACTTTTTATAACATTTGAGATATGCTCAGCATAATACTTATCGTTTTAAGAAATGAAATCGGTAATCTGAACTCAAATCCAGGATTGGAGATGTTTGTTCTTATACCCTTGAGAAGGGTAGGAAGCCTCTTCTCTCTCCAGCTATGGGTAAATAGTAAGGCAGACTTGGCTCTTTGGTCTTGATTAGGCAATCAGTCTAGGAAAAGGAAAATTCTGAATTTAAACCAGTAATACTTTGCTTAAAAATTAGCCTTGTGTCACATCCTGCTCATGTTGAGGGATTAGGGTCAATGTACATGACATCTATCTACATAGAATTTTTTTTCACTTGGACATCAATGATATCTCAACACCAGAAATCTCTGGTTCATTTCTAGCCTTAAAAAAAAAAGCAGCTGTCCACTTTTTAGAACATGGTTATCTCTAAATCACTTTAGTTAGCCACCATTTTATTACCTAAATCAGAAAGTTGTAATATGAAGACTCTTGCCATTTGAAAGAGATGTGAGAATATTAAAATTTGACATTTATAATGCATTGTCATGGTTAGTTATAAGTTGAATTATGAGCTGAAGTTTTCATGGTATAACATTTAATCTATGTGATTAATAGTTGTCACTGAATTAAGCCTCTTGACAAGGAAGAAGATTATTTTGAAAAAATAAATACATGTAAAGTAAGATAAATTCTTTTCCCACCATTAGGTTATGAACTCAGATATGCACAAAAAATCTGGTTGATCTTTTGTGTCTTCTCTTCTATCCAGAAACATTTGTTCTTCTGATATCTTTTCCTATTCGCTAGATGAATAATAATTTTTTACACTTATATATATATATATATATATATATATATAATGTTATAAGTTGTCATCGGCATAGTCGGCGTCGGTAATTGTTTTTGCGAGGTACCTTCTGAAACAATTACTGACGCCGATGACAACCGATGACATTGCGATTCTGGCAAATACACCCAATCAAGCCGAAACACTACTTCATAGTTTGGAACAAGCCGCCACAGGCATTGGCCTCCATATCAATGCACACAAAACTGAATACATGTGCTTTAATCAAACAGGCGACATTTCCACACTAGACGGAATCTCTCTGAAACTGGTAGACAACTTCACCTACCTAGGAACCAGTGTCTCATCAACTAAAAAAAGACATCGACATGCAGCTAATAAAGGCATGGACAGCTATCAATAGGCTATCGAACATATGGAAGTCAGACCTGACCAATAAAATGAAACGCAGTTTCTTCCAAGCAGTGGTTGTATCGATACTGCTGTATGGATGCACAACTTGGACACTAACAAAATAGCTGGAGAAAAAGCTAGACGGCAATTACACAAGAATGCTGTGAGCAATATTGAACAAGTCCTGGAGGCAACACCCCACAAGGCACCAACTATACGGCCATCTACCTCCCATCATGAAAACTATCTAAGTTAGACAAACCAGACATGCAGGAGACTGCTGGAGAAGCAGGGACAAGCCCATAAGTGATGTACTCCTATGGACCCCCACATATGGCCGAGCAAAAGCAGGACAACCAGCTTGAACATACATAAAGCAGCTATGTGAGGATACGGGATGTAGCCCTGAAGATGAGCCAGAGGCTATGAACGATTGGGAGAAATGGCATGAGAGGGTCAGGGATATCCGTGCTGGCAGCATGACATGATGATGATGATGATGATATGTGTATATATATATATATATATATATATAACTTCAAAGATTGTGATTCACCATTTTATGTTTGCTCATTTGACTGAGTAACTTATTAGTTACACAGGAAAAAGTAATTGTATCTTGAAGTCAATCATGTCAGTGTTTGCTATAAATTCTTGTTGCCTGTTTAACAAGTCAACCTTTACATATTTTTATTTTGATTCACTTATTTACAAAATATTGATTCTCACTTTGTTCTTGCCTATGTAGAACCTACTGGTATTATTGTTTAGACTGGTCATTTATTTTGTGTGCTAGGGTCAATTGCATTGTGTTTTTCATTTATAATTAGTTTTGATATACTTTTAATGATGTTCAGTTTCATGAATGCCCCATAATATGTAACTGAGATTAAAATATATTAAGGCAAAAACGAATTACACATTCTTGGATGTGATAGAGAAAGCACAGATGTTTAAGTTAAAAGTTTCAAGTGGTTTTGCATTTCTATAATTTCAACTGAAAATGAGTCCAAGCTTTGAAGTAATATGCATTTATTATTTATGTGCTGCATAATGGTATTGTACTAACAAGCACATAATTATGTTTTTGAAGTTTTATTCTCGTACTTTTTTGATAATTGCACTTCAACATGATTGTCATCATGGTGATAGATTTTTCAGGCTAATTCTCAAACTCTTTGAATAGAGTCCATAATTGATATATTTATATTGCTTGAATTGTTTGTTATTCTGACTTTGAGTTCACTCAAAAAATGAGGTTTTTATTAAGTAGAGAATTGCTTTTACATGACCCTGCAGGAAAAAAAATCCAATATTGATAGATTAGTTGAATGTACCAGCTTGAGTATTGATTCACTGTTATCCAGTCATTTGAATAGAAATGTGTTATTTAAAACCTGTCATATATTCAATGAATAATAGCTGTGTTCCATCCTGCAAAAAAACAAAAAACAAAAAACGAGTTTTTAAAAGATATGATTTGTGCAATTCAGGGATGAAGAAATTTTGCAGTTCTATCAGAATTTTTGACATTAACTATTTACTCATCAAAGAAGAAACAGCAAACAGTGTGAGACTTTTTGATTGTCCATCATGTATCAACTGTTTTAGAATTCTTCTCATTTCTTCAGTCTTATAGATTTAAGAAAAATAAAACAAAATACCTTGAGATTATTAAAATAACTAACAATGGAGATTTAGATTGATATGCAAAAACTTCTAATTAAAATTAATTTTTTTTGAGAAAACAAACAAAAAACAGCACTAATTGATTTCAGTTTCAAACTTTCTTTTGTTTATAAATTCCTCCCTCCAGTATAATCGAACTTGAATGTTACTTTTTTAAAATGATCACTCTGACCATGTATTAGTGTTTTTGTTTGCAGTATAGTTGTCACAAAATAATTCATTCTTAATTTCTTTAAGGTTAGTGGAATATTTAATGTTTAGTAACCATTGCAAATAGTACTCCTTTAAAACTCAATAAAATCAAAATAACTTTTTGAATTAGTAAATGTAAAAAAATTATATGAATCTCTGCTGTGTAAAAAGAAAAAAATAATAAAAAATTTAGCTCTGGGTTTTTCTTGTAAATATTCATAAAAAATAAAGGAACAAACTATGAGCTCAGTTGAATTAAAAAGATATTTCAATTTAATTTTTAGTGTTTACTAAATACAAACATAGCGAATCTTGTAAAAAAAAAAAGGAAAAAATTCACTAATGAATCTTAAAAATCATTAAAAAATTGAAATTTATCAAAAATGTATTTTGATTTCATTTATTTATCCATTTGTTTATTTTATTTCTTTATTTTTACTTAGAAGTGTATCATATTGAAATTCTCAAAAATCATTCCAATAATATTAAAATAAAAAAATCAAATAAGTAAACAAAGTGTAAATGAGAAAGAATTCAATTTTTTTTTTTCAGTGATGTTCTTATGAAAATTAACTTCAAAATTGTTGCTTATTTATTTGAAAATAAAACTATAAAATAACAAATAAACAATATGGGACACTTATTTATTAAACCTGCTTTTTAAAATCATTATGCAAGTTTGATATCTTGTGACTGTGATAGATGCCATATATTAGTACATATAATATGCATTGCACATTTGTATTCCTGATTCAATATGATGTAGGCTGTTTTGATGTTAGAATAGTTATGGATACACACTGTTGGTTAGTTGTGTTTTATGGCATTTCAACCCTTGTAGCTTATTTAATGCCAGATGCTGTTTATACATACATCGTGCCTTCAATAAGTTTCAAGACTTTTTTTGTACAGGCATTTAAAATTGTCGTAGACTCTTGAAAATTCACTATGTTATTGCTATACATCTTATGAGATGACTGACCAATTTTTATGATTTCAGGTTCAAATTAACTGCTACAGCAGGAATTGGAATACACCCTACTAAAGCCTGATTGTCACAGCTGGTGAATTTCAAAAATGCAATCTGTACGTGAGGACACTTTAGAAGAACGATATATAATAAAATTCTGTTTTAAACTTGGAAAAAATGCCACAGAAACATATGAAATGCTTCAGACTGCTTTTGGAGCATCTTGCATGAATCGAGCATCAGTTTATGAGTGACATAAGAGATTAAAGGAAGGCAGGGAGTCTGTGAGGGATGATGAGAGTTGTGTGAGGAGTTAGGAAGTCAATACACCACAGTCTATTGGCCTTAGGGTTAGGGTTACTATGTTGAGGTTTTAAGGGAGTTCAGAAAGAGATTGCGTCAGAAGAGGCCAGCACGCTTCAAATCGGGTCAGTGGCATTTCCAGCAGGACAATGCACCAGTCCACAACTCCATCCTAGTCACAGATTATTTGACCAAGATGGGCATCAAAACAGTTTTTCTCCCTCCCTATAGTCCAGATGTTGCTTTCTGTGACTTTTGGTTATTCTCTAAGCTCAGAGGCTGTCGTCATGAGACAATTGAGATGAAAGAGGCTGTGATGAAGGTCATTGACACGCTCACACAAGAGGACTTCAATGGGGCCCTCTAGAAGTTTTTGGAAAGGTACAACAAGTGCATTGCAGCCGGAGGAGATTACTTTGAAGGGAAACTAGAGTTTCATGTGTGTACTATCAATAAAAGTGCCCATACGAATAAAGCCTGAAAACTTATTTAATGATCCTCGTATATTAATTATATATGATTTGTGAATGAATAGTTTGTAGGCAACATTATTTTTGAATGAGCCAGAGTTCATTTGTTTACACACAATTAAATGGTTTCAAGTATTGCTATTTAACACAAATAATTTTATTCAACATTATTTGTTTGCATACAGTTAAATGGTTTCAAGTTTAGTAATTGATTAAACAGTTCTATTTGACCCATAGATAGGACCCTAACATGTACTACTATTTCTGGTCACAGTGGATCAGGGTGTAATGACAATGAAAGGGTACTCCACATTTCCTAAAACTCCGGGACTGGAACCTCACCATCAGATGGCTTAGTGCCATATTCAGGATTCTTAAATGGGGCTTCTTACCTCTCTGCACAGCTGTGATCTGTGTATTCTACAGCCCCAGCCAACAGGGCAAGGAAATGTAAATATTCACAATTATTAAACAAGTTCTCTGTACTTGATACTGAACTTAAAATTTCATATGTAGGTTTTATTTTATCTGTTTTTGCTCAACCACTAAATCATATGCAAAATGTCAGGAATTATTATCATTTGTTGATGTCTTTTTCACACAAATACTAGATTGCTCAATAGATGAAAGAACTCTTTATTCTGGATTGCCTATTTTGATAAAGTTTTATGAAATGAAACAGCACATGCAAATTAATGTAATAATACAGTGTTATTTTGAAATATTAACTATGCTACAAGTAGAACCAACTGTATATATTGCACATTAAAAATAAAAATTGTTAACTGATAGGTGTAAGTTTCTTTTCATTGTTCCTGTTTTTTAAGTCACTGCACCCATATATGGAAAAACAGTGTTATTCACTGGATCAATAATAATAAGGCTAATAATATACATATTATTTATAGGTAAGCCAACGTTTTCTGTAAAGAAAGGCAGCAACAATCCTTTATTACTATTTTATAGACTTTTATTTTGTTTTATGGATTCATGTAATTTGTTTTAGTTTAAATTGTTTAAGTTCTCTTGTGTAAGATTTCACTGTGTCGAAAGGTAAAGTTTGGTAGCTATGAGTCAGCACTCAGTTGTGTAACCAGTTGAATTACAAGTTGAAGTGATGTGCAGAAGCTAGGAAGGAGAGATTTTAAAGACATTGGAACATTCCATTATGTGCACATGGTTAAGCCCATTTTCTGGACAGTGATTGGTTGCTGGCCCAGTGAGTGGATATATTGGTTTATATATACACTGGCTCGCTTCAGTCATATATCGGGGTCTGTATTGAGTTACAGCCTGTTTTATTTTTGTCTGCCAGCTGGACACTAGCATGGGCCACTGAGCTGGTAATTGATATTATTGTTGTTTATTCTGCACGTTAGAGCAGTGACTTTCCTTGAAGTTTCAGTATAAATTTCTTCATGACTTAAACACATCTGAAATTGAAGTTAAATCAGTATTCATATGTAAAATTAAATTTTATGAATGTTTGTAGTTCCATATAAGATTCCCTGTTGGCCTAGAAACAACTAATTGTATCCCCTGCAGAGGGAGTAAGATTCTTGCTAAAAGGGTTTGCCTGGCTATCACATTAAACTGCATCTGGTGTTAAGGCTCTAGTTCTGGAGATTTTAATTATGTGCAGTAAACTTTCATTACCATTACTCCTATGTGCCCTCTGAACCAGAGTTGTAGTACCTGTTAGTATCCTGTCTATGGGACTAATACATCTGTCTTAAATTATTTGTATTTGATTGATATAATTGATGCCATAAAACTAAATTATTTGTTGTCTAAATTTCTGAGACAAAGCTTGATGATATTTATCATTAAGGGTTTTTGGATTATTGTTTTCATCTTTATTGTTATTTCCACAATGTTTTGGCCGATATGTCCTCCAGCCTTCTTCAGATGTTTATTGAACTCAGGAACCTTCACGGAACTTTGAACTACATCCTTTATTGAATCCATGGGGGTCGCCTGTTCTGATTCTGTTTGCCATAACTGAGTACAAGTGTTAAGTATTCCTGTATTGTTACTCACCTGCCTTCAGCATTGAACCTGCAACCTCCAGATGATTGTCTCCTTAGAAGCTTAGGGAACTAATGCGTATAACCATTATGCTATGTGTCCTGCTGGACAGTTCAGTGTGGATTTTTGGGACTTATAAACTTAATGTTCTTACTTGACTAGGATTACTACTATTATGTATGATTTTTACCTGTGCTCATATTCAGATTTTTTTTTACATAATATAATAGGCAAGTAACAAAACAGGATTACTTAACACTTGTACCTGGTTATGGTGAATGGAATCAGAACAGGCGACTCCCGTGGATTCAATAAAGGATGTAGTTCAAAGTTCCGTGAAGATTCCTAAGTTCGACAAACACCTGAAGAAGGCCGGAGGACATATCAGCCAAAACGTTGTGGAAATAACAATAAAGATGAAGACAATAGTTCGAAAACCCTTAATGATAAATTATTTGTATTAAGAATAGTTGCTTGAAGCTATAATTGTTTACTCAGGATTATTATTGGTTAATGAAACCATATAATTATGTGCTAACAAATGATTATTACTAAATAAAAATAAGGACTTAAAAGCATGCGTGCAATCCTCAACAAGTCCTGGCGGCAACACCCAACAAGACACCAACTGTACGGCCACCTGCCCCCTATCACGAAAACTATTCAAGTTAGGCGAACCAGACATGCAGGACATTGCTGGAGAAGCAGAGATGAACTCATAAGAGATGTACTCTTATGGATCCCCACACACGGCCGCGCAAAAGCATGACGACCAGCACGAACGTACATTCAGCAGCTATGTGAGGATACAGGTTGTTGTCCTGAAGACCTACCTAGGGCGATGAACGATAGGGAGGAGTGGCGAAAGAGGGTCAGGGATATCCGTGCTGCCAGCACGATATGATGATGATGATGATTACGTAGGAATATTTGAAACAATGCAACTGTGTACAAATTATATATGTTTATAGGAATATTTACCATTATATAACTGAGTGCAAAGAACTCTTAAATACTAACTACACAAACAATGCAAATATAAGTGTACAATGAACATGTTTCCCTAACCTCTAAGTATAAAATAACCTTAGATGGGTTGAAATGCCATTAAAATGTATCAGTTAATCTATATAAAGCAAATAGTTCTTTTACCATCTGATTGGTATTATAAAAAATGGAATGGGGCCATACTAATAACAAAAGCAAATCATACCAGTTAGTTGATTATAATAAATATACAAAACCATCTTTTTCACCAAATTCTTCTCATGAATATAACAAATGTGGTCAATAAAGATTACTAATTCTTCTCAATGCTCATATTGCTCTGATTTTGAACAATTCCTTTTCTAAAGAATGATCCACAAAAGGATCCTTATTGATCCAGGTTATACAATAGTTTTCTTGTGATAAAACAGATCAAGTAAACTTTGCTGATTCTGTACAATAACTCTTATACCATAACTGTCAAGCTTTAGTGGCATTTCACAATGTTGCTGTCTTGTAGTGTAGGTTTAACTTTAAATCAAAGGTTAAAAGTCAGTTAACCCTAGTTGAAAACTGCAAACAAGCTATTCTTTCTTCATGTGAAGAAACTACTCTTCGCATCTCTCTCCTCCTCCAATTTCACTCTTTAAAGGAGATAAAGGCATTAGATTTTTGTAGAGAACAAATCAGCTTTAGAGAGAGATAATCTTTTATAAAGTGTATTTTAAAACTTGATCTTTAATCAGTTGATAGTTTTGTTAGTGCAATCATATTAAGTGTTTAGAGTTAATCATTTGTGGTTATGTTGTCTCCTTTAGAAAATAGGTAAGTTAGATGAATGGAAAATAAACCTTGCATTAAGTCTAAAAATAAAACAGCAATTACAGACATCCAGCCAACTTTGGAGGGAAAATCAAACTTGCATGTATCTAGTTGTAAACAAACCATGGGATTTTAAAAACAAGGTGTTTCGAGGAATGACAATAAAACAATCTTTTTCAAAACGATTATTTTTCTGTGAAGGTTTCTTTTAATTCCTTTGTGTCTATATTTAAGATTTAAAAAATACAGACAGATTTAGGAATTCCTTGAAAGTTATCTCTTCACCAGACTTTAACCTTTGTATTAAATTGCATCATATCTAGAAAATTTATAATGGTAAAAAATAAAAATAGGAAACCTTCTATGATTAGCTTGCTCTGTTGATGGGGCATAGAATATACTGACTGTACCCCCTGCCAAGGCGTGTCCTGAGTATGATACTAATCTCTATTTGGCAGTGAGGTTCCAGTTATGGATGTCAGAGGAGTGTGGAATACCCCTATCTTGCCATTACTCTCATGTCTACTCTGACTCAGAGTGGTAGTACTTGTTAAAGTTTTTTCTATGAGTGAAATAGATCTGTTTTCAAATTATTAGTATTGGATAAGAATATATGAAAACATAACTGAGCAAACAAATGATTATATTATTTTTAAAAAAAAAGCGTCAACTAAAAAATGCTGTCAAATATTTAGTATATTGTTATGATAGCAATCAAGCACTTGGAAATGAATCAAATCTTGCCATTAAGTAACCCATAAAGAGTTGATATGCACCTACATAAACCAAACCAAACTTCCTTGAGAAATTATAATTTTTCAGTTGTAAATTGGATTTGACATTACTTGCTAGGTTAAAATATTTTAATGCTCTATTGCAAAATCTTGCTACGATGTGCCACTTTTGCTGTGTTATGAGAAGACAAAACATCTGATCATTATGATATAAATGCACTAGACTGTTAACAAAGTCTTATAGATGTTGCAGAGTTAATAATATAGTAGTGATTCAATCGGCATTTAATAATACATGCCATTAGGCTGGTTGCCGACTGCTACCTTCCATTGTCTACTGTCATCTGCTCTGTTTAAGCTTTCTTGGTATTTGACATGATCTCCTGTGGAAGGTTTCATTATCTGTTTTTATAGTAAACCAGTAAGCTCTGTTTGACCAAAATTGTTTTTGGAATCAAATACTTTCTTTTCCAACTACATCCATGTGAGTTGGATTTTTATCTCCAAAATTGTCACCTGGATGTCTGTAATTTATGTTCTATTTTTAAACTCGATCCAAGGTTTATTTTCATTTATCTGAATTATTTTCTGAAGGTGGCAGCACAACCACAAATTAAGTTGGAGCATTTAACATTTAAAATCTTGCTACAATGTGCAATTTTTGCTGTGTTATGGTAACATGCAAAAACTGTATCTTTAGAATAAAGGTTATTAATAAAAAAAACCTGTTCATAGCTCTCTAAGGTCTTAATATAATTTGAGGAATTCTGTATGGAAGATTTTAGACATTAATGTACTTACAAAATCTTACCTATTGTGACGCGAAATTGACTAAAATCCCAAAACGGGACTTTTATTTTCGCACGTGTGAAAACAGGGCAGGTTGACACTTGATCCCCTATATAATAAGTCCTCGTTCAGAGTTTTTCTCTCAGGCATATAAGAACTGGCATATTATGTGAGGGACTAATTTAGGGCCAGACTGACCGCTGCTGGCAAAGGGTTCCAAATTTCACACTATCCACACACCCACCAGGCCGCTTTCACTTCCTTCCCCAAGATAATGGAAGAATATGGACCTATAGGTTTTAGTCGTAATAATATTATATTGTAGCAGTCGGCAACTCCGGTTTCCCGTGTGATATTTTAAAGGAATTAATAGGACAATTCTAAGCAAGATAACATAAGGCGAATAGAAGCTGAAAGGGAAGCATGAAGTAACAACATAGACCACGTGGTAACATAAAAATGCATGAATTCCTTTACTACAGTTATATACACTTTCAAAGTGTCAAAACATATAATAATTGGACAGTCCACGAATATAAATGTCTTTTCTTGACTTTTGTTTTTCTTCAAGTTGAGACAGAGAGAGAGTGGTATACAAAATTTAGGTATAAAGGAGAAACGTCCCCAAAGTTACTTATCTTATTTTTCGATGGGGTTCCACTGGAGAATCTTTTTTCTTTCATGGACTAATAGACTTTGTTCTATTTTTTTTCACTGGCTTGAAGAACCTGGGGTCCCTCGTGTCTCAGTTATTCTTTTGTCTTCAACCCGGAGTAAAATGGCTATGGTTCGTCTGCCACGAACCCTGCTCAAAAAACTCATTTTCTTACTATTTACTTCTGCTGAGGGGGGGGGGAGCCCCACTTCCGTTTTGGGGTCCCAGCCAATCATTTGGCTTCTCTCTCCCTCTTCTTGGTGTCCGGCGACCTGGGTAAGGTCACCAAGTACCAACATCTGTTGATATCCCCTGTGACCCACATTCTTCTCTTAACGGTCACTTTTTTGATGGTTTGATACTGTCAATTCAAACAAGGGAGGATAGTATTAATCTTACCTCTATCGTCTCTGCGGGATATCACGTGACACCTCCCTTCTTAAGAGAAGAAAGGGATAACAGAAATACCATAAAAAAAAGGTAATTCATTTCACTGCTCTCTCTCCTTTTCTTTCCCCTCTCTTTTTTTCCACTTTACTTTTCTTTTATCCCCTTTCTTCTTCACGCTTTGACGAATTTTTTCCTTTTCCTTTTTTTCCTCCTTCCTAATTTTCACCATAGAGGAAGACAATTCCTTTTCTCTTTCTTTCTCTCTCTCTCTTTTCTTTTGCTCAACAACTATGAAAGAATATTCCGCTACCACATTTTCGTCGGGCGTTAGAGAAATTAACCTGGGTATTTTTTTATTAATTTCTCTAAGTCCTCTCTCTCTGAAACAGACAACTGGCTTAATTTTTCCTCGAGTTTATTCGGCATTTCCGAGTTCTTAATTTTTCGAGGTGGGCCTTCTTGACGGACATATTTCTTTAATTTGTTCGCATGACACACTTGTGTCTTTTTCTTTCCCTCGTTGGTATCAATTCTATATGTCCTCTTGTCTATTCTCTGTGAGGTTACGTAGGGACCTATATATCGTCCACCACAGTGTGGTCCTTTATTTGCGGATAGTAGCAGGACTTTGTCGCCCTTCTAAAATTCTTTCTTAGCCATGTGTAAGGGTCCTCTCATCTTTCTCTTATCTTCTCGATAAGTATCAGGGAATTTATTCCCGTTATTCGTTGGAGTTTTATCCTTTCCCTGATGACAGGTCCCTTTGTCTTTTTGTTTATTGAGGTGTGGAAGCTTCGCTTCTTTCCTTTCCACTGTAGCAGCCACAGATCTATTTCCTTTCGTGAATCAATGCCCCTGTTAAGAGAATCGGTCACTCACTGACCAATCAACTGGCAGAACGCATTGATTCCTTCTCCCTCTCAGGAACTATTTTTTCTGGTCCCTTTTCTGTAGAACAGACAATGTCAGAGAGAGTCTGGAGCTAGCAGAAGGAACATATCTCTCACACATGACTGCACTGATTCCACTTGGAACACTTCGCTCACTGCTAGCTTTAAACACGCTTCCTACGAACCAAGGACCAGCATACAGCCCAGCGACGCAAAGAGACACTTTCTCACTCTCACTCCTTCATGCCTGCTACTGTAATAAACCTTACTTTGTTGTGTTGTTAAAAGAAGTTTTGTAATTCATTTGTGTGCCTAAAAAATATAGTGTTAGGGAAATAAACAATTTCCCGGAACGCGAAACCACTTTCTCACTCTGCGAGCGACTATGTCGTTTGTGCCGCCCAAGTGGCTCAGCTGCCATGTTGTCTTCTTCATTTTTGGCGCTCATTTTCGCCATCTTTCTTTCTCCATTTTTGGCGTTCATCTTCGCCATCTTCTTTCCATGTTTGGCGTTCATCCTCGCCATCTTTTTTTCTTCATTTTTGGTGCTTATTTTCGCCATCTTACACGGGTGACACTTTTTAGTCTTTACTTCATTTCCCAGTATGAGGGAAATTCCTTTCATGGGTAGCTTCTCTACCACACCAACTTTAATTGGTCCATTTTTCCACTGGGACTTTAGGGTTATTTTACATAGCGGTATTTTTACCCTCTTTCCGCCAATATCCTCTATCATCACAGTCTCACGTGTTGCTTCTATTATCCCTTTAGGTAATTTATTTCGTAGAAGTAACGACTGAGATGCTCCTGTATCACGTAAAATTGATACTTCCACTGGTCCTCCATGTGGGCCTCTTATCATCCCTTTTTTCGTCCAGGGTCGATAAGACTGGTTCCCTCTAGTTGTTGTTACAGCTCCTTGAGGTTTTCCCGACTGGGTTTGGTTTCTTTCAGGACCTTTTCCAAGCTGACACCTTATGGCTCTGTGTTCAGCCTTTCCGCATTTATAGCAGACCACTGTTCTGCTGCTACTTTGGAAGGTCCTTCTATTTTCTTCCTTAGGTCTTCCTTCAGGGCTTAACTCAGCTTTAAACTTCACTCTATTTCCTGTGAACTTTTTTTCCTTCGTTTTTCGGTGTGTGAGGATGTACTCGTCTGCTAATGCGGCCATTTCGTAATTCACGTCAGTTTTTCTTTCACTTAGGTGAACCCTGACTTCTTTTGGCACACAGTTTAAAAATTCTTCAGCTAATATTAGCTGCCGGAGTTTCTCAGCGTCTCCGTCTATCCTCTTAGAGTCACACCACTTATCCAGCGCATTTACCTTTTCTCGCAGAAATTCCACATAAGACTGGTTTTCTGTTTTTCTCTGTGTTCTGAATTTCTGTCTATAAGCTTCTGGAACCAACTCGAAGCTTTTTAGAACCGCTGCCTTCACCAAGTCATAGTCGGCGCAATTCTCTGTGGGCAGAGTTGCATATTCTCTCTGTGCTTTTCCTGTCAGCACAGTTTGGAGTAGCATCGACCAACATTCTTTCGGCCATCCGAGATTTAGTGCCGTTCGCTCAAAATGTGCGAAGTATCCGTCCACGTTGGCTTCTTCTAATTTTGGGACTAGCCTCGCTTGCTTCGTTACTTCGAAACTGTCATGGCTTCCTTCGCGTCCTCTTATTGCCAAGTCGACTTCTCGCAGCCTTGTTTCTTGCTGAATTTTAGCTTTCTCCAGTTCCATCTTATTTCTCTCTAGTTCCATTTGGGCTTGTATTTTAATTTTCTCCAGTTCAATTTGTTCTGGAGTCATTCTTATTATTTCTGTGGGTAGCTCTTCCAATGCTGCTTCCTCGAACACATTTTCGTCCACCATGTGCTCAACTATTTTTCTAACGAGTTCATGTTTCCTCATAGTTTTCTGAACATTTAACTCAAGCTTCTCGCCAATTTTCACTATCTCGCTTTTTCTCAGCCTCTCCAACTTTTCCATGGAGGGTTCTTTTAAAAAGTTTTCTATTTTGTCCATTTTTCTTCAATTTTTTTCCAAACAGTTATCTCAACGAGTAATTTGACTGTTTCGACAATATTCTTTTTTTTTCTTTCATAGTCTCCCAGGGTAGATTTAGACGGCAGGAATTGTCATACGACTACAAGCAATAAATATTATTTATAATAATAATTCCGGAAACGAGCCCCCATAAAAGGTCTGTGACGGCAAATTGTTTCTATTTCAAAACGGGACTTTTATTTTCGCACGTGTGAAAACGGGGCAGGTTGGCACTTGATCCCCTATATAATAACTCCTCGTTCAGAGTTTTTCTCTCAGGCATATAAGAACTGGCATATTATGTGAGGGACTAATTTAGGGCCAGACTGACCGCTGCTGGCAAGGGGTTCCAAATTTCACACTATCTACACACCCACCAGGCCGCTTTCACTTCCTTCCCCAAGATAATTGAAGAATATGGACCTATAGGTTTTAGTCGTAATAATATTATATTGTAGCAGTCGGCAACTCCGGTTTCCCGTGTGATACTTTAAAGGAATTAATAGGACAATTCTAAGCAAGATAACATAAGGCGAATAGAAGCTGAAAGGGAAGCATGAAGTAACAACATAGATCACGTGGTAACATAAAAATACATGAATTCCTTTACTACAGTTATATACACTTTCAAAGTGTCAAAACATATAATAATTGGACAGTCCACGAATATAAATGTCTTTTCTTGACTTTTGTTTTTCTTCAAGTTGAGAGAGAGAGAGAGAGTGGTATACAAAATTTGGGTATAAAGGAGAAACGTCCCCAAAGTTACTTATCTTATTTTTCGATGGGGTTCCACTGGAGAATCTTTTTTCTTTCATGGGCTAATAGACTTTGTTCTATTTTTTTTCACTGGCTTGAAGAACCTGGGGTCCCTCGTGTCTCAGTTATTCTTTTGTCTTCAACCTGGAGTAAAATGGCTATGGTTCGTCTGCCACGAGCCCTGCTCAAAAAACTCATTTTCTTACTATTTACTTCTGCTGAGGGGGGGGAGCCCCACTTCCGTTTTGGGGTCCCAGCCAATCATTTGGCTTCTCTCTCCCTCTTCTTGGTGTCTGGCGACCTGGGTAAGGTCACCAAGTACCAACATCTGTTGATATCCCCTGTGACCCACATTCTTCTCTTAACGGTCACTTTTTTGATGGTTTGATACTGTCAATTCAAACACGGGAGGACAGTATTAATCTTACCTCTATCGTCTCTGCGGGATATCACGTGACACTGTAAAATGGTGTACATATCAATTTATATCACTTATGTATATCAAATGACTTTATAAAGAACTATTGATATCATACATTCAGAAGTGATGTAGTTAATCTTATTTAAAGAAGAAAGATTTTGAAAGAATTATCTTTTTTTCTTTTTTAATTTTGAGATGCTAAATCTTGTCAAAAGTGATAATATTTATATATTTTTAAAGAATATTTTAACATTATCTATTATTGTTTGTCATTTGAATTTTTTTAAAGTACCTTCTTTGCTAAAAAAGAAAAAAAAATGATTATTAAATGGTACATACACTTGAAGAATATTTTATCCCTTGAAATATTGTAACCAAAACACAGATGATAAAGGTATTAATCTGAGTGATTCATTAGATTTTGAGATTGATTGATATTAATAGCATAGAAACCTGTCTATGTTTATTTTATACCTCGAGACCAGAGAACTGCATTCATTGCATGTTTATATTTACACTTTCTTTGTAGTTTTTTCATAAGTTGTTTTTTTTTCTTGCATAGGATAGTATTGAATATGAAATATTTTTAAGCAGATTTATTTGACCCATTCATATGACCTTAACAGGTACTACCACTCAGTGTTTGAGTAGATCTTGAGCGTAAGGGAAATTAATGGGTACTTAAGTCTCAACTTTAGATACAGTTTAATGTTATACTCAGAACAACCTTATTTTTTTTGCAGGTGGGGGGTAATCCTTTGCAGGGAAGACAGCATATTCTAAGCCCCACTGACTGGGCAATATTTTCAGAATCATTTATGGACTTATCTTTAATATTAACACTTTACTTGAGGATATTCAATACATTTTCAAGAACAGGTGAACAGGAACATTAGCTTTAAAAACATTTTTTTTGTGTCTATAAGAAATTGAAATAGTTTTTAATGCATAACTTAAAATGTCTACACTTTGTCATCTAACACAATTAATACTTTTCTTATTTCTTTTCCAATAATTCTTGCTGAACATAGTATTATTGTCATGTAATTGTTTTTCTTTTTTCAACTTTGGAAAAAAAAGAAGTTAATTTCATTTTTACCAGTAATAAACTGGTGCATCTCTAGGGGTTGTAGAAAGGAAAATTTATTTTCAACTAAAGGTGAAATTGTTTCCTAAGGGAGTTAGAAGTTTTTAGCTCTAAGAATATTCCTCACTTCCTTTAATACGATTAAAATTGACCTTTTAAATCACTTTGCAAAATATTTGAATGCTAACCTAAAATAATAGAATACAAGCAAATGGAATCTTTGAAACAAAGAGAAATGTAATTTTTTGATGACAGGTAAACTTATGATTATGTACATTATAAAATCAAATTATTATACTTCCTTTTCAAGTCTTCTGCCATATGATAAATTTTATTATTAGTTATTTTGGGTCACTTTTGTATGGGTACCAGTCACCTCAAGCTTGAATTGAAATACTTGATACCATATAATGATAATACACAAATGAAAAAAAAACATATAATTTCAAAAGGATGCCATGGATTATTGAAAATATAGTTATGATTGCAATTAAACATTTACAAATTAATCAGATTTTGACATCATAAGGAGTTGATAGTTTATAAAACAAATAAACCAAACTAAACCTTTTATATACTAAAAAAAAAAGATATACCTGATTCTACAAATATTTGCACTTTATACAAATAGAATAAATAGAAGGCAGTACAAGGAAATTTTAAGTTATGTTTTAAAGAATATAAAATAGGGTTGTAAAAGTTATAACTTTAATAGAAAACAAGGAGAGAAAATTTCATAGCTCATATTTTAAGAACAGTTGAAGATATTGTCAATATAAAATGTATTGTCCTGCTAAATATGACAGGAATAAAACAGAGGCTGAAGAAGATTTACTCTGATTGTAAATTGAAAAAGTAAACACTTTCCGAATATTTGATATGAAATAAACAATAAGTAGCATCTTAATCTTCAGAGAAATCATGTGAAAAGTTAAGCTTTTGAAAAAATATCAAATAGTGTTGGTTATTTTCAATACTTATGGAAGAATATAAAAGGTTTAATAAATATTTTTTAGTTCATTGATTCCGTTTTGATTTTTTTTTAGTGATAGAATAGAACCTTGAATTTCCCATAAAGTTGGTCATTTCTGGATTTATAACTTAGGGGTTATTTTATCTTATAGCTTTAGTTTTAATTGACTATCATTGATAGGAAAATAACTAAATAAATTCATAAATGATTTATGTAAAGAAAAATATTTAAACTGATAGGAAAACAGGCAGTGAATGCATAAATAATTGTAAATATTTTATCAATTTTGCTATTATGTATACAAGTGTAAACTTGATAACATTTTTATTATTCATTGTTTATTGTTTTGATTATTCAAAAAGGCTGATTTTTAATGAATCTGCTAGCTTTAATGCAATCCCATATAAAACAACAAAAAGTCTTTGTTGTACTAAAAATGGTCCAGGGAACATTTAGATTAACAGTATTTCAATAATTATGAGAGCTATGTGTCTTTAAATTTCAGCATCATAAAAAATGGTATAATATTTCGATTTTATCCCAAAGTGAAATTAAATATATATAACTACTGCATTCTGAATTGTGCTATGGAAGTATGGGTTTCATCCAGGTTAATGAAATTGGTGAGTTTAAATTCTGAAAGAGGCTGTTGGAATTTCTCATCACATTAAAACCCTTAGGAAAGACATGCATCCATATCTCTTCTTCACCCAGATATGAGTAAATAATAGCCTAAACGGAACAACCAGTTTTGTTGAATGAATGAAAACTCTGAATTCCTACCCATATGTAATTAGCCAGAATGTCAAGGTAAAGACTATTAACTCTCAAGGTCTTGTAGGCCTTAGGGAAGGCTGGACAAGATGGGGTATGCAATCAGTTTTGCTGCACAAGTCAATTTTTAACTATGTTGATTCTCTGGAAACCATATAAGGAGGTACTCATAGTGTAATGGCTCTCATAGTAGGAAATAGACATGGTGGCCAGAATTCAAATTCTGGATAAAGCTAATTACATTTCACATAGCATTAATACCGTTGAGAAATGTAGAAATCCAACTATTTTTCCTCAGGCTATAAGTGAATATTAGAGTAGACTGGACTCTTTAACCTTGGTAGGACAACTAGTCTAGAAGAAGGAAAACTAAATTCAAACCAGTTTAACTCTGCATAAAAATTGACCTTGTGTCACATTCTGCTGATATGAAGGGGTTGGGTAAATGTATATGAGCAAATAAAATTATAAGATTTGAAATAAATATTGGAAGGTACCATTATTTTTCCTCTATAAAATAATATGAAAATTTGAATGCTTTAAATATTCACTATATATTTAGCATATTTAATACTTAATCTACTTTGAAGTTTGTGTCTATTTTCTGTATGGATACTTTGAGGAAAATTGGGGTTGAACAAGTGTTAATCATCTCATCCATGACACCAAAAAAAGCATCCAAGTGATCAGCCAATTAGAAAACAATAACAAGCCTGAATAGTAGAGTTAAACCTTGGGAGATTTTTGTGCATAAAAATACCATTGATGGAATCTTTCCATCACTCGAGAAGAAAATGAGAAAAAAAATTGGCATTGCTGCTTGTTCGAACTTATTTTCCCCTAAATTTCTCCCACCATGCATCTTCCTTCTCCTTCCTTCACCACAGATCACTTGCTCATCAACTAATTTACATCACAGATACCTTTTCTATAATAATATTTTTATACATTTCTGTATTATATGATAACATAGAAATACAACTGATGTAAGGACAGAAATGACAGTATTATTGTGGTTGATAAAAAATAGTATGTAAAATAAGAAAAATGTTTGCTTTACTTGCATGTGTTTAGTTTGATTAAATGGGGCTGCATTAACTGATCTCAATGTATACAGAGGGATGATAAATTTATACTTTCAGACTGTTATATTTGGCCAGAAAAAGGGGATCCTACTGTAAAAATATATACATTCAATTCTTATCAAGAAATATGTTCATTCATTGAGAAAACAAAAATCTTTAAAAAACAAAAAATCTAGAGAAGAAAATTGTGATACAGTTCCAAATGATTCAGTCTGGAAACTACAGTTACTTATCTATAAGGGTGGTGTCTATTGATTGAAAAAAAATAACCATGACTGATTTAAATCAGAAACTGCCACACCCTTCATGTGGGTCAATGCTATGGGGTCTGCTGATGAAGGAGCTCTGTCTTAAAAATTAGCTACAGAGCCAGACCAGGCACTGCTAAGTAAGGACAAACTGATTAGTGATATTCCCTGATGGACCCATCAATGTTGGCTGACCAGCAAAAACTTACATTCATCAGCTGTGTGCTGTTTAGTGGACTTACCATAAATTGCAATGTTTTAGTCAACATTTTAAGCCTGTAAAAATCTCTACAAAACTAGTGTTGACTCATATGGGAGTGCTAAATTCCAAATTTTTACCTCTGGTTGATCACTCTGTGATAAAGATTTGTTTTTTTGCCCTGTCACGTGCCAACCCTTAGTTTTGTAGGGATTATATTTCTAAGTTTTGAATCAACTGATATACTGTCATTTAAGGTATTTACCAATAGCAATGTTCCATTGGGATGGATAATGAAAGAATGTCAATAGAATCTCTGCTGTCAGTACATCTTGAGGATGATGAAATAACTATGATATAAAACAATTAATTACCAAATATAATAAAATCACAAGAATTCTAAAATGTCTAAAAAATACCTTGATATAATAAATATATTATGAGTTCTTTGTTCTGGCACTCCAATTAAATAGTCTAAAACTGTAATTGGTTCCAAAATAATGTGCTATATAGACCTTGTACAATGATTAACATTGGTATTCATGAACAGATAATGTGTTGATTAGGATAAATAGTAAAATTGCTGTAATAAATTAGACCTCATATTTATATGCTTATATATTTAGTACCAGTCAGACAAATTGTTCTCAAGTGATACCAAAGTTCAGTGCTTCATTTTTCCATCAGAAGATTTCAAATAAATCATAGAATTGATATGTACATCTTCATGTCTATACATGTAAATATTCAAATCTATCCAAATTAGGTAACATCATATCTTACTCTTTACATCTCTTTTTCTTTCTAAGGAGACTCCCCATCTTGTTTACTCAGTTGGCTCGAGCTTTAGAATATACCAACTGCATCTCTACAGAGGGTTAAGACCTCCACCAAATGAGTGTCCTGGATACGACATAAATCAATCTGATGGTGAGGCTCCAGTCTTGGATCTTTGGGGAATGTGGATTACCCCTTCCTTACCATTGCTCTCAGGTCCACTCTGACTCAGAGTGGTAGTACCTGATAGGGTCCTATCTATAGGTAAAAAAGAATTGTTTGACATTTAAACTGTGTGCAAACAAATGATTTATGCTAATTGAATTGTTTGAAATAGAATAGTTTTATCATCTAACTGTATAAACAAATGACTATTTAATTGAATTGTTAATGATATTTAGCGAAGGCATTGTTATTATTTTTAGTAAAGGAATGTATTCTTGCGCATGTGTGTTATTCCCTCGCTAATTGTTGTTAGTAAATAAAGGAGGATGATGAAGAAGTAAAAAGATGCTGTAAGGTTTTATATGAAGGTTTTTTAATTGCAGCATGGAATAAAGGGTTTACGTTTATGCTGCAAGTCTCGTAGGAAGGAAAGAAGTAAGGAAATGAAATGAAGTTATGATAGAGTTGAGAAAGCATTTTAGCAGCTAAATGTCTGAGCGAAAAGTGCATCATTAGGTTAAGGCATTGTTGGATGTGTTGAGGGAGATATGTTCGCCATAGTGTAGCAAAAGTTGTGTTTGCTGTTTGAGGACAGAAACGATTGTAGTCACCATGAGTTTGTGGTTCTGGTTGTTTCAGGGAGAAGCACGAATGTCTCCAGAAAATGTTGCCCAGAGATGAAGTAGCTAGGTGTCAGAGCGGAATTTTGCATTGCTGTCGACATAGCCAATTTTGGGGGTGACGTAAAGTTGGTTTTATGTTTGGCGTATTGAATTCATCTGATTCATATTCAATTGGGAACACTTGGTCTAAGAGAATAGATGCAAGGAGTCCATAAATTAGACAGCTTCTCTCATAATGGTGTGATTCTGCTGCTGCTATTGAAGAGCAGACAGTAAGGCATCTGTCCTGAACAAAGAAGTTCTGAAGAAGAAAGAGTGTTTGTCGGCTTTACCAATTTGTGCTGCCCAGAAAGATTGTCCAGGCTGAATAGGATAAGTCATCCTCATTGGGTGAAATTATGCGTCGACCCTAATGGTTGAATTAAATTACACGCCAAACAAAAATAGGAAATTCTTTATGCTACAGATATATAGTGATAATTAGTGCTAAATAGCAATAATTGAGGCCATTTAACTTTAAAAACAATAGCAATACTAGTGTGTGAACAAATGACTTTTAAATTATGGTAGTTATATATCAATTCTTGAGGCCATTTTACTGGGTGCCGGCAAATGATTAGTATTAGAAATACTTGAAACCATTTAACTGTGTGCAAAAAAAATGAGCTCAGGCTTATTTAGAAATTTTATCTACAAAATGTGCTAACAAATCATATATATCTAATATATATGTATAAAGAGGATTTGGGATTAAATAACCTACAATGGTTGATATGCCATAAAACCAATCAAACTAACTTCCAGTGGTGTAGAGGCTTACATGCTGGACTGCTGCATCTAAGTAAGTGAGTTTGAACTCTAGGCATACTATTCCATTCACTTTTTGATTAATGCCCTTGGAAAACTATAAATCCTCTTATACCCCCTGCTATGTAATTTAATAGTACCATTATTGTTCTATAAGGATAGCTTTAGTGTTAAATAACCAACAAAGATTGATATGCAATTAAAACAATGAAACCAAACCTCTCTTTATAAATGTATGTGCATGTGTCTGAATAGAAATAATGATTTGAAACTGTTTTATTGTGGTAAGGAAAAGATACACAGTGAAATAAAGTTAATTGTTTATTAACTCAAGTGTTACAGTTTGACTAGTATTATAAGTCCCGCACTGTGGTGTTATGTCTGGAGTTGGTCTTACTACAGACCAATGTCCATTCAGAGCTGTCTCTCTGCTTCAGCTTCCGTCTTTGTGTCTACTTTGCCAGCTTAAGAGACATAGCAATTTTATACTTCTGCGATACCAGAAGTCATATGGTATAAGCTACTATATGACAGAAACCATATAGTTATTAGAATTAGATGGAAATACTTGAAACCATACAACTGTGTTCAAATTATTTGTATGAGTTTGAAATACTTGATAGCATGTATGTAAATAACTTCACAAAAAATGTAAATATATATGTACAATGAATCAAATTCCCTAACTTCTAGACATAAAAAAACCTAGATGGGTTGACATGCTGTTAAAATTAGTAATAAATCTTTTATAGAATTAAGTTGAGTGTAGTTTCCAGGTCAGCATTGATTTTGGTTAAAAATTTCTATATGACCCTCAATCTATTTTATGTGTTGGAGTTCCACATACTTATACCAATTGATGGTGATATTAGTGGCCAAGAAATACATTCCTGCAGCTCCTGAATTGAATGTGGCTCCCAGCCTCATCTGGCCTGGAGAAAATTTGATGACAAGTACTGTATATTTTTCATCAAATCTCTTTCCAGTTGGTCTTCAAATGTGTTAATAGCCCAGTTGGCTGAGGCTGTTGAATATGCTGACTGCATCTGTGTAGAGGGGTAAGACAACCCCTACCCCAGTGAATGTCCTGAATGACTCCAAACTATCTGATGGAGAGACTCTTGTTCTGGAGCTTTAGAGAATGTGGAGTACTTTTTCATTGCCATTATTCCCATGTCTATTCTGAGCCTGAGAGATAGTACTTGTTCAGGGTCCTATCTATAGGTCAAATAAAACTATTCAGTCTTTTACTAGGGATTATTAATAGTATTAAAGAGAATTATTTGTGTTTGCAATACTTAAAACCATTTAACTGTGTGTAAACAAAATGTTACTGACAAACTATTTATTTACAAATGGTATATATATAAACACGATTTGGCATTAAATAACCTTCCAAGGGTTTATATGGCATTAAACAAAAACCAAATAACCACCCTAACATTTTGATTATGCACTATAAATTGTTGCAAAGTTGATTTGCCAGAAAATATATCTTCAATTGGTTTAGTAAAAAGCATATCACCTTGGTTTTATCAAGCAAATTAGCCAGGGCTTATGTCCCACTTTGAACAATTTTAGACTGAACTATTTGCTCAGGAAACTGTCATAGCATTGCTATTTGTACCATGTCTTAGTGAGTTGCTTTCACTTTTTCATATGAACTTGTTGGGTGAGAATACTGCAATGTGCTTTACCAAATGTTCATCTTACACATTTTCTTGAGTGCTCTCTTGTTTTCTCCTCATTAGAAGTCCTCAAAATACACTGACTCTATTCTCTGCAGAAAGATAAAATCTCCTTAAAAGGAGAGTACTGGGTATGACACTAAACTGCATCTGATGGTGATATTCCTTTTCTAGACATCAAGCTAGTTTGGTGTGTGTACACTTTAATTGCCTTTACTCCTAGGTCCACTCTGATCCAGAGTGGTAGTTCCTGTTCGGGTTCCATACGTAAATCAAATAGATATGGTTAAAAATTATATTCAATTGGAGCATGTGCAAAAAAAATGCTACACAAAAAATGTAAATATGAATGTGCAATGATCATAATTTCCTTACCTCTTGGCATAGAATAACCATATACAGATCACTATGCTGTTAAAATCAATGAATCCTTTTGTGAAGTGACTGTAGCTGTAAGCACAGTTTTGAACTAACTTTATGTTCAGATTAACCTTCATTGAGCAGAACCATGAGAGACAATTTTTTTTACTTATTTTGTAAAGTGTATTAACTTCGTGCAAATTGCAGCAGCAGTTCATAAAATGTATATGAAGAAATTTTACAAGTTCAGATTGTGTGTTGAGAGAAGTTAACAAAAGTTGGCAATAATTTGCAGAAATTACAAAATGAAATTTTTAGACATTTTGGTCTTAAACATTTGTTAATGACTGTAAATAGAAAAGATAGACACTTGTTCCTTTCTCTGTTTCTCTCTCTCCTTTTTGTCGGTGTGGATAAAAAGAGAGAGAGAGATAAATGTATTTTGGCTTTAATATCACACACACACACACACACACACACACATACATACTTTATACAGAGCCCTTAACAGATTATTAATACTTCCTCATTATTTCTTAATATTTCTTTTATATATATGCACCCATCCAAATATAGATTTAAGTAATTTTCACTTTCTTATATGACTTGAATTGTATATGAAATTGGGTTGTATACTAAGAATTATCAGGTTGAGGTTTTTGGACTAAATTGTTCTGGTGGCCAGCAATTCCTGCTCCTCTCAGATTGAATTAAATTGTCTCCCATCACATGAGCTATAAATCACAGAGAGTTGACAGCTGTATTTGTGATAATAACCACTGGAACTTCAGAATTGGATGTGGAATCATGAAAAGCTGAAATCAGATTGGGCTACCTGTGTTGTATTAGTTTGAAATGAACAATTATTTCATTGAGAGTAGGAGTGGAAGGAGAAAAGAAGAGGAATTAAAAGTGAAGGGAGGAGACAAAGAAAGATGAAATAAAGAGGAGGAAAAGTTATAGAGTAAGAAAATGTTCAGTTGAAAGAACTTAATGAAAATAAGTGGTGATAAGAGAAAGAAAAAGGAAGCAGGATAAGGAAGGAAAAAGGAAAGATGAGGTAAAGAAAATGAACAGGAAAAAGAATTTGAAGCTGGCAAAGATTGATTTATTAATAGATAAACTTTGATCTAACATTGTAACTGCTAAGGTTATTCACATAAAATTCTGAATCTCTACACTTTCCATCGAGTTTTATTCCCATTTTCATAATAGTTTTAACCCTTAGATTTCCATATGACAGAAAAGTACATTTTATTATGGTGATAATCACAAAAATGATAATATTTCGAGTTTTATCATGAGTCATTATTTTCAACCCAGCTTTTGTCATCTGGTGTGCAAGTGGCATTTTATTGGCTTGAGTTTTTGGATATGCTGACAAACTTGTTTGCAGGTGTTCCTGTGTTAAATGCATTACTGTTGACAGGTGATGATGTGTTTATATTTAGGAAAATTTCAAAGCTCTGTATCCTGACATTTTGTAAACATTTGTTTGAATTTTCAGGCAGATGAGTTGTAAATATGGTAATGAGAAAATTTAGCTGAGGAATCAGTCCAGTAGGGATAATCAAGAAGAAGGCCAGGAGGTGGTCAAAGTGGGAAGAGAACTAAATGGGCTGGTAGTCCTAAGGTGGACATTTTTGAAGTTGAGTACAGCAGGTTTGAATTCCTAGTTTTCCTTCTACTTGACTGGGTTTCTAACCAAGGTTAAAGAACCCAGTCTACCTTATTATTTATCCATAGTTAAGAAAGAACAGATGGATTTATAACTCTCCCAATAGCATTAGAATGATGTAAAATGTAAACTGACTCTTGTAGGAGTGGAAGTCAGATTGACAATTCCATTTCCTAACCATTATACTGTCTGCACACACATGTAATAATAACACATATCCTGATGTTTTTAGAACTCAGTATTTAATTCCAACTAAAATGCTATTCCACATGGTATCTAAAAAAGATATCTAAAGAGATATGTAATAAGTTACTATGTGAGCTCATTACATGCTTGTTGAGGGGATGTAAATAAGATGTTAAAAATAAAAGCCCATCTACATGACGTTTCAATTAATGGTTTTTTAAATGCAACTACCTCAGACCTTTTCTCTGACTTGCTAAACATTGGTGCAATCACCACTTCTAATTATTTACATTTTTAAGATTTGTTTGTTTTTTCTAAATATTTTTCCTGATCAAATCATCAACAAACAAAAAGAACCCCCCCAAAACTCTGTATATACCAATATTATTAATATTAAATAATCTTAAGATTAATAATTTTTACCATTGTTATTTTTATTACTACTTCAACTCTAACTTGAGGTGTCCTGGATAAACTGTATCAGATGGTGAGGCTTTAGTTTTGGAGATATGGGGATGTTGGATAGGGACTTGAAGACCCTTTTTGAGATGCAGCATAAAATACATGGATGGCATAACAGGAAATAGACCTGTTTCCTTTAGGAAACAGGATGCTAGTATTTCTTCAGTAGTAGTGCTATATGAATTATTTGAATGGCATGCTAAAAGGGGGTATGTCCACATGCAGCACGTATTTGGTAGACTGGAGATGTGACATAAGTATTTGCATGAGCGTCTGGGATATCATTTAACCACAGAGATTTCAAACAGAGAAGGAAAAAGACTGACAAGACAACTACTAGATGTTATGTTGCTCAATGCTCTGGCCTTGCACCAGATTGCTCAAGGTTGGGAGGTGTAGAGGAGCCAGTGATAATGAAAGACATGCAAAGGTAGATAAACAAGGAGAAACTAATATGTTCCCTTGAGATTGCTCTGTACTAGACTTGTATCATAGAAAAGCAAGGAGAAACAAAGATGAATTTATGCCTAGAGATAGTCATATACCAGACTCACGAAAGTAGAGAAGCAAGGAGAAACTTAGATAATTCGATGCCTTGAAGTGGCCCTGTACCAGTCTTATGGAAGTGGAAGTGATTTATTGAAGATTTGTATCTCATCCCTGTGTGCAGCTCATCCATCTTTGACTCTCACTCAACCTATACAAACATTTCAGGTAATAAAAGAAAAAGAAAAGAAACAGATTATATTTTCGTACATCAGCATTGTTGTCTTTCTATGTATATAACTGGGAGTGTGTCATTACCCATTCATTATTGTTACTCTTAGGCCCACTCTGACACAGAGTGATAATACCTATTAGTTTTCCATCTCTTGATCAGATAGATCTGTTTGAAAATTATTAGTAGTGAATAAGAATACTTGATACCATGTAACTGTATGAAAATTATTTGTATTGAGAAGATACGGTATACCAAAAAATGTATACATTTTGGAATATGATGAGTTCCTTAAAGTAAAAAATGATTAATTCAAACAATTACAGTTCCTTAATAGACTAAGTGAAGGCAGTTATTAATGAAAGAGGATTTAGAATTAAAAAGTGTAATATTCCATTGTGATAATGTTTATTGGATTTTCTTTATGAAAAAAATTTAGAAGGCAGCAAAAGAAGGAGCATGGTTCTTTATTCAGAAAAATGAAAAGTTCAAAGAAGATAGAATTATGAAGTTGCATGAAAGATATCTGAAGATAATATAACAAAATATGAAATATGTTGATTCAAATATTTGTCAAAAAAAAATGTCATTTAAACAATTGTTTTTCTATTTTATAATTAAACTAAAACTATTCATGAGTAATAGTCTTATTTTTTTTATTTTTAAATGAAGCATTTTCACAATTATTCTATAACTAATTTTCATCGATTTAGTTATTGTTGCTGTTTATTACAAAACTAACATTTCTTAGTGGGTTGAGCTAAGACTTTATTATTCAATAATTGCAAAACTAGTTATAGAATGATAAAAGTAAAGACACTTCACCTAAAAAGCAACAAGAAGAAATAAAACCAATAATGAAATAATCATGCAAGTCTATATTGTCTCAATAAGCATATAGAATAAATTCTCTGCATACAATTAAGGAGTCATTGAGGTGTAGTGGCTAACATTCTGGATTGTGACTTGATAGAAAAAAGTTCAATTTCCAGTTGTGCTATTACCTTCACTTTCTTAGGAAAGCTATTAACCTTCCTATCCCTGCAGCAATCGGTTAAATAGTACTACTACCATTCTTGTACAAAGATGTCTTTGGCATTAAATAACTCATGAAGATTGATATGCTATTAAACAAAGAAACTAAAACATTTGCACACAACAAAACCAACTACATTGGTGGTTTTTATATCCACCCACAATTTTTTGTTACTAATTTGATGCTTTTAATATGAAGTGTGACTAGTGTTTGAAAAGTTAGCTTTGACTATTCATCACCCTCATTATGCAAATTTGACTTAATTTGTATTAAACTGTACATTATCATAATCAATAAGAAAGTCTTCTAATTTTTTTCAGCTGCTAGTTTAAAATATAGTTTAAGTTATAAACATTTATTGCATTCTATAACAACATAACTGAGCCTCAGCAATCTATTTTGGGTTGATTGATTGGTTGGTTATAAGGCATATAAACCCTTGTTAGGTTACTTTATGCCAAAGTTTATTTAATTTATATGTATAATTACATATAGTAATAATTAATTAATTTCATAATCATATATTATGATTATATATATTATATATTTATATATTATATATTATATGGCACAAAGATGTATCTTCACAATCTTTTTAAGCAAGTAAACATTTCATTATCTCAAAGATTTATTTGACTCATAGTATGAACCTTTACAGGTATGATCACTACAGGTTCTAGTGGACCTGACAGTAATGACTCTTCAAATGTCAAAGTTCAAAACAAAATTCTCACTATTGGTTGCAGTTTAGTATCATATCTAGGATACAATTTTAGTGGAGGTCAATCAGGGCTCATCCTTCTGCAGGAGATACAGTCAACATATTTGAGAATCTACATAGAGAGCAGTTTATTTTTGGGTATTTTGTTATAACCTTGGGTTTGATTAGATATCTGGTATTCAGATTTTCATAATGAAGTCTGAGCATAGAAATTATTGACTGCTCACTAAAATATGAGATGACAATAGCTTGTTCTGACATCTGTGGTTGCTTAGAAAAAACAATGCAACTTGGCATTTAAATCTAATCATTCTTGGTGACCTTTTATTCAAGATGAAGTGTAGTCAGCTTGACTTTCATATTGCATATAAACATGAATTCAGAGGGCACTGTTAAATAAAGAAATCAAGATGAAAAAACATACAAGTTAAATCTTTTATCTTGACATTTTATTTAAAGCATAAATAAGGAATAATTCTTTTTTACTTTATTAAATAGGATATATATATATATATATATATATATATATATATATTGCAACATATATATATATTGTAACGTTCTCTGCCTGATGATTGTCGTTTATAAAATGTTGTGAAACCTGAGGTTGCAGACAAGCTTCCATACTATTAAATATATAAAAACTAATATATATTTACGTATCATATATATATATATATATATATATAGTTTCATCATAAATGGCAGGATTATTTATACAAGTATTGACTCCTCTGCTTGTCTTGTGTGCTCAAGATGGCAGTATCAGACATATAGGTGTCTTCAGAATGCAGAAGTAGACATATACCCAACCCTCTGCCACATGCAGGATGCAACACAGTTGATTTTTAAGCAGTGTACAGCTGGTTTGAATTGAGAGTTTTTCTTTATCTCTGTGGGTTGCTGTTCCAAGAATTAAAGACCCCAGTCTGACCTAATATTTACTTATGCTATTTACCCAAAGCATTTCACTTTACACATTTTACTTTACATTCCTAGATACATTAGTGTAAAGTGAAATGCAAACAGCCAACTGCATCCTCTGCGGATGGGTGAGAACCCTTCCGCTAACGAAAAATTTGTCTTGGATATGACACAAAACTGAATGTGGTTGTGAGGATTCAGATCTGGAGCTTTGGGTTGTGTCGAACTAGGGTCACCAAGTCCATTTTCTGAGGTGATAACTATTATGCAACATTGTCCTTCATATGGAGGAGCTGATAGAAATCCTTTCAAATCGCTCCAGTAAACACAGGAAAGAAAGCAAGTGTGAAAAGAAAAAAAAAAGGAGAAAAGTTGATTTTATTGAAAAAATATATAATTGTATCTTTATGCATTTAGATGTTTGTATATACATATAAATATATATATATATTTGTCTGTGTGTGTATGTATATGTATACATATACATGTATATACATGTTTGTGTGTGTATACATCTGTGTGCATATATGTATACATGATTGTGTTTGAGTATATATGTTTTTGTGTGTGCATGTATATCTATTTCTGTGTGTATATATATATATATATATATGTTTGTGTATCTGTGGTGTGTTTATATAAATGTTTATGCATATATACACATGCTTGTATTGGTTTTAGTTTTGTTTCTTAGTTTTATTGGCATATCAACATTCTTGGGTAATTTAATGCCAAATTCATCCTTCTAGAACAGTAGTGGTACTATTTAACGCACAACTGGGAGGATAAGGGGGTTCATAACTTTTCCCAAGGGTATTTGTCTGAAAGTAAATGTAATAGTGTGACTGGAATTTGAACTTGCTTACTTTGATTCTTAAACCATTACAGCACAAGGACACCCCCCTACATGTTTGTATATATATATATATATATATATACACATGTTTTTATATATATATATATATATATATACATATATATATATATTTGATTGAACATAATAGACATTTTTTGTCTACATATTTTTTGTTAATCCTTTCAAATTGCCGTATCGATCCAATGATATTTGGTGGGAATTGGTTGATAATATTAAAAACATTGATTCAAAGAAACATACTCCCCGCTGATCCTAATAAAAAATTAAACTTATCATATACTATAATAAATTTAAAACCTCCAACTTAGTCATTAAAAATAATTCCTCTTCCTCAATTGGAGTTTTGCCAAAAAACAATGTTATATATCAATTTAAATGTCCTTTAGGAGATTGTATCTCTGAAAACAACAATATATATATCAATTTAACCTCAACTACCCTATTGAGAAGACTTAGAATGTACCTTTCTGATACGAGTTCCATAGCACAGCATTTGAAAAAAACATTCATGCTCAACAACATAATAATGGAAAATTCTTACTGAAAACACAACAATATTTGAACAACTAAATAAGAAGCAAGAACTACAGATTCTTGAGGAACTACATATTAGGAACATACAACCCAAACATTATAAAATTAATTTTGAAACCAGTGCTAATGTACTAGAATATTTTTAGCTACTGATGTTATTTATAGAAACAAACTTGAAAAATAAATGCTACACAATACAACAGTACAAACACTCATTCTTACAAAGTAGCAATGTACATACAAAAGTTACATCACTTTTGTAATACATTCTCCCCCAATGATGGCCCAAAGTTGGGCAGAAAGTACTTGGGAGATAACTAATTATGGAAGGTTTATCAACCAATTTCTTCCGAAGATCGATATGGCAATTCAAAAGGATTAACAAAAAAGTATGTAGACCAAAAACATCTATTACGTTCAATCAAATATGTATCAGTGAAGAAATGCTGCCAAAATATATATGTTTGTATGTGTATATATAGTAAAGTAAGTAAAGTTGGCGACTGTAGTCAAGGGCAACTAGAAGGCGCCCTTTTCCATAACTACTACATCGAGGTGTAGGGAGGGTGCTATATATATATATATATATATACACACGTTTGTATGTGTGTATGTATATATATATATATATATCATCATCATCATATCGCGCTGGTAGCACAGATATCCCTGACCCTCTCTCGCCACTCCTCCCTATCGTTCATCGCCCTAGGTAGGTCTTCAGGACAACATCCTGTATCCTCACATAGCTGCTGAATGTACGTTCGAGCTGGTCATCCTGCTTTTGCGCGGCCATGTGTGGGGATCCATAAGAGTACATCTCTTATGAGTTCATCTCTGCTTCTCCAGCAGTGTCCTGCATGTCTGGTTCGTCTAACTTGAATAGTTTTCGTGATAGGGGGCAGGTGGCCGTACAGTTGGTATCTTGTGGGGTGTTGCTGCCAGGACTTGTTTAGGATTGCACGCAGCATTCTTGTGTAATTGCCATCTAGCTTCTTCTCCAGTCGTTTTGTTAGCGTCCATGTAGTGCATCCATATAGCAGTATCGATGTGACCGCTGCCTGGAAGAAACTGCGTTTCATTTTATCTGTTAGGTCTGATTTCCATATAGTCGATAGCCTATTGATAGCTGTCCATGCTTTCGTTAACCTCGTTTCGTTGTCCTTTTCGGTTGATTCGACGCTGCTTCCTAGGTACGTGAATTTGTCTACTAGTTTAAGTGGGGTTCCTTCTAGAGTGGAGGTGTCCCCCGTTTGGTTATAGCACATATATTCCGTTTTGTGTGCATTAACATAGAGGCCTATGCTTGCTGCTGCTCGTTCCAAACTATGCAGAAGTGTTTTGGCTTGGTCAGGTGTATTTGCCAGTATCGCTATGTCATCAGCGTAGTCGGCATCGGTAATTGTTGTTGCGGGGTATCTTCTGCTTCTTTTCTTCGTCAGTTCAAAGCCATTCTCTTTGATTTTGTCAATCGATGTTCTAAGTACGTAGTCTAGACAAATGATAAAGAGGTACGGGGCCAGCGTGTCCCCTTGTAGTACTCCTGCTACAATGTCAAAGTATTCTGTGTCTCCATCCGGTGATCGTACTTTTACTTTAGTGTTTCTATAGAGAATCGTTATTGCCGCTACGGTTTCTTTAGGTATGCCGTACGCTAGTAGGATTTGTTCCATCTTTCCTCTGTGAATGGAATCGAAAGCCTTGGTAAAGTCGACAAATATTAATGTCGCTTGTAGGTTCTTTGCCCGTACACCTTCAAGGATTCTGCGGATGGTTAATATTTGTGAGGTCGTGGATCTATTTCTTCGGAAGCCATTTTGGTTTTTTCTAAGTATGTTGTCGATTTTGGGTTCTATTCGGTTTCGTAGTAGGGCATTGTAGATTTTGGCAGCTATGGATGTAAGTGTTATGCCTCGGTAGTTTTTGGCTAATCCGAGGTCCCCCTTTTTAGGGAAGGGGAGTATGCATCCCTTCATCCATCTATCTATCGGATTTTGATTGTATACTGCGTTGCAGTGTCGGAGCAGTATGTCGTCGAATTGTCTGGTCTTCCATACTTCCGGGGGAATTTCGTCCAGTCCTGCAGCTTTCCTATTTTTAATTTTTCTGAGAACCGAGTCGAGTTCTTCTTGTGTGAACGGTCCTAGTTTAATGTCTAATTGTTTGCTAATTATTCTGGTGATTGGTTCCTGTGTTATTTTCGGTGGGTTTCCTAGTAGGTTTTCGAAGTGCTGTTTCCACAGTTTTATTCTTTCTTGTTGGTTTGCTGCTTTAAGTTTTGCTTTGGCTGTGTTCTTTCTTCTGCTCACTTCGTTTATTGTTTGCCAGACTATTCTAGATTGTCTATCTTCCACCGAGTCTCTAATCTTATCTATCTGATTTTGAATGTATTCTGTCTGTTCCTTTATATATATGCCTGCTAATTGATATTGTGCCGTTTTTAGTTTTAAGGCATTTGTGTTTGTTGGGTTTTTTCGATAGTTTTTGGAGGCTGTTTTCACTAGTGCACGTTTTTCTCTCACCGCTAAAGTTTCCCATGGGACTCTATATTTAGTTTTAAGTTTTGTTGGAATGTATTTTGCTGCTGCCTCGAGGTGTGCATTGACGAAATTTTCGTATTCGTCGTTTGGTGTACTTTTTCCGTCTTTTCTTGTAGTGTTTCGAATCTGTTTCTTAATTCTAATACGTATTTATCTCTTATATCTTTGTTGTTTAATAGGGCCCAGTCATAGTGTGTGGTGGTCGCTGTTTGTTTGGCGTTTTTTTGCAGGCTTAACCGTATTTTCGCCGTGACTATTCGGTGATCGGTGGACACACCCTCAAAAGAGGAGTATGCCTCGCAATTCAGTGCACTATTTTTCCATTTCTTGTTTATAAGGACGTAGACTATCTGAGCTTTAGTATTGTTTGCGTATGTGTATGTCCATAGTTTGCCCTCTCTTTTTTGGTAGTTTGTATTGAGGCATGCTAATCTATTTTCTATCATGAAATCTGTTAGATGTTGCCCATTCCTATTTGACGTGTTGTGGAGGCTGTATTTGTTGTTTCCGTTTTTCCCGATTTGTGCATTCATGTGTCCGCCAATGACTAACATGTTGTTTTTCGGGATGCTACGCACTAATGAGGATAACTCATCGTAGAAGGTGACTAGTTCAGTTTCTTCACTAACATTGGTGGGGCTGTAACGTGAGATGATTGTTGCTCTGGGGTTTCCGTTAAATGTAGCTGCCATCATTCTAGGTTGTATTTTCTCAACGCTATTAAGCGTTTTTAATGCTCTAGGTCCTATAAGTAATCCTACCCCTCCTACTGCGGCGTTGACAGAGTTTTTCCATGTGGATACAGTGGCGAGCGACCAGCCATTGCCAGATTCGTGATATTTGATATCTTCTGTGTGCGTGTATCTGTGTTCTTGTATGCATATTATGTCTATCTTATGTTCTTCGGCCGATGCGAGTAGCTCTGGGAGTTGTCCTATTCTATTTAAGGTTCTTACGTTAAATGTGGCTATTTGTAGTGTTTGCTTGCATTTTAGTAGTTTTGATTGTTTGAGCTCTGTAGCTGATTTTTCGAACACTGAGGCCAGGGCTCCAACCTCAGCAGGACGCGCCCCTTTTTTACCCGCGCGAAGAGCGATGCGGTTTGTGTCTAAAATTTTTTTTTTTTTTAAGCTCTATAATTCCTGAAGCCTGCTAGGTTCCCAACTGTAGTAAAAAAAAAAATAAAAAGCCTAGGAAAAGTCCCAATACAGCAAAAAAAAAAAAAAAAAAAAAAAAAAAAAAAGCAAAAGTCAGTACCAGTGAAAGTCATACCTTAATCTTGGACTTTAACTAAGTTAAAACTTAAAACTCAAACCAAAATTACCCCCCCCTTTTTTTTTTTTTTGCGTACACATGGGAAGCAGCATGATGTACGTAAAGGTATTTGAATAAACCCATGGACGACCAAACTCAATACCTAAACGGGTCCTGGACGTGAGTTTGACGACTTTACGCTCAGGATCGTTAGTTCGATCGGGGAACTACTGCTGCTCCTCTATAAGAGTGGCTTCTATAGAAGAGAATAAAACAGCCATCGAAAGATAACCATGACCCACACTCAAACCACATACATATATATATATATATATATATATATATATATATATATAGATGTTTGTGTATGTATATACATATATCTAACTTAAAATAATGGTCCACATTTCCCAATGAATAATAAGGTAGAATTTGATATGAACTGATATTATTGCTTTCTAAGTTGCTAGTATTAAAAGAATATAGACAGAAAATGGCACTTCATATTTTAACTCCATTATTATTTAACATGTCAATAAACATAACAACATTCAAGGAAGCAATTGATAAAGTTCACATTTATATCAATATGAAGTATTACTTGATCTATCCTTTCTATTGTTGAGTCGTAATATTCTCTGGAAAAGTAATTATTTATTGAGATATGTTGGTGCTCTCTTAAGTGATAAGCACAATGCTGGTGTAAAGGGTAGCCATTGAAGGCTGGTAAACTTGGTCTGTGAATGAGAATGTGATCATTGTTTTTATTTAATTTTATTTCATCTGATGTGATGTTTGTTTAAATGTCCTTTGTTCATGAATATAGTGGTTCTTAAAAGGTCATCAACCATGGGTAAGTTTTCATGAAATGAAATTAGTTGCCAGAGTACAAAGCCTAGATAAGGCTGTTTGCATTTCACTTTCTGCTTATACCCTGGGGCATGAATCTATCTTTTAACACCCCAGCTATTGTTAAATCAAGGAGCAGACTTACTTCTTCAGTCTTCATAAGGCTACTGGTCTAGGAGAAAGAAAAATCCCAATTCAAATCAGCTATATTCCACTCAACACTTTACCTTGTGTTACATCTTGCCCGTGATTGAGGTGTTAGGAAATACATACGCCTGATATGAAATACATATGTATTGCAAAACAAATATTTGATGAAAAAGAAAAAAGGCATTGAAGGCAGGTCTGGTTTCACCCACTAATTGTGAAAGTGACTTCACTTATCCAAAGGGCAAAAGGGAGTTTACATTATTGCTTATTTATCCAATGTACAGATATATATATATATATAATTATACATATGCCTGATTGATTGATTTTTGCTGCTTAGTTCAAAATCGGCTTATTTGTATTAGATAGAAGTACTTGATATATAACTATGTTTAAAAAATCTCTTACGAAACTACACATAGAATATAAATATACAGTGAATGCAATTCTGTAACCTCTAGGCATGAAATAACCCCAGATAAAATTAATCAGTCAATCTAATATGAAATTATATAAAAAAAAACTGGTGCTTTATATATAAAAAAGAAATAAAGCAATGTACTCATTGTTTGACCAAATTGAAATTACTTTAATGCTCCAGTTCGGGTTACTTTGTTAGATTCACTGTTGAAATTATACATATAGGATACAATGAAGAAACTAAAACTTATAAAACAAATTGAAATTTGAATAGTTTTGCATGTAAAGATTCTTTTCTCATTTCTGAACCAGTTTTTGATGAAAACTTTGCAAACTAAATGATATTGGAATGCTTGGTGCTGAGGAAGATATTGGTATACTTGGTGGAGGGGAAAATATTAACTCAAATCCCCACTCATCGAGGGCCATTATTGGTACACAACTGAAGGAAAGAAAAGATAAACTCATTTATAGGTGCCAGAGTATTCAACACTTGATATATACAATATACATACCAGTAGTATTAAAAGAAAGAATACACAAATGTGTTCCAACAGATAAAAATATACACATTATTTTATGAACAAGCAGTATACAAGGCTATAGAAACTGAAAAAGGCTTATTTAATGAGTATAGGTAATATTGCCAAATGGCTTTACTATTCCCTTACAGGGTCAGAGACAACATTTCCACTGTTCATAGAACAGAAGCAAAAAGTGGTTGAGAAAAGTTTCTGGGATTGTCATGGGACATCTACAAAACAAATTGAGGAACAACAGTTCATACCAAAACATTTTAAACCACTCAAATGAATATGATAATATTACTTCTTCATCCAAGTGTACTAACAACACAGATTCCCTTAATGCTTTCTCATCATCTATCCCTATCTGTCACTGGTCTTGATAGCTCCTCTTGATAGCATCATTAGTCTACATTGTTATTTGTCTTATGTGGATGGTTTGTGTGATGAGAAGTAAGTAGCCATACAGCTGTTGTTTTGTAGGGTGTTGCTCTAAGAATTTATTCAGAATAGTATGTAGCATCCTTGTCTAGTTTTTTCTCTAAGCATTTCATTAGATTCAGAATGGTGCAGCCATACAGTAGAACTGACAAGGCTATTTAAAAGCCATGATGCGGAAAGGTGGACTTGCTTATGCGTATTGTTAATCTGATAAGTTGTTATTTGCCAACCTTTTGACTTTAATAAAATTTCCTTAAATGAAATACATGGCTAACACTTTCAAACCCAATTTTAAAATTGTTCTGTTATGTAAAAGAAATTAGTTTGTCACATCATTGTAAGTTACCATGTAAAACTTACTGAAGTAAAGAGAAGTTTAGGATCTCTTATTGAGTTCCTTGAAAATCAATTTGGTGGTAGTTAGGAACAAGTGTATGAAAAGAGAGAAAATAAATTTCAGTTACAGAAACATATATAGGTACCTGTGTTTCTCTATTCCTTGAAACTCAAAGTTTTTGAAATCAACAAAGAAATTATATCAAGTATCAACAAAAATAAAGAGGTAAATTATTTCTCTTAAATATTGACTGTGGTTATTAATTTAAGAATGTTGCAAATACAATGTTTATTTTTATGATTTTGTATTTCTAGTTTAAATATTCAGAATATAATTGTTGATATGAATCAGTGCTTGAAAATTTCTCTTTTTTTCTTTTTTTTTCCTGGAATCAACAACAAAAAAATTTCTGGATTTAGAAATTAACTTGTGTGTGTTTGACCTTTTTGATTCTAATTCGGCCATTTTTTTATGAGCTAATTTTACTTGCATTTTAAGATGCTTATGTTTTTAGTGCGTGTTGGTGGATTGATATCAAATTTACATTTGTTTTGAAAATAGAGGCTTAAGCCAGAAGTAAGTGAAAAAAAGTTTATTTTATTTCAGTTGAACTTTAGATATGGCAGGATTAACTTTCAGCTTCTCAAATGAATTAAAGTGTTCAGTTCTAACAAAGTAATCTTAAAAACCTTTTTGAAGAAAAAGAGAAAAATTGTCTTGCAAAGATAACATTTTAATTATATTTATCATGCCTGGAATGTCACAGGAATTATTTATTAGGTTTATATATTTTATTCCTAATCTTTAATGGAATAAATGATAAGAAGCTTATATTAATTATGTGTTGCTTTATGCATGTTGGTGGTTGCCAATTGTAAGAAGTTAACATTATCAAATGGGAAGAAATGAATAAAAGTTATTTGTATTTGACAACAATAAAATTTATTTAACATTTGAAAGGAATGAAAAAAAAATCAAGAACCATTAGGAAAGGTTAATAAATATTCTTAGAGATGTGTATGCACCTATACACAGAACTTACTGTGTTCATATCTGACAACTTAGTATTTTGTTGTTTTCCATTCACCAAGAATGAAAAATATTACTCTATAAAAGTTCTAGCTTGACATGCCTTTCTGTGATGTGAATTGGAGAATGTTTTTATGTACTTGGCCAGAGTGGCTTTTTGAGATAAGAAATTTAGAGGTATGCATACATTGTTTTCATGAAATTTTTTCTTACTACCAAATTTTTATCTCTGTTAAGATGAACTTCTATTTGACTTGATAAGAAGAAGGTGGCTATGTGTTAATAGGGTATTATATTTACAGCTCTCAATAATGAATCATTATAGTGAAAGTAGTGTTGGTGGTATAGTGGCTAACATGCTGGACTGTAATATCATTGTGAGTTCAAACTCTAGTCATACTCGAGGTTAAATAGTAACACAACTATTCTTCTACAAGGATGGCTTTGGTATTAAATAACCCATGAAGTTTTATATGCCATTAAACAAAAAAACAGAGACCAATCCTAGTATTATATCATGCTTGGAAAAAAGAAAGGATTTGTTTTTATTTGGAAAAATTAATTTTTATTTGTAGTAGTTTTAGTAAATGACATTTCTTTAATCAATAAAGTATTTAATATTGTTTAGGGGAACATGATTGGTGATTGTTAACAGTATTAGTTTAAAGTAATTTATTTAGAATGATTTTTCCAATCCAGTTTTTAGTTTAATGTATTCACCCAGCTCATTAGAATTTCACTAGAAAAATAACTACGAAATGGTTATTATAGAGCACTACACTTCATTTCTTTATGATTAATTAGAATATAAATTCCTAAGTATGTGACTCAGTACTGACTTCTTAAAGCAATTTCATTATGAAGAAATCTTTTTAAGAAATTTATAAATCTCTCGGAACACAATATTAAGGTGAAAAAATTTTTGTTCTTGATAAATCTTTTTTTTTCTGTATTATATAGGCTGCTGTATCAGTGGGACTCAGAACATGCTGACTCTATCTCCTGTTGAAATATAAGACTCATTGCCCAAAAAATGGTGTCTTGCTATGACACTAAACTATATCTGATTCTGAAACTTTAGTTCTGAAGATCTGGAGTGTGTGGAGTATTCCTACATAACCATTATTCTCCCTTCCATTCTAACCCAGAATGACTATATCTATTAAGGTCCCATGTATGAGTTAAATAGATTTCTTTAAAATATATGTATATGATAGGATGTGTGCCAAAAATACTTAAGAAACAACTTCAGAAAAAAATATAAATATGAATGTACAGTGGACATGATTTCCTTACCTCAAGGAATAAAGCAACCCTAGACAAGTTGACATGCTATTAAGATCAGTCAATCAATCAGTATAATAACAAACATCGTAATGCATCAGCATCTATACACATGAAGAATGTTATTCCATCTTTGTTGCTATGTTCCAGACTCTCAAGAGATGCAGTAATGGTAGAATCACTCAATTTCTACAATGGGTGAACCAGGAAATTATAAAAACTGCTGAGTGTACTGCAGATAAGAACTACAGTAACAAAAGGGAACCCCCTAATCATTTTAGATGAAAAATGTGGCAATCAATCAGATTTCATAACATCAAAGAAATCATTAGTTTTAAAGAGTGCCTTATCTGCTTCCCATTTTGTTCTTTTCTCTTTGGTTTTATTATTTTTCTAACATGTTGCAGTGATGTAGCACTAGAAAAAATATAAAAAATTATACAGGGTCAAATACTGGTCATGAAAAGTATATTTCAGCTTCATCAGAAGTCTGACTTTGACTATTATTTATAGTAATTGAACAGCATAAAGTTTTTCATTCTCAGTGGAATCAATGTTTGCAAATATAATTTGTCATGATATGCTTGGCATATTATGAAGCGGCTAGTTAAAAAATTCTCCCTCAAGATAAAAACAAGCAAATATATCAATATGTAGATAATAATAAGAAATACTGTTTATTTTATGAGACTTGATCTCTTGAAGAGTTATGCTTAGTTTGGGCTGACTGAGTTAACCCAAAATTAACCAAACAACTTTTTGATCTTCATCTCCCCCCCACACACACTCAAATTACTGAATTGCATTTACATGGCAGTTCAAAAAAATCTTTCAATTTCTTAGTACTTAATTTTATCTAAGACAGTTGAATTTTTTCTTTTAAAATATCTTTAAGTTCCATTAGTGTCAGATCAAACTAAGCTTGCTAGTTTTGACTAACATGAACTCAAATCTTATCTGACATCAGAATATTGAAACTGTCAAGTTTCAAAATAAATAGGTAGACCTTGTGTGATCATTTTTAAGCATATTTCTAACTTTTAAATATGCCTTGCAGTATAAGTGTTTTTTCAAAATTTAATCATTGTTTCAGGTTTTTTTCAGAAGTATTGAATCATATCATAAGGCAAAATAGGGAATTGAAAATTATAACACTACAAAACTAATATTTGTCATAGGTTTATAGATTTTCTTTGGTACACTTGTGATGTAACAGTCATTGTCAGTGGAAGTGGACTCTACTGCCCAAGTACAAATCCTGGATGAGGCTATTTACATTTCACAATGCACTGATACACTTGGGAAAGGTATGAATCCAACTAGTCAACCTTCTGGTATTGGTGAATATAAGGATGAGGAGAAGAGATAGATTTATACTTTTCTTAAGGACATTAACTTGAAGTGAAATGCAATTGGCCTCATCCAGTATTTGAACTGAGTTTGCATCCATTTCCTATAGCAATAAAGAAAATTTATATAGTTCTAGCTATAATAGTATTGGTAATATCTATATACAGTAGTTGGAAAAGTGTAAGTCCTGATATTAACATGTGGCTGTATTAATATGAGCACTAAAAGTTATGGTAGTGGCAGATATAGAATCCTAAGAATCCGGATGTTGATCATATGAAGAATACAGGAGTGATTGTGAAGAAGTAACAACAATGAAAAAAGAAAAAATTGCTGAAGATGCTGTATATATTCATGTATATTGTATGGAAATATTGTATCAGAATTAAAAGCCAAAATAAGGTCTTGCATTATATAGAAGTGCAATATTTTAGGTATAATATCAATTTGTTCCAACAAAGTCTCTGCTATATGTACTGGTCCTATTATAAAACAGTTCCTCTCATGGTCAGCCTGATTTGGCTGGGTTCAAACTACTTGTGTTCTGATATCAGGCATCAAGCAACTAGTTTTATAAATGTGATTAAATGACAATGCAGATAATCATCTGTTGACAGGTGACAGTTGTTAAACAAAGTTGTCTTTAGTTCAAAACTTGTTAATAATGTGCTGGTCATTACTGTTATATTAGCTGCATAGCATAACAAAATAACCTTCACTCTCACTCTCTCTCTTTATATATATATATATAAGGAGAGACACACACACACACACACACACTGAGGGTGGCTCAGAAGTCACCATTTAAAAGATTGTACAATTTTTGAATAAAAAAATGTTAATTTGAAAAATTGTATACTGACTATGAAATTACTTTGAACTTTTTGTGGAATATAATATAATGCCCTTCATTTTCAGGTTCATTGAACTGTATTTTTCAGATGTTGAGTGACTTTTGCACATTCTGTGTGTAGGTACATATATATATATATATATATATATATATAATATTGCAAGTTTGGTTAAAGTGTGTCAGAGACAAGGAAACAAAATTGATTATGGATTCAAGTGATTAGACTCTTGAAGGAGTGAATGGGACTGTGTGCCTTTGTCAGAGAGTGATGAAACAAAATAGTTTCATATTGTAATACTCTCATTTCATTTTTTATTATATTCTCTCTTCTCTATATAATGACCTTCTTTCTTTGTTGTCTTCTGTCATTTTTGGCTGTGTCTCTCATAGCACCATTTTCTTCTTCTCACCTTACTGTGTCTTCTCGTCTTCTTACTTTCCCTCGTACGCTGTGTCACTGGGATGAATTACAAGAACACATTTTTATGTGCATATAACTTTATTCCATTGATAACTTCTCTTCGTATACATTTGCCAACTGAATATCAGGGAGCCAGTTGAATCAGAGCATAGGTGGAAATTAGATCCTGTTTCTTTTGAGATTCTCCACTGATGGAAGTCAAGTTCTTATCTACTTCTACACAACTATAATTTTAGTCACCTGATTTAAACTTTGTGTAATGAAAGCCAAGCTTTTAACTGACCCCAAACTGTCAATTGCACTTGAAACCTTAAAAGTTAAAAACATTCAAAACTTATGTGTACTACATTATGTAAGATTTGTCGAGTTGCGTAGGGCAATTAGTAGCGATAGCCGAGAGTAATTAATCGCATTAGCTAAGAGCAATCAGTCATGAAGACAGGAAAACTCCATTATCGATTGAGGAACAGGAGCTATTCATGGTGCCTTGGGGCATCCCATTGTCCACAAGTGGGATATTCCATTGTGTAGATCCTGATTGGCTGCTTGTAAGTAAGTGGAAGTATTTTATTATATAAACCAGCTTCAGTTTAGCATTGTAAGGAAGACTGCACTGAGCTACGACCTGCTTTATTTTTGTCTGCCAGCTGGACACTTTACGGAGGTATGTGTTATTGTTATTCTACATCTCCTTCCCCCCTATCGCATGGGTAGTGGTCTTTGGGCGGGTATGTGTTCCTTTAAACCTGGCTGGTTGTATGGAAGTAGTCTGGACAATGCCTGAGGGGTTTTTGACTGTGTCATTGAAGATGGCTGAGCAGTGTTTGATGTTATTCCAGTGCCCATTGTTTGCAGAACTGGTTTATTGGGTTTAAGAGGCATTGGATTTGGATTTGGTGTAAAGGTCTCGGGCGCGGCACTAGGAATGGTGGGGGTTGTTGGTGTTTCAAGTTTTCTGAGAAATTGGCGGTTTCTCAAGGTGATTCATCCAGATCCGTCAACTCTGACACAGTATTGGTGGTTGGGGAGTGTTTCGGTGACTTGACCTGTTGTGTCCCACCGGCGGGTTGTTGGTCATTGTATTGTCACTATTTGCCCCTTTTGGAGGGGATATAAGGTGTGTGTTGTTTTGTTATATTGCTCTATAAGACGAGCATCCCGACGAGATAGAATTACCTCACTATTTTTTGCTGCAGCAATCCAATCTGCGTGTGGCTTGTAGAGTATGGGTTGGGATGGTATAAAGTCATGTAGTCAACGGTGGAGTAGCAGTTGAGTGGGGGATAGTCCAATATTTTGGATGGGTGTATTTCTGTATTGGAGGATGGCTCTTGCTGCACGGTCATTGTCCAACAACCGTTGAGCTCCAGTGTTGCCACTTATGATTCTCTTGGCTGACTTGACAGTGAACTCTGCCCGACCATTAGATTGTGGGTAGGCAGCTGATGATAATCTGTGTTTAACTGCCCAGTCTCGTAAGAACTGTATGAATGGGAGGGATGTGAAGGGCGGTCCACCATCGCTGCTGAGTTCTTCAGGGGAGCCATAGTTTTGAAAAACGTCTCGGCAGATCGAGATAAGCCTAGACGCATTGGCTTGTCCATGGCTTAGGTGATATAGGATCAGCCAGCCTGTTAATCTATCGGCACATGCTAAGTATCCATGGTTTCCGACGTAGAAGAGATCCATAACAATCTGCTGGAATGGCCAATCAGGAGATTGTGTTAGGTTGATTGGCTCTTTTGTTTGACTAGGGGCAATTTTCATGCAAAACATGCAACTTGCTCTGGTGTTATGGATTGAGGCATTCATCCCTGGCCAATAAACTTATTCATTAGCGCGGGCCTTCATGCTGACTTCGCCTTGGTGTGCGGAATGTAAACTACGTAGTACCTTTGCACACTGGGAAGTGGAGATGACAATCCTGTCTGCAGCACCATGTAAGATTTGTCGAGTTGTGTAGGGCAATTAGTAGCAATAGCCGAGAGTAATTAATCGCGTTAGCTAAGAGCAATCAGTCGTGAAGACAGGAAAACTCCATTACCAATTAAGGAACAGGAGCTATTTATGGTGCCTTGGGGCATCCCATTGTCCACAAGTGGGATATTCCATTGTGTAGATCCTGATTGGCTACTTGTAAGTAAGTGGAAGTGTTTTATTATATAAACCAGCTTCAGTTTAGCATTGTAAGGAAGATTGCACTGAGTTAAGACCTGCTTTATTTTTGTCTGCCAGCTGGACGCTTTATGGAGGTATGTGTTATTGTTATTCTACACATTACAATAATAAATATAGCTAGTCTATTTTTTAATATTTCCAATGCCCTCTAAGAAAATAAACATCAATGGTCTATGTAATGGCCACTTCCCACCACTAACTTTATACCCTGCTAGGTGACAACAACAAAGGGTGAATCATGAGAACACTCATGTTAGGTGCAGGAAACAGTCACACACAAGAGTTAGTGATATTTAAAAAGTCAGTGAGTAAGTTAGCTACTGCCTGAGCAACAAGTCACAACCTAAATTTTGAGGCTAGCAAAACCACCCTCCCCCACATGGGTTGACTGTGACTTGTCAAAGAATAGATTTTTCTTTAACAAATCAAGAATACTAATTCCTGTCTTTTTCTTTCTGAAACTGATCAGAGAAAAGCTGTTCCACCAATAATAAAGTGAGTGAGATTTTTCTGTGACCATGTGTTTGATGCTTTCCTTAATGTGAACTCATCGCTATCTCTTCATCTTGTTTTTGTTTCTGCCAAATTTTTTTGAGACACCACAATATACCACAACAGCTTCTGTTGATGATTTGATTCTCCCAATATTATATGATTCCCCAACTACTTCTTGTTATTATTTAACACTTGAATTGTTAATTTACTTTTCCAAAATGGCTTATGCATTATTTTGGTGGTAGAAATCAATTTTTTTGGTGATAAGTTACCTTACACTTTCCATGCATAGTAAAATGAAGATCATATTCTATATGAAAAGAAAATATATAATGAATTTTTGTATACATTGCTTATGAACCAATATAGGAGACATAATGAAAAACTTTTCATTTTTTTGATAAAATGAAGAATAAACATAGGAGGAATTTACTGCCATTGTTAAGCCATACTTAGTTTAATGGTTATCATCATAGGAAATAAAACGACCCAAGTTCAAATTTTAGATGAGACTGTGTTTCACTTCACACTAATGCCCTTGGGAAAAACATGAATCTGTCTGTTCTCCCCTGGCTCTGATTAAATATTAGGACAGACTGAGTTCTAGAGCTTTGCTTTGGCAACCAGTCAATGAGAAGGAAAACTCTGAATACAGACTAACTTCATTGTTTATAAAAATTGACCTGCCTGTAGTATAAGTACACATTGCTGTTGTTTCTAGAATACTTTTTTTGGGCAGGCTTTCCCAAATCCAGAAGGCAATAACCAGTTCAATATATTTTTAAGCATCATTAAACTTCTCAGCTGTAGACAAAATCTTCAAATAGAATCTTTTAATTTTTTTTACTATTTACCAAAATGAATCCAAAATAAAACAGCTTATAATTAATATCAGCATTTTAAAGTTTTTCATTTTTAAATCCAGTATACAAATCTATTGTCCAAATCTTTTTGGTAAATATTATTTCTATATTCATCAAAGTATTTCTGAATCTTATTCATAATTGATAATTTCGTAATGAAAAAAATCAAAACAAAAACCTGATTGATATTTGTCGATGATAAACAGAAACAAGAACACCTTGAACATTTCTACAAAATAATATTTCAAAAGTAATGCCGTAAGATAAAACCATCTTCAACCTTTTATAAGCTGAGAAGTGCCAGGTTGATATACAATGCTTCATTGTATCTCATTTTATTAGTCAATTGTATGACTTGACTGGGAACAGGTGGCAAGAAAAGTCTGTTTCCCATGAAAAAAAAAAAAAAAATCTTTTGACGAATTAATCACAATCTCTTCCAGTGAACATGACATAATTCAAATATCTCCATTCTTTTTTCATTTTTGTCTAGTAAAAGTTTTGTTTTTTTACAAAATATTCCTGTTTTTTATTTTTTTATTTTTTATTTTTTTTCTGCTTAAGAGGCTATTCTTTTAAACTGGTTAATTAAGATGAGGAAGGAGTGAGAACTTTTAAATATGATACCTGAATCACATTTATTAGAAATATATATTTCTTGGTAAGAAATTATTATAAAAGTAGCTGAGTTCTTATAACAAAATCCAGTTAAGCTATTAAATTCAAGTCATTAAAGATATAAATCTAGTAGGCTATTTGAAACTTGTAATGGTTTATGGACATATACGCTGAAATTAATTTGCTTGTATACATAGACCCACAGTTTTGGCTAAAGAGATAAGATGTGATAATTGATTGGTAGGCATAACGAAAAATATCAAAAGACTTGTATCTACTACTGGCACAAGTCCATCTTTCTGATTGTTGTTAAAACAGTTTTTTAAAGCTGAGATTATTTTCATTTCCTCTCACCAACTGTTGTGGATTTGCCTGTCATACCTTTCTTCATTAGTAGGTAAACTGGGCCATAACAACTTATTGCTGGTTACAGCTGTAGATGAATTGCAATACTTCAGAGACAGGGAATCTCAAAACTACAGAGACAATCAGTTGTACCTTTGGAGACAATTTGGTGAACTGTTGAAGTTATACCAATTCTTATCACTCTGTTAAAAGTAATTTGGATGTATCAGTATACCAATGCAATCTAGATTCCTGTGTACAAACGAACAAGGTCAGATGGAATATGCTTTCCTTCTCTCTTTCTCAGCCACAAAGTTTTGCTCTGTATGCCCCAATCATTCTCATTTTTGTTCTCTTTCAACAGTTATTGACAAAACTGCTCATGATGCTTTGGATGAGCCTTTGTAAAATAATTAGGGATTTAAAACAACTATTTTAGTTATGAATTGTTTTTTAGCTAAACTTGGAGTTCAAAGTTGGGATTTTTGATTTGTAAAGGTCGAGGCAAATAAACCTTATTTGTGTAAAGTAAAGGTCGAGGCAAATAAACCTTATTTGTGTAAACTAAAAGTTTTAAAGATGGCATGTGATAAAAGTATTACTTAAGGAATAGTTAGAGGAACATATATAAGAAAGAGATTCAAGGCAGTGGCGACAGTTGGAGAAAAAGCACCAGAAGAAGCAGAGAGGCAACAGATGAGAGGTGAAACTCTGAGGGAGGTGGTGGCTGGGTCAGTGGAGAAGAAATGACTAAGTCTGTGGCTGTCCCTTTCGGCTTGCACTGCTTGTTCTCTCTGTCTTTCTAAATCAGTTGATGCATTTCCTACTCTATTCCTCTCTTTTTTGGTGACTACTATGAAGTAGCTAATAAACTATCATATCAAGAGAACCAACAAAAAGTATTTTGTATTTGTCTCTTTTTATCATGGTGAGATTATTACCAGTTCCAACTGAAATCTAAGGAATAGTGCTACACCCATAGTCTATTTAAGACTGTGTTGTTACATCTTTATATATGCAATAACTCATACATATTTATCAGTAATAGCAACATAAAGACTTGAACCTGCACATGAATACAAATCATATTACAAATAGCCACTTCCATGAAAGACAGTAAGCAGTATGTTCTTTTTGCTTGATCTACATAGCATGTGTGTACCATCTGTTTAGGACTGACTAAAACTATAAAGGATGATTATTATTTATAAAAAGTAAAAGATATCCAATTCAATATGGATTTATAATTTCATATACTAACTACAAAGTATAATTTGCTAGACGGTCATTAGTTTCATTGTATGTATAATTCATTGATGCCTTTTAAAACTCAGTGTATGGAAATATATGATGGTGTCTGCACAGGCTACATTTAATGAATAAGAATAAATGCAGAATAAATTTAGTTTTTGTTAAATCATATTATCTTGACCATAATCTGCATGTGTGTTAAATATTGTTTTTAAATGTTACTTATTTGTTGTCTTTTTTATATAAGAATTTGAGTAAAAATTCTGTAATTTTTTGTAGATTTTTGAAATCTCATTATTAGAGTATTATGTAAATTTTGTTCAAAATATTTTAGAATATTTTCTTACAGTGATAAGGTTTTTATTGACACTTTATTTTGTAAAGATGAACAGACTGTTGACCCTAAGTAACTATTCACACCCATGTACAATATATATATATATATATATGTGTGTGTGTGTGTGTGTGGTATTATGGTTTTAATTTATGCTGACTTTAACAGATATGAGATTATATAACATAACTAATCTTCTTAGCTGTTTGATAAATATCAGAAAAGACATCAGTAAAGGCATAATTCACACACACACACACACACACACACACACACACACACACACACACACACACACACACACACACACACACACACACAACCGTCTTTGAGGTTGAGTAGGTAAGTAATTTTTTATCACTACCAGAATTTGATCTTGGTAAAAATCATGATTTGAAATACCTACACTTTTAGAGAAAAAAAAATTAAAAAAGATATTTGAAATTGCAAAGTATTTGTCACATATATATTTACCCCCCCCAACCCATGACACTCAATTTATGAAACATGTGTCAGTTGAAAAGATGATTTTTTTATGTTCTGACAATTGAATAATATTGTGAATTTTAGTGAGGCCATTTAAAGGATTTTATATCTGTCCATATTAATACTGACTACTACTTTGCTTCATTGACTAAATTTGTTGTCACTTTTTTATTGCAAATTATTGGATTATCATTCTATGACAGCAAGGAACAGAAACAATAATTCAGGAGATGCTCTTCGTGAAACTTGAGCTAAGACCTGTTTTATCTCAAGAAAGTGAACCAGTTACTAAGTCCTTTGAACTATGAAGAGTCATTGGTCAGCAAAAGAATATGAGGTTTTCAAGTATTTTCTTTGTTATGATAATCATGTTAAACACACTTATAGGGTTTTTATACACTTTGTACATTGATAAGAGATAAATGTTTATATATATTGACAATGTGTGCAAATGAAATATGATCTTGAATTTTTTTTTAAACTAAAGTGTTTATATAAAAAATGATAAGTGATAACTTTTTTTTTTTACCTTCAGGACATACTTGATACAAATCTCTTTCTTGGAAAATGGCTGAAGAAATGTAGATATTATGTAAATGAAAACTAAAATTAATATTGATAAAAGGTGAATAGTCTAATATCTGCTTTTATTTCTATCTGTCTTTGGCAGATCAAGATTATTGAATATAATGAATAACTCAAATATATTTTGTTTCTTAGTCTGCCTTTGACAAATTACTTTTAAAATGTTTTTCTTTAGAAAAAAAATCCTGTTGATTTATATTATAATGAACCAAGTTTTGTAAGTATGTTGTTATAACGCAGTAAAAACATCACATCATAACAACATTTCTTTAAGTACAGTACTTTTGAATTCTATATTTTTAAAAATAAAGTAATTTCCAGTTATAACTTAAGATAGTGTGGGTTCTTTTATACTCATCCTGATAATTATTTAACCTAGTCAGATGAAATCAGAAGTAAATTTTTTGTTTTCAGTCTGAAATTTCAATTTCAGTGGTTAGATGTACTAATTTAGTGAGTTGTTCTGATAGCACAAATTCCATTGACCCTCTCTCTCTCTTGCCATCAGTCCTGACAAGTCCTCTAGATAGCATCCAGTGTCTGCACAAAGTTGGCCAACACTGGTGTGTCCATGGGTATGAGTCCTTAGGAGAACATTACTTGTGAGTTTGACTTTGCTTCTCCAGCAGTTCCCACCATGTCTTTTCTGTCTGTCTTTGATAGTTTGTGAGATGGGTGGTAGGTGACTGTACAGCTCCAGAATTTGTTCAAAACAGCATGCAGCATCCTTGTGTAGTTTTTCTCTAGCTTTTTCTCCGAGTACTTTGTTAAAGTTCAGTTGGTGAAATTATACCATAGCTGACATTGTTACAATTTAGAGGAATTTCCATTTTATCTTATCAGACAGGTCAGATTTCCATAAAGTTGATAACCTGTCAATAACAGTTTATGCTTTTTCAATGTATATGTTGACATTATCATTAGATGAGATATTGTTGCGGAGGTATATGAAATGGTCTACAAATTTCAAAAGCTTGACATTTAAGGAAGAAATGACATTATCTTGATTAAAACATATGAACTTAATTTTATCTGAATTCCCATTGAGACCAATGCCTCTTGGTGCCTATCCCAGGCTATGCAGCAGAGAATTGGCTTGAGCAGGTGAGAAGAAGAAGTGTACAAATATTCTCCTGAATATTTCTTGAACATCTGCAAAGTGTGTACCTGGAATAGTCTCTGCAGGATAAATTTGAAAATTAATAACTTAAAGATTTTGAAGGAAAGTGAAATGTCAGAAGAAACATAAATAGAATGTAATTCAGATAATAAAAAAAAAACTAATATCAATAAAAGGATTAATATTATATTTAAATTTCTGATCTTATTAACCTGTTTTGGGCAAATGAATACCATTAAATTTAACTCAAATATATTTTATTTCTTAGCTTTTCATGAATCATATGCTAAGTAATTTAATTACATAAACATGTAATTAAAATCTAAAAAGAAAATCACCTCAACACGGAAAGATGAAAAGAAATGGAAAGATTTATGAATACTTCATTAAATAATGATGCTTTTATTCTAAAGTTATCATTATTTAGTTTTTCACTGCCTTTTCTATAAAGACTTTTTTAATTTGGAAATAAAATGACAGGACAATATTAAAACAGAAAATATATTGTTGAAAATTCATTGCATGTTTAGTGTCCTGCCTAATTTTAAAATTGAACAAGAAAAATTGGTAAAATTTTGAAGGTAATATTTAAAAGAAGTGAACATGGAAAATAGTGAAATTTTCAAGCTAATTTTTAAGAGTTTTGCTTTCTTATATCAATAGAATTTGCAATTTTTAAGGTTTATTATTGAACACTCCTTGCACATTTAACTTTGAGTTAAATTTAAAAATTGAAAAAGGACAATGGTAAAATGGTTAAACAAATATTCTGAAGTGTGTAGTTTTTAAAAGATTTCTATTTTCTTAGATCAATGGATGTTTGCATCTTTTTAAAGAAATCTCTCAATATTTCATTATTACTGCAATTCAGCTATTCTTTAATGTATAAATCATAAAAATACAAGATTTCTTTCCAATGAATTTAATGTTCACCTTTGGTAATCTTAAATAATAACAGAATTTTGCTAAAAATGTTTTAAAGAAAAAGGTAAAGCTTACTGATGTGAACTAATACCACCAGACATGCATAAATATTCATGTATATATACATTATGCATAAGTATTTATATATCATAGGTGAATTCAATATACAAAAATCTGTCAGCAGAAAAATGGGCTTCAAAATGTGACAAGAAGAGAGAATGAATAGGCAAAGCAAGAAGGAAAGAAAGCAGAATTACAAAAAAAAACTGAGTTTACAATATTACAAATCTATTACTTCCTATAAAAATACTGGTGGTCAATGTGTAGCATATGAAGACTGTATACGAATTTGGTTTATATTTCTATACTGGAGGCACTTGTCATGAAAGTTATCATCATAGGAAACAGACACAGCAACCTGAGTTCAAATCCTGGATAAAGCTTTTTGCATTTCACATAGTACTAATATCCTCCAGAAAGCTTTGGCTGCTTTATTTAGTAGCATATCAATATTCATGGTTTATTTAATTCTGAAGCAAGCCCAGTCAGCTGGGGCTGCAGAATACCCCAACGGTATCTCTGCAGAGGGGTAAGACCCCAAAACCTGCCAATGAGTGTCCTGAATATGACACTAAACAATCTGATGGTGAGGTTCCAGTAATGCTGGAGCTTTGGGGAATGTGGTGTACTTCTTCACTGCCATCGCTCCCAGCTCCACTATGGCCTGGAGTGGTAGCATCTGATAGGGGCCTATCTATGGATCAAATAGAATTTTTTGACATTTAAACTAAGTGCAAATAAATGACTTATATTAAATTGAATTGTTAAAAATAGAACATTGATCATTTAACTGTGTATATCTACAAAATGGGTTTACAAATCATATATTTTATATATATATATATATATATATATATATATATATATATATAAAAAGGATCTAGCATTAAATAACCAATTATGGTTGATATGGTGTAAAACCAAACCCAACCTGATTCAGAAGCCTTCTTTGTAGAAGGATAGTAGTGGTACAATTTATCCTACAACTTGGGGATAAGGAAGTTCATACCTATTCCAAAGATAATAGTCTGAAAGTGAAAGTAATGGCATGACTGGAGTTCAAACTTGCTTACTAAAAGGCTGGAGTCCAGCAAATTGTCCCCTATGCTACTGGGAATCCCCTATCAGCAAAGATATGTATCTAACTATTCTTTCTTCAGCTGTGGGTAAATAGTAGGGCAGACTGGTTTCTTTAACATTGGTATGGCAATTGGCCTAAGAAAAGAAAAACTCTGAATTCAGACCTGTTAAACTCCACTTAAAAATTGACCTTGGGTCATATCCTGTTCATGGTAGATGAGGTACTGGTAAATATATATTTCTGTGCTGGTTGCATTTGAGAGGACTTGAACTGTCCATCAGAGTAACAACCTTTGGTCATTTGGTATAAATAAGGGTGTATACAAACCAGTGAAATACTCCCTATTTTGAGGATTTGGATAAAGTTCAAGAAACTAGAAAGAAAGTAGATATAAGTCAAGGAGGAGCAGCGTTGTTTTCAAGTTGTTGTCAGTCAATCAATTTTTAGGCTTGTTTTGGATGAAAGTGAAATTATATCATTACTGAAAGATGCCAAAATATTTAATGTATCAGCTAGAAAGACTTTTTAATCTGTAATCAAATTTTAGTGGGAATAAAAAGAGAAGATATAAATGCATTATATCATCTTGTATGTTTTCACCCAACCTCTCCACTAATGGCAGGATGTGACACAAGGTCAATTTTAAAATGGAGTATTTCTGATTTGAATTCAATTTTTTTCTACTAGACTGGTTTCTGTATGAAAGCTAAAGTCCTCAGTTTGCCCTACTATTTACCCAGAACTGGAGGAATAAGAGATAGATGCATGCCTTTCCTAAGGTCATTACTGTAAATGTAAAGTGTCATCCAACACCTGAACTAAGGTGGCCAATTTCAATTCCTACAAAAATAACCATTACGCCTTTTCATTGTATCACCTTATTAAGTTAATATGATGATGAAAAAGATAGGATTGAACCATTTAACCAGGAAAACAGACGTGTCTGGCAAAACATAATGGTTCTATAAAACACTTTTTAATCGAGGGAACTTCCATCTTTTTTAAAACCATTGCCTTGACTTCTAGAAGCAATTTCTTGCAAAAATTGTTTTTATATGTTACCTTAAAACTCATAGACCTCAAATGAACACATGATGACTGAGATGAGATCTTCTCTTTTTTCTGAGTAAGAGTGTATGATGATGACCAATAGAATTGTATCTCTCTTAAAATGCAAAATCCTTGGCTATTTAGTGCATCAATATTAGTTAGACTAAGTTGTTACATCATAGGTCTCTCAAAAGTTTTTGATTCCAGGGGACAAATAAGAGGACCAACATGCATTTATTAATCTTTATATAAATATGACTGATCATCTCAGTGGGTGTTCAAATTGTCTTTTGTAGGGTGGAGGAAACTCCCTGCATCTTCTAATGTTTCTATCAAAGCCCCTTGCTAAAACCTGCACAATCTTCCATAATGAATCTGCTTTGTTACACTGCCAAACTGAAATTGAAACAAATCAGAACTCAAGTTTTCTCCGACCTTTCAAGGACTTATATTAGCATTATTATATCCATGATCAGCACCGGGCCATAGGCCAAATGAGTAAAGTGTTTGCCAATGGTCTTGGAGGCCGGGTTCAATTTCAAGTCAAGTCATACGAAAGACTCAAAAGATGTTACTTGATGCCGCCTTCCTTAACACTCAGCAATATAAGATAAGGATCAAGGGTAAAGTGGAGCAATCCAAGGAATGGATTAGCACCCTCCCCTACACTTTGGTGTAGTAGTTATTGAAAAGGGAGCCTTTGGGTCATCCTCGGCTAAGGTTACCAAATTATATCCATGACATACTAAGATCAAACACAATGAAAGGGAAAAACGAGATGAATACATTTTTCCATACAAGAGTATTTGATCTTTTATATACATAATAAGTATATCAAGGGAATTAGGAAGAAAGACTGCACAAATGTGTGTAAAACAGCAAAAAATATTCACATATTGTGGCATGAACAAGCAGTATGTAGAAAGGGTACTAATATAGAAAAAGCTTACTTGATATTAGAAAGTAAAAAGCTATGTAACTTTACCTTTCCCTGGCAAGGTCAAAAAAATTTCTTTCCTCTTCAAGAAACAGACGCAAAATGAGTTAAGAATGAGTTTCTGAGACTGTAATGAAATGCCCAATGAGGCACCCAACATATATACCCATTTTTTAGGGAGATAATTATTTATCATCTTCCTACATATGCATGTAGTTGTGTAAAGGAGTTTGTATTTATCTCAATATATTTGGACTTTCTGAAGATTTGGACATTAGAATTTTTTCTGTTAGAGTACAGTTAGTCTGGCTTCTATCTGATAAAAGTCTCTATCATGGTGAGATCAACAAAAATGGTGCCTTTGTTATTCAAGAGCTGAAAGACTTCAAAGTAAATTTAAATCTTATTGAATGAAATGCTTATGAAATAAAAGGCTAAGTTTATGGAAAGCAATTTTATAATGAAAATAGATTCATAAAAATCTACTTTTCTTTTCATTGAAATTTGATATCATTATAGTTAAAAAAAAATGCTGAAACCAAAAAGGTATTCAGTTCTTTGAGATTCAAGTATTAGAAAGTATGAATAAAAGCTAGTGAGAGCAAATTTTAATCATAGGGGTTTGGCTAATTATCTAGAAATTGAATGAAATCAGTCTTAGAAGGATGTATGGTGCTGCATGATGCAAACAGGTGTTGACTGTATATAACGAGTTAGTCATAGATAAATTTATTAATGGCTAAGAATATTTTCTGTTCAGGTTTTGTTTCAGCTGAGAAATTCTTTTGGAAGTTTGAAATTTTATTGAATGTCTGTAGGGATATCATGCTTAAGACTTTGGTGAATAATTCTATATAAATATTCTAAAATCTGAGACAGGGGATTTATCTCTTGGTTTCTCCTATTTCACTTTCCAAATATCTCACTGAGAAAGAGAGAGACTCAGAAAACATCCAAATTAAATTGGTTGAAGTTGGTCTTCTTTTCCATTTTCTTTTCTGTGTATGCATATTCAAGCAGATAATTTTTTTCAATCTTCATAGAGTGGGCAAATTATTTTTAGAAAATTGGCAAAATAGGGGCACATTTTAAAAAGTCAACTAATCATACAAAAAAAACAAAACTTGATAATCAGCAATTGTGTGTCATAGTACAAAAACATGTATGAAAACAAGTAGTAAGTAAGTAAGGTTGGCAACTGTAGTTGAGGGCTACCCGAAGGCTCCCTTTTCAATAGCTACTACACCAAGGTGTAAGGGAGGGTGCTACTCCTTTCCCTGGATTACTCCACTTTACCCTTGATACATACCTCATAATGCTGAGTGTTAAGCAAGTAGGTATCAATTACCTTTTTTTAAGTCTTTGGTATGACTCGACCTGGTATTGAACCTCAGTCTCCTGGGCCATTGGCGTACACTATACCCATTTTATGAAAACAAAGTATTCTCTATTTATCATGATATTTTACCAAGCAGCCTTTAGTCAATACTACACTACATTAGGGCCTTTAAGTAATGTTTCTTCATGATAACATTGAATAGTTCAATGAGCAGCCAGTAGAAAAATGCTTTACATTGAGCTACCTATAAAACAGCAGAAATTCTATTCTTTCAAAAATGTCACTCTACTTGCAAAAGAGTTAATAATAAAGATGATGAAAAAAATTCTTATATTTCTTGCCAGCAGTTAGTATTAGAACACGAGTAAAAACCTGGATTTGAGATGCTGATTTTCTAAGCTGGCAACCTTTTCTTCCTGCTCATCCAGAAAATCAAAATAACACATTCTCCTGATGTTCATTTCCTATTGTTTAGCCTTGTGCCAGACATGACAGAAATGAGTAAATATTCTCAAAAGAAGCTAAAAAAATGAATAATGAAATAAAAAGAAAAAAAATAATCTATAAACTAATGAAAAAAAAATCCAAATTAGGTTTAGAGATTTTATTAAAGTTGGCTTGTTGGTATGTCAATTATTCACTCTTTGATTTTTATTTCTGATTAGGAATTTTTTATGATTATTATTTCAGTTCCTAATCAAATTAATCTAATCTGTAAGGCTTAAACTTTTTGGACTTCGTCAGATAAACTGCTGCAGACACAATTGTTTAAGGCACTGACATTACAAATATTATTTGTATAAACGTTGAAGAGAAATAATCTAATAAACTTTGATTGCAGAAGGTCATTTTAAAAAAAATCAGTGCATTGATCACAATTCCATATCAAACAGTATTTGCAAACAGTGAATTAATAATTATTCAAAACCATAATGATGAGAGCAAATATATTGATTATATTTGTTGCTACTATTACTATGATGGTGTTTACAATAGTCATTTCGTCAAACCACTCATCAGAAGAATTCATATCAGTTCCAGTACTTTTGTTATTATTGACACTACTGCTACTATCATTAAGGCTGATAGAATGTTCCTTTTAAGCTTTATTATTGTATACTAGCATAGCTTCAATTACAAAGTATGGGCTACCCTGTTGGCTGGGGCTGTGAAATACCCCTATTGCACCTCTGTTGGTTGTGGGTGGTGACCAGTAATTCTGGAGGAGGGATACTTATGGCTGAGTAGTACCAGAAACTTGCAGCACACCACTTTGGCTCTTTCTAGGCTCTATTGCTGGTTAAAGAGGCCTGATCCAATCAATCAGGTGGTTGTGTCAAGCCCTAGCATCTATATGATTATCCTGACCATATTCTTCAAATTGCTCTTATAGCAAACAAGTATCCAATATTATCTTATCTTAAAGGTACAAGAAGGCAGTGGTTGAGGATTTATTGCACTGAGATGGCAATACTTGAAACCATTTAACTGTGTGTAGATAGTGTGTAATCAAGGATTAATATCAAATAGAATTATTAGAGTTATATTGCAATACTTGAAATCATTTAGTGTCCTGGGTATGACATTAAACTGCTTCTAATATTGAAGCTCTAGTCTTGGAGTTTGGGGAATGTGGACTACTCCTTCATTACCATTACTCCCTGGTCCACTCTGACCCAGAGTGATAGTATCTTTTAGGTTTCTATCTATGGGTAAAATAGAACTGTTCAATCATTTATTAAGGATTATTATAATAGTTATTTGAAACCATACATCTAATATTAAATAGCAATACTTGAAACCATTTAACTGTGTGCAAACAAATGAGCTCTAACTTATTAAAAGATAAAGTTGTTTATGGAGTCTTTCCTTACAAATCACACACACACACACACACACACACACACACACACACACACACACACACACACACACACACATATGGTTTGTCATTAAATAACCCACAAGGGTTTATATGCTATTAAACTAAATAACCTAACCTAACCTAACCTATAAAGTATGGGACTATTTTTATATGGTTAGCACTTCTAGTACAATGTATATGAATATATGAGGGTTGTTCAAAAAGTTTTAAGTCAACTAGAAAGAAGAGTCATAGCTGAAAATTTTTGTTGTGGTAACACATTAACAATTCTTATAAAATTTGAAAAACTAATTCAGATTTCTATTTTAATTTTTGTGTGGGTGAGGCCCATACAAATAAGACAGGTGTGTAACAAAGTCAAAATTCTGGGTGAGGGTTAGAACTTTTTGAATGACTCTTGTATATATTGGTTTGGTTTGTTAATTTGATGGTATATCATATTTTGTGGGTTATTAAATGCCAAAGACATCCATGTAGAAAAACAGTTGCTGTACTATTTAGTCTTGAGCTGGGTGTTCAGATAGTATATTTTAACTTTTCAAACAGATATAGTTACACATCTGAAGAATTTACTCAAAAGGTATTTATATCAGGTTTCTTTTTATTTCTAATGTAATGCACAAATATTTTGATGAAGAAATTAAATTTTCTGGAATTTGGGTATTTTTTGTTTAGTTTGGATTGTTTATTCAATGGCATATAAAATTTGTTGATTAGTTAATGCCAAAGCTACCCTTGTAGAAGAACAGTGGTGATACTATTTAATACATAACTAGATAGTATATTGGTGTCCATACCTTTTCTAAATGTGTTAATCTATAAGTGAATATAATAGCATGACTGGAGTTTGAACTCACTCACTACAATGTCACAGTGCAGCATATTATTCATTAAACTACAGGTACTCCTTCTTTAATATATATATATATATATATATATATATATATATATATATATATATATATATATATATATTCCAGATGTTCACTTAAGTTAGGTTAGTGGGTTGAAAATGTTGAAGAATCAATCAACTGAATATCTTTCAAATTATTGATGTAAGTAGATAAAAAAGATGGAAGTGAAGACAGTATGTATGAAGGAAAGAAATTTAAAAAATAAGTGATAACAAAGTAATGCAGAGAGGGAGAAGATGTAAATATATAGAAATTTATTGAGAGAAAAAAAGAACAAGAGTGTTAGATCAATGAAGTAGTGTAGTTTATCTAATTATTACCTGTGAAAAAAATCATGGATATATTTGACCTCCCAGAAGATGACTTTTTTAAAAAAAAGGAAACTAACACACAATTGATTTGAGAGTTGAGTATTTCATTAAGTTATTAAAAATGAAATTTCTCATTACTCAGTGAGAGGAGCCCCTCTGGTGTAATGGTTAACATGCTGGTCTCTGACATTGTAGTGAGTGAATTCCAACTCTAGTTGCACAATTACATTTATTTTCAGACTAATACTTTTGGGAAGGGAATGAACTCCCTTATCTCCCGCCATGCCTATGGGTTAAGTAGTACCTCTGTGCTCTTTCTCAAAGGATTGCTTTTGTGTTAAATAACCTACAAAAGTTGATATGCCATTAACCAAACCAACTAGGGTTACTCTGTCATGAAAATAATTTGTGTAACTAAAATATATAATGTCACATTGTTTTTTTTTAATTTATCGCTAGATTATAGTTTTACTCAGTTTTTCCTACCAGAAGTAACTGGTGGCTTTCAATGATGATTCAATGACAGCAAATCTCCTCTGCTCTCTTGTACTCTTTTCAGTATTCTAGTTAATCTTAGTTGTGACATGATTTTGAACAGATTTGATTCTTTTTTGGATCTTCAGTTTCCCCTAATTTCTTTTCCATGTTCTTTTGGATTGTTCCATTATGATTGGTATTATAGTCACCACATTCTGTATCTTTTTTTATCTAGTTTTCTGGCAAGGTCTAGATATTTATCCATTTATTAGTTGTTTTCCTCCCTTTTACTTTGTCATCTACAGGAACAGTAAAAATTTTCAGTTAAGTTTTTTCTTTTTGTTAACTAATACTAAGTCTGGTTTTCTGGTTGGAATTGGATGTTTTGTTTTTAATTTTAAAATCCCAGTTATTATTGGTATTATTTTTTCTAAGTTGAAAATAGAAATGAGCTGCTCAGTTTTCTAATGTGTATAATTTTAGCAAACCTGAAATATGATTGAACCATGTAAATTCCTCTTGTTTAATGCTTCCATTACTCTTTACTCTTAGCTTTGCATTTTAAATGAACTGATTTTAATATTGATAAACTGATGTGGAAATAATGTGAAGCAAACAATAAAAGAAATAAAGCAAGAATTTTATTTCTGTCATTAATTTCCAATTGAATTTTTAAAACATTCTGGTCTAGCTAAATTGGGAAAATTGGATAAAGTTTAATTAATTTAAAAATGAGAAAAAAATCTGTTTGAGGATTATAATTGCAGCTCTTGAAATATTTGAAGTTGACAGATTTATGTATTGTTTGAATCTGGAAGATAAAGCATGATTGGCTTTCTTGGGTTTATTTAAAAATCAAATATATATATATATATATATATATATATATATATATATATATATATACTCTGATGTTATATGGATTTTCTGATGCTTTTTATTAAAATATATCAAATGCATTTTAAAAGCAATTCTCAATAAAGTTGGTTGCATTGTATCAGTGGAATTTTCTGTCATCCTATTAATATTATAATTGTTTGGCAGGATATTTTATGCTCTGGTCAAGAACATAGTCATCAAAAAAGTGATTTGCTTAAGAAAAACAGCAGAGGTAATCATATATTATCTTAAAGAAACTTATCAAAGGCTAACTTAAATTTTTAAAGACATGTATGTCTCTATTACAACATATTAATTCACCATATATTTCATACTACTATAGCCATATATTTGCGATTAGGGATAAAGTTGTAACAAATACCAGAATATGTATCATTTACCTATGAAGTTACTGTCAGAAATTATGGAGGTGAAACAGTTACCATTGTAGGGAGTGGAATCAGCTATTAGAGTTCAAATACTGGATTAAGCTGTTTGTGTTTCACTTCATACTTGAATACTCTTGGGAAAGACATTAATCTATTTCTTCTCCTCCCAGCCATCTGTAAATAGTAGGGCAAACTTTGTTAAAAGAGAGCCAATCAAAAAGAAGGACAACTTTTTTCAAACCAACAGTACTCTGCTTAAAAATTGACTTTGTGCAACATCCTGCTCATGGTGGAGGGGTTAGGTAAATGTCAGAAATGTTTATTTTACAAATTACTTATTGGAGTTTTGAGCAGAAATTCCATCATAATATGGCATATTTATAATGACAGAAAATAAAATTACAACTCTCTGAAGAATTATGTTAATTTTGACCGGATACAGTATACATGCTAGAGGATAGTAGATATTCTAATGACATTCAAAAAGTTTTCTGCATGGAGTAATGTTTCACAGGAAGGTATTCATCATCTATACAATTGTATTTATATAGTAGTTAAAGGCTTGTGTTGACACCTAAGGAGGATATGCCCCTATTTTGGAATCCCACCCTATTGGCTGGAGTTTTAGAATACACCGACTACTTCTCTGCAGGAGAGTAAGACCCCTCACATTGGGGATACCTGTTTGCCATTAGTGGTGATCAGTAATGCTTGAGGATGGTATACTGGGAGCTGAGTGGTCTATGACTTGGATGCTGAGTGGTTGTAACTTGCAACACTCCCCTTTAGCCCTTATTTGCTTTTAGACAGGCCATCAATTTATCAGTTGGTCATGTCAAGCCCTAGCAGCTTCATTAAGTTACAACTGTATTCTTCAAATTGCTCTAATGACAAACAAACACCTAACCCTTTTTATCTTAAAGGTGTTAGAAGATAATGGCTGAGGATCAATTGCATCAAGAGAGACAAGACTTTGACTACTGTTTAACTTTAAGACACTAAATTTTGAATACTTAAAACCTGGAATTCTCTGGGAATCAAAATTTTCCTCCTGACATGTATATACTGGCCAACATATCCTTGTCTTAGCCAAGGTGAATGGGTATCTTCCTTGGCTACCCTGTAGGCTGGGGCTGTAGAATAGACCAACTGCACCTCTGCAGAGTGGTAAGACCCCCCATGAGGCCACCTGTTGGCCGTGGGCGGTGACCCGTAAAGTGCTAGGATAGAATCCTAGCGATTGAGCAGTCATTGATCTGGTGACAGAGTGGTCAATGCACCTGAAAAAACTACACTCGGCCAAATTTTACCCAGTGCTAACTCAACAAGTTAGGAATAAAGAGAAATCCAATGAAGTAGTTCAAGTAAAAACACACCACTTTGGCCCTTACTTGGTCTGACGGGCGGTTTGATAGATCTATTCCAATCAGTTGGCTGGTCATGTCAAGCCCTAGCACCTATATGTTTTATTCCGACCATACTTTTAAATCTGCACTTGCAACAAGTTCCCAACACTTATCTGTTAGCTGCTAGATGGCTATGTCTAAGGGTCAATTGTATCGAGAGAATAGGAATTTGACCAGTGCTGAGAACCTGTAATTAACAACAGCTCAAAAACCTATCAGCTTGAGTATACCGGTCGTGTATCCCCATCTCAACGAATGAGTCGAATTTTTAGGCAAATGAGTCTCCCCCTTGGTACATAACCAACATAAGTTGGACTCTATGGTGATTGGTGGAGCACAGGGGCAGTAAAAAACATACAGTATCTATAGCGTCTTCAAAAAAAAAAACTAAATGAAACCTGTCAGAATCTGACTTGGACAATTTTTTTAGAAGCTCAATGTTTTTCACAGTTAAATGAATAACAAAATGTTTACAAATATTATGAATTTGATATATTTCTAAACAGGATTTTGCATTAAACAACCTACAATGTTTGATATAACATGAAACTAAACAAACTTACAGTTATGGTAATTTACCAATGCACACATGAACTCTCCCATCTATGAATAGCAGCAAGTACTGCTCTTTGGCAGAAGGCAATATTCCAGTAGACAGCCCAGCTAGTCGGACCAAAACAGTCTTGCTGGTCACTCTCTCATTTGTATATGTTGTATTACTGTTCTTTGTTAATATATTTGTGTAACTCAATTCCTTTTTTGTGTCTTTATTTCTGGCCCCTAACAAGGCCACAACAACTTGGTAATGAAGACCTTTAAGGACTCTTGAGGATCCCAAGAGAACTATGTAGAAATTGTCAATATTGATTCAACATTGGACGCAAAAAAATTCTATTTTCGTATCAATTTGTTCTACTCAAAAGTAGTTGGCAATCTAGAAAAGGAAACCGAATGAAAAAAAAAGTGTAACTAAGTTACACTGAACTTGAATGCGAGTTGCTAAACAACGAGAATTCACTTTTTTTTTAAGCACTCATGATTCCCTGAGTGAGTAAAAAATTTACGTTATCTTTTTTATTCTGAGAAAAAAAGAAAAATTTTTCACCTCAATTAAATTCTATTTGGTTTAATCCTAAAAAAAGACACAGACAAACATTGACGAGTTTAAATCCACCATGCTTGATTTTCTTAAAGTTCAACTTGAGCAGCAAAAAAGAATGGATCAACTCCAGCTGGATATACAAAAAGAACGGCTTGAAATTCAAAAACAACCAGAAATCAGACAACAAAAACTTGAAGAAATTCTACTTCAAACTCAACAAGATTAAAGAAACTTGCTTGAACTGACAAACAGGGATCAAATTTGTGAACACGAAAATACGTTCTCACAAAACATGATCTAGGACACAATAGACAATTTTATATATTCTCTGGATGAGGATATAATCTTTGCCTCCTATTTTAGAAGATTCGAGGATTTATTCATTACAGTTTGGGTGAATTGGGCAGTCTCTAAGAAAGTTCACCTACTACTTTGAAAATAAGGCATCACAGAGCACACCAAATTTGTGACCTATATCTTACCCTGTAAAACAAGAAAACTGACATTTACTGAAGCAGTTAAACTTCTTACAGAACTTTTGAGTCCAAAAACTTCATTCTTTCATAAGAGATGGGAGTGTATGAATTTAACCAGAAAGGATAGTGAAGATTACATTCGCATCAGTCGTGAACAAGCATCGCGACAAGTTCAAACTGTCAGAATTGAGTGTGAATAATTTCAAGAGTCTGATATTTGTTCAGGGACTCATTTCAGCTAAAGACGTTGAAATTAGTTGTAGAGTTCTGAATAAATTGGAAAATGAGCTAACCTTACTCTTCAACAAATTGTGGAAGACTGTCAGAGATTCGTAAACATACACTAAGATTCGAAAAATAAGGAGAAATATAGCATAGCACGCATAAGAAAGGTACACAAAAAGAAAAAAAAAAACAATTCAATTCTCACTCTAAATCAAACCAATACAAAAAGAAACAAGACAACTTGCTTCCTAACCCGTGTTCTTGTTGTGAGTCCCTACATTGGTATAAGATTGCCCTTACCTGAATAAAAAGTGCCTAACTTGTAGCCATGTCAGGCACAACAGCTCACACTGCTGAGCAAGAAAAAAGGCTAATAGCTCTGTAAAAACACAAAATCAAATGAACAAGATGTGGTAAACATTAGGAAATTTGTGTAAGTACAAATCCTAAATAAAAATTTAAAATTACAGTTGGATTCTTGGTCAGATTTGACAATCATAAATCTACACATTTAGCAAGGTTGGTTTTCCTAACTTTTTCTAAAATCTAATAAAATGGCCAAGTCTGTTTCAATGGAGAAAATCATGTTTGAAGGAGAATTTATCACATATGTAACCTTTCAAGGAAGGATGTTAAAACTAAAAACATTTCTATTAAAAATACAGGATGGAGAAATTTAAGTTGTGGGACATGCCAATTAATTCATTTTGCCAAAAACTTGAAAACCTAACCACTCAGGCAAACAATTTAATAAACAATTTAGAAGAAACTTTTCCTGAAGTTTTTTTGGTCAGTGTAATAAGATGATGGCAAAATTCACGTTAAAAGATGACATCCAGCCAGTGTTTAAGAAAAAGAAATGTGCTCTTCGCCTCTTTACCACAAATAAATGAAGAACTTGACCGAATTAAAAGAACCAGGGTCTTGTCAAAAATTCAGTACAGTCAATGGGCTTCACTGACCATCTATGGGAAAAGAAATCAAAGGAGATTCAGGTCTATGCTAACTTCTTGACAGGGCTTAATGCCACACTCAAAGATTACTACTATCCTTTACCAAACCCAGAAGAAATTTTTGCGAAAATAGATGGAGGAATTTTTTTCTAAAATTGACCTCAGTGACGCGTATCTTCAAATACCAGTGGAGGAAGAATGTTCTAAGTTGCTCTGTATCAACAACCATCATGGGTTGTACAAATTTGGACGTCTTCCATTCGGGGTCAAGATTGTGCCAGCAATCTTCTAACAATTAATGGACACTATGTTGAGAAACCTTGACTTCATGATTGCCTATTTAGATGACATATTAATGAACAGTCAAAATATAGAACAACATAAGGAACATGTTCATGAAGTCTTTTCAAGAATTCAGGAGTACAGTTTCAAATTGAAAGAATCCAAAAGCAACTTCTTCATTGAGAAGATTAAATACTTGGGGCACAGTATCGATAAAGATGGCAGAAGGCCAGACCCTACCGCAATCAACAATATGCCAGCTCCCCAAAGTTTCTTAGGACTGGCAAACTACTACCAAATGTTTATACCTAATATGTACAACTTACATGTTCCTTTAAACAAACTTCTGAAAAAGACAAAGACGGGGAGTGGACTCCTGAATGTCAGGAAGCATTCAGAGCATTTATTCTGCTCAAGATGCCAGATGGATCTCAAAAACTACTTGCTCATGCATCGAGAACACTCCTCCCTGCAGAAAAGAACAACTCTCAAATTGAGAAGGAGTCATTAAGGATTATTTTCGCAGTAACGAAGTTTCATCGGTACATTCATGGGAGACACTTCACATTACAGACAGACCATAAACCATTACTTACCATCTTTGGTAGTAAAAAAGATCTGCCTTGGCTTACAGCAAATAGACTGCAGAGATGGGAAGTAATCCTCTTAAATAAAAACTTTAAAATGTAGTTCCTATTGTCTAAAAAATTCTGTCATACTTACAGATCGTCCAGATTAATCCCAAAACACAGACAACCTCTGGAAGATACTGTGATTGCTTCTCTTCAAACAGAAGGAAAATTTAAAATCACATAGGCAACTCAGTAATGGAACTCCCTATAACTCTCGACCAAATCAAACAAGAAGCTCTGAATGATGTGTTTATCAGGCAAACCAAAATTTGAGAAAAGGACCAACAGACTTCAGATATTTTCTCCCTATGTGACAAAGTACTGTTATATAGTAACCAATTTGTCATTCCCACAACACTACAAGGGAGAATTCTGAAAGATTTCCATGGTGGCCACCCAGGGATTACAAGGATGAAAAAGCCTTATGTACAGTTATATGTACTGGCCGAACCTGCAATAGAAATACTAAAAATATTATAAAATCCTGTAAAGGCTTTGCCTTAGCAGCTAAGGCAGCCCCAATAAAATATAGTCCTTGGCCTAAAATAAACCAACCATGGTCCCAAATACATACAGACTTTGTAGGCCCGCTAGGCGGATTCTACTATCTTATATTAGTAAGTAGTTTTTTGAAATGGCCTGAAGTCCTTCAGTGTAGAAATCCCATTACAGAAGTTAGAATCAATTTCCTCCACAAAATAATCACTAGATTTGGGGTTGTTCATTGTCTACTGTCTGATAATGGGACACAATTTACATCCAGTGACTTTAAGGATTTTTGTGAGACCTTCCTGATCAATCATATCATGATCACCCCATATCACTCAAGGTCCAACAGACAGGCTGAGTGCTTTGTTGACACACTGAAAAGAGCCCTGAAGAAAGCTAGGGTCACACCAACTGGAAAAGCCCTACAACGGTTCCTTTAGGAATATAGAATTGTGCCCAATGACAACACATCATTATCATTACCCCCAGCTGAGGTAATGTTTGTGTGTAAAATCAGGTCTCTGATTGACAAGCTACTCCCTAAACAAACAAAATCTGGGTGAACAAACACTGCCCAAAAAATGCTACCAGCTCGGAGTTTTTTCAGGATATTTTGTGATATTAAATCTTTCTGGGAAATGAGTACAATTGATAAAAGAGTAGGAAATATGATCTACATAATTAAAAGCCCCCAGTTTACTCACAAGAGACATTTGAACCAAATCAGAAAACCCCTATCGGAAGATGCCAACAGTGGTCCTCTTGACGAGAAAGAAGTCATGGATGTCATTTTCAATACTTTTGACATGCCAATGCTGCAAGCAGCTCCAGAACAATGCTGTTTAAAGAGGAAAAGGAAAATGACAGACTTTATCGTCATTAACCCAAAGATAAAAAGGTATTGTGACTCCTGCAGAGTTAGTACTTAGGAGGTGGGTGTTATGGTAATTTACCCATGCAAGCATGAACTCTCCCAGCTATAAATAGCAGCAGGTATGGCTCTTAGGCAGAAAGCACCATTCCAGCAGACAGCCCTGGTAGTCTGACTGAAACAGTCTCAATGGTAACCTACTCTTTTGTATATGTTGTATTACTGTTCTTTGTTTACTCAATTCCTTTCTTGTGTCTTTATTTCTGGCCCCTAAAAAGGCCATAATGCTAACAAATAATAACTATTTAACATTCTGCAAACAAATGGCTGATGTTAAATTGAATTGTTAGTGTTACATAACTATAGTTGAAACCAATTAATCGTGCACAAACAAATGAGCTCTTGCTTGTTTAAAAATGTTATTTTTAAATTATCCATTAAGAAATATAAGGTTGAATATATGCAAAAACAGAATTTGGCATTAATTGACCAACAATGGTTGATATGCCATAGAACCCACCCAACCATCTTTCTTCGTAAATTCTGAACAAACAATGAACTCCATTGTGGGTGGTAGAGCACAGAACCAGCAAATAAAAAAAAAAAAATTAACTGATTAGATATTCTTTGTTTCAATTATTGAGATGAAGCTTGATAAAAATCACCAAGCTTCATCTAAAAAATAACTCATATGGCAAATACTAACAAAAAAACCTTTTTAAATCCAATTCAGAAAATGAAATAGCATAATTCTCAAGATTTGCTATAATCAAATCATGAGAATAAATTCCTTTAGTTGAAATCCAGAAGAGCAAATCTTTAAACTTTGAAAAAAATTAGAAGTGACAATCTACTTCCAGAGGTAGATAACAAAAAACATGTTGAAAACTTAAAGGAAAACTTTCCACAATTCGAAATGCAAAACTTACCTAGATGAAAGTATTAACACACCAAAGAGTATTATTAGAAACCGGCAGTTATCTTTGACTACACCAGATGAAATAAAAAACAGCCCTAGTAAAGCTAGGTGTCCCTCATTACAAAAGGATAACCTTTAACAGGGGTAATGAAGAAATACAAACACATTTTTATTAGTTTATCAATCACCACAAATCCACAGATTAGTTACATCAGATTTGTTCACTTCTTTAATTCAAATGGAACCAGTTCAGCAATCTGTTAGTTATGAATGTTTTGAAATGGTTTTGAACAATGTTGCGTTCTCTGACTGAGTTTTCTGCTTCATTTTTTACTAAATCCTTCAAAACTTAATCTTTGGCTGGTGATTTAGGGCCATCAATAACATTATAAAATCCCCATTTGGAAATTTAAAAAATTAAATTTTCAATTTTCTTTGCTTGCTCATCCCCAGATCTAACATTTATATTTCTTTTGGGTTCATTATAACTCAGTATGAACTAGGTTATTTCCCCAATCGTTCACTAATAGAATAAAATACAAAAATCATGTGTTGAAAAGTTTTCCATTGTTTATCTTAAAAATGTTTAAAGTAATGAAATATCAAATATATCATTTAAAAATATTTAAAATGTTATTTTTGTGTGAGTAGAAACAAAGATGTTAAATGTAAGATAAAAACTAATAATAATTCCATTTGAATTTTATTTTCATTTTTATTCAGTAGATTGAAAAAAAAATGATCTCCTCTTTATTGTTCTCTTACAAACCTTCTGATTATCTATTTATTTAAAGTAAATTTCCTCTCATGCTGGGCGTTCTTGTTGGTTTTGTTCTGTTTAGAATTAAAGTTTTATATCATATTGTTATAGTACTGAGGGCAGGTGGTATTCAACTTGCATTATACAGTTGAATTTTTCTCCTCTTAAAATTTGACCTTGTGTTGTATACTGCTCATGTAGAGATGTTGGTAAATATATATAAAACATGTTACTGAGTCATTGTTTTTTATAATGGGAATTTCACTATTTCACAGATTTCTATTAACCCTAGCAAAAATTATGGTTTAAAAAAAGTTTAAGCTATTTAATGTAATTTGTTTAAGATATATTTTATAAAGCCAAAAGGTTCAGCAATTTAATAAAAATGTTTTACATCATATCTATAATTAGTTTATTTACTGGTAAATAAAAAAACCCTAAGGTGAACAACCTCAAAGGATGCTAATTCCATAATTATTGCCAGGGATAGTAAATATCTCATAATTTTCTCTCTAAACTTTATTATTATATTCATTCTTCATTCTAAGGTAGTTTCACTACTATACTGATTTCTATTATGACTTTCTATCAGACACTATAACCTTGTTCTTGAGAGAGTATTGCATTTTCCTTGTGTGTCAACTCCTCTTGTTTGATTGTATACCTTAATTGTCTAGCGTAGGGGGTGGATATTACACAAATATTGTGATGCTTTAGAATGTTTCTTGTAGATCAAAAACAACTCATGTTAATCATGATTCATTTTGACTAGTATTTTTCATCTAATCCAAGATAATTTAGATTATCCTTCTATGACAGCAAAAATTAGTACAAATTGGAAATAGCAATAAAGGTTAAGCTGCCAGTATTTTTAGGTAAAGCATAGTTATTCATGTGAGTATTTCACACCAGCTCTAACTTGTGTTTTTTCACTGAAGTCTGAGTGACAGCAAGTCTCCTAAGGGCTTTTGAATTCTTTTAAGTATTCTAGCTGATCTAAATGGTCTTAGATCTTTCTCTGATCTCCCATTCCCCCAGTCTCTTTTCTAGGCCCTTAAGTACCATTCTAAGGAACCAACTACTGTTGGTATGACCACTACCTTCATGTTCCACATCTTTTCAGTTCTCTATCGAGGCTTAAGTATTCTGGGTATGACATTAAACTGCATCTGATGATGAGGCTCTTGTTCTGGAGCTTTGAAGAATGTGGAGTAACCCTTCATTGCCATTACTCCCAAGTCCACTCTGACCCAGATTGGTAGTACCTTTAAGGGTCTCATCTATAGGTCAAATAGAACTGTTCTATCATTTACTAAGGATTATCATTAGTTGTAATTTGAAACCATATATGTGTGAAAATTATTCATATTACATAGTAATACTTGATAAATAGAATTACTAATGTTAAATAGTAATACTTGAAACCATTTAACTGTGTTTAAACAATTGATTAGAATTAAATCAGATGAGATTGCCCAGTTGGCTGGGGCCTGTAGAATATACCGACTGCACCTCTGCAGAGGGGTAAAACCCCCCGCAATGAGTGTCCTGGATATGACATTAAACATCCTGATGGTGAGGTTCCAGTGATACTGGAGCTTTGGGGAATGTGGAGCACCCCTTCATTGCCATCCCTCCCAGGTCCACTCTGGCCGGGAATGGCAGCACCTCATAGGGCCCAATCTATGTGTTAAATAGAACTAATTTGCATACTTAAGCTAAACTAAATTACGTCAAATAGAACTGTTTTGATATTTAAAGTGTGAACTTATCCTATACTGTATTGTTTGAAATAGATCTGTTTATGACATGGAAACTACTCCCAAGAACTGTTTTTAACATAGAAACTGTACTTATGCTAAACTAAATTTTTTGAATTAAAACTGTTCAACTAAACTGAATAGCTTGAAATAGAAATATTTTTGACAATTATACTGTGTATTAATGCTAAATTGAATTGTTTGATATAGAACTGATTATTTGTATAAAAATAGATTCGGCGTTAAATAACCAAAAAGGTTGATATGCCATAAAACCCAAACAACCGACCAACTAAATCAGATAAGAATACTTGATAAGTAAAATTTCTCATGTTAAATAGTAATACTTGAAACCACTTAACTGGGTACAAACAAATGAACTCTAACTTATTTAAGAATAGTTACCTATAAACTATTTGCTTACAAATCATAAAAAACAGGAATTGATATTGAATAACCCACAATGGTTGGTATACCATAAAACACTAACCAATCAAGAGTCACGTATTGGTCTGGGTTTTTTTATTTTTTATTTTCCCTCTGTGGTCGTCTGGATCAGCAAAATCTGTTTGATGAGAATTTCTTTTTTAATACTTATTTGGGTTTTCTCATTGGTATTTTGTAATCCATTTGTACTTAAAAGTCCCAGAGAATTTTATTTTGTCCATATTCTAGGACAGAGTCTAGTTTGTGCATACACCATTTATCAGTATGGTAAAATTTTAATCTCTTGCACATTTCTCTGTGGATCACCTTTCCTAACCAGTCATGTCTACTCTTGCATTCCTTTTGAGCCAGTTTACTGCATTCACTTATATGGTTAACTGTTTGATATATATCACCATATAATCTACATTTGCTATCATTTTGCATAATATCAATTTTTGTTTTGATGTTTTTCATTCTTATGACATTATTTCGTAATCCTATCAAAAGATGTTCAACTTCTCCCTTGAGGTTTCCTCTTCTAAGTCATGTTCAAACCATCTCATGTGCCCATTTTTCACTTGAGTAGCTATATTATTATTGTTATAATCATCATTTTAAAAAATCTAGTCAAAAATAATTAGGAAAATGACTGACAACGCTTGATATAAAAATGAAAAATAAATTAATCTTAACTTATTTAACTAACAAATATATCAAGAAATGTGTACCTAAAGCAAGTAAAGTCATATTTTTTATAATTATAGTAAGAATTAGAAAGCAGTGTATATAATTTCCTTGCAATTTAGTGTTGTTTAAACATCCTAGTTTTTAATGTAAAGGTAATTTTTATTATAATTTTCCCATCAAAATAACTGTAAAGAAAAAAATGGCATTTTGTTTGCTGAGTATTTCATTGTAACTAGTTCATTTTTTAATTATTGGAAATTACACTATCCAGGTTGGCAGTACTCTTCTCTTGAAATTGGAAATCTGATTTCATTAATTTTACATTACAGGTTAAGAGAGAACTAACACATTCCTTAGTCATCTGTTCTATGGCCAGGTGCTAAATGAGTCCTTCAGCTTCAACTCATTTCCAATTAAACATTCACAGTTCTCTGTTAACCTAATGATATAAGACAACTTGTAATCTTCCTTTTGAATGTCTGGCATTGCATTGAATTGCTTCACACTTTCTTTGCATATGTATGGAAAAGAGATTAAAGTTAGTTAGAATTCACAGATTATATCAATGCTTAGGCTGAATTTAATCAAGCAGACACAAAGAAAACATTTAAGCAGTTATCTTTCATTAGAAACTTTTCTGGTATGTATTTCTCTTTGAATCTCACTCCATCTGAGAAAATCATTGTTATAATATTCTATGTTAGGAACAATTCTTCATCTTTTATGGCTACTGTGATCTTGTTACATGGCTTAAATAAGATTTTGTTGTTTATAATGTTGGGAGAAAAATAGGCCATCATTTTTTAGCTTCATGTTTATGTAACTTGAGCTGGCATATGTTTCTATTACAAAGGTGCTTGTGGCATTATGGATATTGTTATAGGAAATAGACTCAGGAACTCAAGTTCAAGTCCTAAAGAAAGCTGTTTGCATTTCACATAGCATTAATACCCTTGGAAAAGATATGAATCCAACTATTCTTCCTTGATAAGGATAAAATAGCAGGACAGACTAGGCTCTTTAACCTTGATATGGTAACCAATCGAAGAGAAGAAAACCTGAATTCAAACCAGTTGTACTCTGCTTAAGAAAATTGACCTTGTACCACATCTTGCTTGAAAGGGAGGGGTTAGGTAAATACAGACTTTGTAAAAAATAAATTTACGAGTAGTATTGTTAATGTCACAAAAAAAGCTTTTTTCATATATATATAGTCATTTGGCATGTTGATTCTGAAGAAAGAAACCAGGAAAAAATAGATCTTTACTAGTAGAGATATTATCTTTTTTCTAGTTTCTTTCTAATCTGTAGTAGGCACTATTACTCTTAAGGAAAGCTATAAAATATCTCAGCCAAATGCTTGAAGAAAGAAGCTAGACTAGTGCTACACAAGGATGCTATATGAGGTTTGAACAAATCTTCTTAGCAGCAACTAACAAAACATCAACTGTATGGCCACTTACTTCCCATAATACAAACCATGCATGTGACTTGAACAAAACATTAGAAGTGAGGATAAACTGATAAGCAACGTTATTCTATGGACTCTGACATGTGGACACACCAGTGTTGATTGAACAGCAAAAGGTTGCATTAAGAACCTCTGTGTGGATACTGTATATCATCTAGGGAACCTACCAAGAGTAATGATCCATAGGGATGGATGGTGAGAGAGAGTCAAAGGAATCTGAGTTGAAATGCTTTGATGATGATTGACGAAAACAAGGTGGAGTTGAATTGTGAATAATTCTATCAACGGCAAATAAGTCATAAAACAAAAGTATGTATGATAATTTGATCAACTATCTTACAGATAAATAGGTATTTAAGAACCTACAAACTTGATACAATTAAATACTTTGAATTTAGACTATTTTGAGAAATATTTTAGAATGAATTCTGTTATTGATCTCAGAACAATTTTGAAAATAGAATGAAGCATCGCTTAATATAGGAGTTTTGAATATTGTTGTTTATTTTAAACTGACTTTGAACAGTTCTTAAAAACATATGATTCTGATTTTTTTTTAATTTTAAGGAAAGAACAAATTTAAAAAAAGAAAAATCCAAAATCTTTCAATCAGATGCTGATTTCTCCAAGGCTACTCATTACAGCTGAATCATTTGTGCCTGGAAGCTAAGAAAATTATTACAGAAATAAATATTACTATATCGCCTACAATGGGGTACCATACATTTCCAGGACTTGATTTTCTTTAAAAATATATAAAAAAAAACAAAATCGAATTTTATGTTCCTATTTATAAGAAAAAGTAAAATTTACATAGTTATGTAAGAATGTTTTTACTTATTTTTAATAAAAAAAATGAACTTTTACTGAGAACAAAAAAAAGTAACACAATTCATTTTAACATACAGATTAAAAAATATTCTCTTCACAATCTCTGTGCATAACTGCAGCCATCACAGTATGTTAAAATTCAGGTTGTTTCATTATCGAAGTTATAATTTCTTGGCTTATATTCATCGAAATTGAATTTACTCAATAAAATCTAAGAATGTGATTCTATATTCATAGGAAATTTTTGCAGATTTCAGCTTTAAAAGTAAATGGATGTGCCTTTGGCAAAATTACAAGCTACAACATGGAAGGACAAAACAAACTTTATGAAGGTTTTAGTTTGAACTTTAGCATCAGGTTCAATTTGGTAATCATTGAGAAATATTGGCACACTTGTATGTGGCTAACATAACACATTGTCTGTCTTCTAAAGGAAAGTAACAGTGCAAAATATTGCTGCTTTCATGAATTGATTAAACATAGATTCAAATCAGTATATTATAGGGTCCAATACACAGCCCAGGGCTTATATGTAATCATAGTAAATTAACTTGCATAAATATAACTGTTGTGTGAGTTATATCCAGAAGGTAAAGGATAGATATAATTTTCACTTGCTCAGTACATATGATATTGAAAATGAAATGAAGTCTTACAGTAACCATGTAATTATGGGTATTGTCCAAATATGAAATCTTCCTGCATTTCTTATCAAATGAGAAACATTAAATTTTTTATTGTAAACTTTAAAAGCAAAACATGTTTTTAAGGTTTCATAATCTTTTACTTAACCACACCCTTTTAAGTTCAATAAGTGACACATTTTTTAATTAATTATTAAGGAAGTAATAAAGTCGTACCTTTTGGAAATAACTGTTTTCATCTGTGTATTTTACATTTTATTGTTTCTGAAATTACTGTGGGATATACATGGGTACAGATACTGCACTCCTATCCATTACTATCTTCTTTGTGGAGCTTAGAATATACTGACTATCTTCTGCAGAGGGTTTAGACCGCTCCTAAAAGGTTTGTCTGCTAAACTGCATCTTGTAATAAAGTTCCAGTTCTGGAGCTCTAGGGAGTGCGACATACATCTTCATTAACATTACTCCCAGGTCCACTCTGATCTGGAGTGGTTGTACTTGTTAGGGTCCCAACTAAGAGTCAAACAGATCTGTTTGAATTTAATTTGTATCAGATAGGAATACATGATATATAACTATGTGCAAAAAACTCATAAGAAACTACACAAGAAAACATTAATATAAACATACAATGTATGCAATCCACTAACTTCAAACCATAAAATAACCCCAGACTTTGTTGATATGCAGTTAAAATCAGTCAATCAAATCATTAAAATAACTGTAATTTTCAGGGTATCAATACTACACTCTGATCCTTTATCTATGCTGTTATAAGGATAGCCTTTGAACTAAAAGGCTCAAATTATGCTGTTAAATCTACCAAAATTTAAATGAATTAGCAGTGAGAATATTTGGTGGGCATCTAAGATTTTAAAAAGTGTTTCTAAACACTCATATAGACTAGTTTGGTTGCTTTGTTTAATGGGTTATTTAATGCCAAAGCCATCTCTGTTGAAGAACAGCAGTGGTACAATTTAACCCATAGCTGGGAAAGATAAGGGAGTTCATGCCTTTCCCCAAGGATATTAGTCCAAAAGTTTACTAATAAAGTAAAGAACATCCTAGATTGAGTTAAGCTCTCTGCTCATTGGTGCACATGGCTGCAATAATGCATAGACATGCAGATGCATGCATATCCATATGATCATGTATACATACAGGTGTAGAATATGTGTATGGTCTAGTTTCTTTGTTTAATCAACCTACATGGGTTATTAAATGCCAAAACCATTCTTGTGGAAGAACAGTTGTGGTACTATTAAACCCAGAGCTTAGGCAGGTAAGGGGATTCATACCATTTCCCAAATGTATTAGTCTGAAAGTGAATTCAAGAGTGCAACTAAAGTTAGAGTTCATTTACTACAATATTATATGGCACAACTGCATCTCTGCAGAAGGGTAAGACTTCCCCGATGAGTGTCCTGTACATGACACTAAACAATCTGATAGTGAGGCTCCAGTAATGCTGGAGCTTTGGGGAATGCAGAATACCCCTTCATTGCCATTGCTCCTTAGTCCAGTCTAGCTGGGAGTGGTAGCACCTGATAGGGCCCTATCTATGGTTCAAATAGAACTAAACTGTGTTATTGTGCTAAACTTAATTGTTTGAAATAGAACTGTTTTTACATGTAACTGTGTGTAAGTAAATGACTGATGTTTAATTGAATTGTTAGTGATACATAGCAATACTTGCAACCATTTAACTTTGTTGACTAAATTGAATAGCTTGAAATAGAACTGTTTTTAACATTTAAACTTTGTATTTATGCTAAACTGAATTGTTTGAAATGGAACTGTTTATATGTATAAAAATGGATTTGGTATTAAATAATCTACAATAGTTGATATGCCATAAAACCTTAACAAACAATGTTATAGTCTAGCAAGTTAACCACTATGCTGCAAGAATTCTCCGCAGATAGATTTACATTACAGAGAGAAGACTTTTTGAAGAGAATAAAATTGTGTGATATAAAGTTTCCAATCTAATTTTTGTCCCTCTTCTTTTGGGATTTTTTTCACCTACAAAATATGTATGTTGGGACCATTACTGGATTTTTTCCAAATTTTGGCTTTTCTGTTTTTTCATGTTTTTTCATTTTAAATTTCCTGTTGTAGATCTAGCTATGCCGGGGTTGGTCAGTGTCTTCTCATCTTTCATTCTTTCAAAGTTGAACACTGATAGGCAAACTAGTTAGAGAAATTGTATATATTCCATTTTTTCTTCCTCTTTCAACTCATTTGCTGATATAATGTGCAACTTTTTTGTTTTTAAGAGGAAAAAGATAAATTTTTGTTCCAGGCATTGGGAAGATACAAAAAAGTGGTCTTCTTGAAGTTTCTCTTTTTTAGTTATCTAATTTTGAATCCTGTTTCTTGTCTGAACTTATTTGCCACACATATTTATCTATTCATTAATTATTTTAAAAATAAGTTACAAACTATGTTCAAAATTTTAGTTATGATTCTTGGGTGAAATTTTATTCTATTGCAATTTAATTTTTGACTTGAAGGATCCAAATGAAACATCCCTGATTGATTAGTTGTTTTTTAACTTGTAGCAACATAAATAAGAAAACTTTGTAGGCTATGAGTATTTGGAGAAACTTGCACATGTTCATGCTCATTTCATATCTTTGCATTTTCATGAAATAAGTAAGAAATTTAATGATGTAGACATTAAGAACTTGTGAAACGTTTATCTCAGGTAATAATCATTGAGCTTCTTTTGATATTCCAAGTCATAATTCTATTCACGCAGATAGGAATATGTCAGACTGAGATGGCATTGGCTTATATATCGGTTCTGTATAACCAGAAAGATTTATTCAGCTTCCAAACAATTTAGTGCAGATTTTTGTTGAGATAACTATTTATACAATAAGAATGGTTGTAGGGATTATTTACAAATCATCTCTCATCCTTTATGCTGTCTTTGCTGCAATTCATGAAAATTTAGTATTTATTACTTCACAGTATGTATTCACTCAACTCTTCCTCTATGAGCAAGATGCATCACTAGGTCAATTTTAAACCTGAGTATAACTAGTTTGAATTCAGAATTTTCCTTCACCTAGAGTGGTTGCCATACCAAGGTTAAAGGGCTCAGTCTACTACTTACTCATGGCTGGTTGTGGTAGAATAGTTGGATTCATGTCTTTTCCAAGGGTATTAACAATATGAGAAATGCAAACTGCCCCATCCTAGATTTGAACTTTGGTTGTCAATTCCATTTTCTACAATAATAACAATTACACCACAGGCACCATCACCGTATAACTATTGTCACATCAAATTGATTATAGGAAAATGGATTCACTGCCCTTTAAGTTCTTTTCTTCTTATTTCAATGAACCCTTTCCTTTGACACAAATTGTATATGTCTACTTATATTATAAAATGAAGTAGTGTTTGAATTGATTTCATAGTTATTTGTAATTTCAAAAATGTAAAAGTTGTCGACACTCATTGTCTAATTCTTATGGCCTGTTATCTCCAAAAACCTAGTTCAAACCAAGAATTGTAATGAGACAGGATTTTGATAAGAAGCTTTTTGAGGACATTGAGAGGGCACTTTGAGGTAACATTCTGGCAATTGATAATAACGATATCAGTAATTAAGAAACAGTTTTTTAGAATATCTATAGTGTGATAATCCATAAGCCTGCATCATAGAAAACATTTAGAGTAACAAAGGAAAAATATTATCAGTGAATTGTGTTCAAACATTAATAAACACTGTGTTCACTTCACACTGAAAAGTGTGGAATCCATCTTTTATCCATCTAGTTATGAGAATAGACTTACCCAACCCCTTAGTCATAAGCAGAATGTGTCACAAGGTCAGTTTTTAAGCTGAGTAAAGTTGATTTGAATTCACAGTTTCCTTTTCCTAGTTGCATTGCTGGGAAAGAACCAATGGGTTCTTCTAGTTATGAGTATAATAATACATGTATTGAGCTCTCTAGTCTCAGTGGGTGACTGGTCTAGAAGGAGAAATCTAAACCAGGAGCTAGAGTCTCTAGACATTATCTTCAACATAATTCTGGCAACTTGTTTGAAAACATTAGTTGTTTTATCATTTTTTGCCCTTCTATTGAACAACATAAATTGTATGGACAAGGGAGATTTGCTGCATAAGCTGAAGCTGGTCTTACATATAACCTCAATCAAGCTTGTGTTCCAATCCGTTGTCTCACAAATCTAATGGTTGCTGCCATCAACAGTCAGAGTAATATTTTGTTTCATCTTCCAAAATAAAGTATTTTCATTATTCCTTACATTGATTAGTGTCTTGTTCTTTATTTCCAAAACTTAATAGGAACACTAAAAAAACTTATAAACTAAAGATATTGGGAAAGAAGACAACAGAAAGATTATACTTGTAAAAGGTAAAATTTATGAATAATTATTTTAGGTTTCTCACAAATTAAAGCTTTGATAGACAGCTATTGATGTTGGCAACTTCATCACAGACATAATGGTTCTTCTTGAGCAAGTGTTTTGCTTTTGATTGTTACTGAGTCTTTGTGCTTATGCTTTCTATTTTCTATCTGATAATTTGCTTTATCATTACATTGCATTACAGAATATGTTTACCTTGTAAATCTCTTTTTGACTTCTTTTCATAATTAGCTGTTTGCCTACTCGTTTTATTGTAATCTTCAAAGAGAAAGGAACATTTGGCATTTTCTTAACTACCCGGTTTCTTTTAGCTCTTTTACTTTTGCTTTTCTCTCCTTCCAACAATAACAAATATCCACAAGAGCAAAAATGTTTAAAGTAACTGAATAATCAATTATTATATTTTTAATGAAAATTATGTTGTTATTCTATAAGATTAGAGTTTGGTTTGATGTCTTTGCCTAATGGTATATCAACCTTCATGGCTTATTTAATGCCAAATCTTTGTTGTAGAAGAGCAGTAATTACACTGTTTAACCCATAGTTGGGTAAATAAAGCCATTCAATACCTTTCCCAAGAGTATTAGTCTGAAAGTAAATGTTATCGTATAACTGGAGTTGAAACTTGCTTACTTCAATGCTGCAGTCCAGCACTTTAGTTGTTATGCTACAGGGACTCCCCCATTAGATTATGAGATAGTGATAATACTGTTATGAGGGTAGTGTAAATGTAGTAACAAATTATTCATACCAAGTTTTTAACAAAATGTAGCTGAATATTGTAGCAGAAGAATTTTCTTGGTGCCATGATCAAAAGCTTATTGCAGAAAGAAATTATTAAAAAAGCAAGCAAACATTAAAATAAACCAAAGGAGTTCAATTTGAAACAGACTGTGTCTTTTTATATGTTATTTTTGGTAATGAGCAACAGTTTACAAAAGTTATGTTGTATGTGTATTAATTTTTGTTGGTGAACAGTGTATGTAAATGTTTAAGTATTCTTTTTCAAATACTTACTTACTTGTCCGTCCTGAAATTCCTTAGAGAATAAAATGTATTAACCATCATATGGTGATTTTACTTTAGGCTTATTTTTCTTCTTATGACTGCTGGACTGTTATTGTAGTGCTGAGTATTTTGGTCTATTTATGCTGATGAGCTTTTTTGGCAGTAAAACAGGGAAAAATTCTTTCTGGAAACTAAGAGACCCATGGGTCTTTTTCTATTTTTAGATTTGATGACATATGTGGGTTTTGGACAGTTATAATACCCTGTCACAAACTGATTAAACTCACATGACTGCATCTTTTTTTAGGTATCTCATTAAGAAAGACTGACTGGAATCAAGCATTTAGCTAACTTTAAAATCTTAGATAAAGTTCAGCAATAAAATATCTCCTGGAACCATGAAATGCATTTCTTCTTATTCATGATATTAAAGTTTAGCTGAGGAAAAATAAATCAGGAGTTTTTCAATCTTGTCAAGAAATCAAATGTTTCAAATAGAAACTCTCTGCTTATATCCTACTTATATTGAAAAAGATAAGATTTGCTATCAAAGCTACAGAATGAATATAAACATCATCCTTGTTAAACATTCCTGATTTTACTGAAATTATGATTGTTTTTGAAATGAGAGGAATTTTAAAGAGAGAAACATTTGAATATTAAAGAAAAAGGAAAATGTTCAATATGAAGATGAAATAGTTGAAGAGACAAAGTGAATAAATAGTAATATTTCCACATTGATTTAGAGGAGGTGTTTCACCATGAAATTCAGTGGTGTCTTAAAAAGATAATATATAGGGAGACATAACCAACAGAATGTTTCTTTTATAGGTTTTTTTCTGGGTTTTTCCTTAATTAGATGGTTTTGAAGTTGATGTCTTTTTTAGAAAAAAGTACTATTTATAAATACCTTGATTGATTAGCCAAATAGTGTAAAGTCTCTCTTCTCTTATTGACATTATTGTTCTATCTAACTACATTATTACATCAAAGCAAAAAATAGAATTCAAGAAAATAATAACTGTTACTTCAAAGACAAAACAGTAATAAGTATTATTAGTTGATGCTGAAAAATGGTCTAAAGAACATATGAAAATAGACATGATTGAATGTGAATAGTGAATTGCTAAGAATTATGCAAATTACTGGGATTTTGCCATTTAAACATAAATCATAAAATTCCTTGATTGATAGAAAAAAATTAAAATTGTGATTTTGGTAAATTTTTAAATTGGGGTGGTCAGAACTAATTGTTATAGATTAAGAAAAGAAAATCAATTCAAACACTTAATGCAACTCTTTAACAAAGTGAAAACAGATAAATATCAGGTATGTGCATTAGTTGTATTAAGAATCATTATAAAAATGATTGTGAAGGGATTTGAAGAGTCCAAGATCTGAAGAAAAACTCAAATAACAGCAAGAATACTGAAGAGAGTGCTGAAAGTTTGGCAAGATATACTGTCACTTGGCCATTAAAAGTCTCTGATGTTACACTGTAAAGTAACATGTTGAAAATAATACTGAGAGACTTTTAACTTTATATAGAACAATGCCGCAAGATTTGTTTTACATTTCCTTTGACAAAGACAGGTAAAACTCAAAGTGACAATCCTTTAACAATAATGTTCATTTCATTACTCTCTCTCACAAAGGTCTGTTCTTTGCACTCTGATCAAATGTCACACATGTTCTGGTTTGTTTACAAGGATAATAGTCTCAAGATTGCCGTCCCTTATGTACAGAACAACTTATGAATATTCATAAGTAATGATAATATTAAGAACTCAAACATGCAGATCATATTGCTACTTAGATAAAGATTATATAATTTTTTTCAGGTTAGTGAAGATTGTCACCCTACCCTGGTTTCATGATTACAAAAGTGACACCTAGGGGCAAATCTTTTTATTCTGTTATTCCTCTGTAATAGGGCAGCAACAACCTCATCTCAGGTTGAGCCATCTGAAAAGTTGTCAAAAGGGCTAAATTCAGGCCTGAAGTTGTCAAGTTCGGATGAATAAACAGGCATACTAAAATTTGGCTTAATAGTTCTCAGACAAAATTTACTGTTGTTCACTGACCCATAATAAAGATAGTATTACTTTTTCTTTTCATCTATATTTATCATCCAATTGCAGATTTTGTAAACATTGCTTTCAAACAGTCACAGTAGCTGTATTAAAACTCTAGATGCAAATAAACAAAACTAATGTCTGACAGCATTTGCTGTAGACTCTAAAGTTTCAATGAAACAAAATATGATTACAAAAATGTCAAAGAAAATGATAAAAAACAAAATAGATGTAGCATTTAAGGGTCTTAAACTATGTTAATTGGAAGGACAAATGTAGGAAGCATTGGTTCTTCAGGAAAGTTCACAGATGAAAAAGTTCTTTAATGATTAGAGAGAACTCCAAATTTGTGCCTTCAAACTCATTTTGCATTGTAAGTTGTATATATGTATTGATGTTAATGATAAAAAACAAGAATATTTCTATGCATGTGATAAAAAAGCTAAAAATGGAATAATCATACAAGCACATGTAATAAACAAAGGTTTCATAAAACATGAAATAAAAAACAAAAAAATATTGAAAATTCTCTACAAAAACAGGATAATGAAGAAACTCCATTTTCAGAAACAATGAAAAATAAAGGATTTTTAAAAAGGATGAATATTTTAAAATTTCTAAAGGTAAACATAAAAACAACAAAAGCAATGAAAAGAGCATTGCTATTATATTAATTGGGCCAAGTCTAACACTAGGATCAATAGGTATAGCATTTTTGAAGATTGCATTGATAATTGCTAACAATTGCTCTACTACAGAACAAATTATATAGTAAGCTTAGTTTCTGGAATAATTTGTTGTTACTAAGAACTGATTATGAATTGATGGGGGTGATTGTCTGTTTGTTGAGAGAAGCAAATCAACAACAAGAGCAGTTATTTCTTTTAATACAGGACTCTTGATGTTTTATTAGTGGGCATTTGAGAGATGGATTGCAGGAATTCCAATTCACCTATGATGACTGGGGGAATCTTAGTATTTTGCATTTGGAAGATATGGTGTGACAATAATGAACTTCCATCCAGCATCTTTGGCATCCATTGCTTTTCTAGTTCTCACATGTGGAATCTTTCTTCTATCTTTTTCTCTGATCCACTGATGGGAGGTAATTTATGGGCTCCTATTTATAGCCAATGCAGCCCTTCTGCCAAGTCACTTGGTGTGTTATTAGGTTAAGGATGTAGACATCGAATTCATTCTGTCTTATTCATAGAGAGAGTGGGTGATATTTGGTTGTTCTCTTGTTAAGTGAGAGGGGTAAGAAAACAAATGTAAGGAGAAATAGAAAGGGCATGTGAGTAACATGGTTCTAATAACACAAATTCATGTTGGAAAAGAATTTTCTACAACAGTAAAAAAAATTAAAATTTATTATCTGAAATTAGAAGAAATAGGTAAGATATTAAAATGAAAAAGTTGTTTGTAAGTATATGTAAGTGTGATAGTCTTTGCAAAAGAAAAGTCTTGTAGAAAAAAAGGTCTTGTGAGTAAGCATCTGTATTTTTCTGGCGATTTTATGGAGTGGAGTTACTTACTTGGTGAGAATCTTGTCACTTCTACTGCTTAGTTTCATTACAAGTGAAAGTGTGTCTGCAAGTTAGCTGTAATTGACTAGTCTTTTGCAATGATGCATCAGTGGACTTTTGGCATCATCATCATCATGAGTCTGACTGCTGATCACCCTGTCTATTTTGTGCAAGTTTTCATTGACTGTTTTTAGATTAATCATCTATGATTTTAAACTTTCAGTCTTTATTGTCATTGACTGGAAAATAAGATTTCTGGAATCATGTAGCTTGATTACTACTAAGTCCGGATATCAATTGATTTTTGCCCTGAACTGGTGCTTCCAGGTTTGGAATTAGCACTTCATTTTTAGACTTGACACAAGGTTTATTTTCATTTATTTATTTATTTTTAAAGGCAGGGTGATCAGCAGTCAGACTCATGATGGTGACAACATAGCTTGGACATTCTGATTCCGAGGTTAGAAATATAAACACATTCATTGATATAATTTCCTCAGATGATCCTGGTGTAAATTTGCAACAAATCCTAGTTTCCCACAGTATCTCATCATGACAGCATAGAATTGACAATTTGATTTCAGATCCTTGAAGAGGTTGATTGCATTTCACTTTGTGCTAATACTCTTGGGAAAGGTATGAATCCATTCATTATCCCTCTAGCCATTAATAAAATAATAGGGCAGACTGGGTTCTTTAGCTTAGATTAGGCAACCAATCTAGAAGCAAAACTCTGAAATCCAATCAGTTGTAATCTGCTTAAAAACTTGAATTTGTGTCACATCCCGCTCAAGGCAGAAGGGTTGGATGAATACATACATCATGATGGAAAGTATCAGAGTTCAGCACCCAATGAGGATTGAAATTATTTGAGGAGTAACAGTCTGCAAGATAATGTTCTTCCCACTACTACACACTGAGCTACTCAAGTTAATCACAAAGCTTAGCTCAATGCTGGCATTATATAAAACTATTAAGATTGTACTTGCTTCAGTAGTCAATGTCTGTAAGATAAGCTTAGTACTCATTGTCTTCTACTGAGTCAACTTAGTTATTTACTAAGCATTGTTTTATCTCACTTAAGATGAGAAGTATAGTACTAGTCAGAATATAACTCCCTACATTAATAATGGTCAGACTTATTTGCTTAACTGTGCAGTACCTAATTCATTTACTTTGGTACAAAGATAAAAGTGTACAAAACCTAATGAAGATACAACTTACTTCAGTACTAATGGTCTGTACAAATGAACCTGCAAACCATTACTTCATAGTGAGGCACACCAAAAGAACTCCATATACTTTACAAACAGAATTGCAGTCATAACTTGATTAGTGTTACTTTATTAAAGGCATTTATTTCTAAGTCTGTTTATGTCTAAAATGCAATGAAACTTCAAATATATATATATATATATATATATATATATATATACTATACACACGCACACACTCAAGCAAAAAATGTATACACATTTCAAGAAGGGATAAATCTGCACAAATATTCTAATATCAAATATGTATTTTATACAGATTTTTCCTTTCCTGACATGTGTACATATTTTTGGTGGACTGTGTGTTTATAAAGAGGTATGGACTTTCAAGGTAATTTATGTTGTTGTTTGGTATCTGACTCCATTCTGGGTTATTCTATTCTTACCCCATGTTATCTTGCTGGTTTAACTTCTTGGATATGAAAGCTGCAAGGAATTATATGAAAGAAGACATGAAGAGAAGATAGGAGGCCAATATATCTTTTATATTTTGCCTTTATTTCTGGGTTCAACAGCCATTCAAAGGTGTGGAAATTCTTCCTGAATACAAATGAAATGGTTGCATCTTTCAGTCAAGGTGTTAAAATGTGTTAGTCGTTAAGTCCGTTATATGGTGTCTTAATTGTGATTCTGACGAGTCCATTATTTGGTGTTTTTAGTTGTGGGTTGTTGGTAAAAGAGGCAGCTGCTACTAGTGGAAAGGTTAGCCAACTCATTGTCTAGAGATGGATGCATGGCGCCTTTCACCAGTAGCAAGAAAGATTTAGTTGGTGTCACTCCACTGGTCACTGCTGAAAGAGAACGGGCTTCTTTCTTTTGCTGAGAGGGTTCCTTCTTTGCACATGCATCGCCCCTTTTCCTGTGAGAGGCTTCTGGAAGTTTCTGTATTTTTTGTATTTATTTTTATTAATTCCCACAGAGGAACATATTTATTTAGTTTTTATTGTTCTCAACTAGTTAAAACTTTAGATCATTGTTAGGAGAAAATTATTTTCTCTTTCCAATGATTTCTTTTTTATGTTTATTTGAGTGATTTGAAAGGATATCAGTTGATCAATGCCCTTGCATTCTTAACTCACCAACATGAATGATGCTATGATCTCAAGATCCATAAAAGAGCAGAGATATTGATCCATATGTAAAGGATTCCATGATTTATGATGGAAATTAAGCTAGTATTTTTTAGAATAGTGTTTACTAAAGAATAAATTAACAATGGACAGATTACAGAGTTTAGTATGAAACCAAGAAAGAATTAACAGATTACCTTGTAGACACTTTTGATAATAAGAAGTGTGCACCAGCATTGTGTATTACGGAGATAAACAAAAATAAGTCAACCATTTGAACAGTAAAAATCATAGTCTGATAATTGCTTATTCTAACTTTGTTGGTTTAACCCATTTTGAAATTGTCAGGGGAACCTATATTATTGTGTAGTAATATTCTTCCTCAAGTGTTTGTCTTTTCAATCTTTAACATTTACTATTACTTAAGCTGTCTATTAATCTTGTTTAATACAGAAATTGTTTTTTCCATTTTTTTCTATCTGATATAAAAAACGTATACAGAAGACAGTAGTGCAGTCAGCTGGGGGTGTAGAATACACTGACTGCATCTCTGCAGAGGGGTAAGACTTCCCCTGCTCTAACTGTATTTAATGGTGAGGTTCCAGTACACGATCTTTGGAGAAGGTGGAGTACCCCTTACTTACCATTACTCCCATATCCATGATGTGGTAGTACCTGTTAGAATCCTGTCTATGGGTTAAATAAAAATATTTCATCATTTAATATACTTGAAACTATTTAATTGTGTGCAAATGAATGAAGGAATAATATTGAATAGATTTATTGGTGTTAAATAATAATTATTGAAACCATTTAAATGTGAGCAAAAAAATGAGCTTTGGCTCATTTAAAAATGTTATCAATACATTATATGTTTAAAAGTCATATATATCTCTATATATGTATAAACAGGGTTTGGCATTAAATAACCTAGAAGGGTTGATATGCCATAAAACACAACCAATCTAATAACAGAAGACTGTTTTTCTCAACATCTGATTTTCAAAGAACTAGTTTAAACAATTTGTTTTACAATGAAAATAGATACTTTCTAAAGCAGGTAAATTCATATATTCAAAAGTTTTGGATTAGAATTCTCAGCTGGCATTATGGACAATGAAATATCCAGATATTTTCTAAGATTATGTCATTATAAAAGATGAAAGAATATGAGTGAATTGTCTGAATATTGTTAGGTACAGCAAGATGTGCTGGATGAAATAATAGAGAAATTTTGAGTAAAGAGGTAAATTATTGAACTAAACAATTTCTACATTTTTCCTTATGGAACTACTGACAAATTACCATGCCAAAAATCAATATTCAGAATTGAAAAGATAATGTTATTGAGCAACAAATACATACTTCAGAAAGAACTATACATGAATACACTTTCAGTGGAAATGTCTTAGATGAGGTGTTCTTCTTACACAATGTCTCTTTCAGACAAGTTTCCTGGTGTTTGTTGTCTTTATCATGGCATTTCAACTACCGTACCCTCCAGCATTTTCCAGGTGTCTGTTGCATCATGTAACCTTCTGGGATTTTGAATGAAACCCTTCATTTGGAAAATTACCAGAGGCAATGATCAACACCTGAGGAAGGCCACAGGGTACAAGGACTGAAACAACATTAAGAGATAAACTACAAAAATGAGAAAATGGGTTTTAAAAAGAACAATTTTCTTACATTAATGGACTGGTTCATATCTACCTACATGGATAGATTTTATCATATAAATATATCCAGTACTCCCTATTCTCACTGAAAATATACTGCCTTAGAGTCTAAATTCATTAATAATTTTATTGGTATGTACAATTGATGATAAAACATTTTCATGCTTAATTTAAAAAAAATATACTCCTTTACTTCTCTGCCTTATCAGTGGGGCTTAGAATTTATTGACTGTTTCTCCTGTAGAGGAGTAAGACATCCCAATCTAAAAGGGATGTCTGAGTATGAAACATAAATGATATCTTGTGGTGAGGCTCCAGTTCTGGAGCTCTTAGGAGTGTGGAGTACTCCTCCATTGCCATTACTCTCAGGTCTACTCTGATTTAGAGTGGTAGTACCTTTTAATGTTTCATCTATGGGTCAAAAAGATCTGTTAAAAATTTTAAGCATAATAGATATGGAGCAGAGATCATAGCTAAAATAATAAAAGGGTGATTATTAAACATAAAAAGTAAAAGATATCAAAGTCATTGCTTAGTATCTTAATGTATTAAAATAAAGGTATAATTCTGTAAATAGTTATGTTTTCCATTTTAGACTAGAATAATTCTTTTATACTTTTTCAACCTCAGTATATAACACCATCTTTGTATGTGTATTTACCTAAACCTTCTGCATGAAGAGGATATAGCACAAGGTCAATATTTAAGTGGATTCTAACAGGGTTGAAGTCAGAGTTTTCCTTCTTTAAAACCAGTTTCCTTACCATGGTTAGAGTGCCAAGTCTGCACTACTATTTACCCGTAGTTGGAAGGACAATATTCGGATTCATACTTTTCCCTTGGGTATAAGTGCTTGGTGAAATGCAAATAACATAACCCAGGATTTGAAATCAGGTCACTGTGTCCATTCCCTACAATGAGAACCATCACACTATGAGCACCACCATTATTCTATATGTGAATTTTTTTTCTTTTTAAATTTTCCATGAAGACAGTTTAGAAAAATGGATATCATTTGATTATACTGCAGAAACATCACTGACTTTACAAGTCCTGGACTGACCACTTGGAAGATACTAATTCAAATATAGAACAATGTATTCCTTCATTTTGTAACATATGTGAGTTCATGAATTTTTTTTATTAATGTCAAAGAGCTATTTGATCCAACTTTACTGTTTTTGCCATTGAAAAGTGAATTTTTCAAAAAATATTGTATATAGAAATGTAAAGTGCATTAAAATATGGCATGAAAGTACATTAACAATGTCTAACTTTATAGGTGACCTGCAGTCACAAAAAAAATCATATGAATGGGTATTTGAAAAACATTGCTTGAGAGCTTTACATTTATAAAAATCTAGGGAATATTCTATCTCGTCAGTGTTCACATGTTGAGAAATTGCTATTAATATTAAAAAAGTAAAATAAAACTACTTTGCAGATATGATTTTACCTATGAAAATAAATCTGGAAAATAAAAAATATAAATTAGGTTGTCTATACTGTAAAAGAATTTAAAATCACATTTATTTAGGCAACTGTTCACCGTTTGTGCATGTGTATGTATAAATGTGTATGCCAGGCAAGTCCTAGTGGCTAATGTGCTAGACTGTGACATCATAGTAAGCTATTTCAAAGTTCTGGTATTATATTCACTTTCAGACTAATACTTTTTGGAAAAGTATGAAACTCCTTATTCCTCAGCTATGGATTAAATAGTAACACTAATGTCCTTATCGAAAGGTGGTTTTGGTGTGAAATAACCCAGGATGATTGATATGCTATAAAATAAAGAAAACAAACTTTGATATATATATATATGAGGGTCATTCAATAAATAAGGTAATTTTTTTCCTAAGGAGTTGGCAGAAGGAAGCACTGTTCATGGTTGCACCTTTTTCAAGGAAATCAAGTGACATGCCCATTTATGTCCCAGAAGACTGTCAGCATGACCTTCTTTACTGATTACTGCACCCAGAAGTTTGTCTTTAGAATAGAGTCAGTGTGTTTCCACAACATGGACTGTCTTTTCAACTCAGGGGCATAGTGACAAACTCATATCTAGCCTATTTGTAAACATTTTTGGAAAAATAAAACAAGCTTCTCAGTACACATCCCTGATCCTTCTATCAGTTTTACATTCTTTGCACTTCTCAGCCACCAAACCTTTAATGACAGACCTCTGTTTAAACCTGGAGCACTCTGTTTAAATAGCATCGAAAAAAAATATTTTCGTGAGATTAAAATAATTTTTGGTTTCAACCATTTTCAAACTATGTAAAGTCTACATTTATGGGAAAGAATTCTGAAAATTTATACTGCTTAAAAGAAATTACCCTTATAATTGAATAACCTTCATTTGCGTGTGTGTGTATATATATATATATATATATATACACATACACACTCATACCCATACACTTTTTTGCCCAGTCAGCTGGGGCTGTAGAATACACCAGCTGCACCTCTGCAGAGGGGTAAGACCCCCACCCATGAATGTCCAGGATATGACACGAAATAATCTGATGGTGAGCTTCGAGTAATGCCGGAGCTTTGAGGAATGCAGAGTACCCTTCCTTGTCATTGCTCCCAGGTCCACTCTGCCCCAGAATGGTAGCACCTGATAGGGTCCTATCTATGGGTTAAATAGAACTAAATCATGGTTTCTAGAGTTTACTGTTTTTTTGCATTTAAACTGTGTATTTATGCTAAACTGAATTGTTAAAATAGAACTATTTTGACATTTAAACTGCGTACTTATGTTAAACTGAATTGCTTGAAATAGAACTGTTTTGACATCTAAACTGCGTACTTATGTGAAACTGAATTATGTGAAATAAAACTGTTTTTTACATTTAACTCTGTTTATTTCCCAGTCAGCTGGGGCTGTTGAATACACTGACTACACCTCTGCAGAGGGGTAAGACACCCCCACCGTGTATCCTGGATATGACTCTAAACAATCTGATGGTGAGGTTCCAGTGATGCTGGAGTTTTGGGGAATGTGGAGCATCCCTTTATTGCCATCACTCCCAGGTCCATTCTGGCCTGGAGTGGAAGCACCTGATAGGGCTTTATCTATGGGTTAAATAGAACTAAACTGTATACTTATGCTAAACTGAATTGTTTGAATTAGAACTGTTTGACTAAACAGAATAGCTTGAAATAAAAAATGTTTTTGAGAATTAAACTGTGTACTCATGCTAAACTGAATTGTTTGAAATAGAACTGATTATTTGTATAAAAATGAATTTGGCATTAAATAACCTATAAAGATTGATATACCATAAAACCCAACCAACCACACACTCTCTTACTTGTGAACTCTTGGAATTTTATTTATTATTGTTCAATTTGCAAAACAGTTTTAGATTTTTCTTGGTTGATTTTATTGTATGAGATGCATATTATTATGCAATGTCTGCAAATATTGAACTTCATTGACATGTGGTGAAGAATAGGATTTTTTTTTGTATTTCCTCAATTTTTATTGTGCCAAATTATTAAGCATGGGTAGAAAAACCCAGACACTAATTATATATTGATTAAATCATTAAATGGCACACAGAATGAAGAAAGTTTAAATAAGCAATAAAAAAAAACTTATATAAATGTAATATTGAAGTCTATTGCAAGAAGCAATTTTCCCAACTATTACTTATATGAATGATTTATTTTTATAAGTAAAGTCTTTGCTCATGACCTGCATTCCTTTTGCTGTAGAATATGCCAACAGCACCTCTGTGGAGGGATAAGACTTCCTGACAATGAGTGTTCTGGGTATGACACTAAACTGTATCTGATGGTAATGCTCCAGTCCTGTAGCTATGGTCTATATGGAATACTTTTTCACTGACATTACTCCCTGGTCCACTCTGACTCAAAGTGGTAGAATGTATTAGGGTCCCATCTATGGGCAAAATAGAATTGTTCAATCATTTATGAAGGATAATTATCAGTTATTTGAAACAATATAGCTGTTGGCAAATTATTTATATTACATAGGAATATTAGATAAATAGTCATAAGTAGCAGTACTTGAAACCATTTAACTGTGTGCAAACAAATGATTAATATTGAATAGAATTATTAGTATTTGATAGGAATAGTTGAAGCCATTTCAATGAGTGTAAACTAATGAATTCTGACAATTTATTTAAAAGAATACCAACAAACTATTTGCTGATAAGGATTTGGCATTAAATAACCCACAAAGGTTAACACATCATAAAACATCAACCAACCCATGAATTGGACATATTTCTTGACCATTCATTGACTTGATTGAATTTTTGATTTACTTGTAATAGCTTCTGTTTTTGTCACAGTAGGTCACTATAAGTCTTCCTTGGTAGCAAACTGATGGCCATCTAAATAAATCATTTTGCATAAAAATCTCTGAAGCATTGTCAAGAAATGGTAGCCATTCCATTAACTGAGGATTTCTGTAATTCATTTTAGTTGCATTTATTCATCTAATCCCTCTGCCATGAGCAGGATTTGAAAATAGGTAAGTTTGATTGCCATACCAGTGCTGAAGAGCTGAATCTGTCCTACTATTTACTCAAAGGAGGTAGAGAAGAGATTGACTCATATTTTTCCTAAGGGCATTAGTGCAAAAGGAAATGCAAATAATTTCATCCAGAATTTGAACTGTCAGGGCATGTACCTTTATGTTCATCAAATATTTCATATGAACTGTGCAAAGAGATATTGACTTCAACAAACATAAGTTTCCTACCTAAACAAAAAAGCTTTGTTTGTAAATCAAAGGAAAAAATTGATTGCAAAAGTCAATTTAGGAGGACATTGTTATTTAATTTGATACACAGCAAAGTCCAACAAACTAATCCTGTACAATTCTTCAACACACAGCTCCTTTGATACTTTATTCATGCAGGATACTGCTCTTTCCTTGCAATCCAAGCCACACTCTATCTATCTGGCCCATTTAATGTAGCTTGACTCTTCTCCATTAGAATAACAATATTAAATTCAGTTTTAAAATATGTTCAAAGGATATTACCATGTGTCAGGATTTCAAAGACTGTCGAATATAAGGCTTAACACAATTTGCAACATACCATAGGGTTTGGCATCAAAATGATTTGGTTACATTACCTTACTTAACCTCCCTGAATATAGTTTAAGTTTTTTTTTTCTGACAATGCTCTTAATTCTAGACATTCCTCATTGTATTATTACTCTTGCCTTTATCTAACCTTCTCTATGATGCACAATTGTCTGCAATGTTCAGTGATCCCTGTTTAATATTTGTGTTATTTCAAGGGTTGAGCTGCTTTTTTTGAACTGTATAGTGATAGAACTCTTCTCAACCTGTGATAAATCACTTTTAAAATGCATAATTTACTAATCTTGCCATGATTACCTAATAATTTCATATTCTTAAAGCGCATTTATTGCAGTTTGTTAATATCTATTTATCTCTAAGTTTGAGATTGCACTCATCCTAATCATTATAGATTTTTTAAGGGAAATAATTATTAAATGCTGATTATAGAGTACTTCCAGTTGGTTGTTATAAATTCTGTAAATAGAACATATTGAGATTTTTAGTTGTTGAAGGCAACGTTTAAGTGAATAGTAGATAGGTATTTTTTAATAGCAAAGAGATATATACTATGTTAGTTAAGATCAAATCTAATTTTCCTGATTTTGGTGAACATTATTCATTTGCTTAATTTACTTAGAATGTATCAACTAAGTTAATTTTGGTTCCATTTTTAATAACTAAATTCCTGGCTGAAAAAGAACATTTTTTGTTCACAGGTATATATATATATATATATATATATACATATATATAAATATAATGTAAGGTTTATTGAAGAGACAAATTATTAAAAAAATGTTTGTGTTATAAGGACATTTATGAAGAAGGTGAATTTTAGTAATTATATATAAGATTGCATAAAGGTTACTGTGCATAATTTTTTATAACTTTTCATATAAGTTTCATGAACTTGAGTCTTTATGATTTTGAATACATATGTTCCATTTTGCTTTTTGTTTCAATGTTTTTGCCAAAATCTTAGGAAATATCAAAGGTTTGAATGAACTAAGGTTCTTTTTATTTTAGTTTTTATTTATAACACACACATATGCATTTAAAGGAAGACATTTTTTTCCTTTTTAATGTAAGAATTTTCATGTGAAATTGAATGAAACAAATAACTGAAGGCAGAGACTTCTTTCTCTAGCAGAAGACTGAGACTAGCAATTCATCAATCAGGTCCTATTAAAAGCATCTGTAGTCACAAATGCAATATTGTGGCCCATTCATAGCAAAAAAGATAACACCTTCAATTAGCAGAAAATGTATATTATCACCATTATAAAAAAAAATGAACTCAGGCAATTTCTGTCTGGGTAAGAATTTGTTGCATATATCATTTTTTTTTATATTGTTATCAGTCAGTTTCAGTGAAGAAATAAATAAAATAGATACTAAGTAAAAATCAGTAATGTAATTTTCCCTGTGTCCAAAAATTTTTTATACTTTTTGCTTTATGGTTGGGTGACTGGAAATGATAAGGTTTCTTTATTATTTGCTACAGAACTGCTTGCAAGATTAGGTTATTATCTCATAGAGATGTAGATGGATTTTTATATAATTTGATACCCAAGCATAATTGAGCAATTGTTTGATAATATCAGCTATGACTTTGACAACAAATCAAACTGATTCAAAATGGTGAGGCTGAAATCTCACCTTTGAGCTCTTGAATCCCAATGCCTGTGTATCAATGAATCCTCCAATCAGTTGACTCTTCCTGGATGAAATCCAGAAACCTAATACCAATCCAAGGAGACTAAATTGAAGAAACTAATCCAAAGATTTGCTACAGCTGACAATTCCTTTTTTTCTCTTTCTCTAAGTTAGTATATGGGTGAAGAAGACAATTTTCATAATAATCATTTTATTGGAATTTTCAGTTATTAATAACAAACATGAATGCACAAAAAAGTCAACCCCAGTCTGAGTGAACTTAGATACAATTGCATTGTGATATATCTTAGACTAATTTTTTTCTTGTCTCTTAAATATCCACATTTGTTTGTGATGTATATGTTTAAGTTTTCAATTCAAGCATATATTATTTTCTGTTTTCTCTTTTACTTGACCAAAGTTTCCATTAAGAAAGGAAGTTAGGAAATATAATTTTCAGACATTTGAGAAAAACCTTTTTATTGCTAAAATTCTGCTTATGCTTGTATGTAAAATAATTAGGGTGATAATTTTATTGGTTATTTTACTGATAATTAGTTATATTAATCATTTTATTTTTTAGTTTGGTGAGGTTGCAATCTGTTCAGGGGTCTTTTAGTTTAATTGTACTTGGTGCCATATGTGTGTGTGAAAAATTATTAAAATGACATCTATTATTTTACTTTGGAAACCCAAAAGTAAATAAAATACATTTGTGTCGTGTCAGAGAGTTTGATTGTGGTGAAATGAAAATATAATGGAAGTGGAGATGCATATGGGGATGAGGAGCTGACACCACTTTGGCTGAGAGAATAGGGAATTTGAATATAGTCAGTTTAAAATTAAGATTTAGGCAGTTGAGTTTTGAAATTCAACAAAAGGAGTTGATTTTTGGTTGGCGTGCAGGAGAAACAGATGTGTATATGGGTGAAGGAGCTGGAAGTGAGATTTGTTCCTAGACTCTTTGACAATATCTTCCTCTCTATCTTGTACAATGACTGCTAAGAAAATTGTACCAGAGATTAAAGGCTTTCATATCAGAATAATATGTATCGCCTATTATTTTTTAATTTTAATATTCAAGGTGGAACAAGTAATGTTACATGTATGCATATAAACATACCCCAGTGAAAACAACACATCATAGAAATATTATCATAAGGACAATATACTCAAAATTCTCTAACTTAAAGAAAACAGTTCCCAGAAGTGATTTGCAACTGAATGATAATTTTGTGGGGTCTGCTTCCACGTTGAACATGACTTTTATCTATCTTTCTCTGTATATATTAATACCCTTTTGGTAGGGGTGAGAATATATTGAATACATTTTCTGCAGCGGGTATAACTCTAAACTACATGATGAAGCTCCAGTTCTGAAGATCTGTGGTGTGTGGACGTACCCCTTCATTTCCATTACTCCCAGGTCCACTTTAACCCAGACTGGTGGAATCTCTTAAGGTTCCTTCTATACATCTGTTTGAAAATTATTAGTATTAGATAGGAATACTTGATATGTAACTGTGCAAAAAAAACTCATAAGAAACTATGCAAAAAAGTAAGTATAGATTTACAATATATATGATTTCCTAATATCTAGGCATAGAATAACTCCAGAAGGGTTGACAGGCAATTAAAATCAATAAATCAATCTGTATATCATTAGAATTCTTATTATGTTTTCATATATATAAATACTTATACACATGCATATAAGTGTAACCCAGTAAACATAACATATAGCAAAGTTTTCATTAGAGAAATAAACTTATAATATTCAGTCAAATTTGCCCAAAAATTTTAACTAGGTAGCATCTGCATTAATGCTGAACATATTTTTAATCATCAATATTCTCAATATGAGATAACTATGAATTGATATCTAGAATACTTCACCCCTTCCTAAATAGAAGCATTAATATCATCATAGACAGCTGTTAGACTGGGAACCCAATCGGTTCATGGGTGATCTAGTATTATTGAAAGTGTGTTAAAATTCGAGTCATGGTAAATTCAAAGAGAAAAGAGTAGAAATTTAATTCCTAGCCATTTTTTTTTTTACTCTTTTTCTTTCTTACTGTGAAGATTTTTATTCTGATCTCAATTTGGTTTATCAATACTCACAACTAAAGCAATCATTAGATTTTATAAGATAGTTTTATTTAATATTCGTATAATCAGATTATTTTGATACTAGCATATTATTAAAATGATGAGATTATTTATGTTTTTTCATTTGCATTTTTTCTGTTGACTATTTGAACAGTCTGAATTATATCTTGCTGTTTTTTTTTTATCTTCTCTTTCTTGAACTATTTACCTCTTTCCTTTGTCAATCGATATCTTCTTTCAAATAAATCTTACATGCTCATAAAATAATCAATAGTTTTGAGGAATATTACACACCAATATCATTATGACTGAGTTAATATCTTTTTTAAAAATAAGTAAAAATTTCTATGATGCCGACCAAATAATATTTGATTTTGCAGACATATCAGAAAGGAAGTACCATATTAAAGTTTATAGTTTACTTCTTCTTTATAAAGGAAACTAATTTGGCGTGCTGTTAAGATATAATAAAAATTCTAAGAAAATTTTACTCTGAGTTAAAATAATAGCCAAAGCTCAGATAGCTTTGTAGGGATGCAATAATTGATAATCTCCCTTGTAGAATTGGCATATTTATTAGTGGCCTCAGAGAATAGTTCATGACAGTTTCAGAAACCCCTTCTTGACATTTATTTGCCTCTAGTCTTAAAACAGTAGAGACATTTCTGATCCATTGTATGGTGAAGCTACATAGCTGTATTACCCGCACTAGTCCAGTAAGCCTTTTTTCTATTTTGTATCCCTTTCACATAGTGCTTGTTTATAAAATGATATGTCTAATTCTAACTATTGGGACTCTTTTATGTATTCCTTTTATTGTATCCCTTCACATAGTGCTTGTTTATAAAATGATATGTCTAATTCTAACTATTGGGACTCTTTCATGTGTTCTTTCTTTGTAATGCCACCTACATGTATATTGTGCATATATGTGTTCTTGTATTTATTTCCTTATTTGGTTCAGTGTTAGTATATCACAGGCATACTAATTCTAATATTTGTCCTATCAAGCTTTCCAATAACTTAAAAAAAAAATGTTTAACACAATATATAAGCTTAGAGATCTTGAAGCAGCATCATAGGGAAAGAGAATTAGATTTTGCATTAATTTTAGTTGAGACAGCAGCTGCCAATTTGAGTTGACAAAGAAATGCTTTTTCTATCTTAAACATTTTTGATGGCAAAAGATGTCCTCCAGAGCAGCTAATCTGTATAGTTCCCATAACAATGGCATTATTTATGTATATGATGGCATTTCTGCCAAAGATCAGAGCATAGTATGCCTGGAATTGTAGTCCTTCCCTTGAGATTCTGCTAAAATCAAAGGGTAAAATTAATACCTGTTGAAGTCCCATGATTATTAAAAAAAGACAAACTCTGATATAAAATTTATATATATGCAATTCCTCCACCAGGAGCAAGATTGGACACTAGATCATTTTTAAGCAGAGTGAAGCTAGTTTGAAATCAGAGTATTCCTTTTCCTAGACTATTTACCTAACTAAGGCTAAAGAACCCAATCTACATTCCTATTTGTCCATAGCAAAGGAGAGAAGGGATGGATTCATTTCTGTAGGGCATTATCATGAAGTGAAACACAAAGAGTCTTGTCTAGGATTTGAACTTAGGTTGCCATTTCCTACAATAACAATCATTATGCTAAGAGTGCTTCCTCTGAGTTAGTAAATCCCTGGAGCTTCTGTTAAGATCAAGAAGTAGTATCCATACCTGTGGAAGTCTCATGATTATTCAAAAAGAAACTATGATATAAAATTTTATATACACATATATATAAAACCATCCACTATACTTATACAACTTCAAACTGACAAAATCTGCCCCAAAGATTTATGATGCAAAAAAATACAAAAGCTATATTACCATAGCATAAGAATCACTCATTACTTGGTAGTGGAACCCAGTTGCTAAGATATTACAAAAATATTTGAAAATATGTGTTAAGAAAAACTTATATTCAAACATCTAATAATGTAGCATTTTTGTTGGGAATGAATTTTCTCTATATTCCGTTGTGAAACCAAATTGTTTGACTAATAGATATGTATCTTAGAATTGAGTTGAGTGATAAATAATTTATTTTTTAAAAGCAAGTTGTAACTAAGCATTTAAAACTTCTAATGTTTTAAAAGTGATCCAAAATTACCTGACTGATGCCTTCATTGGCCATTCTTATTTCAATAATGAAAGAGTGCTAATCATAATTTAATCTATGATTTCATTCCTTTAAAATGAAATTACTGAAAGTGCATATTCAGTGTGTAATGTTGTGGGAGTTAGAGAATACCAAAAATTCTCTGAAAATTTGTAGTGTTTATGATCAACGTGTCATTACTGACTGCCAAGTTCAAAGTTGGTTTTAAAGTTTCATTTGGGTAATTTTTGACTGATGAGCTCAAATCTGGACACTCATCAGACCTCAATCAATATGCTTTATGTGAATTGGATAAATGCAATCCACACACAAGTAGACAAGAGTTATCACTTGACCTCAACACATTCCAATCCACAATCTGCTGTTATTTGAAAAAGATAGGATAAATGAGCAAGCTGGGCATTTGGCTTCCTCTTGCTTTCAGTGAGAAGAATAGAAAAGGTCACATTTCCATAGGGACAAGTCTTCTTTCAAGGCCAAGAAATGACCCATTTCTCAAAAATATGGTTCTTTTATGATAATGTTCAATGCAAAAGTCAATGAAGTGACAAAGATGAATCTTTGTAAACTACTCCAAAGGTGGAGTTTCATGGAAGGAAAGTTATGCTGTGTGTATGATGGGATTACTGCAGTAATTGGAGTTTTTAAACTGCCTTTAGATGCTCAATACAAAATTATAATCTCAACAACTGCAATGTGTGTGCATGAAAATCTTCTAAGAGAACACCCTGCATTCATCAATAGGAGAAATGTGGTCAACACAAGGCCATTTTTTGTAAGAATTATGCAGGAAAAACTGTATGATTAAGACTGGCCTATTCGAATTCATTTTTTACTCAACCTTTTGCACCAAGTGATTTCCATCTTTTTTTGCTCTCTACAAAATGCTCTGAATGGCAAAAAGTTTTCTCAAGAAGATCAGGTAAAAAAATTTCTGGAAAACTTGTTGAGCTTGAAACGGTCTGAATTTTGCTTGAGAGTAATCAACAAGCTACCTAATGAATGACAAGAGGTAATTCAATATGATGCTAACTATGCTTGTGATTAAAATCAATTCATTATTAAATTACTTATGAATACATTATATTTAACTTAACCAGAAATTATTTAAGATTCAGCTCAATATAATTCACCAAATAGATTTTTCATCTATTTATTTATTTATGCTTCCATTATTTAAGGATGAAAAAATGAATGGTTATTAAATGTTATGGGTTGCTATCTTTGTTTACTGGCATATCAACTTGTGTGTAGTATATAATGCCAAATCCATTCTTGTAGAAGAACAGTATTAGTATTATTTAACCTATAGCTGGGTGGGATAAGAGGGTTCATACTTTTCCCAAGGGCATTTGTCTGAAAGTGAATGTAATAGTGTGACAGGAGTTACTGTAGTGTTGCAGTCCAGCATGTTAGCTACTATGCCATAAAGACCCCACTGCCATTGTTATGTTGTTAATAAAGATTTTGATTCATAATGTTAGCATAATACTAAACTGGGCCCTTTCTTTTATGTATGTTGGTTAAACTGAATCTTTTTGTTGAATTTTATAAAGTCAACAACTAGCTGAAAATTTGCTCACCAAGAACCAACTCTTTGATTTTTTTTCTATGACCTTTTGGTCACCAGAAAATCAAGACCTAAAAAAGAACAAAATTTTTGGTGTTTACATTTTCAGTATAAGCAATAGCTATAAGAGGACCATAACTTTTAATTCATCTGGGATACTTATTAAAAAAAACATAAAATTTTCTTTTCTGTTCTTGTTAATTAATGTCACAGAAGAGGTAAGTTATGGTTTCTGATAGCTTGATCAGTTTATGCAATGTCAAGAATAAATCCTTGATTTTCTCTTGCATGGCTTAATAAATGAATTTTGAAATGAAAGAATCACAAAGATACAGATGATTGCTATTGAAGGTTAGCAGCCTTTTTGAGTTCGCCTGAAAGTTCATATTATCTAAATTTGAATCCTGGTTTTAAAATATCTGCACTATAATTCATCAAATATTACATTTAGCCAAAACTGAGAATAATCACGAAAAGAATTTCAATGGAACTTCATGCAAGAAAAACAGCTTTTTATCTCTTTGCAGTCTGAATTTGTATTTTTAGTCAGAAAAATTTGATATATGAAGAAGAGGATCATAAAGCAGCACTATAAAAGAATACATTGCATTTAAAAATTTTTGTAGTTAGGCAAAATATGTTTGAAATTGTAATTAAGTGTATCAAAACTATTTGAATTGGTCAACTAGGTCTACAGAAGCTATGTAATTCAATATTTCAAATAGGCAACAAATCGCCTTAGAAAGGTTACACTAATGATTTTTATTGTGCTTTCAGAGAATATATTCCCTTTCCTGTCAATTGACTTAGAATATGCTGGCTGTATCCCCTGCAGAAGGGGTAAGCTCCTCTACAAAAGGGTGTCCTAAGTATAACACAAAAATGTATCTGATAGTGAGGCTCCAGTCCTGGAGTTCTGAAGGGAGTGAAGTATCTCTTCATCACCATGACTCTTAGGTCTACATTGACCCATAGTAGTAGTGTCTGTCAGTTTCCCATTGATGGGTCAAATAAATCTTTTCAAAAAGTATTTCTATTCAATAGGAATGTGTACAAAAAACCAACTCTTCAGAAGCAATGACACAAAATGTGTAAATATGAATATATAGTGTAATTCCCTTACTTATGGCCATGAAAAAAAACACTCTTGACTAGGTGAATAGGTGACTGATTTCACAAAAGACACTCAAGAGTTCAGATTTTAGGACTTTCATATTTCAAATAAAAATCCAAGCTTTAAAAAAATATGGGCTCATGAAATTTTTTGTGGAATCTCCCAGCCAGGTATTTAAATGAAATGTGATCCAAGAGTTCACAATTAGTGATGATTTTCAAGTAAGTTATAATAAAATAATTACATAGTGCAAATTCATTATGTCTTATTGGAGCCAATGGTCTCATTAACCCTTTCTGCAAGAACCGTCACAAAATTCCACTGGTAGAGTGGGTTTTCAACTTGTATATATAAAGTTACATTTGGTTTTATATGTAAGAGGAAATTGGTTAAACTAATTCAATTTTATTCTGTTGTCACCAGATTTGTCTATTTTATTCCAAAGTTTTCATCTGATTTAGAGAATAGGTTTTGAAATGACATTTTTTGCTACATTTTTGTTTTTGTTTTAAAGCCAAGTTTTTAGCTGATGATAGCCTGAAGTAAACTGAAAAATCCTTCTGTGTTTTTTCTTTCGTTTCATCTGGAAGCAGAACTGTGAAGAGCTTAACTTTTTTCTTCATATAGCAATGTGGTGTATATAACCTGTGAATGCATTTTTTTTGTGCCAGACGAAATATCATATACATATATACATGTGTATTCAGAAAATAACCAATATACTGTAAAAATATTTTGGTATTTATCCTTGTTTTTTTTATGAGAGTACCAATTTGAGTTTCTCATTGAATGTTTTCTCTTTTTCTGATTTTTTGGTAAACAAAACAGTCAACTTCTAGTTAAATTTTTTTATAGCTTCTATATGGTTTCTATTACAACAGAGCAGACTTGAATCATTAGCAGGTTTGTTGCTTACTGCATACTTGTAAAATCATATTACTTAGTAGGTATCATAAAAAAATCTTAATTATAACTGAATTAACATTTGCAAGAAATGAAACTTTAGTTTATTATTTAGAAAACTTGTATTAATTAGGTAGAATGTCAAAGTGTTACTAAAATGTTAATGATTAATTGATTTTCATGGTGTATCAACCTGTCTAGGGTTATTTTATACCTAGAGGTTAAGGAATTGCATTTATTGCACGTTTATATTTGAGTAGTTTTTTAAGAGTTTCTTGCATAATGTTATGATATCAATTATCCCAATCTCAGACAAATAATTGCAAACAGGATTTGGGTTGAAGTATTCCTATCTAACTCTAATAATTTATACCCATATGGTTTAAAGTAACTATTTCCATTTAATAATAATTTGTTTGTAATGTGTTTCATGTAACTAATACTAATAATTCTCAGTAAACAATTATACCTTCCAAAAACTGTTTATATAATCTACAACTATATGGTATTAATATTCCTATTTAATTTAAATAGTTTTTAAACAGATCAATTTGAACCATAGATTAGACCCTAAATGGTACTACCACACTGGATTGGAGTGGATCTGGAAGTAATAAATAGATCTGGTAAAAATGATTCTTATTCAATTGGAATACTTGATGCTATATACCTTTGTGAAATTATTTATATCAAGAATTGGTATTTGGAGCAATAATTGTTTTCTAAGGATTGTTATTAGTTATTTGAAATTATATAACTGTGTGCAAACAAATGACTATTATTGAATAGAAATAATTATCTGAATCCATATAGTTATAAGTATTAGGAAGGGATACTTGAAACCATATAACTGTGTGCTAATTATTTGTAATAGGTAGAATTATTTTATATATTACAATAAATTACTGGTATCAAGAATGGTTGCATGAAAACATAAAATTTGTATCAGATAGGAATACTTGAAACTATGGAATTGTGTGCAAATTATTTATATCAGATAGGTGTAAAGTAAGTAAGTTGACAACCATAGTCGAGGGTGACCTGAAAGCTCCCTTTTTGATAGCTGCTAGACCAAGGTAGAGGGTGTTGTATACTCACATGCATATACATCTACATATACACATGCATATACATGCAGAATGGATCCCAACGACACAATGATAAAGGATGAGCGAAGAACTCTTTAGAAATAAATATGTACCTCTCATTTTATTGTAACATTTGTGTGTGAGAGGGAGTTAGAGACCGAACATAACTGCAACATATTGATCCCCACTCTTATGGCCGTCAGCGTTGTGTCTTTCTTGTTCTTCAGGGCTGCTCAACCAGAGGCCCAGAGGCCCAGGTCTCTGCTGGATGATGGCTTTCTTTACTGCATCTCATCACCAACTGGCCTCCAAAACTCCATCGGGGGTCCCAAGGGCCCTTTCGGCCGGATGTGGCTTTCCCTACCATATCTTATCTCCAACGGGTCTCCAAAACTACTGGGGACCCTGAGGGCCCCTTCGGCCGGGAGTGGCTTTCCCTACCACACCTTATCAGCAACTTCTCTGGTCCCCTACTCATCAGGGGCCCCAAGGGCCCCCTCTGCTGGGCTTTCTCTACCACATCTTATCAGCAACTTCTCTGGACCCCAACTCATCAGGGGCCCCAAGGGCCCCCTCCGTCGGGCTTTCTCTACCACATCTTATCAGCATTCTCTACCATATCTCGTCTCTAACTCCGTCTGATCTCTAACTGTCTGACTTCTTGTCTTGACCGAGTTATATAATAGTTCAACACCCACTCAATCGCCCACTCAATCTTTGGAATGGCATGTTTGATTGTCATCAAGCGGAAATAACTGTCATACAGTTCAGAGGTCACTCTCTTCCGGTGCATCAGTCTATGAGTGTATCATGGCTTTTACCTTGTCCCATTTCGTTAGCCAAGCCCGCCTATGTGATTTCCTCTCATAACTGCCATTGGAATGTGTCACTTCCTTCCGGTGCATCACTTTGGAATGGCAAGTTTGGCCGGGTCAAAGGTCAAAATACAACAGAGGGGAGGGCACTACTCTTTTCCCTAGATTTCTCCACGACCCTTGATCTGTACCTTATAATGCTGAGTGCTAAGCAAGGAAGCATCAAGTACTGTCTTTTGAGTCTTTGGTATGACTTGACCTGGGATTGAACCCAGGTCTTCCAGGCCATTGATGAACACTCTAACCATTATCCCAATGTCTGAAGGCTGTAAAGAATTGACTACACAAAAGTAAATATATGAGGGTCATTCAATAAATCAGAGTGTTTTTTTCTGAAAAAAGCAAAATAATCTTTTTAATTTATTTTTTTGTCTTTTATTTTTTGAATTTTTCCCCAGAAATGTCAACCCTGCATTGTTTAGAATTGGTTTATGGCAAAAATGATTTTACTAATGTTAAATAGCAATACTTGTAAAGATTTAACTGTACAAACAAAGGATTGATTTCAAGTTGAATTATTGTTTGATTGAAATACTTCAATTGTATGTAAACAAATGAGCTCTAACAACTTGTTTAAAAATAAAGTTACCTACAAGCTATTATCTTAACAAAATTTGGCATTAAGTAAACAACAAAGATTGATATGCTATAAAACACCAACCAAACCAAACTTTAACCTCTAGACATAAAATAACACAACTTGGGTTGACATGCAATAAAAATCAATCAATCACTGATTCTAGATGAAGTTGCTGATCTGTACATAAATAGTCCCATTTTTTACAGGAATTATGCTTGTAAATGAATAAAACATAGAAAAGAGTTTGAAATATGCCCTATAATTAAAGTGGGATTAAATTTATCTTTTTGTTTCAAAATAGATCTTTTTGGCTTGGAAAGATTATAATTCTGTCAGCAATTGGAAAAATTAGTGAATTTAATATCAATAACTGGCATGATCACAGCTGACACATTAATAGGAAATATTTCACATCTGTTAATGGGTTCAATCTGGTGCAGCTTCCATCTAAAATGAATATTAGGCATCATAGCCAGCATGATAGTATCATTAGCTTCTAAAGCAACAGATATGATTATCACCTCAAATGCATACATACATGTTCACAGCTTATAATTATGTGTAACTAAATGATGTTCTATTGTAATTCTTGGATGATTGGTAATTCTAGTTGGTTCATAATGTAGCATCAGGTAACATAAGATGTTTATATGCAGGCAGAGAAATCTAAGCAGTCTGTGATCTTTGACCAATCATCTTGCATAAGCAAGCGTTAATTTAAGAGTCAATGAATACATCTCATATTGTGGTTGTGGTGTGTAAGTGTATGTTGGCTAAAGCACAAGTTTTAATGAAGAGATAGCTTAATGCTGGTTGGTTTATCTGATTGATAGAGATTGTTCTCAGCTCAGATAGGATTAGAAATTAACTACCTTGATTTTGGTAATTTAGGAACATATATTAGTTGTACAGGTCAGGTTTTCTGCTCTCCACAAAACAATTATAAGGAAGATGGCTAATGAGTTTTTAGCTTGCATCACAATTTGTTTTAGTTTTCTAATCCAACGAAGCAAATTAATGTGTTGACTTCCTTGGATTTCTTCATTAAATTTTCACTGAAAGTGGAATCAAAATCTACCAACTTAAACAACAACAACAACAACAACAACAAAAAGAAAAACAAAATGTAACAAAAAAAGCATTTTGAAGAGAAGCTGAAAATTTTCACAAATTTTTAATTGATAACAAATCATTTTAAATTAAAAAAGCTATGGAAAAGCTTGAAATAAATTTAGCATATTTTTATGTTGTTCTAGAATAATCTAGTGAGTTATTGTACTGATATGATTTTAAGATTAAATTTTCTGTTAATTCTTATTTAGTTTTGTCAGGCACAAGGAAAAGTTGGAAAGAAGTCTGAGATAGGAAGATTATCTTGAGCTAAGCTATTTGGAGGAGTCATGGTTAGCATAATGATTATTTTTGTAGGAAATGGAATTGGTGATCTGAGTTCAAATCCTTCTTCAAAGCTGTTTGCATTTTATTTTGCACTAATGTCCTTGAGGAAGACATGAATCCATTTGTTCTCCCCCAGCTATGTATAAATAATAGGATATACTGTGTTCTTTAGCTTTGGTTAAGCAACCAATCTAAAAGGAGGAAAACTGTGAATTCCAACCAATTTTGCTCTGCTTTTAAATTGACTTTGTGTCACATCCTGCCTGTATCAGAAAGGTTAAGGAAATGCATAAATTTATTTCATATAAAAATGTTCATTTTTTTGCAATCTTTTTTATTTATCTTGATAAACTTACATCAAACAGAATGATGGTTTTCTTTTTTTTATTTAAATTTATGAGTGCTTTCAGAGTTAAGGTCATATTAAATTTCGAATAACTGTAATTGCTTTAATTCTGTACCTGATGCTATTTACTATACCTGTCAATTTTAAGCTTGTTAATTACTGACACAGAAAAAGAAACTTTACTTGCTGACCCTATTTGTAATGACAGCTTTGCCATTTTTGTGTGTAGAGTTAACAATATAAAAAATGTTATAAAAATTTCTGGCGTTTATTTTCACATTGGAAAGTATATTTTTGAAAATGAATTGAACAGCATTTGTCCTTGTAAATTTTCTGTTGTTTCAGTTTTTTATTAGTATAACTTGAGAGATTTTATCAAAATATGTTTTATTAATGTTTGCTTAGTACTTTAAGAATTACTATAGTTATTTATCCACCCTGTGAGTGGAACTTAGAATATGCTGAAGATATCCTCTGCAGAGGGGTAATACTCATCCATCAAATAAAGGAGTGTTCTGGATGTGATGCAGAGGCTCTAGTTCAGGAGCTCTGAGGGGTGTAGAGTACCTCTTCATTGCTATTAATTCCAGGTGCACTCTGACCCAGAGTTGTAGTGACTATTAGGATCTCTCATTTATGGGTCAAATAGATCTGTTGGCTAATTATTTGTATTAGATTGGAATACTTGAAACCGTGCAATTGTATGGTAATTATTTTAATTGAATAGCAATACTGGAAATATACATGTATGCAAAGACATGCTTAACTACACTCAAAATGTAGATATAAATGTAAATGTATGCAATTCTCTAACCTTTGGTATAAAATAACTTTAGACCAGTTAACACACTATTAAAATAAATCAGTCATATAACTATCTGTATTGAAATTATTTGATAGATGTTTTGTTAAAATAATTCTGACTTTAGTTTTTATTTGGCCAGTCAACAATGTTTTAAAACATAGTAGTTTTTATAAGTTTGTCTGTTCAATTTTACATATAAGTATCACCAAAGTAAATTTTGTTGTTTATATATCCCATTATGATAAGATGCAGCATGTTTGCAGGCCATTCCTGCAGGGTTTGCTACATTCTAGGCATAACAAGAGCCAATAGGCAAAGAGCCATCAAGTTGGTTGTAGATTAGTAGTTGAGAGCTGTAGGCCGAGTTGCACCTATACAAGTGTGTCTGATTGTTGAAAGACCTGAAATACTCAGTTACCCCAGGAAACATCCATGATGATGTGTCCAGGTGCATCAAAATGTCATGCATGTGAAAAGTTTCTATTTCTGAAAACAAATGAATTAAAGTTATACATTTAGGACTCTCTTATCCGAGTTCAATTTCAAGTTTTAAAAAAATGCCACTTTGATATATAGAAATGGCTGCTTACATTATAATTCCTTGATTAGGTCTATTACCATGACCTATTTTAATACAATACAATTTGTTTTAGTAATTGATAATGTATTTTAAAAATTCTGTCTTGTTAAAATTATTATATTCCCATAAAACTTAATTACACGAGTAGAGTAATTGGCTGAAATGTTGTGGAAATAACAAGAAAGATGAAGACAATAGTCTGAAAACCCTTAATGATAAAAATCATCAAGCTTCATCTCAGAAATTTAGACAACTAAGAGTAGAGTAAATTCACAATTTTCTGCAATAAAACGTAGCTTAATATTATAGCAGAAGAGTCTTCCAGGTAACTGTGATAAAAGATTAATGCTAAAGTGAATTATGAATAAAACATTCAAATGGAAAACAAATAACAGGAGGTTGGGCTTAACAGAAATTGTCTTTTTATGTATTTATATATTTTTAGTAATAATCAATAGTTTGCAAATGTTTTTTGTGAGTAACAATTTTGTATCTACATAATGTACATAAGTGTTTTTAGATATTCATTTTTTTTAATTGCTTACTTGTGTGTCTGTTCTTGATTCCTTTGAGGCTAAAACTTGGTAATCATTGGGAAATTCAAGACTGATTTTTGTTCAGAGGCTGAAGTAGCAAGATAATATTTTGGGTCTATTTGCTTTGAATACTGCACTTCTACTATTTACAACCGGTGATAATTGTTCCAAACTCAATAGATTTAAGTGATAAAATTGGGAAAAGTTGTTTTTGGAAATTATGACACACTTTGGTCTTTTTCTAGATATAATGAAATATCTTAACTTAGCAACCACTTCAAGTTTCAAACACTAAACATAACAACTATTATTAGATAGAGGCAGTATATCTTGAAATTGTTGTTTGTTTTGTTGCTAAAATAGTTTCATATTTTCAATGAATATCAGAGGTCAGTTTTTGAGGTCATATAAAAAAAAAATTTCCAATGTTGATTCTTATGGCATTTTTTCCCATTAAGAGGAGTGGTGAACACAATCTTCTCATTAATTTAGTCTTGTGCTATACTTAGTAAATATACCAGTATCTATGAAAAATGAATTAGGCATTAATTAGTAATAATAAAATCCAGAATAGCATAATCAAATTATCAACGATGGTATCTACTAAATTTCTGAGATGAAGAGTTGCTATTATTTAGATTATATATGTGTCTCATTATGTATATTATTTATGTCTCATATTATTGTCCACATCTTTGGTCATTAGGCTCACAATGTTTAAGCAACTTTACATGCTGGCATTCTTTAGTTGTCAATTGATTTGCTTTCTTAGTTATTCTGGATAAAAGCATTCATTAAGAACTTGAGAGTTGTGAGTTCAATCACTGACTCATTCAGGTTCAGTAGGAAGAAAAGCAAAATTACAAAAAGGAGAATTAACTGATAGGAAATATTCCAGTACATGGACAACAAAAGGAGAAGAATCTATCTTTGTGGAGTGAATAAAGTGTTTGGTCCATAGTTCCCTCAAGGTTAATGACTATCAAAAAAGATGCCTGAAGAAGGCAAGTGGGCAGAGCACCTCAAAATGTGGTGTGCATAACAAACAACATGAGGACAAAAGGTTTCAGATATGTTCATGATATGAATATTACAAAAGATGTATTCATGCGAAAATTTCTACATTAACTGAAGTTCCATTTTCTATTTTTGTTCAGTAATATCCATGTAATTATTCTCAGAATCATTTTTTACTTCAGCACTTGTCTCCATGGTTCATTTGATAAAAAGTTATGTTTAGTACATGGATACATGTGAGTAATTCTAGAAATTAATGAATCTTATTGGTGCTCCCATTTTTGTGATACCTTAGGTATAAGAGGTTGGTCTTTACCCATCTAAGACCAGTGGAGATTTGCAGCTCTTACAACTAGACTGTTGATCTGTATTTTAGGCCTTAAAAGAGGCCAAGAGTTCATTATTTTCACCTAAACAATATTAACTTGGTACGTTATCTTTTATGAGTAAATTTTTAATTTCAAAGATATATACACCTGGTTGCAGGGCTTAGATTGTCTAATTGTTGTCTCTGCCTGCATACAGTTAATACCCCCACCTCAAAAAGAGATGTTCTAGGTATGACATTGAATTCCATCTGGTGGTGACAACTCCAATTCTGGAGCTCTGGAGAGTATGGAGTATTCCTTCATTGCTATTACTTCCAGGTCAAATCTGACCTGGTGTAGTAGTACCTGTTGGGATCCCATATATGAATCAAATAGATCTGTTTGAAAATGATTTGTCTTGGATAAAAATACTTCATATCATATAACCAGGTGCAAATCTCTTCACAAACAACTATTGAAAAAGTGTAAATATAAATGTACAATGTCTACAATTCCCTAACCTCTTGGCATAAAATAACCCCAAAGACAAGTTGACATGCCATTAAAATCAATTATTCAAAGGTTTATATATTTCTTATGCTGGTTTAGTTTATTCTGCTAATATCTAGTACTGAAGCATAAAACTATCCTTTTCATAATAATAGAATTTAAAAAAATCAGCTTTGAAAAGTTTTCAAGCATTTTTCCCTTGAGGTTTTTAAGTTCATTTTTTATTTTTTTTTTTAAAGGTGAAAACACAAATTTATTGATTTTGATTGATGTTTTAGTTTCAAAATAAATTTTGTTGCTTAAAAATAAAACAATGCTTTCTAAATGATACAGAGAATCAAGTGCTAAAAATTACATACTTATTCAAATAGAATTGGTGAAATTATAAATATATTGTATAGAAAATTTGAATTTTCATTTTTATTATGAATAGATAAAGTAAAAGAGAGGAAAATTGCTTTTGTGGGTGAAGTATAAAGAGTGGAAATTGTCATTCACTTTTTGTGAGCAGAAGCAGATCAATATGCTAATATGCATTGTCAAATTCTTGCAAAAATGTATTAATAAAAAAAAATATGTGCATTTTAACTGATATACTTAAATGTGACAGTCCATTTCCTGATGATGGGTTGCATTAGTTCTGTCAGCAGTTTTTGATGAATAGCATAAATTACTTTGTGCAAATGAAACATGCCTCTATTTTCTCCCTGGTCATTTGACAAGCAAACTGAAATCTTACCCATAATGCTGAGAGCAAAATACTGGAATAATGCCTTTGCATAAAATTCTAGAGAAAGTGTTGGCTACCAAACTGCTACTCAAATGACAAAGTATGTTAGCTAGGCCTTTCACAAGATGAAGCCTTAGAGGTGAAGAAAAGATAATTATGTTAATGCTAACTCAAAGCATCAGAATCACTTGAAATTTGCTTTGCTTATAATTTATTTTTATTATTATTTGATGTCATAAAACAAATACAGAAACAGTGCATCTGAAAATTGCAACCAGCTTGCTTTACAATACCTTAACATATAATGAACATAAAGGAAATATATAACTTCTTGCTTCCTGTTGTTATCATCCCTAATGTTTTCTTGGGCAGGATAATATCTAAGCAATTTTCTGTGCAATTTGCGAGTGAATGATAGTTTTTATCCACTCTGTTTTATATTGTTTATATATATATATATATATATATATATATATATATATATATATATATATATCTTCCTACAATCAAGAAACAATAGCATAGTGAAACAAGATTTTTATTAGAGCCATACTCTGAAAATGCCTTAGAACCCGGAAAGTGAGGTAAGATAATCATTTGCTTTGTTTTAGGTTCTTCTTCTCTGTCTGTGCCTATCCTCTTACCTGAAAGAGGTAAAGTCAAGGTATAACATAACGGTACCAAATAGAAGTTTGTATCACCACATACTCAAACATGTTAATGGCTGTATCACTACTTCTTAAGTAGTAGTTGAACCCTGTTGTTACCTCTCCTGGGAAAAAGTTCATAAACACACAAACTCTGCTTTAGTTCACTAACACAAAGGTTTATTCACTACTACACCTTTTAAGTCGTCATCAAGAGAAGACAGAGTATTGAAGCTGAGTCGGCCATATTAGCTGGACAAAGAGAAACCACATGTCATGAGGAGAGAGAGCAGACAAAGACCTTGAATTTTCTTTGACATTTTATATTCTAGTTGTCACATGTGCATCCTTATAAAGTCTGTCTTCACTGCTGTGCATCCGAGCCTCAACTTTTTGATTATCTTCACATTGTCCTGGCTAGCACAACCACTTGTGTCTTTACCTCTTCACATCCTGCTACAAACTAACTTTTCAATCCCAAGTTATCCCTCACTTCCTCTTGGTGGGAGGAACATCTGATTCCACTGGTTCCACACCTGCACAGAAGATTTGAGACCTTTAGGTTTTTTTTCCAAGTCATTTTTCATTACCATAGTCACTCACCTGCGACTGGCAGATCCAAAATAAGACATCAATATGCAACTAGCAAAGGCATAGACAGCTATTGATAGGCTATTGGTCATATGGAAGTCAGACCTGACTGATAAAATGAAACACAGTTTTTTCAAGCAGTGGTCATGTCGATACTACTATATGGATGGACTACATGGACACTAACTAAATGTATAGAGAAAAGCTTGACAGCAATTACACAAGAATGCTGCAAGTAATATTGAACAAGTTGTGGAAGCAACACTTCACAAAACAGCATCTATATGACCACCTACCACCCATCACGAAAACTATCCAAGTTAGACAAACCAAACGTGCGGGACACTGCTGGAGAAGTAAAGACAAGCTCATAAGCGACATACTCCTGTGGATCCCTTCACATGGACAAGCAAAGGCAGGACGATCAGCTAGAAGCTATATACAACAGCTCTGTGCAGATACAGGATATAGCCTTGAAGAACTCCCAAGAGCAATGGATGATAGAGACAGGTGGCAAGAAAGGGTAAGAGAGATCCATGCCTGCAGTGTGACATGATGATGATATGTAACCACAACCAAGCAACAATGGCACATTGTTGCAAGATTGTTATTAGAGCAATATTCTTAAAATTCTTTTAAGGAATAAAGCAATTTTAATCTTATTTGCTACTGAATCATAATTTTGTAGGGTCTTGTTACAGCTGAGCATCCTTTTTAATTATCCAAAGTCTCTTGATAAAGGGGATAACTATGAAATACCAATTAGAATCCTTCACATCTTTCTAAACAGAAGCATCAGTATAATCATGGATAACTGTTACAATAGGAATTCACTGGATTATCTAGCATTTGATAATCTTTATTTCATCGTTCATTCTTCTGCCACATGGTAAAATGAATGAGGGGAATTCATAACAGTTGAATCCTGAAATCTTAGGGAGATGACTAAGAGTTAAGAGAAAAGATATTGGAAAATCTCTTGGGAAATGATCAATTGTAAAGACTGCTACAAACATTGTCAGCTTGAACTATTAATGTTTCCTCTCATGAATAATAATTTTATGAAGATTTCTTCACAAGGTTTATGTAAGTACTAGCTGTTATATTTGTTTATGGTAATGCAGAGAGGAAAGAAAGAAAGAGAGAGAAAGTGGAAGTGGGGAAAACTGACTGGACTGTTGAATGTCATACTGTCTGCTAAATAGCAAGGGTGAAAGAAAGGGTTAGAAAATATGTCTTTATTTATTTTATAGAAGACTCTTCAATAATAAGTCTTTCCAATAAAAAATTGTTTGTTATTTAAAAATGGAAAGTATTCCATATATTTTTCAAATATTTGATTCCTTCTTAATGTTCTTAATGTGGATAACTGCTCATCTCAAATTTACAAACAACATAAAGTATTATTTAATATTCTGAAGGAAAAGAAAAATATAACAATTGATCAACAAACTGAAAAACTATTTTCAGCAGGTGAATATTATTACTTTAAATTCTGATGGTAAGTAGAATTGAAAACAAGTTCTTGATTTGATAAATGTTTTCCACTTTAGTAAGATGTGATAGATCTTAATGTTTTTTTTTATTAAAACAATTTAGTTGACAGAATAAACTTTTTCTGGAATTTTTTAATCATTAGATCAGTTAATTGATAAGTAATTCATCTGATGTTCCATCCACATTTTATGCTGTAAAGACTATTAGGAAAAGAAAAGCACTGATTTTGAAAAGAGATGAAAGATCTATCTCAAGGTCAGTTTAGTACTTGTAAAATTTATAATAGTCATGAGACTATAAATGTCACTGCAGTTTATTGGCTGCATAATAAAAATCCTATTAAATGCAGACTTCATTTTGTAGTCAATCAATAAAAGTTTATACAATTTTGCTCTTAATTCTTGATTGATTTTTGAGAAGAATAAAAAGTAATTTGGACTTTGTGCTTTAAATAATGTTTATACAGCTTCAACTTTTAATATACCTTTTGTACCACAAGTCTATTTCATTAATTTATCTACCAAAACACTCAATAGTAAGAGCATGAGACTGAGAACAACAGGACCTTTGTTTGTTTTTTCTTTTATAATGGAATTCATTATACGTATTGTTGCCTGTTTGATTAGAAGATAACTACTTGTAGTGATTTACATCTTTGTGTTCATAAATTACATTTCTAATAGAAAAATGTGATTTGATCATTTCATATTCGGCTCAAAAGATAAGGATGAAAATGACAGAAATGTATTAGAGTATTTAATGAGTCGGGTACAATGTTAATTCACTGAGTCACTGTAGAATTAACTAGGGAGTAGGAAATACTAAAGGATTGATGCAAAGTTTTCAGTGATTTTTAAATGAGAAAAAAAATATTTGTCAGTTACAGTCAGGATTCAATAGAAAATGGTCAGAATGTTGCTCCTGTGGAGCTTTGTTTTTTCTCTATTGCAGTTTTAAAACCCAGTTGAACTTTATCTAAACATAGGGCAGCAGAATCCAGTGAGATGGTTCTCAGTTGACTTCTGTGTTTGTTAGTTAAAGACACTCTAGAAATAATTTTTTTCTATGGTTTTCATTTAATTTCCTCAGTTCTGTTGAAACAACTGTACTCATCTTTTGTGTTACTGATGTTTGTTTCAGTTTTAGGTTTTTTGGTTTGATGGCATATCAACCTTTGTAGGTTATTTAATGCCAAAGCCATCCTTCTAGAAGAACAGTAGTGGTACTATTTAACCGATAGTTGGGGGATAAGGGGTTCATACCTTTCCCAAGGGTATTTGTCCAAAAGTTTACGTAATAGCACAACTGGAGTTCGAACTCACTTATTACGACTCCACAGTCCATCACATTAACCGTTACACCATGAGGACACCCCCACTGATGTTTGTGCTGATTCAGTTAACAACAATATAATTCATAAGGAATGAGAGGGGAAAAATCTTTGCAATAATAATAACAGCTGAATAAAGAAGGAGTCCATATGTTCAAACAAAATTTGGAATATAAAAAATGTTTTGAATTTTCCCTTAAAGTTTGAAAATGTTTCATTTAAGATCCTTGTGGAATTTTTAGCAAGGCTAACTACTAAAACAACAATTAAATGGTACCTGACTTTTATATAAGATACTGAACATCAGCCATTTATTTAACAGTAAAACAATGGAAGAATTGTTAAAAGTTTTATGCAAGCAATCTCTTGAGATTTTCTGCCAATATTGACTGGAAGCATATTCAAAAGTTTCTAATTTATTCCTTAACTCAGTCAGTTCTTATGAATAGTAATTGTATAAATTTAATACTGGACTTGAGATTGCAACAATGATAGAAGAAAGCCTTTTATACTGACAATAATCTTGCTAACCTTTCCTACCCTTTCAGAAGTCTGGCCTTAAAGTTTGTTCTTTCTTAGAGATTTCAATCTGATGTTTCATGTTGGGAAATTTGCATTGGATTATCAGCCTTCTTCAATTTGATGTTTCTAATTTGTCAGCTTGCCCAGTTTCTTATCCACTGTCTTCATTCTTCTCTATGCTGGAATATCCCTGGAGTGATTTAGTCAAAATTGGCTTCTTATTCATTGGTGATCTGTTAGGGTATCTATTGTTAAACATGCTTCTGTAACTACTCCTTTCTCTGTCCAGTGGGACCATTTAAAATGAACCTATCAGTAACAGCTGATACAAATCAGTGTATCCTCTTGAGATATTGATAGAAAAACTCCGAATCAGCTACTGTCTAAGCTATGTGCAAACAGAAGTTGACATGTCTTTTTTGTTAAAACAAGTTTGAAGTCAGTGGTATGATTTTATTCTGCTGATTCCCATAACCCCTGGACGAGATTTAATTAAATCGATTTTAGTACACTGCAAGAACTGTAACTGATCTGGAATCAAATAAACTATATTGACATGTTTTTATTTTTATTTTGTTACTTTGGGATCTTTAATTAGAGTTAAAAGTAAGTTTCTTGTATCCATGCTCTCATAATTTTTTTTCAAGTAAAATGTTGTTGATTAGAAAAAAAATATGTATTTAATTTAGTTAGAATAATCATTGGTTTAGTTTTTTTGTAACATTTGTTAATAGTTTAATTCAAATCTAAAGATTAAAATAAGTAGTTCAAAAAATTTTGCCTACATACACTAGTTTGTTTATTAGTTTTCATGTAAAGGTGAAAATGTTTATTTGTCTTAAAGGTGAAAAAAAATGTGATTAATTTAGTGTAACTAATTCAAATAAATGCAGTAAACTGAAAAAAAGTTCCTAGAAAAAATTAAAAAACAAGCTCTTCATAAATGCAGAAAAAATCCCTCTTCTTTCTTTCTTTTTTTTCCCTAAGTAATTCTAAATTGAAGTTAGAATTTAGAGTGTAGCTCAGTAGTAGAGTATAAGTCAGCCTATTAAATAATAAGGGTGATTGTGTCAAAAATGTTTATTTTCAACTTTAAATCCTTCAAAATATTTCCTTTAGGAAGCCACACACACACCAATGAAATGTTTACTCTTTTGAAAAGAGTTTTAGAAGTCTGCAACTGTCACAGACTTCAGTTAGATCTTCATGATCTGCTGTGTGTTCCAAAATAGCAAGTACATATCAGTGTTTGAATTTTTGAGAGTAGAAATAGTCACAAGTGTTCAGATCAAGAGAGTAAGGGAGCTGTGACATGACATGGATATTCTTTTTTGCTAAAAGCTCAATACACTGAGAGTGTGTCTGATATGTAATTAGATGTTGTTTTTTTTTCTGGGTGAATACTCTGATTGAAAATTAAGTGATCAATTTTAATTCATCATCATTATCAAACATCAGTTGAATCACTTAGGTTAAATTATCAGTTCGTGAAAAGGGGTTTATGTTCCACTATCTCTTAGCCATCCAAAAATGCTTTATGCCATCAAAATCTGTACTCTTGTTAGAACTTGTTTTCCATAAACCTGTGTTAACTTTTTAAATGTTTCTGTGTTGTTATCCTGTACTTTGACATAGAAGTTGAATTGAGAGAGGCAAATAGAAACTGATTGATTTCCCATGTGTTCAAGGTCAATATTGATCAGCTGATGTTCAATCAAGATTGGTAACCTGAAAGAAAAAGTTTGATTACTTTTTTGACTGACTTTGTAGAAGTAACTTAGAATGAAAAGATAGGGCAGATTCTATTCTCTGGATTTGATGTTCAATCAAACAGTTTCAAGGGAAAGGATAACCTCTAATTCAAAATCAGTAGGCAGCCCAACATCCTCAAGTTCATTCTGGCAACTTTAGTAATGCTGGCACCAAGTTGTATTGACCCTTTCTTTTATGTTGGAAAATGTCAGTGGCATACATAAAAACTTTCCCAGGCTTTTGTTAAGATCCAAGTGCAGATCCATGATCTCAAAAGACTCATGGATACCAAAACTATCAAGAGGTCAGATGTTCAAGCTTTTGTGGCAAGATAAATGGAATTCATTGTCTTTTGGAAAAAAAATTCTGTCAATTTAAAAGTTGGAGAGAATCAGCTATTTATTCATCCAGAACCAATAACAAGCAGTTACTATCAGTTCTTTAAGAACTGTGAATATATCTGAAAAAAGACTGAGAAATGTGCATGCCTTGGCTGTAAATACATTTTACTTAAAGCTATCAAATAAAATCTTTAGAGGTTAGTGTAGTATAGAATGGTAACTTTTAATTGAGCTTATATATGCCAAAAAAAAATAACTATTAAAAAATTTAAATTCTAAGTATATAAGCAGAAATTTTATATTGAGAGTTGGTATTGAGTTTTTTTGTTTTTGTTTTTTGAAGTAATTCAATAGATACAAAAATATTTGTTTGCCCTGAAAGTGAGAGAAATTTTATTTTGTTGTTTTATTGATATAAAATAAAACCTTTCAGCAACTGAGCTATACAAAACTTTTTTCTCCTGATCATCACTCTCATTGAACCCAGGGGATCTTTTAAATCCAATTATTGTTAGACATTCTTGCAACACTGGATCAGCACTTTGAAAAAAAAACAAAGAAAAAGCTTCATCGCTTTACAGGTATGATTTATTTGATTAAAACCTGCCAGAAAATGTTCATTATCTTCACAGTATTAAATTAAAAGAAAAAAGCTTCAAAAGGACGGAACAATAGCCACATCACCTATCATTCTGTGTATTTAGATTCCTTCAATTTAAAAGAAACATTTTAAAACTGGAGAAGCTTTTAATAAACAGAAGAAGAAAAGTTTGTTGCCTTTGCTTTTCTGTAAATGAAAGTGTTTATCGATTCAAGTCAGTTGTCATTAGAAAATGGTTAATTTTTAATGAACTTCAAAAGTTTTTCAACTTTTTTAATTATCATATTGTGCAGATAAAATGCTTAAAGGTTTGAAAACGTCTATGGTTCAAGATTGGAAAATAATAAAAAAAGTATCCCTCAAGGAAATAGCATTTGTTAGTTTATCCATTAAAAAGAAATTCATCAGACATTTGTGAATTCCTCAGAAACATTTCTGAGGTAAAATGAACACATAAATTTTGCATGAACATAAAATGTTTGAAAATTAGAAATTTATTTAACAGGAGAGAGAAAATTTGCAGTCATTTACAGGAAGTTTTTGAGTTAATATTTTTGGGGAGTAATATTAAACTCTTTTTGCTTCTTTCTATTTTTAAAATTACATATACACCATCCAATGCCTTACTTAACCCCTTGCCACCTGTGTTCATAGGTATCAAATCAAGCATGAAAACTATACTCTACGTCTTTTACATACTAAGACATTAGAAACACCATCATCATCATATCGCGCTGGTAGCACGGATATCCCTGACCCTCTCTCGCCACTCCTCCCTATCGTTCATTGCCCTAGGTAGGTCTTCGGGACAACATCCCGTATCCTCACATAGCTGCTGAATGTATGTTCGTGCTGGTCGTCCTGCTTTTGCGCAGCCATGTGTGGGGATCCATAAGAGTACATCTCTTTTGAGTTCGTCCCTGCTTCTCCAGCAGTGTCCTGCATGTCTGGTTCTTCTAACTTGAATAGTTTTCGTGATAGGGGGCAGGTGGCCATACAGTTGGTGTCTTGTGGGGTGTTGCTGCCAGGACTTGTTCAGGGTTGCACGCAGCATTCTTGTGTAATTGCCATCTAGCTTCCTCTCCAGCCGTTTTGTTAGTGTCCAAGTAGTGCAGCCATATAGCAGTATCGATGTGACCACTGCCTGGAAGAAACTGTGTTTCATTTTATCGGTTAGGTCTAATTTCCATATAATTGATAGCCTATTGATAGCTGTTCATGCTTTCGTTAACCTCGTTTCGATGTCCTTTTCGGTTGATTCGACGCTGCTTCCTAGGTAAGTGAATTTGTCTACTAGTTTAAGAGGGGTTCCTTCTAGAGTGGAGATGTCCCCCGTTTGGTTATAGCACATATATTCCGTTTTGTGTGCATTAACATAGAGGCCTATGCTTGCTGCTGCTCGTTCCAAACTATGCAGAAGTGTTTCGGCTTGGTCAGGTGTATTTGCCAGTATTGCTATGTCATCGGCGTAGTTGGTGTCAGTAATTGTTGTTGCGGGGTACCTTCTGCTACTTTTCTTCATCAGTTCGAAGCCATTCTCTTTGATTTTGTCAATCGATGTTCTAAGTACGTAGTCTAGACAAATGATAAAGAGGTACGGAGCCAGCATGTCCCCTTGTAGTACTCCTGCTACAATGTCGAAGTATTCTGTGTCTCCATCTGGTGATCGTACTTTCACTTTAGTGTTTCTATAGAGAATCGTTATTGCTGCTACGGTTTCTTTTGGTATGCTGTACGCTAGTAGGATTTGTTCCATCTTTTCTCTGTGAATGGAGTCGAAAGCCTTGGTAAAGTCGACAAATATTAATGTCGCTTGTAGGTTCTTTGCCCGTACACCTTCAAGGATTCTACGGATGGTTAATATTTGTGAGGTCGTGGATCTATTTCTTCGGAAGCCATTTTGGTTTTTTCTAAGTATGTTGTCGATTTTGGGTTCTATGTGGTTTCGTAGTAGGGCATTGTAGATTTTGGCTGCTATGGATGTAAGTGTTATGCCTCGGTAGATTTTGGCTAATCCGAGGTCCCCCTTTTTAGGGAAGGGGAGTATGCATCCCTTCATCCATCTGTCTATCGGATTTTGATTGTATACTGCATTGCAGTGTCAGAGCAGTATGTCGTCGAATTGTCTGGTCTTCCATACTTCCGGGGGAATTTCGTCCAGCCCTGCAGCTTTCCTATTTTAAATTTTTCTGAGAACCGAGTCGAGTTCTTCTTGTGTGAACGGTCCTAGTTTAATGTCTAATTGTTTGCTAATTATTCTGGTGATTGGTTCATGTGTTATTTTTGGTGGGTTTCCAAGTAAGTTTTCGAAGTGTTGTTTCCACAGTTTTATTCTTTCTTGTTGGTTTGCTGCTTTCACTTTTGCTTTGGCTGTGTTCTTTCTTCTGCTCACTTCGTTTATTGTTTGCCAGGCTATTCTAGATTGTCTATCTTCCACCGAGTCTCTAATCTTATCTATCTGATTCTAATACAATGGTAGTTTCATAGAATCATGAACTTTTTGCCACATGTAGGATTGGGAGATGTTCTCAAATGATTACATGCTCTGTTGGCCGGATTTAGAATATGCTGACTGTATCTCCTGCAGAGAGGTAAGAGCCCTCCCCAATCAACTGCATCTGATGGTGAGGCTCCAGCTCTGGAGCTCTGGAGATTGTGGAGTATTCCTTTACACAACAATAATTTCTTTAAACATAGGAAATATTTTTATTATTTTAGAATTGCTTTTAGTGATTGTGAGATAGGTGCAATTTCAAGTCACTTCGTATTTGGATATTTATCATCTCTTGTGTTTTTCAAACAAGTTCAATCCTCTTCAACTGACTTTACTGTTCTACTGTTACTTTATTCCACTAAATTCTCAAGTCTAAATATATAGCATAATTTGTGGCAGATATAATACTTTATTTAATGCAAATTTTAGCCAAATAAATTGATCATATTTAAGAAATAATGTGACATTAAGTTTAAAGAATTCCTTTCAAATATTCATATTTGCAAATTTATCAAAAATTTGACCTTGACATAGCTTTCCTGTTTACAAGATTAGCTGATAGCATCATTACTTTTGAATACCGGACATTGGCCTAGCGGTTAGAGTGTTCGCCAATGGCCCGAGTCATACCAAAGACTCAAAAAATGGTACTTGATGCCTCCTTGCTTAATACTCAGCATTATAAGGTACGAATCAAGGGTAAAGTGGAGCAATCCAGGGAAAGGAGTAGCGCCCTCCCCTACACCTTGGTGTAGTAGCTATGGAAAAGGGGATTCTTCGGGTCATCCTTGACTATGGTCGCCAACTTATATAACAATGTACAAATGATAGAAGTCTTTAAATGTTATTGATATATTAACATATATTTGTAACATGATATGGTAAGTTATAAAGAAAGTGAAAAGCTAATTTCTAAGGAAGGGGAGAGAGAAGAAAAAATAAGAAAGAAAAAAGGCAGATATAGAGGCAGGTAGATGACCTCTGAGTGACTTAGGCTAAGGCAGTCAAAGGTTAATGACTGTGTTGGTTGAAAAGGACTAGAGAACTGGAAGTGGATGTTCTTCCCACAGACACCAGGTGGGAGGGAGGAGGTTGACTCATTTTTTGAGGAGTTGCCTGTGAGATAAAGACACACAGTTGAACACCAGCCAAGAAGATGTAAAGAGACAGACGTTTACAAGCCCCACTTTTGGGGGTAGGCTCCAAAAGAGGCTTTACACACTGAAAGTGACTCAGCATGTTAGAAATACTACAGAGAACAAAGAAAATTCAAGATCTGTGCTCTCTCTTTCTCACCATTATATGTTGCTTCTCTTTGCCTAGCTACTGAAGTCAACTCAGCTTCCATTCACTCTTTCTTTCTCCAACAACTACCTATGAACTGTAGTAGTAAATAAACATTTGGGTAGTTAAACAGTTTTGTGCATTTGTCAACTTTTACCATGGGGGATCATAATGGGGTCCTGGAGGTATGAATGTTTATTTAGTACCATTATGTACAACTTATTGTTTGGTGTCATTAGGGTACATATATTCACTCGGAATGAAAATCTATATACATATTGGTTACAATGTCATACAAATATTTGTATATATGTATTTACATAAACCCCTCCGCATAAGCAGGATGTGACACAAGGTCAATTTTTAAGCTGATATTAACAGGTTTGAATTCAGTTTTTGTTTTCTTAGATTGGTTGCCTTACTAAGGTTAAAGAGCCCAGTCTGCCCAACTATTTTTCCTTAGATGGAGGGAAAACAGTAAGATTGATACCATTTCCAAGTACTGTGTGAAATTCAAATGGCTTCATCCAGAATTTTAAATTTGTTCTCCATTTCTTATGATAATAACCATTACATCACAAGCACCTCCATAAGATATTTGTATATAACATGATTATTTGTGTATAAGATACATTGTTTTTCTAGATTTTTCAAGTTAAAAGTTAGAAGGGTGTATTATACATGAAAACTATTTAATGATCTTTATTTCTGGCTACATGGCTCACCATGATGAATGAAAGCCCAAACTGATGTTTACGCTGTTACAGAAATATAACCAATAGAATGTGTGTTTGTTTATAATTTTATTTCTCCAAATGTGAGCTTGTTCTTATTGTAAAATTGTTGCATTTTTCCTAAATACTACATGAATTATATATTTCAAAACATAATGTAAATTATTATTTTTAGTCAGCATGATCTGATAAAAAGTTAAAATGCCAAATTTAGGCTAAATTCAGCAGCTACAATTTCTAAAAATATTATACATGACATATTATACATGAAAGTTTTGTAGTCATAAGTTAGGAGTGCATATTATACATGAATATGTGCTATACATAAAAAATTACAATACATATCAGTATTGGTATATGTATGTATGTGTGTGTGTATTTATAAATACATTAGCTGAAAAATTTATGCAAGAAATAATTACTTGAGTATGATTTTTTGTCTACTTTGATATGTATTATATTTTTCAGATAGATTAATCCAAGAGTTTTTAGATCTTAATGTATAAATTTTGATTAAATAGACGATTTTCAGTGCAGCCTGACCATTGGCTTGGGATGTATTTATGAGTTAGATTACTTTTCTTTTTTTCATTGTTTTTATTGTAAGAGATTTGTGATATTTGTTTTGTTTTTTCTGCAAAAAACAAGTTCTACATTTGGTTAAGAGCATTGATTATGCAGCCAAATGTTTCCTTCTGTTATTGGAATGCTGCCAGGAGCAGCTTCTCACTTTCTTCTCCTGACTTTGGAAATTATTGGAACCAGGATGAATCAGTCCAGTACCAACTTGCAGACTTTTGGTGAAGAGTTTCAATAACATTATTGGTTTTATTCTTAGAATTTAAGTCTATGTTTTCGTTCCACCATTGCATCACTCAAAGAATCTTAGAGTAACCAATTCATTGATTATTCTGTATCTGTCTAGAATGAATTGACTGATTTCTCTCACAAAAAAATTTTATGAGTGACTATTTGTATTTTAGTACCTATGTGTATTTACTTTGTTTTTCTAATTTTTTTTCTACTTCATTGAGTGAAACTATATACATGTACTGCTCTCTCTTGTAGACAAATGAAAAATCTAAATGAATCTTCTGTTTGTTCAGGTGGTACTTTTATTCTTAGTTAGGTACAATTTTATTGCTCATAAAAGTTCGTGTAACATTATTACAACTGTTGTGTGTTATTTTCTGAGTTTCTAGGTTCCCAGGGTCTTTTTATTTATTTAATTGATGAGCAGGCATTCAAAGCCTAATACAAACTTGAAATTAACTGATTTATCCAACATTTTCCAAATATATATACATGTATGTAGCTATCACCTTAGGGTTCACCATAGTTTAGACATGTACCCTTCTCCCCTTTTTGGGTAGATTAACCATTCAATGTGGACAGTGTAAGGGAAACAACTATTTAAAGACCTATATCTGTTAGAAATCCCACAATGCAATGCGATTTCCACCCAGACTAGGATCATTTGTAAGATTTGGAGGGAATTTCATTTTGTAAAGAACTGGATGTTAGTAGTTCCTTGATACCAGTTATGGCGCACAGGTAAATTTATTTTCCTAACTTTCCCAAAGAAGTTTTGGACTTTATAAGACCCCATATTGTAAAAGTATTAATGATTAATTAACCTTTTATTTCAATATTTCATGGTGTTTGATTTGAAACACAATAAAACTAACATTCATTCAAACATCAATCAAGACTTGTATTTTGATTTTCAACCAGAAGAAGCATCAAGGAGCTTCTACAGTATATAATGTCACCTTTTTGTTGGTTTCATAACTAAAAGTTTCCTGTATTATGGATCATACCCATAAGTTTCATATATTAAAGCTACAATCATCAAATGAAACATCATCTGATTGTATCTTCAACATATAGGGGTGAAATATTAATTTCTTTGAGATTTTATCCTCTTTTGCTGGCTAGCATTGGAGCACTTTCTTGATTTAAGAAAAATGTTTTTAAGCAATTTATTTTTCCTATACATATATACGTAATTCAACTCAAAAGCATCTCCAAACCAGAATATCCTTACAATACTCAGTATACAAAAATGTAGAGAAATATCATTATATATTAACTATCACAAAAATATAAGGCAGTGTAATAATTCAGAACTCATGTCTTTGATCATCAGATAAGCTGGTAATCTATGTCTTGAATATATATATATATATATATATATATATATATATATATATATATATATATATATATATATATATGCTATGAAGTAATATAGTTGTTGATTCCACTTTTGGATGAATAGATGATACAAGTAGATTCTTTGGTTACAGTTTAAAGTTATTCAGTCCCATTACAGAAATAGTAAAAGAACTCTGAATCATCCCACTTTTCAAGAAATCTGTTATTCTGCTCACATACAATATCTACCAACTTAATCATCAGAAAGATTTTGATGTCTGTGTAGTCAGATTGACTACATTTATTAGTTATTTTGAATCATGACGAATGAATTATGATTAATTATGATCATCTGTAAGATGACCAGAATATGAACAATGTCGATTTGATAATATAAAGTTTCACAGATTAACCCCTCTTAAGCTATATCTAATTTTAGATTGCTTTACTTTCTCTTAATATTTAGAAATGCTTTTTCATTGAAGTGACCAGTGTGTTGAACGGATGTCGCTCTCTTTTATTCTATAGTTTTATCAATCAATAGAAATTTTCATTGAACAGTTAAAAAAATTAGAAACATGTCTTTATAGTTAAATTTAATGCTGTATGTTATTTCTTCACTGTTCATTAAAGTTTCTTGTTTGCAATATTCATTACTGCTTTTACTGGAATTAATTCCTTGTTGTTTATTGAGTACAATTCTCATTATTTAACTAAAACTGATTTGGAGAAAATGTAAGTTTTATCTTTGCTGTTCTTATTAATAGTTTATCATATGAGGTATGTACAAAAAATAAATAAACATTTAAAGCTGTGCACTAATAAAATGTTTTAGCAAGTTCACGATTGACATGTTGTATAGCACTGGCATTGGCTCTTTATTTAAAAAAACTGTATTATGCCACTAATTAGTATTGGACAAATGTAGGAGAGTTAATGAATGTGCTGTGTGCTTACTTTTTGTCATTTTTTTGTGCTTTTTGATCAATTTGAACAAGGAAGAATCTTTATGCAAGATTGTGTATCAAATTTGAAAAAAAAAAAAAAAATTGAGACATTTTTAATGTTACAAAAGACCTTTGGGTAGATTTGTTATTGGCCTTACATAAAATCTCTTGTGATACCAGCATTTCAAATGAGGAAGTACATCATCCACTAAAGGATATCACAGACCTGGATGATGTTCCTTGTCACTGAATGATAATCACATGAAAAAAAATTGGTGACACACTTTTAACATATTTCCTCTGAGAATAATGATTTTTTAAAGAGGACTCTAAAAAATGAGATTTAGTTTTTTTATCATTAAGGGTTTTTGGACTATTGTCTTCATCTTTATTGCTATTTCCACAACATTTTGGACGATATGTCCTCCGGCCTTCTTCAGGTGTTTGTCGAACTCGGGAACCTTTACAGAACTTTGAACTACGTCCTTTATTGAATCCACAGGGGTGGGGGGTCGCCTGTTATGATTCTGTTAGCCATAACTGAGTACAAGTGTTAAGTATTCCTGTATTGTTACTCACCTGCTGTCAGGATTGAACCTACAACCTTCGGATGATTGTCTACTTTGAAGCTTAGAGAACCAACGCCGATAACCATTATGCTATGTGTCCTGCTGAAAACCCTTAATGATAAAAATCATCAAGCTTCATCTCAGAAATTTAGACAACTGAGATTTAGTTTCTTTTCCTGAAACAAGCAGATATTTTATTTTGACTTTAAGGAGCTTGCTACAAATGAATAAGGATCAAATTTTGTTTAATTTTCATATAAAACTTTTTCTTTTAAAGTGAACAATCAGATATAGTTGAATTTTTTTTATTGATAGTTTTAAATGAATATCATCAAAATGATTTTTTTAATTTACAAAATTATAATTGTAAAAAGTTATTTATGATAGCCAATAGATATTTTTTCAAATTTACTGGCTTTTTTAAGGAAAAAAAAATTAAGATAAATGGAACTCATCATACAAGAAAGCAAAAAAAAAAAAAAAGACAAATTCAAGCAAAGCTTAAATCTATATTCAACTGATCTTTGAGAAGCTTGTCAGATTGTTCATATGAAAACATTAAGGATTTTGTTATTCTGTGGTATATTGAACACCAAATTCTTAAAGGAATTAAGTTGTCAGGAATGTTGGGCCCATTTGTGGCTAAGATTGATGCTTATTTCCCATTGGCTCCACTGGCAAGTGTTTGAATATTGAGTAAGGTCAGGATTTTGAATACAAACTTTCAAAATAGACAGAACATCTCCATTTGAAATATTGATACAACACAATCATCTTAACCTTCAGTGCATTGTGCTTAACAAAACTAAGCTTAGTAAATATTTGCAGGGGAAACTTATTTTGAAAGTGCTACCCATATTTGGTAATGGTTGGTGCTAGGGAGGATATTTAGTTGTTTCTGCACTTTCTAAATTTCAATATTAGCATGAGTATATCTGTTGATACACTAACACTGAATAAATGGAAAAAAAGACTAAAATAGCTGATATAATTCAAGGGAAGATGTTCATTGTCTCCCTACACTTGTATTTATGAGATCATTTAAAAATTAGATTAAGCTGGATCATGAAAAATGCTGAACTTTAGTCTTTCCATGCTTATAAGATTGTAATAATGTAGTCTTAGAATAGTCGTATAAATAAATCCGCATATAACTTACTCTTGGATTTAATTACTGTTTGTTACTTTTGGCTGTACCATTCATGAGTCAGTATGTTAAGTTATATGTTTTAGCAATAATATATGTTGGCTTTTGTGAGAACACATTTCTTTGCATAGGAATTGACATACAGTGATAGTATAATTTATGATGTTCAGAGTTTAGACCTATAGAATGACTTGATGGTATAGAATTTAGTAACTTTTGTAAAATAGCTGGGGAATTTTGGAGAAAGATTATTGTCAGCTAGTATGCTTTCAAGGCAACATTGAAAGTCTTTTAGTGCATCAGTGAATTATTCTGTAAACAGATAGAAATCAGTAAGAATATTTTCTTTAGATAATTAAAAATTCTTTTTTAAATATATGAAAATGATACAAACATTAGTTTACAGTAAGTCAGCAGGGCTTAGAATACATTGGCTGTCTTCCCTGCTGAGTGTCTAGAGCATGACACTAAAGAGAATCTGGTAGTAGGGCTGTAGTTCTGATGCTCTGGGGAGAATGGACTATCCTTTTATTTCTATTATTCCCAGATCCTGTGTGACCTTAAGTGATAGCACTTATTAGTGTCTCATCTATGGGTCAAGTAGATCTATTTTCAAATTATTTGTATTGCATAAGAATATGTGAAACCATTTAACTGTGTGCAAACAAATGATTATTATTAGCTAGAATTATTAATGCGAAATAGGAATAGTTGAAACCATTTAGCTCTTTGCAATTACTTTTATTAAGAACAGGATAAAATTCTACAGGTGCACCTATTCAAGTTTACTAGGGAAAAACAAAATTTCCTGTAATTTTTTTTTGTGATTTGAACTAATGAGACCCTCAAACACACTGCCATTTTTTTAATTTTTAGAAAAAGACCCCAATAATTTTACATTTTATAAGGGTGTTTACTTTCACATTCTAATTCAATGTATAATGATCACCCATTTTACTATTAACACTGAAAAAGACAAGTAATTAAACAGCTTGAATTATTTTAATTTTTACTTTGGTTGGTGGGGGTGTCATTTTTTCTAAATACTTGTTAGGAAATGAGAGATAATCTGAAATGATATGAACATGCAAAAGAACAATTATTAAATAAAAATATGTACTTGAAACCATATAATTGTTTAAACTATGAGTATTAAAGAGGACTACAGAAAACTATACAACTTTGTGCGAACAAATGATTATGGTCAAATAAAAAAATATCTCATGGAACATTAAGAATATAGTCATGATTGTAATTCAACATTTATATATGAATCAAATTTCAGCATTAAATAACCAATGAGGAGTTGATAAATTGAAGAAATAAGCAAAATCAAAAATTGATTGAAGATAGTAACATAAGATTTCAAACATAATGTTCTCTTTTGGAGAAGAAAGAAAATCTCATTCAAATATAACAATTATTTATCAAAAACGTAATCATTATTAAGAATGCTAAAAATCTACAACAAAACAAAAAGAATTTTTGTCGAAAGAATCTGCAGATTTGGGATGAAAAATCAAAGCTTCACCCTGTATTGTACTAGTAAGAAGTGGATAGATTTAACTTGTTTTATCTGCTGTGATTCATTCAGAATTATGTGAGACAATATGAACAGATCTTTTATGTCAACAACCTGAATAAACAAAGCTCTAAAACTGACACGCAAAGAAAAAAAATAGTTTATAATTTGGTCAATAGAAATTGTGTCCTTCAGAATGACAATGCAATTTCTGGTTCAGTAAAATAAACTCAAGAGAAGATCAAATTGTTTTTGTTGTGATATTTTACTCAACTGGATTAGCAACTTAAAATTTCTATTTAATCAAATCAATGTCACTCTTTGTGTGAACACCTTAAAAAATGAAGAAATCAATGTAGGATGATTGAAAATCTATTTATCAAGAATCTCAGATTCTTACCTAGAATAAAAGAATTTGGTTCACAGTGGGTATTTGACACTATTATCTTGGGAAATAAATTTGTTGCACTTAAATATTTTTTAATTATGATGTTAAGTTTACTTCTTGAATAATATGATAAAAATAAGGATAATTGAGATATATCTAATTGTTATACAAATATAGATTTTCAATTTGATGCTAACCTCTTTGCTGAACAGTTATGCAAAATAAAGTATTTGATACTTGATATTGCTGGCTAATAGCTATATTTATGCTCTCAGTCTGTTGGTAAGGATAAGAATATGCTGACTGTATCTCCTACTGAGCAATCCAATTCAGTTTCTTTGGTTAATGACATATCAACCATCACAGGTTATTTAATGCAAAACCCATCCTTGTAGAAGAACAATAGTAGTACTATTTAACCCATATTTGTGGGGAGATAAGGGAGTTCATACTTTTCCTCAGGATAATAATAGTCTGAAGTGAACATAGTTGCATCACTGGAATTTGAACCCGTTTAATGCAATGTCACAGTTCAGCACATTAACCACTTTGCTCAAGAGACCCCTCCTTGCAAAGAAGCAAAACTACCTCAAAATGTGGAATCTTCAGTATGACATTCAACTGCATTTGTAGCTCTGAAGAGCATGTTGTACCCTTTCATTACTCTCAGATCCACTTTAAGGGTCAAATAGATCTTAGTGAAAACTATTTATATTAGATAGAATAATTTATATCATATAACTGTGTCCAAAAACTTTTAAGAAACTAGAAAAAGAATGTAAATATAATTATACTATGTATGCAACTCCCTAACTTCTGGGCATAAAATAACTCCAAATGGGCAAAGATGCCATTAAAATCATTCAATCATATTCATACTCTGCATGATCTCATAATAAACTGATTTAATCCCTAAATGTATGAAAATATAAATAATAAAAAAAAAAGAAATGTACTTTGTTAACTTTTTCAAAGAAGAATTTTAAGGTGAGACTTCGTCATTTAAAAGTAAATCTGAAAGCACATTGAGAATCCAGTGGCCATGAAGAGATGATGGAGTCAGGTATAACTAATCATGGAGGAAGGAGAAAAAAAGGATTCATCAACACCATTTGAATCAAGTCAGAATAATAGAGAACAACAAAGGAGAATACAGCAGTAAAAAAAAAAAAAAAAGAATTATCATATCTGTAAGACTCTGATAACCTCCTCCATAGGCCATTAGGTTTAAGGTTAAAAACTTCCAGCACCTGATTTATTGTATATGAATAGTGTTTTATTATGACTTCAAAAATACATTCGAGGGGGGGGGTCCCCAAGGCAAAATGGCTAACATGCTGGGCTTTGATATCATAGTAAGTATTTTCAAGCTTCAGTCATGTTATTACATTTACTTTTGAATTAATGCCCTTCAAAAAGATATCCTTATTACCCCAGCTGAATGTTAAATAGTACCACTACTGTTCCACAAGGACGGCTTTAGTATTAATTATCCCAAGAAACAAAGAAATCAAACCAAACCAAAAATACATTTTAACTATCTGAATCATCGAAGAATATAAAGCATGATTTAATATTAATACTGTTGTATAGTGGCTCGTACCATGTGACTTCCAGTATCGCAGAGGTATAAAGGAAGTCCTGTTTCTTAAGCACGAGGGTTCTGCAAGATCTTGGTCAGTAGTAAGACCAACTTCAGACATAACACCAACAGCATGAGACTTATAATATTTGTTGGAGTGTACCACTTCAGTTAATAAATAATTAACTCTTTATTTCACTGTGTATCTCTTCCTTACTACAATACAACAAATAAAATTATATCTTTTCAACAAGATTTTAACCTCTGAACAGTTAGGTAGCATAAAGTATTTCTTTCTTGATATTGTTTGCCAATAACTATGTTCATGTCCAGAATGATGTCATATATCTTACATGTTTTATTGATTTAATAACAAAGTGTATGCAGATATAAATAGTGAAAAAAAAACAACTTAAATTGAAGAACTGTAGTAGACTTTTTTTTCAATAGAAGTTTTCTATATGTTTATGCAAACATTGCTAATGATAAAGTGCCTAGGGATATACAGTTAATTTCATGAACACTGCTGCTAAAAAGTTTTTTTTTTTTTTCAAAAATAGAAAGAGGGAATAAAAAAAGTTAACTTTCTGCCTTTGAGCAATTTTCTTTGTTAAATCAGAAAGTGAGGAATTTAAGTTCTTATTTTTTTTTATTATTATTGTTAGTTTTGAAGTAATGTATGCTAATTTAACACACATGAACAACAGGATACATGCATATATATATATATATATATATATATATATATATATATATGTGTGTGTGTGTGTGTTTGTATGTTATTTTGTATATGTGTGAGTGTGTATGTGTGTTTGTTTTTGCATATTCTTATATATGTGTGTGTGTGTATATATATATATATATATCTTTTGTGTGTGTGTGTGTGTGTGTGTGTGTGTGTCTTTGTATGTTCTTGCACATATGTATGTGTGTCTATACACACATACATATGTGCAAGAACATACAAAGACACACACACACACACACACACACACACACACACACACACACACACATATATATATATATATATATATATATATAGTGTTTTTGTATGTTCATATTTATATATGTGTTTGTATGTTCTTTTGTGTGTGTGTGTGTGTGTGTGTGTGTGTATATATATATATATATATATATATACAGAGACGAGAAAGAGTGATTGAATGTAAGTATAAGATTTAACTATATTTAATATGCATATATTTTCAGAAACGTGGGAAATCGAAATGAATTTATTGCTCAATTATAGCTTTTTAAATGCTTTAGGCTTCTATGTTCATATATGTATAGAAAAAACTGAGTATATCCATGAAAATAAGAAATTGAATGTCTCTATTGAAACATTTTTGTTGGTATTTTTGGGGGTATGGGAATTATATACACACTTATATGCACTAAGAAGTATATATATATATATATATATATATATATGGCTTTCTCGAATATATATATATGTATATATACACAAGCATTGTTTCCGTCAAAATCATTGAAATTATTGATCAAAGTATAGTATATATATTGTTAGACAAAATCTTATTATTTCAGAGTCTAGAATCAAATAATTTCTGAAAAGCTAATATGAAATTAAAAAAAAGAAGTCCAGTATAGAGTTGCTTATTTTCATTTTTAAAATTGGAAAGGCACTTTGCATTATACCCATGAGTGTGTATGTGTGTGTACAGAGAGAAAGAATGATAAATATTTAATTTGATGTAATTAAAATTAGTAAATTTGAAGGACATCTGCAGAATTGAAGCTTTGATTCAAGATAATAGAAAATGCATTCTTCATTACCCATGAATTAGTCTATGAAAAGTTGGGATATTAGTAACTAGAATCTTATTGGGCTTTTGAGATGAGTATTTATAGCCTCTCACACTTCTGGGAGAAGTGTATCAATTACTATGATAACTATGAAGAAAAGTAGTGTAGTGATGCTGATAACATATGCACAATGTTTGTTTGAAAAATTAATAAGCATATTAGTACCTTACATTTGAGAAAACCCTCTTATATATGCCAGTATCTGAATCATTGTATATCAATCAATTTCTCTGTATATATATATATATATATAATGTTTGATGCAGTACTTATAATTTATTAATAGAAATGAGTGTATGTATTTACACAACCGCTGTACCATAAGCAAAATGTGATGCACAGTCAATTTTTAAGTGATGTCTAACTACTCGTCTTTAATTGGAATCATTTTGAGATGAGGTTTCTTAATCTGAGAATTAATTTTTATTTATTGCGGACTTTTTTCCTCATCTTGATAGGTTTTTTTTTTTTGGTGTTGTTTCTTCTTTCACTACGTTTCGGCCAAATTTCACCTCTGTTCCAGGTGAGCATTGTCAGAAGATAGCGGTTTCAAATCCTACCCAAGCTGGCTAGAGGTTTACTTGGTCAAAAAAAAACGTGGTGCGATAGACAACAACTATGGAAGGCAGTAATTACTGGGGATACGGTTACAAGACTCAGCATTCCTATCCGAGGTCGCGGTAAATCACCTGAAGAAGGCCAGAGGTGAAATTTGGCCGAAACGTAGTGAAAGAAGAAACAACACAAAAAAAAAACTACCAAGATGAGGAAAAAGTCCGCAATGAATAAAAATTAATTCTCAGATTAAGAAACCTCATCTCAAAATGATTCCAATTAAAGACAGGTACAAAAATTCGGTACGGACCCGACCCTGGAAGAACAGATAAGGATTTATAAGACCAAAAAATCCATCCTTGATCACCCTTCGGGGCCTGTGGCGCAGCGGATAGAGGCGTTGAGTCTCTGCGGTTCCAGGTGAGCATTGTCAGAAGATAGCGGTTTCAAATCCTACCCCAAGCCGGCCAGAGGTTTACTTAGTCAAAAAAAAACGTGGTGCGATAGACAACAACTATGGAAGGCAGTAATTACTGGTGATACGGTTACAAGACTCAGCATTCCTATCCGAGGTCGGGGTAAATCACCTGAAGAAGGCCAGAGGTGAAATTTGGCCGAAACGTAGTGAAAGAAGAAACAACACAAAAAAAAAACCTACCAAGATGAGGAAAAAAGTCCGCAATAAATAAAAATTAATTCTCAGAAGTCTAACTAGTTTGAATTCAGAGTTTTCCTTCTTCAAGACCAGTTGCCATACCAAAGTTAAAGTACCTAGTCTGTCCTACTATTTCCCTATAGCTGAGTGGGGATGATAGTTGGATTCATGCTTTTCCTTGCTCGGTCGGCTGGGGCTGTAGATTACACAGATTGCTTCTCTGAAGAGGGGTGAGACCCCCCCCCCCTGAATGTCCTGAGGGTGAGGTTCCAGTAATACTGGTGCTTTGGGGAATGTGGAATACCCCTTCATTGCCATTGCTTCCAGGTGCACTCAGGGTGGTAACACCTGATAAGGGTCCTATCTATGGGGCAAATAGAACTGAACGATGGTTTGAGTTTACTGTTTTTCGCATTTAAACTGTGTATCTATACTAAACTGAATTGTTTAAAGTAGAACTGTTTTGACATTATTTAAACTGCATACTTATGCTAAACTGAATTGCTTGAAATAGAACTGTTTTAGATTCTAAACTGTGTACTTATGCTAAACTGAATTATCTGAAAGAAAACTGTTTTGACATTAACTCTTTGTATAGCCCAGTTGGCTGGGGCTTTAGAATACACCGACTGCACCTCTATAGAGGGGTAAGCCCCCCCATGAGGTGTACTGGATATGACACTAAACAATCTGATGGTGAGGTTCCAGTAATGCTGGAGCTTTGGGGAATGTGGAGTACCCCTTCATTGCCATTGCTTCCGGGTCCACTCTGGCTTTGAGTGGTTATAACTGATAGGGCTCTATCTATGGATTAAATAGAACTAAACTGCATACTTATGCTAAACTGAATTGTGTGAATTAGAACTGTTTGACTAAACTGAATTACTTAAAATAGAAATGTTTTTGACAATTAAACTGTGTACTTATGCTAAACTGAATTGTTTCAAATGGAATTGTTTTTGACATTGAAACTGTACTTACACTAAACTGAATTGTTTAATATAGAACTGTTTTGACATTTAACCATGTAAACAAAATCTATACTAAACTGAATTGGTTAAATTAGAACTGTTTCAATAAACTGAATAGCTTGAAATAGAAATGTTTTTGATAATTAAACTATGTACTCATGCTAAACTGAATTGCTTGAAATAAAACTGAATATTTGCATAAAAATGGATTTGGCATTAAATAGCCTACAAAGGTTGATACGCCATAAAACCTAACCAACCAACCAACCAACCAACCCTTTCCCCAAGAGTATTAGCATTATGGGAAATGTAAACAGCCTTGTGTACAATTTGAACTCAGGTCACAGAGTCCATTCCTTATGATGATAACATTGTCATGTGCACCTAGAAATGTGTAAATGTATATAAGTATACATTACGTATAGGAAGACAAATACATAAAGAATGCAGCCTGCTAATATTCAAGTATGAGACTATGTATTTGTATATATATTCTTCTTGAAGATATAGTAAAACAGAATTCAAAATTTTGAGTTTTTTATCCAGATGAAATATGTATGACTGTATTTTATATGATTCTACAGATAAAATCTGAAAGTATGTTCTGCCAAAAATATGTACTTATTCGTTAATGGAATCTTTAAAATTGTTTTCACCTTTTGACACAAGCCCTATTTTTGAATATGATAGCTTGCTGAATGTATTTCATAAAACTGACTTAATCAATAACTATAGGCAATGTAAAAAAAATTAATGAAAGATTTTAATTTTTCTGTGTATACATTGAAGTAAAAATTAATTCAGTTTTCACAGAATGAAAAAAAAAAGAATATAACTCTCTGTCTTAAACAACCAAATGCAAATAGTTTTAAATTTGAAGCTCAAATGACATTCATTTAACTGTGAAAAGAAGGATTAGAATCTTATATTTTTTTAATGAATGGATAAAACTTTTTTTTATTCTTTTTTTCTTACATTAAATCTTCAATTAAACTTTTTAGAATAACAAAAGTACAAAAATGGTGATCTACAGTAAGCGAATAAATTGTGATTTATGAAAATAAATATTTTTAAATGAATTAGATTTTTCTTCTCCCAGTGTCTGAGAACGAAAATGAAATATGAAGGTAAATGTCAAATAAATTTTTGAAATAAAACCTACAAACAGGCCTCTTAGATTGATGTGGAACATCTATTTTTTTAAAATGATTTATTATCTGTTTTTTTTTTATTTTTCCAGTGTTATAGAAATATTAATTTTTGATATGTGCTTATATTGTTTTTCTCTATAGATAAAAAAAAAATCTGTATTTATTTAGTTTTTAAAAATTAGATTCATGTCATGTTTACTTGATATTTTCTTGGAGTTATTCCAGGTACTTGTCAGCTCTTTTGCTAGTTCACTGTGATGTATATCTCACATATTTTATCATAACATTTCTTGATAGAATTTCTAAAAAGATATCTGTTGCAGTTAACTCTTGTTTCTATATATAATTATTTGCTCTCATAATTGATCTCTTGTTATGATACATGTATTATTTGGAAATGTTGAACACTTATCAATAGCCCCTGGGTTAGATATACTTTCTCTTGATCAGCATTCTGATATTCAAGAGGTTCAGGGCAACTCAAATAGCTTTCCACATCTAAAAAAGTTTCCTGGAAGTTATTAAAATACTTATTTTTTTCCAGTTTTATAGTGATTTTTATGAATATAAATAAGGGTGCAGATAGCATTCTATGCATCTGTAGTTGGGAATATAAAGGTGATACTCTCTAAAAGTAAGGCAGAAATAACATTGAAAAGCAATAATCTGTAAAGAGACTACGAAAGTAAGCATGACTGATCATGTGTGAGAAAAGAAAAGAGGTTGCCAAACCTGGTGAATTACTCAGAATAATAAAGGATTAAGATTATTGGAGAATAAGCTCATTGAATGAAATGGTACACAGGATAGGCTTCTCTTAGTAGGCCTTGCATAGAATTGAAAATCATACATGGAACCTTTGGTGAGAAAATAACAAACATACACTTTAAAACTCAAAAATTCACCAGATGATTGTCATAGAAGTGTTATTTAAATTTAATCAGTTTAACTGGTGTTCAAACTAGTCCCAAATGGGTCCCAACTAGCATCCAGTTGGCAGACAAAAATAAAACAGGCTGTTATTCAATACAGACACTGGTATTTGTTGAAACCCCACCCTACCCAACCTTGTATGTGTGAGTATGGCACATGAGCTTTTTTTTATTGTGGGAACCAGTTGCAAGAATGTTGCTCACACATGCCTGGTGGTTTCAAAAATGCCTTGAGCCTCATAGGCAATCCTCTAAAAAAGAGTGTCTCAGGCACCTGAAAATAAACCTAAATCTTCCGGAGAGGGTTAGAGCCAGAGGGGATAGCTTCCTAAAACACATGGAGTATATATCTTTGTACACATGACATCAATGCCAGCTTCCCAGAATCCATGTCAGATGGCCTCAACCGACTACCACCAGAACCAAGACACACCAGACCTGATCCTAGTACTGGGGAACATGGCTGGACAAAGTGTTTCTTAGCCCAATAAGCCAGACTGTAACAAAATACAGACTCTGCAGTTACTCTTAAATTGAAGCCAATATTTATGCACAAACATATCCACCCAAAGAACAGCAACCAATTGTAAACCAGGCAACTGGCTGGCCCATGTGCACTCAGTAGAATGTCCCAATTTGCCATAAAATAATACTCCTCCTTCAGGTATTCAGTTTTAGATTCAAACAAACTTGTTACACTGCCGAGTGCTGACTCTAACATTTTGCCAAACTCCATTGTTTAACAATTTTATCTGATAGAAAATGCATCTTGACAATGACTTCATATTTAATTGCAGTATCATTGTTTCAAGTGCTAATGTATTTAAAAAATTCACAATCATTATAAACACGATCTCAAACAGATCTCCTATTCCAATAAATAAGACCCTAACAGGTACTATTACTCCAGGACCAGGAGTAATGACAATGAAGAAGTGACTCCACACTCTCCATAGCTCTAAAACTGGAGTCTCACAATCAGATGCAGTTTAGTGTCATACCCAGGACACTTTTTTTGAAAGGTATTACTCCTTTGCAGAAGGTACAGTCAGTATATTATAAGCTCCACCAATATGACCATCAATTCCTGAATGTAACTCAGTGGAAGGAACAAAAGTAGCTTCCTATGAATTAATCAACCAAAATGAGATGTCACCTAATGTTGACAGTAGAATGAAAATTAAAGATTTGGTTGAAAATTCTGAGGACATTCTTGGGTGTGATTGGTACCTGAAGACTACAATAACCAAATCTGATAAAAGAAAACACTGATATTCAAACAGCTTTATTCCACTTAGGAACTTACCTTGTATCACATCCTACCCATAGCAGAGGGGTTGGGTAAATACATACCCTTTAAGAAGGCACACTTACCATCAGTTATTGTTGTAGGAAATGGAATCAGTGACCAGAGTTCAAATAGACTATTTGCATTTCACTTTGGAAAAGGCATGAATCTATTTTTTCTTCCTGCTATGGTCAAATAATAGGGTAGACTAGGTTCTTTAGCTTTGGTTAGTCAACTTGGCTTGGAGAAGAAAAACTCTGAATTCAAACCAGCTTTACTCCACTTAAAGATTATCTTTGTGTTATATCCTGGCTTTGGCAGATGGATAAGGAGAATACACTGAGATAATTAAGATAAGGTGACTTGTCTAAATAAATGTCTAAAGTTAGGTAATCATTGCAAAAAGTGTGAGTTGATATCTAAGCTAGAAAGGAAACCAGTTTGAGAAATAACACATTATAAACACAAATCTATTGTTTCTTTTCTTTTTTTAAATATTATTTTCAGATAGCTGTCTGATACACTTATATTGACAAAGATTTACATCCATATATACAAACATAGCGTTTTAAAGAAATGTTAACATTTCTATAGGAATTCTTTTATGATATGATTTTTATGTCTCCACCCTCCCAATCAATAAATATTTAGAATCATCCTTAGGTGGTCAATGAATACCTGTTCTGTTTTTCTAAAAGATACTTCCATAGAAATATTAACATTTCTTTAATCCCATGTGGAAGATTCCAAGAATATTTTCACAGAAATTGTGAATATGTGGAGGCTATTTCAATTTATATCATAAAGGTACACCCATAACACATCTTTTTTAATCAACCTATATATACCCACTATACCACATAAAAGATAAACATATTAATCACAGAAAATTGATATCACCAAATCTAGAAGGGTGGGTTCAAGTCATTTAGAACTGATTTGCTTTAAATGTGGGATAAAATAAAAGTTCTTTGTCATTTCCAGTTGTTTTCATAAAGTATAATTAAAAAGAACTACTCTGTAAATAATGCAAAAGCATTTAGAAATATTAATCAATCATAAAAGGTTAACAAACCCCAAAATTGAATTGAAATAACGCTTGGGAAATGTCCAAGGTCTTGCATCTAAAATACAGAGAAAAAATTGAGCAAAAAAGACCATTTAAGATATTTAAAGTGGTTTGAAGAAATATGTGGAAAAAAAAAAAAAAAAAAAAAATCTTTTCCTAAATTGTGACTCTTCAAGCCAGTGCCATCAAGATCATTTTTATGTTGTAATCTCAGAAATTGAAATTTCTACATTTGTTAAAATGAAAGCAGGAAAAAGTAGGTGACTAAGAAAACAAAGAAAACTTTGTTTTTGAAGATATTTTACCGAGGTTGAAATGAACACATCTATAAATTGTTTATGAGGAAATAGAAGTTAAATGGAAAATGTCAGATGTATAAGATATTTTATTGTTTTAAAATTTCAGATTACTTTTGAATCTTAACAAATTTTGCTTTTAAAGTTCTCCAATATACTTCTATGACATTTGTATATTTTACATGACTTTTCACAGTGCTGTATACCTATGCTTGTCATTACAGATGTGCATATAAGTTTTCACATGTTTAGAAAATTAAATACGAATAACAGATATACACACACACACACACACACACACACACACACACACACACATAACTTGGCTGGGAATCTAAGGAGATATATTGTATTAAAAATGATTCCTTTTATAGCAGAACACTCCTGGAAAATATATTATTTTATGAAAATTTTAATAAAAAGTTTAATCTTTTTAGAGAGAAAATTTCTGTCTGCCATATTGAACTGTTGCGAGGTTTTTGTTTTGTTGTTGCTTTGTCAATAAATATAATACTGGTCGTATATATCACGTAGAACACAAGTGAATTTTCTTGTAGAATTATACAAAATATTCAAAGCTCAACAAAATTTCATTTACAGTTAAAACGTTATGACAAACAGTAAAACAACATCTTTGAGATTTCCTTTCCAGTTGTGAAATGAGAGTGACAATGTACAGTTTAAAATGCAGTGAGTATTTTCACAATTTACGTCATATTGTCTAATGTATATTAAATAACTGGTTCTGCCGTCTTAATTTGTTTCTTGAAACACAAAATCTATAGGAACAGTTGTCAATTTTGATAAATCTAAAAAATATATTTTTAAGATATCATCAAACTATATCAAAAGTTGGTGTGTTGGTTCATGTCGTATTCCCTCTCTCTTGCAATATAAATATGTGCGTGTGTGTGTGTGTATATATATATATATATATATATATGATTAATAAGTTTTCAACCTGATATATAGTTTTTAGTTGAATTTGTATCTGAAATGTTAGCTATTAAATCTAAATGATTAATTTTCACTTATGGAGTAAGATTATTGATAAAAAAAGGACATTGAAAATGAGGATTTTTTTATATAAAACAATATTTTTTTTTATCATTAGGTTATGGCCTTATTGATGTATTTCTGTAAAAGTTTGTTGCAGAAATTACCATTGCTATTTTTTTTATAGAAGGTTGGAGAATTCTGAGATGTGTCTGAAGTTTACTTCCCTGTTAATTATTATGTATATAATCAGCCAACTGTAGTACATCATTTATTAATCTTAGGAGCTGCTTGTGGTTACCATCATAGGAAATAGATCTTGTGAACCAAGTTCAAATCCTGGACAAGGCAGTTTGCATTTCACATTGTGCTAATGCCATTGAGAAAGTTATGAATCCAACTATCCTCCCTACAACTATGAGTAGTCAGTTAGACTGAGCTCTTGAATTTTGGAATGGTAACTGGTCAAGCAGAAGGAAAACTCTGAATTCAAACCTGTTAAACTTTGCTTAAAAAATTGACCTTTTGTCACATCCTGCTTATATAGAGAGTTTGAGTAAATAAATATAAACCTAAGGAAAAATTTAGAATCTAGAAAAATGAGATCCTCATGCTATTCATTAACTTCAGTCAATGCGCTATTCATTCTTTTGTCAAAAATTTAGAGATCTCTTTGATGCTCAAAATTTCATTGACATCTTCATAGTGTCAAAGGCAGAATTGTACGCCAAGATGAAATTTGAAGACTGTATGTTCATAAAAAGTCAAGGAAAATATTATAATGATTGATAAATAAATGTACTTACTATTAACTAAATGTCAGAAAAACCACTGAAAACCATTGTACTCACCTGATATGAATTTCATATGTGTATATATATATACATAAAAGTATTTTGTAATTTGCTTGAAGCATTACGCAAATTATTTTATTATATTGTATTGCATTAATTTTAAGGGCTATTGCAATGTGAAATAATAATTATTTGAGTCTAATTAATTTCAGAGTAAAAACTTCACCGTCAGAGCCTTTTTTTTTAAATGAACACGATATTAGATGTTCAAATTTTTTTTTAGACTCAAATATTGATTATTTCACATTGCAATAGCCCTCTAAATTAATACAATATATATATATATATATATATATTGAGAGAGAGAGAGATAACTCAGTATGAAAAGCATAGACACAGAGTCAGTGGCGCTTGGTGACGGTCAGTTTCTTGCCTCTGTAATCATCAGTCTATCAGCTCTTGGTCTAATGACTGGATAGGCAAGAAACTGGCATATACCAACCCCTATTGTATGCTATTCATATTTAGATTCCATTTGTTCTATCACTAATTGGCTTAGTGGGCTGGAGCGGTAGATTACACCAACTGCATATCTGCAGAGAGGTAAGACTCCTCGAACAAGTGTCCTGGTTATGGCACTAAACAATCTGATGATGAGGCTCCAGTAATGCTGGAGCTTTGGGGATTGCAGAATATTCCTTTATTACCATCATTCCCAGGTCCGCTCTGGCCTGGAGTGTTAGCACCTGATAGGGTCCTATCTATGGGTTAAATAGAACTGTTTGACATTTAAACTGTATACAAACAAATGACTTATGCTTAACTGAATTGCTTGAAATAGGATTGTTTTATCATTTAACTGTGTGTAAACAAATGACTGATGTTTGATTGAATTGTTAGTGATACATAGCAATACTTAGAACCATTTAACTTTGTTGACATGCTAAACTGAATTGTTTGAAACAGAACTGTTTGATCATTTAACTGTATGTAAGCAAAAGACTAATGTTTAATTGAATTATTAGTGTAAATAGCAATACTTGGAAACATTTAACTATATGCTAATATGATTAATTTTAAACAGAATTATTCATATGAGATAGAAATATGTGAAACCATTTGGCTGTGTACAAAAAAGTGTGACGAGGCTCGTTTAAATATATTATCTACAAAATCTGTTTAGAAATCATATATCTAATTTTTATGCATAGAAAATATTTGGCATTAAATAACCTACAATGGTTGATATGCCATCAAACCAAACCTATCAGTAATACTGAGCAATCTTTTTATAAGTATTGCAAGCCTATTACTATATATATATATATATATATGCAGACAGATCAACAAATATATATATATATATATATATATATATATATATATATATATATATATATATATATTTGTTGATCTGTCTGCATATATATATATATATATATAATATATATATAATTATTGATCTGTATGCATTTGAACATCACAATACCAATACCAAAATAGGTCCTTTTATTAAAGGAAAAGCAAGGCAGAAATTTTGTTCTATACAAAATATGAAGTTGCATGTCATTATATGTTCATAATTGCTTTTCTGTATTGAAGTAGTGAAAGATAGCAACATGCTTTTCAAGTCAATGAGATGTTTTCTTATTCATCTGTATTTTAGGCACTGCTACAATTTCTATCATAGGGGAACAAAATTGAATAAGTATTGTTTGAATTACATGTATTATTAGCTTAGGCTTAAAGAAGCATCAAATGAAATGATCTGTTATAATTTCTGTCAATTTGTATATAAAGATAATTTGAAGATTTTTATGTTATTTAAAAGCCTCAGTCAAGGTTGTCAATGGGTGTAACAGTGTTTTGTTGCTGCTACCTGAGTTTAGAAAGTTATTGTCAAGCACTTTGGTACACAGTAAGTTTTTTCTGTGGTCATTTGTTAAGATCTCTGATGATAAAGTAGGGCATAAGGACAATAGGCTCATACCTTTTATGAGGGCATTTGTATGAAGAGGACAAAAGTAACTGTATGTAAGAACCATCATGCAACCTTCCTCCTCCTCGTTAATATATCATACAGCTGGTCTTTGATTTAGTTTAGCTTTTTATATTCAGTTATCTTTGCTTCTTAATGTAATAAGACAATAAGAAATTTACCTTTCATCTATCTTTCATTATATATATATATATATATAACTGAAAGTAATTCCATTAATTGGCCCTTTAGAATGTTTTATCTTTCTTTACTGGTTGATAGATTCAAATATATATATATATATATATATATATATATAGATACACACACACACACACACACACACACACATTAATTTGATACTTTTAACTTTGAGCCAAAGGCAGTTCCTCTTGCCATTCTTTTGATTGAGGACACACATCTTTAACTGGTGATCACATGAATTGATCATAACCTTTGATTAAATTCTCATAAAATCTATGAATTTGCATTTGACTACTGTAGATCTAGACAATGATGTTAATACATTTTGGAAACATGAAATTAAAGCATTGTTTGTCTTATTTCTTTATAAAAGTAAAAAAAAAATTTTTAGCATTGTAAATTGGAAAGAAAGCTTTGTGACAACTTGCACTTTTACTTGGGTTTTTGATAATATCATTGCTTTCAGTCATATCAACCAAAGTAACAATCAAAGTTATTTCAAGTAAGTCAGTTGTTTGTTTGATTCCTTTCTATTGGGCATAAAATTATAAAAAATTACATTTTTTATGAATATGAGAGACCATTCATTTGATTATATTCATGGCTATATGAAAAGTTATGCATGTATGCAATATTTGCAGGAGTGACAGTAACTAAACTCGTATGAATTTAACTGCTGTTTGACTTGGGCACTGGACTTGAAGTTGTCATAGCAAAATGAATTAAGACCATTTCTTTTCCTTAGGAACAAGTTAAACTAACTAGACTATTCAATTATAAAAGGTGTTCAGAATTTTTTCTCAGTGATGAAGAAAATCAAATAATGTTAATATATTTACCCAAACTCTCAACTATGGATAGGATGTGACACAAGTTCAATTTTTAAGTGGTATAAAGTTGGTTTGAATTCGGTTTTTCTTCTCTTAGACAGGTTGCTTAACCCAAGCTAAAAACATAGTCTGCCCTACTATTTCCCCAATAGCTGGAGGATAGAACAGATAGATTTATGCCTATCCTAAGGGTATTATTATCCCAAGGAAAGAATGTGCAAATCAAAGTTTGGTGAGTGAATTAGATTTGAGCATGTGTAACTTGTTTAATCTATCTGAAAACAGGAAAATAATCCCAACATATGCTAAATTTGTCAGTTTGTTGACTGGATAATCATATTCACTCTTTCATTGGTTAGAAAGCAATTATTATTGGAATTAAGATTTCTCTTGTACTTGGCTTCTCTTTTTGCACAGAGCTATACTTGTAATAGAAATATCAGAAAACAGGTTGTCTACTTAATAATAATGATAATAAATAACCAAAAACAACACATATGAAAAAATTAGAACACTCAGAGAAAAGGAAACATACAAATACTTCAGAATATTGGAATCTGACATCATCAAACAAGTAGAGATGAAAGAAAAAAATTAAAAATGAGTATCTCAGGAGAACAAGAAAGCTACTCAAAACCAAACTATATAGTAAGAACTATATGAAAGGGATAAATACCTGGGCTGTCCCTCTTGTAAGATACTTGAGACCATTCTTGAAGTGGATGAGGAGACACAAAAACTAAAGATGATGCATAAGACCTTACACTCCAGAAATGACGTTGATAGACTATGTGTGTCAAGAAATGAAGGAGGAAGAGGACTAACCAGCGTCCATGAGAGCATTGATACAATGACTTGAAGACTACAAAGAAAAGGGCAGACGAAGACTGATTACAGCCACCAGAAACAATTCAGACAACATGAGGATTAACAGAATGAACATAACTAGAAAACAAAAATGGGAAGAAAAACAACTGTACGGACATAAAATCAGGAAACCTTTAGAGAGAAACTGAATTTTTCTAATAGCAGCTCAAAACAATGCCATAAAGACCAATCATATCAGAGCAAGAACAGATAAGACACAACAAAACAGCAAATGTAGATTATGTGGTGATAGCCAAAATGATCAGTCTCATAATAAGCAAATGCTGCAAACTTGGCCCAAAAGAGTATAAGACTAGACATAACTGGGTAGGCAAGGTGATCCACTGGGAATTGTGAAAGAAATTTAAATTTGACCATATGAACAAATGGTATATACTTAACCTAGAATCTGTCCTGGAGAATGAGACACACTAACTCCTCTGGGATTTTGAGATACAAACGGATCACTTAATCTGAGCCAGACAACCAGACCAAGTAATAATGAATAAAAAAAATGAACTTGCTGAATTGTGGACTTTGCTGTCCCAGCTGACCACAGAGTAAAATTGAAAGAAAGTGAAAAGAAAGATAAGTACCTCGACCTTGCTAGGAAATTGAAAAAACTGTGGAACATAAAAGTGATGATGATACCAATTGTAATTGGTGCTCTTGGTATAGCCATTGAAGGATTAGTACAAGGACTGGAGGACTTGGAAATAAGAGGAGACCACCCAAAGAACAGCATTATTGAGATCAGCCAGAATACTGGGAAGAATCCTGAAGACTTGAGGAGAATTGCTGTCACTCAAACTACAGTGAGAAACCATTAGCTAAAGCTGGTGTGAAAAACTTGAAAAGAAGTAATTAATGATAATAATAGAAATAAAAAGCATTTTGTGAGATTAAACATTATACTTGTGAAGTTTCAAAAACTAAAAGAAATAAGTTTATGCATCAGCAACCAATTCTGATATTGTTTAATCTTATGCCTGTTTAATGACAAAAGATATTAGGCAACTGTTTTTTTTCAAATTGTTGAATAGTTTCTTTGTTTGAATAAGGTTTGAGTCTGTTATCAGTTATAAGAGGTACTTGTGGTGTAACAGTTATCATCCAAGGAAATGGACTCAGCAATTTGAGTTCAATTCTTGGATCATGTTGTTTGCATTTCACTATTACCATTGGGAAAGGTATTAATTCAACTTTTTTCCCTCCAGTTATAGGTGAATGGTAGGGCAGATTGAACCCTTTAATCCTAATATGACAATTGGTCTAGCAGAATGAAAACTTTGAATTCAAACCGGTTGTAGACTTGGAGAAGAATGGGTTCCACTTGCCTATTCCTGTCTAAGAGACACTCCATGAGAAGTGCCCCTAGGACCAAACCAGGTCACAAAACCTGTGATGATGATGAATGGTTATTATAGGGAAGATTTGGTCATCAAAATGTTTGGGTCTTGATTATTATATTAAATTTTATCCCCAATACATATAATAAAACAAGCTTTTCATGTGTTTTCGAGCCCATTCGGTTGGGGCTATAAAATACACCAACTGCATCTCTGTAGAAGAGTATAAAACCTCCTCAATGAGTATCCAAGATATGATGTTAAACTGCATCTGATGGTAAGGCTCCAGTCCCAGAGCTTTAGTAATGTAGAGTACCTATTCACTGCTTCATCCAGTTTGTAGGAGCTGTAGAATACACTGACTTCACCTCTGCAGAGAGGTAAGAACTCTTCCCAATGAGGCCACCTGTTGGCCAGAGGTGGCAACCCATGACTCTTAAGGATGGGATCCTGCTGGTTGAGCAGTACTTGACCTGGCAATCAAGTGGTCAAGTCACTTAAAACACACTACTTTGGATCTCACTGGGCTAGATGGGTAGTTGGACAGGCCCAATCCAATTACTCAGCTGGCTGTGTCAAGCTCCAGCACCTATATGTTTTATCCCAACTGTACTTTTCAATCTGCACTTGAAGCAAATTCCCAACCCTTATCTTTTAGGTGCTAGAAGGAGTGGCTGAGTGTCAACTGCATTGAGAGAAAAGGAATTTGACCACTGCTGAGAATATACTCCCAGCTCGAGTATATTGGTTGTGCATCCCGTCTCAACCAAGGTAAATGGGTATATTCCCAACACAAATTGGACTCTGTGGTGGGTGGTGGAGCACAAGGCCACTTATGGCATCTTTAACAAAAAAAAAACAAAATGAAATTTGTCAGAATCAAACTCAGAGAGGCAGCAGACTTCCTCAGATTTATTGTCATTGAATCACTAAATTCTCCCCTTTCCTCATAGAAAAAGTTATTTCAACAAGGGCCCTCCAAAAAAATTAAACCAGGAATGGAAACATGTTTGTCAAGGTAGACAGCTGGAGGCAGGCAGAAAACAATAAAAATGAAAACCTTTCATACTACAAAATGCAGAGCCTACCAACATGAAAGACTTACTTCCAAAGGAGTTATCAGGAGTAGGGACTTAATGTTGGCTACAGAAGACAAGATAGCAGCAGCTCTTGGAAAACAAGGAGTTTCAAACAAGAATTTCCATTAGAAAATGTGAAGAATGGATCCAGACCAACACGTACATCCAGACATTTAACCAGCCCCAGACTCACAAGGCATTGAAGATTGACTTTTGTCTTGAGAGGGGTGAGCAGTATGTCCTAACTCCTCTGAGGAGCTTCAGATGTCAAAAATATGGACACTACAGGGAAGCCTGTAGAGAACGGCAGACATGTGTCAAATGTGGTGAAAAGGACCCTGAATACATGGATGAAGATTGTTGGAAGGAAATTAGATGTGTAAACTGCTGACAAGATCATCCGGTTTACACAAGATCTTGTTTATAAAAAAGATAAAGAAATGCTTGAGGTAAAACACAAGAGGATTGTGTCCTTCTTGGAAGCAAGGAAAATAGTAGGGACCAACATGGAAGAAAACAGCTATGCCTCTGTTGCACAGAGGGCAGATGTAATCAATCAAGACAATAAATATAGAGCTTTCATAGAGAAATTGATAAAGTTGGAACCGAATGTTTGGCCAAAGTTTCAGAAGTATCTGACAAAACTACACTCGCCAAATTTTACCAAGCACCAACTCAACAAGTTAAGAATAAAGAGAAATCTAATGAGGTAGTCTAAGCAAAAACACACATAGGATCTACCATTCCAACATGAACTACTCTTCCTGAAAGTGCAAAATCTCCTCTAACAAAAGAGCTCTTACCTAAGTCACTAATCCGTTCACCAAAAACCATCCAAGACAGACTAAAAAAACTTGTCTTCTAAAAAACCAGAACAACTTAAACAAAAACCACAAGCCAAACTGGGAAAATACACATGAACTCTAAAGTGAACAATGAAAGACCAGGAAGCACATTCAAACTGCCCACAACTAAATTCCATACAATTCCCTCAACATCAAGAACAAAGAATAAATAAACAGTGCAACACTCAGAGATTGACAAAACCCCCATAAAGGACCCATGGTATAGAAAGTATGGATAATGACACAAACTGCAGAGTTGCCAGCCTTAATCTAGGTGAGATTATAAATAACTTCAATACCTGAAATCATTTAACTGTGGGAAAACAGATAAGGTCACTTTCTTTTTCTTGAAATCATTTAATTGTGTGCAAACAAATGATGAAAAGTAAATGTATTAGATAGAAATACTTGAAATCATTTTAACTGAAAAAAAATGAGCTTGTTTAAAAATGTTATTGCCAAAATATTTACAAATCATATGTATTTAATATGTAAGTCTAAACTGGATTTGGCATTAAACAACCTACAATGTTTGATATGACATAAAACCAAACAAACTTATGAATAATAGCCATTTAACTGTCTGTGAACAAATGGCTGATGTTAAACTGTTAGTGTTAGATAACAATACTTGAAACCATTTAATAGTGGACAAACAAGTGAGCTCTTGCTTGTTTAAAATGTTATTTTCAAATTATTTGTTAAAAATATAAGGTTTAATATATGCAAAAAAGAAATTGGCATTAAATAAACCACAATGGTTGATATGCCATAAAACCCAACCAAACATTCATTGCTATTACTCTCAGCGCCACTCTGACCTGGAGGGGTAAAACATATTAGGCTTTGATGCCTGAGTCAAATAGAACTATTTATTCATTTAACTGAGTGCAAACAAAGGACTGATGTGAAGTTGAATTGTTAATAGTAAATACATAACAATTCTATTTAGCTGTATGCAAACAATTGATCAATATTAAATTGAATTATCAGTATTAGATAGCAATACTTGAAACTTTTTAACTGTCAGCTAACCAATGAACTTTGGCTTATTCAAAAATATTACCTATGAGCAATTTGATTACAAATCATATATATTTAACATATGTATAAAGAAGTTTGGCATTAAATAACCTACAAGGGTTGATATTCCATAAAACCAACATACCATGTGTTTTCACTATTATATTTGTTTATTTAGTTTTTTCTTAAATTCCATTTTGTAATATTTCTTTGTTTTTGTGCTCTCTGTTTCTTAACTTTTGTTAATCTCAGGGGATCCAGATCCAGCATAAACCATTTTGTGAATTAGATTTTAGCAAGAAAAAATGTATTTGTTTTTTTCTTCTAAAATTCACAACCCATCATTGCGAAGTGGTGTTTTTTCAAAAGCATTCTTTTACATTTCTTGTTTTCCTCTTTGTGTGTTGCTTCTGAAAATGTGCTTTCCTGTCATTCACAATATTATGCTTAGCTCTCTTTAGACAGAACTAGATGCTTTTCCATTTATTTTCCGAGCCACTTCAATCTACAAAAAACCCACTTATCTTCCCAATGAGGTAAACACCAATTGTCTTGAAATGTATATACTTACATTACTTATCTCTCACTTTCAAACCAATTCCCTACTCAGTTTAAAAATAAAAATTAAAAAAAAGAAAGATTATAAACAAATCATATGATTATTTTTTTTTCTCTTGGTTGTTTAAGTGGTAACAATTGCCCAAAATATTGCATTTGTTATTCTTCAATTATGATTAAGAATATAAAGTGTTAGGAATTGTTTAAAGTAAAACCAGACTTGTGAAAAATCATTTATATATATATATATATATATATATATATATATTAGTATTTTTTAGAACTTTCAAAACAATTCCTATCTCTGTTTCATAATAGTTGTTACATTTAGTACACAATATTTATACAAAAATATATCAACTATTATGGGGGAGAAGTTATAATATGTTCAAAAAATTTGCGCAGATATTGAATGTTACTGGGCACAGAAGATTTGTTGGTTATTTGTTGGTTATGGTAGTTGTAATCATAGTTATTCTGGAGATGATTCTGAGTTTTTGTATCTAACTCCTTTTTTTCTTCTTCTTATCCAATTAATTTGTCTTCTATTGTCTGTGGAAGGCTGCAAGAGAATTAAGGAAGGAAGGAAAGAGAGGAGGATACCTATTTACTCAAAACCTTTTGGGGTTCACAACTATTCTGTGGTGTGTAATGTTTTCTCAAACCAACAAAAGCTGTCATGTCTTCCAGACAAGGCATTGATATATATGAATCATTTTCAGTGGTAAAAGTTTGAAGTTTGTCATTTGTCAAGTGGATGTTTTCATTGAGGTATTTTTAGCAGAGGCGGCTGCTAACAGGACACACAGCTAGCAGCTAAATCCAGGACTTAGTGTGCATCTGTGTTACCCTGCAAGCACCCAAGAGAAGGGAGTCCTTTCAATCACAGTGGTAATGGCTGAAAAGAGAGAGAATTCTCTTTGGTCTCAGGAAGGCTATCTTTCAGGCATGCACATGTTTTGCTTCCTGTCAGAGGGCTTCAGAAAACTGCTATATCCTTTAAAATTCATTTATTTTATCTTTTTATTTCTTTATTACTCCCCAAAATCTCATATAGGGGAATTTTCAAGAGCAATAGACAATAAGGACAGATAGTGAGAGAGAGTCAAGGAAATCCATGCTCTCAGCTCACAGAAGAATCACATGTATATTTGTTTGAGAGTTCATCCACTTGCACATAAAATGCAACACATTATATATATATATATATATATATACCAATCCCTCTGCACAAGAAGAATGTGACACAAAGTCAATTTTAAATGAAGTTTAACAGGTTTGAATGCTGAGTTTTCCTTCTAGACCAGTTGCCATAACAAAGTTAAAGAGCTCAATTTGTCTTAATATTTACCCATATCTGGGGTGGGAGTAGTTCAATTCATACTTTTCACAGTGGTATTAGTGGTATGTGAAATACAAAGTCTTGTCTAGGATTTGAACTTGGGTCATCATATCCATTTCCTATGAGGGTAACCATCTTGTATGTACATATATATATATATATATATATATATACATATATATATATATATCACTCATTTAATCTGGTCCCACAACAGAGTAATGAGAAGTCGTTATGGTAACCTAAAGCATTAATCTCTGCCAGTTAAAGCAAAATCGAGAGAAAATAACTAAGTGGATTAAACTACTTATCTCTCTTTTTCTTGTTCACTTTCTTTCATACCTCTATCACTGTAACTTACTACACTTGTCTTCTCCCTTCTCTGCATCATTTCATATTTCTTTCTTTCTTTCTCAATGTCCCCTTCTCCCCAGTTTATTCTCTTTGTTTTTTTCTCCCCATCCTTTTTCTGCTGTAGTGATTTGGTTTGGTTTCTATGTTTAATAGCATATCAACCTTCAGGGGTTACTTAATGCCAAAGCCATTCTTGTAAAACAGTTGAAGAACTATCTAACCTGTAGCTGTGGGGGGTTAGAGGGGGTTCATGCCTTTCCTTAGAGTATTCCTCAGAAAGTGAACACTGTAGTATGACTGGAGTTTGAACTTGCTTACTATGATGTCACTGTCCAACATCTTAGCCACTATGCCATAGGGGACTCACCCTTAAGTGATTTGAAAGGATTTCAGTTGACTGATGCTCCTGTATTCTTAATTTCCCAACAACTCTGATCCTGCTATGCTAACACTACTGCATTCTCAACTTGAAAACATGACTGATGCCTCTGGCTCAAACCTATAGACAGTCAAAGATGCTTATCTAAGTGTAAATAATACTGTCATGATGAGAACTATGCAAGTTTAAATATATATAAATGGGTGTGTTGGGGGTGGTTATGTTATATCACATCAATCAGTATTTTAAAAAGAAGTTTTGTCTACCCTTTGAATTTTTCAAGCTGATTTTTGTCAGTGGTTGGCTCTTAGTTAACTCAGACTTAGAAACATAAAATAAAATTATAAAGTTTTTTTTTATCACTATTCTTATATGAACCTGTGCATATATACTTATGGGTGCAAACGGATCTCTTCTATGTAGCATATTACTTTAGTTTATAAAAATCTGAGTTGAGAAGGTATATTAACAATGAAAACTGTAGATTTTGAGCCATTTAAGAAAAATACCTTTCTTTTTGCTGCTTCACTAGAAGTCATATAATAATAAAAAGAAAAATGCCAAAAAAAATTTGCATAAAAATTTCTTGATGCTATTATAGCAGAACTGGTATATAACCTAAGCAATATTATCATTATGAAAACTTGATGTCTTTTACTTGACATCTTATGAGATGAGCACAATCATCAGACATTTCTGTCTGATGATTGTGCAAACGTAAAACTTAAAGTAACAGACTCCAAATTTTCATTTCATAATATTGCCTTAGTTTGATATATATATATATATAGTGTGTGTGTGTGTGTATGTATGCAATTATAGCAGAACTGGTATATAACCTAAGCAATATTATCATTATGAAAACTTGATGTCTTTTACTTGACATCTTATGAGATGAGCACAATCATCAGACATTTCTGTCTGATGATTGTGCAAACGTAAAACTTAAAGTAACAGACTCCAAATTTTCATTTCATAATATTGCCTTAGTTTGATATATATATATATATATATATATAGTGTGTGTGTGTATGTATGCAATTAAACACTTCTGAAATAAATATTAGTGTAGCTTAAAGATCACTTGATATGCAGTCATTTCCTTTGTGGAGGTAAGGTAAAAGTGTGGATCATCTTTTTTATCTCAAGGGTAAATTTGTGGGCACACTATTTTTGTAATGGAGAAATTAAACACTGCATTAAGCAGTAAAGCTGAAAGATTTACGACAGCATCCTACATGACTATTTAATGAATAGTTCTCATATAAAAATAAAAATCCTCATCATAATCCATCTTTGAACGGTTGAGATTATATAAAACCAAGACAATGGTTAGAAAACATTTTGGATATAAAACTAGATATCTCCAGCATTGCAAAAAAAGCCTAAAAACATTTACATATGAAAGATAGAAGAGATGAGAGTTTTGAACAGTGAGAATCAAATCAACACTTCCTTTTTTGGGGAAGATATACTGTGATTCAAACTTTTGTAAACATCTTTCAAGTGAGATGAATTTAATTGTGAATGTTTAATAAAGAAAGTATTTACATGGAATGATATAGTTTGAGCTATATTAGGTAAAGTTTACACTTAAGTGATTAGAAAATCTGACTCACAAAAATAAAGACCACTAAAAGATTATAATAAGAAAGCAATTATTTTTTTCACAGAAAAAAACAAAAACAAAATCAATGTATAAACTATAAAAATCTTTATTGCTACATGCTTCATGAAAAATATGCAAAGAATTTTAAAGAGAAAATATATTTTGGGAATAGAAAGTCTAATATCTGAATGGCATTTTCTACACATATATCATGGTATGTATTTCTTTCTATGTCTTTTATGGAAGAAAGACCTAGATATTACTGAATTCAAAATATTCTTGTCTTAAATCAGATTCTCTCCTTTAAAAGAATTTCTGCTGCAACTAAAGAATTCTGTTCACTAATTTCTAAATAATGTTTGTTTATTCAAATTAAATGCAAATTAACTAATAAAATTTACAGATGATATTGGTAGATTAAACTCACTAAATATTTCATTGTTATTAATTTACTTACTGAGAAGGAAAACTGGAAATTATTTGAGCCAATCAGCAAATCATTTTAATAGATAATCCTCTTAGTTTAGAATAGGAAATACTATTTGCCAAAACTAGAGGGAAAAAGAGAGTTTCAGTTATTTTTCTTTGCTTGCAGCACATAATACAGTTTGTTTTTTTTATTATTTTTTTTAATTTCATTTTAATATTTTTTACATCAACATTGGTTAGCATGAACAGCCTACAGCTTTATTCTAAGAAATTAAAAAGTTAAATCTAATTAAGAAAATTTTTAAAAACTTGTTTTATTACTAAATTCATAAGCCCTTAAAGCAAATAATTCACCATTAAAATGGCTGGATTTTTTTCAGCAAATCTCTTGATGAAAGCTGGGAAAATTTGATGTATTTTTGATTCTTTAATAATTTCTCTTTCAGTCAGGTGAAGATGACATACAGGAATTTGTTTTAATAGGAAATCCTCTTCTTGATTAAGTTGTTTGTTTGCGAGAAGCTACAGGATACAATGTTAAAAATTTTTACTTTAGGAAGATTACAGTGAAAAAGAATATTTATCATAAGTACCCTTCCTCTTTTTTGGTTTGAATTGGAAAAAATAGATTGATTAATTTAAGAATCAATATGTATGTATTTGCCCAACCCCTCCACAACAGGTAGTAAGCAAGACAATTTTTGACCAAAGTAATGCTAGTTTGAATTCATCTTTCTTCCTCCTAGAACACAGTTTGTCCTCCTATTCACCCATAGTTTAGGGGAGAACAAAAGGATTCATGCCTTTCTCAAGGGGTGTTAGCATGAAGTGAAACACAAATAGCCTTATCCAGGTTTTGAACTAGATTGCCAATTCCATATCTTACAACAGTAACTATTAGATTAAAGATGCCTCAGTCAGTATTTCAGTTGAAGGAATGGATATAAGTAGGCGACTGCCCATTGTAATAAAAGAAATAAGTCTATCTCATAGTTTAATGTCTTCTTCTTACCAAGGCTAAAGAACTCAGTTTGCTCTACTATTTACCTATAGCTAGGGGAAAAGAGATGAATTCATGCCTTTCTCAAGGGCATTAGTGTAAAGTGAAATGCACACAGCCTCATCCAGAATTTGAATTCAGATTGCTGATTTGATTTCTTATTGTAAGCTTTACACTAAATATGCTTCAATTGGTATGTATCAGTTATAGGAATAGATATAAGTAGGCTGATGCCCCTTTAATATATAAGGAATAAGTTTATCATATAGGTAAATCTCTTCCAGACAATATTCAACCATCATCCTACCAGACCAACCGATTATCCTGGTCATATAATGTATGCTTGTTGTTTTATTCCAGACTTGGCTAAATCCAAGTTACAACCAATAGAAATTTGAATGATTATGTGTGAAATATTTGATTACTTACCCTTGAACAAATCTTCATTGCTACCAGTCTTTGAATAATAAAAAAATCTTATTTCTGTGGAAACTCATTAGAAGGAGTAGTAAAATATAAAATCTAATATCAGAGAATAATGAAACCTCTTACATTGGATGCTGGTAAAATATAGTAATAGGTAAAATCATGTTTTAAGCTGAAACTACAGGAGTTTGGCATGATTCTGCCATAATAAAGAAAAACTATTTATAAATTCAGCAAAACATCAACTGGCTAACATATATAAAACAAAGTATCCAGCATATTTTGTTCATCTTACTTAGATGCTTTGAAAGATTGGAGGCAGATGGCTGTACAGTTTCTGTTCTGCTTCTAGGAGTTGTTTAAAACAGCATGCAGTATCCTTGTATTTTTCTCATTTAACTTTTTCTCCAAAAGTTTTATTAGAGTCAAAGTGGTGCAACCATACATTAGTACTGGCACAACTACAGCTTGGAAGACATGTAAAGTTGTGACCAAAATAAAAAGAAATATAACAACGTTTTTCTCAAAATACACTCTAATTTCTTGTTTTTTAAATTATAACTTGACTAGTTTTGCTGGTAACTTTTTCTGAAGCATTGCTAAATATTTTTGAAGTTATAACTTATTTTGATTAGAAAATAAACATAATATTGTTGAATTATCAGTACTAATTTTTGTTCCTTATTTTGTGGCTTCAAGTGAACTAGTTATTATCATTACTCTTCTTGTAAATCTCTCACACCACTTCTAACTGGTAGTTTTTCACTGGAGTCTGAATGACAGCAAGTCTCTTCAGGTCTCAGGACTCTTCTAAGTATTCTAGCAGATTTTAATATCTCAGGATCTTGATGGTCTCTATTCTTTTTCTGATCTCTAATTTCCCCAGTCTCTTTTCCAAGCCTTTGGGGACCATTCTAAGGGTTCTATTTACAATTGGTATCACTGTCACCTTTATGTTCTGCATCTTTTTCAGCTCTATGGAAAGATTCAAGTATGTGTTTTTCTTTTTACTTTCTTTTATTTTCACTCTATGGTCCACTGGAACAACAAAATCAACAAGTTCTTTTCATTTTGTTTACATTAGACCTAGTCTTTTGGTCAGGATTGGTTGATCTGTTTGCATCAAAAAGTGTCAGAATTATTTTCTAGGACAGATTCTGGTTTCGGGGAAATTAGTTATTTTCCCTAACACTATATTTTTTTAAGGCAACACAAATGAATTACAAAACTTTGCTTTAATAACACAACAATGAAAGTTCTTAATTTGCAGCTTTCAATATGGTTTGCTTTTGGTGTGGCAAGACTCGTGGTGTTTAGGCTTGTCAGTGTTGGAGACGAAATGGCTTAGCAGGATGTTGAGATGGCAGTGTGTTGCTGGACGTGTGAGGGATTTGTTTAAAGTCACCGTGTAGTTTTGTATCTGGTTTTTGGAGGAGAGTATTCATTATCTCCATTAATGTCGGGCCAGAGGTGAAATGGTAGCTAGTGTGTCGAGAGCGGAGTTACACTCGGATCGACATAGCCAATTTTTGGGGTGACACAAAGTTGGGCCTGTCCGAGGCATGTTGTATGTTTCTAATTTATGTTCAACTGGGATTCCTTGTAAGAAATCCATAAATTAGATGGTTCCCTCATTGAGTGTCCATGTTGCTGCTGCTAGTGTTAAAGCCACAGTGAGATGTCCACACTGGGTGGCTTGTCTAGCTAAAAAGCATCGCTAAGCAGGGACGGTCAGAGGAACGTCTGTTCTGGTCGCCGTCTCACACTGAAGAGACTGGGTTTGGCCGCTCACCTGTTTTGCTAGCCGGAAATGAAGGTCCGGGCTGAATAGGATAAGTCATCCTGATTGGGTGAAATTCAGTGTTGAATTAAATTGCGCGTCAAAACAAAATACGAGATTTTCCTCTTCTCTACATGTTCAAATTTAAATATCTTGCACAATTTCCAAGGGATCACCTTTCCTAACTAGTCATGTCTACTTTTGTATTCCTTTTGTGCCAGTTTGCTGAATTTCCTTCTGTGATAAACTATTTAATCTCTGTCAATACATAACCTACTCTTGCTAGCATACACTTTATAAATAGATGAACTGGAATATAATTTCAGATGTATAAATTTTTATGTGGAATGCCAAGTTAGTAATACTAATTTGCAAATATGTATTTTTAACTTGCTCAGTTCTGCATGAAGCACTGAAAAAATTGTCTACTTTATAAGCCCATAAGATCTACTTAAGTGTTGAAATAAATTGTTTTAAACTGTAAGCATGTTATTATCTATATATGATACAAAATGATGAGTAAAAGGATTTATTTAGATCACTCAATGTTGTTTAAATGATAATATTTGAAAAGAAAATCAGTTTTAATGATGTGCCTTTGGGATAACCTAATTACCAGCACGAACATACATTCAGCAACTATGTGAGGATACGGGATGTTATCCTGAGGACCTGCCTAGGGCGATGAACGATAGGGAGAAGTGGCGAGAGAGGGTCAGGGATATCCATGCTACCAGCACGACATGATGATGATGATGAATTCTCATTCAAATGATCTTAACCTTTAACAACAAGTGTAGAATCAACTGAAAATTTTATGTTTAACATTTAAATACTTTTTTTTTTCTGTGAATGGCATTTCTATACCTGAAAAAAAATTAAGCATAGAATCTTGAGATGATTCTGTACATGTTGTTAAAATTGTAGATGATTTGAACAAGAATTGATCAAGTTATTATATTACAAACTTATATCGACTTTTCTGAAACACTCTGTATGACCATGTTTATTTCTCTCTAAATTAAGCACTAAACATATAAACACTCGGAATTTCAAATTGCAACAGTTGTTACATATTCACCTTTGACAAGCTGGTTAGTTTGTGGATTTCAAAACAGGATGTGCAGCTGTGTCTTAAGGTAAACAAGGGACAAAGGGTAAATGCCACATGAATTGCATTGGAAGAATTGTGTAAGTATCCAAAAAATATATAATGGTGGAAGTTTTCAACTCCAAGAAGAGAGCAATCGGTCAGCAGTAAGCAGTGAGAGCAGAATGTTTTGGGTGCTAGCCCTTGAAAGTGGGGCAGACAGCTCCATGCTGAGAGCCGGCCCTCAATCAGTCTTCTGTGAAAGAAGCACAAAGAAGCAAGGCTCTCTGAAGAGGTATTTCCACCTGGTGTAAATATGAAGATATTGTATCCTCACAGTGCCCTGTCTATCCGACTCTCTCTCTCTCATGCAACCATTTCAACATTTTGTAAATAAAAAGAAGAAACTTATAATTTCATATATAAGTGTTATTGTTACTTTCTCCTCCAATATACAACACAGTGACAACAATTCATGATATAAGAATATCAACATGGTATTTCAGCTGAAGAACTGAGGAGTTAACCCATCATAGCATTATATTTTCAAAATTATTGTTAATATTTTTTTAATAATTTTATAATTATTATATTCACTTTGTACATGAATGAATATGAGAAAATAAAGGAAATATCTTTTAATGTAAGTATTTTTGGATAGTTTTGTTTATCATGTAAACTGTTTGTGAAAAAAGTTATGCAGCTGTATACAAAATTTGTAAAATCCAACTATGTTTATTTCTAAAGAAATATATAGAACTATTGAACCTATTCATAAAAGAAAGAACAAAGTTAGATCCTATCAAATTTTTCAAAATATTTTGAAAACCATTTACAGACCCTATCAGTTGTAGTCTTTGTATTTTAAAGATATGAATGTTTGAATGGTCTTTAATAATAATAATTTTAGCAATTACAATTTGGTAGTCTGAAATTTTAAAAGGAACATTAATTATTACTCTATAAGTTATTCTGACAGTTATTCTCATCTTTGTTATTTTTATCACAACTTTTGGCTAGACACACACACACACACACACACACACACACACACACACACACACACACACACACACACACACACACACACATATAGTGGGTGTGAATGAAAATAATCAACTCATAAACTGTGGTAAATAAGTTTTATAATTTTGTTAGTTATCCCAACCAGTTTCAGCCTTCGGTCATCATCAAGAAGTATCTATTTGGTGCTTTTTGGAATATTGTGTGTTCTATATGTTTTAGTAAATTAAATTTTTCCATTATATTTTTAGAAATTATATTATTCTACATTTTTTTCTAAACTAAATAATTTGTGTTGTATTATTTCAGTAAATTAAATCTTTTGTGCTTCATTATTATTTGTAAATTAAACTTATTTGTTCTGTATTAAATTGTTATGTTTATTTCTTTGAGTTTTTCAATGACAGAAATAATGTAGTGACAACTGAAAATAGTTATCCAGTTAAGTGTGCAAACATTCTAGAAGGGACTTCTCTATTGGAAAAGTATCATTTGTTTTGAGAATATATTAAGCTTGTGAATACAGTTACAGAGAACATTGGTATTTATGAAAAAAAGGGCATTCTTAATGGCATTTCAGTTAATAATGAGAAGCTTGGTTATTTTTTAAAAATAATTTCAAATTTAAAAGCATTCTTTAACTGATTTTTAAAATATATATGCATTGAATACATTATTAAATACTCAGTCTGTAAAAAATTAGATTAGAATATTTTTTCCAATTATTCCATGTTGGTATCTGTGTTTATTGAGGTTTTTGTTGGTTTCATATGCTAGACTTATAGAGTTTCTAGATCTAATATCCTATCTTCATTGGTTTCTTGCATTGATTTGATATTGTTAAGTTTTTCTATCATCTCTATTATAGTGAATTTAGCATCTATGTTAAATTCATGGTCTGTTTGATGGAAATATTGTTCAATCAGGAGAAAATTATAATGATTTAATAATCTTAATTTATGTCTATAGCTGATTATTCCAAAATTGAAAGGCCATTCTGATTTCCCTATATATTTTTCTGAACAGCATTGTTATTCTAAAATGTAAATAAAAGTCCTATCGGTTACAGAGCTAGCAAATAAATAAGTTTATTTGATGTGTTTGCAGCAGTCTGTCTTTTTCATCATGTTTGATAAAATTATATTGTTTTCATAGTCAGTTTGTTTAAGATAAATTTGTTATTCAAAATTTTGTTGCTTTTTGGAGATTGTTTTGTATATGATATTTGAGCATACCCAATTTTAGTGAGATATCTTTTAGGTCATGCTTTAGAAAGTTTTAATTCATTATGGTGATGAGGAGGTGTTATATATATATATATATATATATATATATATATATATATATAATATATATAATATATATATATATAAGGGTCATTCAATAAATCGGATGAATTTTGTCCAAGAAATTGGAAATAGGAAGTATTGTTTATAGTTGTACATATTTTTAAGGAAATCAATAGCAATGGGTCCTTCCATGTCCAAGAAGACTGTCAATATCACCTCTTTAAATGATCACTGCATCCAGAACTTTTTCATTACCAGATATTCAGTGAGTTTCCACTTTATGAGCTGTCTTTTCAACTCAGTCTTGTAGTAGCAAATCTATATTTAGCCTGTTTGTTAAACATTTATTTGACTAAAGCAGGCTTCTGTGTTCTCATCACACATTTTTCAGTAAATTTTATATGGTTTGTACTTCACAACCATCAAAAATTTGATTACAGACCTCAGTTCAAGTCTGGAGCACTCTATTTGATTTAAAAAATTTTTATTGTGAGTTTAAAATAATTTTTGCTAGAAGTCAATTCCAAACAATACAGAGTTTAGAGTTATTGGAAAGCATTTTTTTAAAAATTCTCCTTATTTATTGAATTACCTTTTATATATATATATATATATATATATATATATATATATATATGGTTTGAGTGAGAGTCATGGTAATCTTTCAATGGCTATATTTTTATCTCATCAATAGATACCACCCTTATAGATGGGTAGCAGTAGTTTTCTGACTGAACTATATGATCTTGGACATTGGCCTGTGGGTTTCTTCAACTCAGCAGCAGGTGAAGCGTGCCATTGACCTGACGTTGGGTTCATCTGCCTTACTTTACATCCACAATGCTGATTCCTATGGCTTCCAAGGTTTAACTCGTGGGTGAAAAAGAAAAAGATATTCTAAAAAGTCTTAACTTAGTTAAAGTCAAACTATTTATTTCTTATTTTCCTTTTCTCTAGATCCACAGTTGACCTCATGTCATTGGTTTCCCAGTTACAAATGGAATTACTTAAATTTATTTTGAAGTTGGCCTCATGGTTAAATACAAGATTTGAGTTATGTCTGGTCAACATCTGGTTTAGTAAAATACATATTACTAATTTAGATAATGGTGGAATTAATTATAATAATAAATTTGTCAAAGTCCTGGACTTCACATTTCATTGTATTTCTTTTGTTTTTTCATTCCTGCTGTTATCTGTTGGTTGTGGACATCGTTTCAGTACTATTTACTCTGAAAGTTGTCTTGTGACTCTGAATTTTTTTCTTTCTTTTGTTTCCACCCCCTCCATGCTAGCAGCATAAAATAATGATGATGATGATGATGATATATATATATATATATATATATATATATATATATATATATATATACATATCCTTCCATTCTTCTCTTTATTTATCCGTAAATACGAATAAAATTATTTAAAAATTGCATATGGTTTTTAAAGCATTATGATTCTGTAATGGATTGCCCCCTAAACCCCTAAGATCAGATTGTTTATCATTATGCAATTTTATATCATGAGTTGGTATTCTTGGTGCAATTTTTTTGTTGTTTTTTTTTTTCAGATAAGCCAAAGAATACATTTGTTAAGATGATTAATTTTTGGAATAACAATAATTGTCTTCAATATTTTTTGTTTTCAATCCTGACACTTGTACAGTGAATTTTTGTCATTTTCAGTAGTTGTCGAAATTTCAGTACAGAATATCAGACTCCATACAAGATTTATATTCTTTCAAATCTTGTTTAAAGTCAGTATACTTCTCTTCAGATTTACTGTGGAAACAAAAGTTCATATTTGTATCGCAATTAATGTCAAGTGAAAATAAATGTCAATAAACAAAATATAATTAGTAATCTGCATTCTGAGTTTAACAGAATTCATCATTGTGACTACCTGAAAAAGTATTTATCAATTCTCTGAACTTTGATCAAAAAATCAATGGAAAGTTTTAAACTTTGATAAAATGCTTCTTTATATCTTGCAACTCAAATACTTACTTATTGTTCCTGCTTTTTCAATATATTTGCTATGTTCATACTTTAATGTATTAGATGAAGGAGTGCTGAAAAGTTCTCATACTAACTAGTCAACAGGTTTTTTTTGTAATCCTCTTCCTGCTCCTACAAAAAAGAAATTAAATATTCTCAAAAAGTAATTATTTTCTTTGTTGGTCTGACAACTTTTCAGCAGTCTCTTGTAAAAGTTTTTACCTACATAGGCAATTGTGATTATGTTTATTTTGTGCATAAAAAGAGATAAATAAAAATTTCTGACTGTCTTTCATATTTATTCAGTACTTCATGTTGAGAAATCTAGGTTTATATATGTATATATTTCTCAGCATGAACCTCAGAAAATATATGAAAGACAGTAGAAAAATTCTATTTACCTCTTTTTGTTCACAGCATATATATATAATTTATTTACTGCACTTTCTTACCCCCAAAAAGTAAGAATTTCCTTGACTGAGATATTCCATTCATACTGGATTTCACTGCAAAATTTTGCCACAATCTATAACAGACACTTCATGAAAATATCCTGAGTAATGTTGAAGATTTTCATTTCTGTCTATTTTTACTGACATTTGCGACACATTGTATATGTGAGTGGGTGTGTGTGTGTGTATATATTATGTGTGTGTGCATGTGTGTATACATGTGTGTGTGTGTATATGTATATATATATATATATATATATATATATATATATGCATGTGTGTTTGTATATATATATATATATATATATATCCAGAAATGTTTTACCTTAAGTGATGCACAAAAAGGGTTTTAGTACCAACATCTCCTCAATAAGTGCCTGCCTTAGTAACTTACCACTGCTAACAATTGATTTTTTCCTTCTGTTCCTGCTGTAGTGTTACTATTTCTGTGTTGCAGTTTCTTCTAAAAAATTGCTACATGCTTGAGTGAGTTGATGTACATAAATGTTTGTGTGTATGTGTAGACAGTATGTGTTGTACTAAATTCTTGTTTTACAATGCAAAAGGGAGAATTTACCAAATAATTACTTAGGCACTTTCCAGTTCCTGCAATAGAGGAAAAAAACTAGTATCCTTTTTTTTTAAATAAACTTTGACGATTAGTGGAAGGGTGTGTGTGTATGTGCATAATGTAATGGAGGGTTGTATGAGTGAACCAACAATCAAACAATGGAAGCTAGAGGGAAAAGAAAGCAGGGAAGAGAGGAATGTGTAAGTTAGATGGGAAGTAGAAAGGACAGATTCTTCAATACTAAAATAAGCTACTTATTTGATTTTATCTACACACTAAAAGTACATAAGGAAAAAAAGAAATCATGAGGACTATTATCAATAAAGAGTGTGCAGAAACTCTAACTCCTACTTAGATTAGGCTATTTATACAATGTAGATATTTATAAAGCTTAGTTTGACACAAGGCCACTCTGTGGTACTCACAATCGGAATTTAAATTGTGGTTCACTTGAATCTGACATTTAAAATGCTTGGTCAGCAGGGCTCAGAATATGCAGACTGTATCCCCTGAAAAGGGTTAAGACATCCTCCCCACTTCAAAAAATAAAGGTTTTGTGTATGGCACTAAACTGTGCCTGATAGTGAGGCTCTAGTTCTGGAGATCTGGGGAATGTGGAGTGCCCCTTCACTGGCATTACTCCCATATCCGCTCCAACCCACCGTGGCAGTTCCTGTTAAGGTCCAATCTAAGGGTCAAATAGATTTATTTAAAACTTATTAGTATTCAATAGAACTGTGTGCAACCCCCCCAAGTCTTAAGAAGCAACTGTGCAAAAGATGTAAATTAATGTCTTGGCATAAAATAACCCTAGACAGATTGACATATCGAAATCAATAAATCATGGCAGATGATATATGTTTGAAAAAACATTTTTTTTAATAAATTATGTTACCAAGCATTTATTGGGTTTTTATACTGACTTCTATGCCTCCCAAACCATTTAACGTGCAATTTCCAAATTTTACATCAGAAACTGCAATGCAATAATGAATAGATGAGACATTTGCTTTAAGTATTTTTTTCTTACAGTTTATATCAATGAAGTTCCATTTTTACCCCTTTTGGGGTTAGTAAAGTCTTTTCAGCAATTTCCTTGCGTTAAATGCTTCAGTTTTATTATGAATAATGATAGCATGTCTGCTTTGAGAAGATGGCTATGAAATGTTTATCTGAAATCTCTTGATAATCAGCAGGAAAAATTAACATTATATCACTAAAACTCAGTTATTAAATCTTTAGTTATTAGTCTATATATAGCATTTTAGATTTATTTAATTTGTTTCAGATTTATTTGATGTTTATATCTCGAGATACAGAGGTAGAATTCCAATTATAATATCATTTCTCTTTTTTAAAATCGGACCTGACAGGAAAGAGAAAACTAGATAAGTCTAAAGAACAAAGATAAAAGTACAGTATTAAAAGGGCAGATAATCTCGTCATCTCTTTTCCTGATTTTCATTTGAAGTTTGTCTCAGCCATCTGTCGATTGAGTTTAATAAAATATATCATTATTGCTTTTGATGTTGAAAAAGTAATGAAAAAAATATTACTATCCATAGATATTATTTTGAAAAATATATCTCTTCCTTAACCTTTACTTATTTATTTGGTAAATATCTTCCTTCTGACTTTAAATAAGAGAACAGCATATAAGGGAAAATAAAAAAAAGGAAAAAAAGAAGTTAAACTTGATTATTTTTATTTGGATGTTATATGAGGGTATATATCTATCTCAGCAACTTTGTTTTTGTCTTTTGTAAGTTCTGTTCTTCTATTGGTAAAGTTTTTTTCCCCTTTGGCTCTTGACTATATTTCTTCAAGTCTTAATAGAACAACTACCCATTCCAATCATTTTTCAGAATCTGCCTCTTTTTGTAACAGTCCTTAAAAGATATGAAATATCCATTAAGTCTCCTTTAGAAGAATTTCTTCACATGTCATTACACTTTGAAGGATCCTAACTATCTCCTTTTCTATTTTCTCTCTTCTTTTAAGCATCTTACCTATGGTTGTTAAGCCTGTATTTGCAGATTTTTCTGGAAAAAAAAAAAATAAAAACTAACCATTATATTTTAAGAGTGTTGTTCTTTTGGGAAAATATGCTTGTCAACCTAATCATAGTTCTGGCATTGTTTGCTTGCAGAATTTTTTTTCAAGCAGTCTCAGGCAAGATTATACTAGGAACAAAAAAAGTCTTCAATAGTCTTGGTATTTTTAAAGGAAACAATTAAATCAATCTTGTATAGCTTCAGTATAAATACACATCCCTCAAATATATGAAGACATTGGTGATCAAACAATAATCCTCTTTGGTGCTTCTCTTTACATAAGAAAAAATTGCTTGATTTAAAGGTTTACTTGAATTATCTTACTTGAAAGCTTTTACATAAGAAGGCTATAAGTTTCAGTGCATACAAATTAGTATGAGAGAGGATGTGGTGAAATATCCTAAAATAATGATTTAATCTCTTGAAATTGTTTTACTGAGGGCTTGAATTCTTATTCTGAAGAATGACACTGTTTGTAGACCAAACCAAAGCACTACGGTATAATTTTTTACAGTATTTGCTGCCATTGTCTTGTTAAATTCAAAGAACCTATAAAAGATAAAACCTACCTTACAACTGATGTACATGGACCTTTTGTTTAGATGTTGGCAATATTTTTGATCTACAATCTCAGATTTTCATGAAAGACTAATAGAATTTGTTTTCCTGTGGACTTGATTCCAAATGATTTTCATTTGATCTGTTGATGGGTCTTAGAATATGCTATCTGCATCCACTGCAGAGGGGTAAAACTCCCTCCACAAAGTGGATGTTCTGGATATGATAATTAACTGCATTTGGTGGTAAGGCTCTAGTTCTAAAGCTCTGGAAAGTGTTGAGTATGTCTTCATTGCCACTACTTTCTGGTCCACTATGACCTGGAGTGGTAGTACTTGTTAGGATCCCATCAATGGATTAAATAAATCTGTTGAAAAAATATTCACATTAGACAGGAATACTTGATATCATAGAACTGTGTGCAAATTATTTGCATTAATAGTTACTTGAAGATATAATTGTTTTTCAAGAACTATTATTAGTGACTTGAAACCATATAATTGTTTGCAAATTATTAATGTTAGATGGGAATACTTGAAAACATATTTCTGTTTGCCAACAAATAATTGTTATTAAAAAGGAATAGTTACTTTTAAAGTATATAATTGTGTATAAATTACTGCTATTAAATTGAAATACTTGAAATCATATATATTTGTTTATAGATTATTAGTATTTGGCAGGAATACTTGAAACAATATAAATTTATGCAAATCATTTATAATGCCCAGTTGGCTAGGGCTGTAGAATATACCAATTGTTTCTCTGCAATTGAATACCCCCCCAACAAGTGTCCTGGATATGATATTAAACAATCTGATGGTGTAGCTCCTGTAATGCTGGAGGTTTGAGGAATGAGGATTATCCCTTCATTGCCATCATTCTTAGGTTCACTCTGGCCCAGAGTAGTAGCACCTGACAGCACCTATGGGTCAAATAGAACTATTTGACATTTAAACTGAGTGCAAACAAATAACTTATGCTAAATTGAATTGTTTGAAATTGAACTGTCTGATGATTTAACTGTGGGTAAACAAATGATTGATGTTTAATTGAATTGTTAGTGAGACATAACAATACTTGGAATCCTTTAATTTTGTTGAGTCATACTAAATTAAATTATTACAAATAGAACTGTTTGATTGTTTAACTGTGTGTATCTACAAAATGTGTTTACAAATCATATATATAATATAGATGTTAAAGCAGGATTTGGCAGTAAATAACCTAGAATGGTTGATATCCCATAACACTAAACCAAACCAAACCAAAATTGTTTATATTAAGGAGAAATACTTGATGTTACATAACTTGATGCAAACAAAGGATTAAGGAAAAATAAAGGGCAATTTTTTTAAAAAAAGCAATAGAACATTGAAAATATAGTTATGATTATAATCAAGCATTTAGATATGAATCAAATTTCAGTTTTAAATAATCCATAAGGAGTTGATATACTGTTAAACAAATGAACCAAACCAAAGCCTCATTCTAACTGAAGATTTAACAATATAAATATTGAGTAGTGGCTATTTTATTCAGGAGTCAGTATTAAAGCAAAAAATGCTTGATTCTTTCAGCAGAAAGGATAGGACAAATTTAGCAAATTTCTGTGCAAATATGTGAATTAAATATGACTAGTTATTCAAAAAGAGATAGACAGGCTTACTTATAATGTATAAAACTGTCACTGATCCTGAACATGAACTTTATATTTGAATAGGTATATAACCTAAATAAGATTATCTTTGACATGGTACTATTTACCCAACCCCTCCGCTCGGGCAGGATATGACAGAAGGTCAATTTTTAAGCGGAGTTTAACAGGTTTGAATTCAGAGTTTTCCTTCTCCTAGACTAGTTGCCTGCCCAAGGCTGAAGAACCTAGTCTGTCCTACTATTTACCCATAGCTGGAGGGAGAATAATTGGATTCATACCTTTCCCAAGGGTATTAGTGCTATGTTAAATGCAATCAGTCTCGTCCAGGATTTGAACTCGAGTCGCCGTGTTCATTTCCCTTCGACGATAACGACTACACCACGGGCACCTCCATTATCTTTGACATGGTGACTGCTTGATTTCAAATAAGAGACCATTTATGGCAGACTCAGTTGGTTTTATTACTTTTCTTATTGTGGACATAATGTTTTAGTAACTCAGTGTAGTTTGACTAAGAAGTTTTACAATCATATCCCTCAGTAATTTGGTATCTGATGTATGCACCTGCAGTGACTGTTAAATTGAAAAGTGATTCTAAATCATAGAGTTCATCATGTTTGGAGGAAATTAAAGAGTATAAACTGGAATAAATTCAAAATTTTATTCATAAAAGGTGTTCATCATGATCAGCAATGAATTTTTTTCTCTCTTTAACTTTTTTCAGATAAAATTTATTTTGAAATCTTAGCAGTTTTAAGGGAAAATTGAATTTGTGAGTTCATTAACATATATATTCTGCTCAAGCTCTATAGTAGAGACAATTTAACTCATCAATATAGCGTTATGATTCTATTTATGAAAAATGAATGCTTGCAAAGCCTTATATATGTCCACCCTCTGGTCATCATGATATTAAGATATGATATTTTATCAGTTAATGAAAAATATCAAATTGGTAATTTTGAAGCTGCTACATGGAAATTTATTTGTTGCTCTAGATAATTTAACTATTCTTTTGCCAAATAGTATCAAATTTGGTTGAAATCAAATGCATATGTTTGCAAACATTGGCTAGTTTTGGGGGGAAAAATTATGGTGAATTTTGCCCTCTAGGTAGATTTTAGAGTTCAGGTCCAAACTTAATCACTGAGCAAATACAAATACTTTGAATAGTACACACAGAAACACACACACACACACACACACACACACACACACACACACACACACACACACACACACACATATATATATAATTAAAAGATAAATGCAAATGGGAAACGTTTGTGAGAAAAAGAGCTCAATATTCCTAGAGGTTGACAGCTATAAAATCCAGAAGAATATCAAATTATGAACTCTAAAAGTCTGTTACTTTAACTTTTGTATGGTGTGCACAATCATCAGATTAAAAAGTGAGAAAATTGGCAAGTCATTTGTAATTTTAGTGTGTCATAAATGCAAATGTTATGATAGAAGTATATGTGACACTCAAATAAAAACATGTCTGTCCAAATAGGTGAGAACAAATATGGAATTAGTCAAGTGGTAAATGTGGCATGAAAAATTCATTAATGTCTATACTTTGATATCACTTCAATTCTTGTTTTCAGCATGTTCTAGGATGCATAATTTTTCCTCAAGATAAAATATGCTGCTCTTGTTACCTCCTTTGTAAGCTTGTGATTTTTCTTTTCACAATATCATATTTTACCATGATAGATTTGCCTGTTTCATCTTTTATTAGCCATAGATATTTTTTCAATGATCTACTGTTTCCATATTTGTGTTATTAATAAACCAGAAATTATGGCACTAAAATATTGCACTTTTTAACTAATTAGCTTGTCAGTCTTTTTGTAATTGTTTTTAATTATTTGAGTCAGTGATAAGTACAAATTAAGGAATCATTCACTTTTATTATTAATTATTCATTTGGTGCTTTTAACTATCCTCAGAATGATTCCTTCTTTTATACCAAAGAGTTGTGTATACTTTTTCTATGAATATGAAAAAAACACCTTAAAAGTTTCAGGTCAGATGTTATATATATATATATATATATATATATAGTGCAATTAGAAAAAACTCAAACCTGGTTAAATTGTTATTATAAATTGATTTTGCTGGAGAATATCATTATATTCTCCATCTCATCATTTGACTGTACATGTTTAACTTGAGGTTGAAAAACAGCAAATATAGATTACAGTCTATATGTGTATGAAGAAAGAAAGAAAGAAAAACCTATATAAAATTTAAATTCTCAGGTGAGACTAAAGGGGTCAAAACAATACACTCCCATATGAAATTCCTTATATATTCTATACACGAAACGCGAATAATCCACATCCACTATCTTCGAACGCTGACTAGATATTACTGATATATATATATATATATATATAAATCATGATGAAACTTACTTTGTCTTAATGGATGTGTGACACCCTCTAACTTCCTGCCCTGTTCATCATCACTATCACTTGCTTCTTTTTGTTCACATAAATCAATGATAACTTGGATATTTAAGCCAAAATAAATTCAGACATCTGTGTATAAATCAGACAGTTGAAACATGGTTTTTGATTATTTTTATTCTAAGACATTCTCGACATGAAAAACAAGTTAACCCTTTATTACTACAAATTTTGGCCTTTGAAATAATTTACAATTATTGAATTATTGATGAATAACAGTGATATATTTCATAAGGCAGTGTTTATATATATATATATATATATAGTCAGTAGGCAGTGATCAGAAAAAATTTAAAAAATTATATGTGTATCTGAGGTTCAAATGCTGTTGTTAACTGAGAAAATAATTAAAGGTGTGTCATAGGTGAAGTATCAGTAAAATTAATTAGTGAAGTGATCAGCCTATTATATATATATATATATATATATATATATATATATATATATATATATATATATAGTATATATATAATAAAGTAACCTAAAAACTAATGATTCCAAAAACTAATCAAAATGAATAATAATAATAATAATAATAATAATAATAACATTGGAAAATAATAAATTATACATCATAAAGTAATTAAATTAACAAATCACAAAATTGATATGATATAACCATGTAATATAAACTAGAGTACCCTTCTCATCATGCCCAATGTAGCAGTACATTGAAACCTCTTAGCCTTATAATTGTTTAGGAGGGAAACTGACAGTCGCCTAGTATCTTTGACTTGATATTTATGATCTCCAAACTTATATATAAATGTACTTTTGTCATTTAGTGCATTCAGATTATCATCTTCAGCTTTATTGTTATATTCACCAAGTTTTGGCTGATGCATTTTTTAGCCTTCTTTGGGTGTTTCATGTAGACCTCAGGAGCCTACACAGAATTTTCAACCAAACCCTTTATTCAATCCATGGGGGTAAATTGTTCTATTTCCCTTAACCATAACCAGATTCAAGTGTTAGGCTATTGTAAATATTCCTTGTTGCATACCTATTGTCAGGACTGAACCTGCAACCTCCAGATGATTTCATTTAGATGCTCTTTAATCAAACACAAAGATCCAGCAAGGCATATGGCATAATGGATATAGACATCTGGTTAAAGAGCTTCTAAGTGAAATCATCTGGAGAATACATTGGCCAAAATGTGAATGTAACAATAAATATGAAGATGATGGTCTGAATAGATTAAATGAAAAAATCATCAATCTTTATCTCAGAAATTTTGACAAATAATGAAAATGTTTATTCAGACTTTAATTGCAGACCAAGGACAAACCCTATTTAGTGGAATTTTTAGTGCAAAATATACAGATGGGATTTTGAAAAAAATTGTAGAATTTGTTGTTTGATCATTAAATTTTTCTTTTTTTGACTAGAAATATTCCCATTATTAGCAGAAAAATTCACTAAAGCAAAGTGGATGAGTGATGAAGTATTAATCAAGTCAGGTGACAGTAAGCAAAAAAACTTGAAATCTTGTCTATTTAACAGCGGTTCAAATGATGTTGTTGGCAGAGAGAATTTCTGAAGCTAAGTGAATAAGAAGCAGAGTATCAATAAAATTAATTGAAGTGATAAAAAAAAATTGAAACCTGGAGAAATTATGAAGGTATGGCATAGCTGATTATGTATGGAGGGAAAAGTAGGATTACCAATCAGAATAGTAGAAACTTCTTTAGTCTTGCTCTCCCTATATTATTCTAGTTTGAAATTTTTTACGGTCTCTTTAAAGACTAAAGTTTCCTAATCTTTTTTCAGTTATACCTATAGAGAGTAGCTTGTCTTGCTCTAATATTTTCTGTCACAACTGAAACTGGTGTTATACACACATTTTTTGGCCAGATTCTTATCTGATGTAGGCTTGATTCTGGTTAGGTATATCTGAAGAGTGAAACTTCATCTAAATCTATTCATGTGCAGGAAGTGTCCTAGTGGTAAACAGAATGGACAGCAACATTGTAATAAGCAAGTTCTAACTTCAGTCATGTTCTTATATTCACTTTTGAACTGATATTCTTGTGGAAGTTATGAACAACCTTATCCCTCTTAGCTATGGGTTAAATAGTACCACTACTGTTCTTCTACGAGGATGTCTTTCTCATTAAATAACCCTCTAAGGTTGACATGCCATTAAAGAAACCAAACCATCATATGATAGGCTCTACTAATCTCCTTGGTTGACGTTGGATAGAGACATTATACCAAATTGAAATCTCTGATCAGGAAAGCGAAAGCATTAGTTTTCAGGTCCAAAAATTATACCACCCGATTGTCCTGTTGGATAATGGTCTAGTGCAGTGCTTTGCAAATTATCTGATGTAGTGTATTGGAAGTATATTTTTCCTGTGTGCCATCGACTAATACCTTATTTTTGCCATATTATTTCAAGTTCCAAGTATTTATATCTGTTGCTTTGTATCATTGTATGTGAAAAGTGTAATATAAAACAATACAGAAAGATTTTATACATTTTCAGTTTTACATTCCATGTTAAATATATTATTGTAATAAGAAACTATAAACTTGTTGCATATAAACTGTCAATGACTTCTTTACCAGCACCAGTACATGTACCACCACTTTGAGTAGCACTGGTCTAGAGGATATAAACATTGATTAATTGTTTACTCATTGGTTGTAAGTTCAATCTCTGGCAATAGACACTAAGAATGAACAGAAGTGACTCACAAATTATGAAATGATAATAAAGAACTCATGCAGGATTTGTGAAATTAAAACAGTTTCTAAACGTTTGAATAAAGTGTTTCATTCAAGTTTCTGAAAAGATTATTGAATATAAAAGTCATTTGAAAAAGAATTGAGAGTACAATGGTTTATTTGCTGTATTCATGACAACTAAGGTAAAGCCAACAGTTTGATGAATAAATCAGTGTATAATAATGATAATTCATCACCTCAGAAACTCAGACAGAAATTAATTCTTCGTGTTACCTTTTCACAATATTTAAACAGAAATTAAAATCCTATGACAAAGCTGGGATCCTTTTTTTTTTAAAATAATTTGTTTACTTATTTGCTGAGGTGTTAGAAGGGCTGCAATTTTTTTTATCAAACCTCGGTTTATAGAGGATATTTATGCTTTTCATTATTTGTATAGATATCTATAGTGCTGGAATTTTTTCACTTTGAATTTTCTCTATTTTCTGTCATTGAGTCATTGATGGCACTAGCTGATGCAAATGATTGTCTGAAAGGTGTAACTGTTCTTCACATAAATTTTGACTTACAGGACAACATAGAAATTACTAAAACTAGATTAAAGCTCTCAATATGAATAATAATTTTTTTGAATAGAGGTGTATTATTTTTCTCTGAAACAAGGAAGGAAGACAGTTTTCAGTTTTATATATATATATATATATATATATAGGTGATGTAATAGGCAAATGGTCTTGGAGAAGAAAGATTCTGAATTTAAACCTCTAACCAATACATCATGGTCCAGCATGGCAGTGTAAGGCTCATTACTCCCAGTATATCAAAAGCATTCGAGAAAACCAGTGTTTTGCAGTGGACTGATTAAAAGACTGATGGGTTGTGGCTTGAGTACATTGATACTTATATATATACTAAAAATGATTACTTTTTTCTTATTCCTGATACTAAAGGTGTTATGAGCATTTTAACCCAATTTTTAGAAGGATGGATTATAAGATATTTTTTACATGAATAAGAAAAAAAAATGAATTTTTTTTTTTACTTTTTATTCTGCTCTGCTTGCTAGCATCTGAGCACTATAATTTTATTTCCAATGTTTGTTTCACATATTGCTTTTTCTTTTATTTTTTCTTATTGTTATTATATTCACACACACACACACACACTGTTCTTTTGAGGCTGAAATCAAATAACAAGAATCAGAAAATAAAATCCACCCAAAATAAAACAAATGTAAAAATGTGGATGAGAATAGATTCTGACCAAAGCCAGATGTTAACCACAAATATCCATCTGGGAATATGTCAAAAGTAGACACTGTCCAGGAAACAGCTGAATATATGAGGGAAATTTGAAAAAAAACATTATACAGTTTTTTCCAATTTTTTTTTTTTCTATAAATATAAACTCTGCATTATTAAGAATTAGTTTATAGTAAAAAATTATTTCAATCTCACGAAAATATTTCTTTTGAAGCTATTCATAATAGCAATAAATCATAGGGCTTCAGGCTTGAACAGAGGTCAATCTTCAAAAATTTTAGCGGTTAAAAAGAGCAAATCATGAGAAATTTACAAAAGAATGTGTGATGTGTACAAAGATGCATGTTTTAGTAAAAAAAAAAAAAAAAAGTTTACAAATGGGCTAGACAAGGGTTTGCAACTAAGATTCTGAGTTGAAAAGACAGTCCATGAAGTGGAAATACACTCTTTGGTAAAGAAAAAAGTTCTTGCCACAGTGGTCAGTTAAAGTCACTCTTCTAGGACATGAAAGGACCGATGACTACTGATTTCCTTGAAAAAGGTGGAACTATAAACAATGCTTTATATTGCAAACTACTTTGGCAAAATTCACCTTATTTATTGAAATAGCATACATATCTCCATATAAAGATACTATGTTAAGATAAAAGGCAATCATGCTGATTATGATAACAAGTAAAATTGGATATTCATGACAAAGGTCTCTGTTACAAACAGCATAAGTTAAGAGAAGCATATCTCTCATGGTGCCTGTTGTTATTTTTTGTTGCCATAAACTTTGATGGATAATTTACTGTCTTAAATATTTTGAATTTCTTAGAAATAAAACATTTTTAAATATTCTAATCAAAGGATTTTTCTATCTCAGAAAAAATTAAAGAATGGTTTGTAACAGAGGCTCTAGTTCTATAGATCTGGGAATTATGGAGTACCTCTTCATTGCCATTACTGCCATGTTCACTCTGACCCTGAGTGGTTGTAGCTGTTAGGGTCCCATCTATGGATCAAATAGATCTGTTTAAAAATTATTCATTATCAATAGGACTGTGAACCAAAAACTAGATCAAAAATGTAAATATGAATGTACAATAGACACAATTCTCTAACCTCTAGGCATAACCCTAGATGAGTTGACATGCAGTTAAAATCAATCAAATTTTACAAATGTTATGCTGACTATGAAATATTATCTTTGTTGCCATTTATCAAATAACTAATTTCAACAACTTATCAGTGTCATAACTCATGTTACCATAATGTGTTATAACTTTGTTAGAGGTGCTCATGGTGTAATGGTTATTATCATAAGAAATGAATATGGTGACTCAAGTTTAAACCTGGATGAGGCTGTTTGCATTTCACATAATAGTTATACCATTGGGAAAGGCATGCATCCAACTATTCTCACTCTATCTATGGGTTAATAGTAGGGAAGACTGAGCTTTTTAATCTTGGTTTAGTGACCAGTCTATTAGAAGGAAAACTCAGAATTTAAACCAGTTAAAATTGACCTTGTGTCACATCCTGCTTACGTGAAGGGTTTGAATATATACATATAATAGTGTTTTTTTATTTTCAAGATGATAGCATCTTAGTTAAACAAATGAAATTTCCCTGTTGAATTTGGTAGTATGAGAAGTGAATGTTTCTACAACTTTGTGTCTTTTATGTAGATCCATATTTTCAGATATTTCATACTTTTCTACATTGTTAAAATGTTTTTACATACTTATGTATATATCTTATTTAGTAGCTATTCTGTTATACTTATCACATATACTAGCATAACATGTGAGTTAATGATGCCTAAAATTTAGCCAATCATCATGTGAGATACAAACTTTATTCAAATAGCTGGTTAAGACTAGACCTAGGCCGACTGATACTCCTACAATTTCCTGCTGCAAAAATCAATAAATAGACTTGGATAGTATTGGATGATATTTGAGTGTACACAGTACAAGGGTGAGCTGAAAATTTCACTTTCCTAATGTCATATTTGCTGTTGATGACTTTTTTGACTAATTGGATCCAAACATTGCAACACTGATGGAAGAAGTGTGTGAACTACAAGGAGCACTATGTTGAAAAATTAACCTAATTTTGTTACATTCCACGAGTGTATCTTGGTCAGCCTATGAATTTTTCAGCCAAATCTCATACGTGTTTATCTCTTTGACACCAAAAGCATTTTAAACATGTTAAAGAATTGTTATTTACATATATTTTTCAAAGAGGAAAGTTCAGCATAGTAGTTATGTGAATACATATACTTGGTAGTCAACAAGATAATGATCAGTATCATATTAACTTGATTGAAGTTTATTTTTTATTTTCTAGTGATATCCATCATTCATAGTTACAAAATGCTATGTGGCCTCCTCAGCTTTGGTTCTCAATTTTAATCACTGAGTTAAAGTCTAGGATTGAGTGTTATTGCTTTGAATCTACCGTGCTTGCTTTGAAGTTAGTTTTACTTCTTTTTTTTTTCCAGATTGTTGTAAAGTAGTAAATCTTATCTTTAACTGGGATAAAACCTCTTACATCTTAGTCTTCAGAATCTTTTTAGCACTTGAACCATATCTGTAAGTAAAAAATAATTGATAAATCTTAGTGGGTAGCTTAAAGGACTGTCAAGTGGAATATCTGAACATTTTTTTTTATTAAGTCAAGTATTATCTATATCATAATGATGCGATTTATGTATGTTTGTATATGACTGTAATAAAGTAAAAATGGCACATTGTAGTGAGGATTTTGTTATTGAAATAGTGTTAAAATATGAAATACTGTCACTATGGCTGGGGCTGTAGAATACACCAACTGCATCTCTGTAGAGGGGTAAGACTCCCCTCCAACAAATGTCCTAGACATGATACTAAACAATCTGATGGTGAGGTTCCAGTATTGCTAGAGCTTTGGGAAATGCGGAGTACCTCTTCATTGTCATTGCTTCCAGGTCCACTCTGACCCAGAGTAGTAGCACCTGATAGGTTCCTATCAATGGATCAAAAAGAACTAAACTGCATACTTATGCTAAACTGAATTGCTCAAAATCGAACTGTTTTGATATCTAGACTGTGTACTAATGCTAAACTGAATTGCTTGAAATAGAACTGTTTTGACATGTAAACTGCATACTTATGCTAAACTGAATTGTTTGAACTAGAACTTTTTTGACATTGAAACTGTACTACACTAAACTGAATATTTCAAAATAGGACTGTTTTGACATTTAACTAGGTGTAAACAAAAACTATACTTATACTAAACTAAATTGTCTGAAGTAGAACTGTTTGACTAAACTGAATTGCTTGAAATAGAAATATTTTGACAAACTGTTTACTTTGGCTAAACAGATTTGTTTGAAATAGAACTGTTTATTTGTATAAAAATGGATTTGGAATTAAATAACCTACAATGGTTGATATGTCATAAAACCCAAACAATGAACCAAATACTGTCACAAGGAGAAAAAAGCAAGTTCCTGATAAAAGCGTGCATTCAAGCTTGACCCAATCATTATTATTTCTCAAAGGTTATAACTATTAAATTGTAATTATCGAGTACTTCCACTTATTATCCATTTGCCATTGATTAAATAATAAATTCTATGAATATGATATTAGTTGATAAAAAACTGAATAGCTGCTGTGGTTAGTATCATCATGTGGCTCCACTACTACTGGACTGGATAAAATATAATATCTTTTCAAAGAATAAAGGTAAATAGAGATCAAGAATGGGTTCTTGGGATTGTCATATGACACCCTATGAGGTTCCCAATGGATATGGCCATTCTCTGAGGGACATAATTATTTATTGTCTCCTTACATATTTATTATGCAGTTCAGCACACTTGGCATATCATTTATTGAATCTCTTAAATGCTTCCAAAAAACATTCAATAAAAACAAAATCACAAGGTTTGTTTCTTTCTTGTTTAGGTCAAGAACTTGTCTGAACTCATATGTGTATGATATTTTGGAAAAATTAAAAGAATCAACTCAGAATGATTCTGTTTTACAAGCATAAGCATACACATCTTATACCAACAAAATTTCAACTTTGTTTTCTGTGCATTTATGAAAAGTGATTATTATATATATGATTAAAAAAGGGCAAAAATATTTGACAGTATAGAATCCATGCTGAAGTTGATGCTTGAGAAAATTACATCACTTCCTCTTCCCTAGGAAAAAACCCCAATCAGAACATTCATCTATACAAGAACAATTTTCAGAGTTGGAGAAAATTTTTCAGTGGATATTTGTCACTGTTTCCATTTCACCATATTAGATCTCCCTTTGGAAATCAACCACCTGACTTTGTGATTTCATTCAATGTCTGCTGACATGTGGCTGTAATAAACAAGGCAGAAATAAATATGGCTGAAAAGCTGCAAAACCTTTCTTTCTTCTTTCTATATTTTTTTGGTAAATTCTGATCAAACCATATGCTTTTTTTTTGTTATGGTGTATTAGCAGTTGAATAATGTGTGTGTGTGTATATATATATATATATATATATATATATATAATCATCAGGTCATGCTGATAGCACAGAGTCCCTTGACTCTCTCTCTATTCATTCCTATTGTCTATTGCTTCTGGCAGGTTCTTTAGACTCTATCTGGTGTCTGCACAGAGATGATGAATGTAAACCTTTGTTGGTTGGCCAACACTAGTGTGTTCATGTGTAGGAGTCCAAAGGAAAATGTTGCATATGAGTTAGTCCTTGCTTCTCTAGCAGTGTTCAGCATGTTTGATTCATTTTATTTGGACATTTTGTGAGATCAGAGGTAAGTGGCAAGTCTCTGAAATTAATAGACCAATCCACATACCTTGCTTGAAATATCTCATCCACTGAAAGTGAGGTCAACATCGGCATAGAGAAAGCATGGACTGCTATTTACATGTTAATCATATGGAAATCTGATCTCTGATAAAATAAAAAAGGATTTCTCCCTAGCTGTTGTAGTGTCAGTACTACCATATGGTTGCACCACCTGGACTATAATGAGACATGATGTAAAAGTTAGATGGGAACTATACTTGAATGAATAAATCCTGGAGCGGCTGCCCTCAGAATAGCACATGTATGGCCACTTGCTTCTCATATATACATTCACCCACACCCACATACATACATATAAACATATTATAACAATTTCAAAAAATAAATTTCACACCCAAACAAAACAAAACAAAAACAATACATACAAATGAATTAATAATAATCACTCTGAAGACAATATGATAAAAAGGATTTGGGCAACTTCTCTATCAACTGTACTCTGATACAAAGAAACCATCAAGAAATTTCAAGAAAAAACATACAATCATAAAAAAAGCAAATAAACAGCCCTGTCAGCTGGATCTATAAAAAAAGACACTGACTGCACCTTTGCAGAGGGGTAAAACCCCTCAATGAGGCCACCCTTTGTCCAAGGGTGGGGATCTGTAATCCTTCAGGACAGGATCCTCACGGCTGAACAGTGCTTGACCCAGCAACCAAAGTGTTCAAGTGATTTGCAACACCCAATATTAGGCCTTACTGAAGTAGATGGGTGATCGGAGAGGCCTGATGTCATGATTGTTCCAACCATATTCCTCTAATTGATCTTGTGGCAAACAAGTATTCAACCTTATTCAATCTTTAAGATGCTAAAAGGCTGTGGCTGAGGGTCAACTGAGCTGAGATAGCAATACCAGGTACGATTTTTTTTAACTTGCAATTATTTTTCATCTAACCTTTTGGCTGGCTATTATTAAAATTGATTAGATATTATCAAATAGGAATATGTTCTTATATATATAATTTTTAGTATTAGATAGAAATACTCATAACTATAAAACTGTGTGCAAATAATTTATATTTGATTGGAATACTTGATATCACATAACAGTACAAAGAACTTGTAAGAAACAGCTACATAAAAAATGTGAATATGAATATACAATGAACACAATTCTCTAACCTCTTGGCATTGTTAATCCTTCAAGATAAAGACAACTCTATCAAGTAAACCTATTTATGTAATGAAACAATCATTTAATACTGAACTCCTTACCCTCATCCTGACAAATTCCATAAATAAAAGGCTAAGGGAGTGTGATGTCTATCAGGTTGATTTTTTTCCTTAGTTTAATTATAAAATTTTGTTATTTCCATTCTACTTTATATTTTTTAATTAGTTTAGATTTCACTGATTTCAATTCATTAAGTTATCGAACCTCTGTTGTCCATAATACTCTACTTTGTTAAAAAAATGCTAAATTTTCTATAGAATACATAGGTATTAAAATCCTCATTTAACAATCAGTAAGTCCTGGGCCTAATTAATAAAAAAGCAACTTGTAGGCAAAATTCAACTTTATTCATCAACATATTTATCTTATAGGGTGATACACTGATTCCAACACTTCTCTAACAATTTGATGTCTTTTTTGTAGAACGATTTGTCTTTGGCCTCAAAATACACCTCAGTTTCCGATATCACTTCTTCCTTGGGGCCAAATCTCTTTTCCTGGAGCATTATTTTGAGGTCTGTAAACAGCCAGTAGTTTCTGGGAGCCAGATCTGGAGAATAGGGTTGGTGCAGAAGCAATTTGAAGTGCAATTCATCTAATTATGCCATTGTTGTGATCGACTTGTGACACAGTGCATTGTCTTGGTGAAAGAGCACTTTTTCTTCTTTATTTCTGGCTGTTTTTTTGCAATTTATTTCTTCAAATGCATCAATAATGCTATATAATATTCACTATTGATGGTTCTTCCTTTCTCAAGGTAATCGATGAACAAAATACCTTGCGCATTCCAAAATACGGAGGTCAAAACCTTGCCTGCTGATGGTTGCATCTTTGGTCACTTTGTATGGATTTTACCTGCAGCAGTCCACTCAACTGAGAGCCGATTTGACTCTCAGAGTGAAGTGGTGGATCCATGTTTCATCTATTGTCACATATTTGTGCAAAAACTCTTTTTTTGTTTCGTTGAAACAGTTGCAAACAACGTTCTAAATCATTGATGTGTTGTTGATTTTGATCAACTGTGAGCAAACGCGGCATCCACTTTGAACACAGCTTTCTCAATTAAAAATGTTCATGCAAAATGATGAATACACTGCCTCCTGATATCTTCAATTCCCCTGATATCTCATGCATCTTCAATTTATGATTGGCCAAAACGAGTTTGTGGAGTTTTTTGGTGTTTTCTGGGACAACTACCGAATTTGGACAACCTGAGCATTCAGCATCATTTGTGTTGGTACATCTGCATTTAAAGTCAGCATACTAACTCTTAACCATTGTTTCTGATAAAGCAGAGTCACTTATCAAGCCATTGCTTTGCTTGAACAGTATTTTTCCCATCAGAAAGCAATACTTTATTAACTCACGAAATTCAGATTTTTTCATTGTTTTGAAAATTTGCAAAAGTTGCTTTATTTGAATAGATTAAAATAATTTGTAAACTAATAATCTGACTGGTCTTAAATTTTGACACATGCCAATTGAAAGTTAGTACTTTATAAAATACCATATGGATTTTTTACCAGTTGTACATTCTATATGTCAGGTCTGAGACTTATTGAGTGATGTTTTATATGCTCCGAATTAAATAAGCTCATCTAATACCTTGTAAAATATGCTAGACAATCTATAGAATACATAGGCATTTTATTAAAATCTCAGGTGAAGTGTATAAGATCAGAATGATATAAATTCATTTCATACTTTGCCAAAAAATGTCTGGATTTATAGAATGCCAAGCATTCTATAAAATGTCTAGGTTTTAAACTTTGCCTGTAATAATAATCAGTATAAAGAAATATAATCAATAGTCAACCCTCATGACTATTATTAAAAGCCAGTTGATTGGTTTGTACATAAACTTTATGAAATTATTACTTTCATATCAGAGAACTGGATGTAATTTAATAATTTTTTGAGGACAGCAAGTAAAATTTGACTGTTACTGCAATGAAAGTAAAGGTTTGTTTTTTTCTGTTATTTTAATGCTTTTTTTTTTGGCACTATCCTCAAAATATTTTGCACATCTAAAAAATGCTGTCGTTAACTGATTTATTCTATATGGGTTTCCTATCCTTGGATATTCGCTTTTTACTATGACGACTACTTTGATTCTTAACTAGATTCATAATTTAAGGTGGTCACAAATGTAAAATCTCAAGACTTGCCAATTTGTACAGGTATAAGAGATTTTTGTATAAAAAGAGTAAAAATTGCAATTTCCAACTGTCAAAGTCTGTAGCTTAATAGTTATAACACCTAAAACTTTTTCATGTACTCTTGTATTGTTTAAATAAAACTTCAATGACTTGTAAATTAAACACAATTATTTTATTTGCTTATCTCTGTCTTAATCTGGAAAAAATTGTCAAGTTGGTTGTAACATATAATTATTCCAGACACAATGTGGATCATTATTTTTGTTTCTGTTTTTTTCTTATAGTTAATTTGTTTTTTTTTAAGGTTTTTGCTTCAATGTCTTCTGAAATCACATATAATTGTATAGAAGCAATTACAATAAATGATTCATGTAAACCAAAGCGCTAATTCTGTTAACCCTTTAACTGTGACATTTTCTAATTTCTGCTTGTTCTTTGTACCACATTAACCCGAAAAAAAAACCTGCTGTTAAAAAAGAAAATGTTACTGTAAAAATCTTTAAATCACTATATGATAAAGTGAATGTTATGAGGATCATTAAATAAGTTACCTGACTTTTTTTGTATGGGCACTTTTATTGATAGTACACACATGAAATTCTAGTCCCCTTCCAAGTAATCTCCTCCGGCTGCAATGCACTTGTTGTACCATTACAACAACTTCTGGAAAGCCCCATGGAAGTCCTCTTGTGTGAGCGTGTCAATAACCTTCGTCACAGCCTCTTTCATCTCCTCAATTGTCTCATAACAACAGCCTGTGAGCTTAGGGAATAAGCAAAAGTCAAAGAGAGCAGGGCCTCAACTATAGGGAGGGTGAAAAACTGTCTTGATGCCTATCTTGGTCAAATAGTTTGTGATAAGGATGGAGTTGTGGACTGGTGCATTGTCCTGGTGGAAATGCCACTGACCCGATTTGAAGAGTGCTGGCCTCTTCCGACGGAATATCTTGCTGAACTCCCTTAAAACCTCTACATAGTAACCCTAATCCTTTGGCCAATCAACTCTGGTGTATTGACTTCCTTACTCCTCCCACACTTCTCATCATCCCTCATAGACTCCCTGCCTTCCTTGAATCTCTTTTGCCACTCAAAAACTGATGCTTGATTCAAGCAAGATGGTTGAAAAGCAGTTTGAAGAATTTCATACATTTCTGTGGCATTTTTCCAAGTTTAAAACAGAATTTTATTGCATATTGTTCTTCTAAAGTGTCCTCATGTCCAGATTGAATTTTTGAAATTCACCAGCTGTGACAATCAGGCTTTAGTAGGGTGTATTCCAATTCTTGCTGTAGCTGTTCATTTGAATCTGAAATCATAAAAATTGGTCAGTCATCTCATAAGATGTATAGCAATAACATACTGAATTTGTAAAGTGTCTTCAACAATTTTAAATGCCTGTACAAAAAAAGTCTGGAAACTTATTGAATGCACCACGTATGTCCTTGTTTGATGCCTAACAAAAGTATATTCTCAGAGTAAAATCAGTAAATGTTATATTTCATTCTTGTTGAGAATATTTTCATTTACCGGAAGCAAAAAGGATAGGCTGCTTCGTGTGTTTTAGTTTAAGCAGCCATTTTTAATATGATTCATGAACAAGTGCTTAATATAACTCTGGCTTATGAATATACATAAGTTACTATGTACGTAAAACTTAAACACTTCTTCAAAGCAAAAGGGGCATTTATGAATGACTTTTGGAAGAACCAGAATGAGATTGACACTTGGTTGGAGCATATAGGGTGGAAAATCTGACTTGATTTTGGTGAGAAGAAAAATAAAAAGCAAGCAGCTAAGCTTTGGAAGTGCTGTTTCAAGAACAGTCAGAAGGATATTTTTGTGCTGGGAGAAGTAACAATTCTTTTGGAATTGTTTGCGCCTAAGTGACAAGTCCTTTGGCATAGTTCACAACAGTTTCTATGTCTTTTCTATTATCAGTGTCTGTATTGTAATGTTTGACCATGTGGTATATTATATAGCATTCTAGAAGACATATGAGCAAAGATTGTCAGTTTCTATCTTCACAATCCATACATTCCTTGCCTTTTTACTTGTAAGAAACAGGTTGTTGTTGTTTCAACATACTATACAATTTGTATTGTTCACTTGGAGAAAAATAAAAACCAGCAAATGGAAGATAAGTATGAACTTTAATTATATTTGAATAATATAAACGTATACATATTTGTATAGTATAAGTTTATACATAGCACTCTGCTACCTACTTTGCTATAGTCACATTCAGCACAGCTACAGAAATTTCGCTAGAGTTGCACACAGTGGTGAAAGGGTTATGCACAAAATGAACTTATGCACAAGTAGATACAGTATTAACTATTTTCAGTGCATAAATGAATAAATAATCTGTCATTCTAATTACCTCTTGGTTGAAAAATCAAGGTGCAGTATTTTTTTTTCCATTTAGAAAGAGATATACAAAAAAGTCAATTCTAGTCATATATGGCGAAAGCTACCCATTTTACTAAAGTCACACTGTCGCAAACAATGGTTAAAACATTAATTATAAATTATTACTGCCGAATTTTTGAGTCTCAGATTATTTTTGCCTTGATTAATGATCAATCTCTCCATCTAAACTTTATAAACTTAAGTTTAAGATTTTTTATAGTGTTCATAATTATCTTTTGGAATGTTCCGAGTTTGCAAAAAAATACACACCATCAGGAAACAAGGTTATTACTACAAATCTTATATCTTATTTATAAGTTAAATATAATAAAACTATTTTTCTCCTATGCAACTACAGTAAGGGGGAACCTGTAAATTTAACCTGGTCAGTCATGAAACTTTATTTCTAAGATCTAAAGTTCTATCCTCTAAGTAGCTTCATGTTCAGAGGTCTCAAAGCTGTGCCCTAGAGTGTTAACATTAGATTTCTGATGACTTATAACCTTTCATCAGATAATGCTAACATTTTTTATGCTTTAGATCTGTATATAACATAATTCAATTTTTAAAAAGCCATCATTATATAACTATGTTAGCAAATATCTTAGAATGTCAGTATGCTACATCAAGTGGCAAATGTCACCAAAAATGAAAGTGCAAAATTTGCTTTTAGGGTGATTTTTTTTGTTAAATGAATTTTACCAACTGTCTTTATTCGTAGTATCTTTCTATTTTATTGCTTTAAATACATGTATTTAGAATGAGAAATAAGTTTAAAAAGAGGGTAATATCAAATTTACCTATGAAAATTATTACTTCTCAATAGTTAGTGTTATAAAAAAAACAATATAAAAGAAACTATCCAGACTTATTTATTTACTAAAATAAATCATATTCAGTTTTGTATGAATAATATAGATCTACATTTATGTATTATTAAAATTCTTGTATATATATATATATAATGGTAAATAAATATATATCAGTATGTATATATATTTAATCGCATGGATCCTTATGTGTGATCACTGGTTTCATGCTGTCTTTACGCAGCAATCATCTGGCAGAAAAAGAAAGATTTTGGAGAAACAAAAAAAATCAAAAAGATACTGTCAAAAGAATTTTTACTTTAGAATTGCATGTAAGTCTTTCTTTTGTATGCGTGTGTTAATTATATTTGCATATTGAAAAATTTGAAGAGTGTTGTGCTGAGAATCTGTAGCATACTGTTATCAGTTCATCCCAAAAGTGTTGCTAGTCCAACATAAGACTTTTGCTATTATTAACAAAGGAAACAATGTAGCAGTTCACTTGTTAAAGTAAACTATTAAGTATTCATATTATGCATGATAGAAGAGATCTAGTATATATATATATATATATATATATATATATATATATATATATATATAAACTAAGAAAGAAATTGCATATTAGTGGGATTTTTATTTGATTGATGCACTTAAAATGATAGATTCATTAGTGTCAAATAGCAATATGTGAAACCATTTAACTGTGTGCAAATAAAGGATTGATATTAAATAGAATCATTAATGTTAACTAGCAATACTTAACTGTGTGAAAATAATAAATCTCAACACTTAAAACAATTTAACTCAGTGCAAACAAATGAGCTCTTAGACATTTAAATTTAAAGTTACTTACAAACTTTCCACTAAAAAATCATATATATATGTATATATATATATATATATATATATATATATATATATATATATATATATATATATATAAACAGGATTTGACATTAAACCTATAGTCTTAGGAAATGCATGAACTCCTTTACCCACCAGTTATGAGTTAAATAGTTTCACTATTGTTCTTCTGTAAGGATGGCTTTGGCATTAAATAACCCATGAAGAGTAATATGCCATTAAACAAAGAAACCAAACCAATCAACCTTGGATTTATATAACCAAGGAGGGTTTATATGCCATTAAACTATAAAACCATAACCCTAAAATTGTTTTAAAGATAAAAGGAATTTTTAATCTCATTTTCAGTAGAATGATAATTTTGTAGCATCTTTGGCCACAATGAATGTGAATATTTTATCACTCAACCAAATTTTTCATATAATGGAAATAATCAAGAAATGCCAAATAGAATCCTTACCTTTTTCTAGATAGGAGCACAAATATCAGCATGGATCACTGCTACAACAGAAACCCTAAAACTTTATGGGTCATCTCATCATACATGAAACTGTACAGGTGTTCAGAAATACAAAAGCTGAGGAGATGAATCTAATGTAAACTTTATCTCAGAAATTATCTTATGATACATTCAAAATTTCTTTTTATTAGCTGATTGTATTTTCTTCCATATTTTTATAAGTCTGGCATCAATCCCAATATTCCCAAAAGGAAAATTAATCACTTTGCATAAAATTACTAAAAAAGTTATACTGCCAAATATCATTTAATAGAATCTTTAAAAAAAGTAAAGATATAACATTATTTCATTTATTCATATATATATATATATATATATATATATATATATATATATATATATATATATATATATATATAAGACCTAAATACATTAATTTAGATTGAACATGTATCTTTGTCAAGTGAAGAGATTGATTGGTGGAAAGTAATAAAATAAGTAATGATCTATAGAATTATTTTGAATGCAATTTTGATGCTCTGGATAAAACTCCTTAAGTGATGGAATTCCCTCCATCCCTCCAAAAACCTCTATCCAATCAAAATCTGTCATTTATCACTGGAAATTCTTTAAAATTGGAGGCTATAAAATAATCTAAAATTGTACATTTATATGATAGATTTCTTTTCATTGAGTAAAATGACAAAGTAATAAAATAAAAATTGCTTTACTAAATTTATTCCCTTATTTCCTTTTGCTATTTTTTCCTCATGAGTTTGTTCAATGCATGTGCAGAAATATCAAAATTATTGACAACTGTATAGGCTTATTCTTTATTTAAGTATTCAATACCAGGTAATCATAATTATAACATTTTGAGTTACACTAGTATGCATTTAGAATGCTGGGTTTTAAACCATGAGCAACCTGTTATATTTATTTAAAAATGTCTCATCATACTAAGATTTTTGTTAAAGTGCTCAAACTTAGGGAATAAAGCTATTTCCTATCCAGTTTATAACTTAATGATACTGATGTGGAGTTACCTCAATCATGATTATATTTTTCAAAGAATCATTAAATGCTAGCTCAAAAGTACTTCACTTTATTTGTTACTAGTTAATTATATTATAAAATTTATAAGCATAATAAGGCCCTGCTTCAGGTTTAATGTTCATCAAAAATATCATTAGAATAAGTTCTATAAAACAAACATTTTGTTAGAATATGTCTGAAACTTGAAATTTTTTTAATGAGATTTTTATACACACACACACACACACACACACACACACACACACACACACACACACACACACACACACACACATATATATGTATTAGAAAAGAATTCATATTTGCTAATTCACACTAATCATGATTTTTTACATTTTGCTGAAATGCAATTAATTATCAAAGTTATTGCCCTGTTGGTGGAGTTTAAAATATGCTGAATGCATCCCCTGCAGAGAAAAGGTGTCCTGGGTATGACACTAAACTGTATCTGATAGTAAAACTCCTGTTTTGGAGCTCTGGAGAGTATGGAGTACCCTTTCATGTCCATTCTGAATCAGTGGTAGTGCCTGTTTAGAACCCATCTATTGGTCAAATTGATGTTTGAAAATTATTCATACTCAATAGAACCAAGTACAAAAATATCTCTTCAGAAAGAACTAGACAAGAAATATGAATATCAATGTACAATGAATGGAATTCCCTAACCTCTATGTATAAAATAATCTTAAACAAAGTGACATGCCATTAAACTCAAACAATCAAAATTAATAAATTTTAAATTGTAATTCATGGCAAATGTGTTTTCCTGGTCAACAGTAGGTGAGTCCTTTGTAAAGATTCTGTGACTATCTTTTTTTCTAAATTGTGTGAAAAAATACCTAACATTAAGTCTTCAGCTGAAAAGTGTTGAGCTTCCAATAGGCCAAGGTCTTTTTGTAGAAGAACTTGTCATAACCCGAGTGGAAATTCTAACAGGATTAGTGATTCCAAAGCTGTCTTTTATTATTCCTGGAAATTCTTCCACTTGGGGCTTTTATCAGATCCTCTTCAGCAGTCTGAGCATGCATTAAATGCATTTACACACTTCTTTCTTGATGTTGACTTTGTCAGAGTTTAGCTGCCAAAATTTAAGTTTGTTATTGAGGAAAATTCAAGATGTCAAACTGATGGCATTTTCTTTCTACATCAATTTATTCAATTCATTCCCACATGTTTCTTTTTTCTTTAGTTTTATCCTCAAACATTGCTGCCTTTCCTTTGCCTAATTTCTTTATAGATTCTTTAATCTGTGAGAAAATTTTTGTTTATTGCATTATACACTTAACTGGGAAACATATTGATTGTGTTATATGTGCACAAGGTGTAGAGGCTTAAAAACGGCAGGTTTTTTTTTGTATTTTTCCACTCTTCCAGAGTTTTATGTAAATTAAAAAATTGGTATTCAGTGGGTTTGGAACTGCAGTATTACTAGAAATTCCAAATTAAAAAAAAAAAAAGGAAAAAACAAAAAATATAAAACTTGCTGCTTCTATGTAGCCATGAAACAGAAATTGATTCAACATAGTGTCTTTCCTCATATATCAACTGCACTTTTGAATACTGACCAATTATTATATAAGAAACATTAACAAAATTACAATTGCTGCTTCTGATCCACTACAACCCCCCTCTCACAAAAAAAAAACAATAAAGAAATAACAGTAATTGTTCTTTGGTGCGGTATTATTACTTTTAGGCACATAACAAAGATATTATTTTCTGGTTAATTCCTAAGAGAAACTTCTGAAGCTCCTGATATATTAAAGGGTCATGCACCAAAATGTTGAGTACAGTCTCCCAAGTTGGTTGTCTACTACAAAACTTATTACTGCCATTTTTTTCTCCTCTTTGCAATTAATTCTGAGATCTTTTGTTTTTTCACTGAAACTTGCCATCTTTTATTTTATATATATATATATATATATATATATATATATATATATATATATATATATGTGTGTGTGTGTGTATATATATATATATATATATATATATATATATTTATGTGTGTGTGTGTGTGTGTGTGTGTGGTTATTTTTACATGTTGTACAATTGCATTAATCACTTTTTCTTTTTTTAACAAAAGGCAAAAGGTTTTTGCTTTCTAAAGACTTAATGTCTCCTTTGAGACATTTTTTAGTTTTTATTTTTTTTCTCTTGATAGCAATTAAGTTCTCTTTTCAAAGTTTGTAGACTTGTAAAAGGGATTCAAAACACAGCCATTATTTTTAAAAATCCTTTCGTACGGTTTACATCAGATAGATCATGACTCTAAGATCATTACTTTTATTAGTGTATTCATGCTGTAAAAAATGACTGCCAATATGAAACTGATATTTTGATAAGTTCTTACTATTAACAGGTTTCAATAAAAATTTTGCATGGTACAAGTGCTGGGCACAATGTGAAAATTTAAGTTTCTTGAGTTGTTCAGTTAAGTTAACATTTTCTCCACAGCAAGTTAACTTGTGTTTCCTCTTGGTGAGTTCAAATAAGATAACTGTTTATTTTTCATGTTATCTTTCATGAAACTTTTATTGATTTGGCTTTTTAATAACAAAAGATAATGAACTCATGGACATAACATTTCATTTTAGTATATTATATTCTAGATTGCATCCATTTATTTAATTATTGAATCAAACTAAATGATGCTGGTTCAAAATTTACATGGATCTGAACTTAATATCTTATCTGCAGTATCTATCTATCTATCAAGGAAGAGAGAGGGGGGATTAAACAGTGTAACGTTAAAAGATATGTAATTTCTAAGTTTATGTCTTTGTATTTTAGGAATAGAAGATGTAATTTCTTCCTTTGTTTAATGGTATATCAACCTTTGTGTGTTATCTAATGCCAAAGCCATCCTTTTAGAAAAAGTATGGTGGTACTATTTAGCACCTAGCTGGTGGTGATAAGGAGGCTCATGCCTTTTCAAGAGTATTAGTCTGAGTGAATGTAATAGCATAACTGGAGTTTGAACTTACTCACTACAATGTTGAAGTCCAACATGTTAGCCACTACACCTTGGGGACTATCCTACTTAAGAATAGAGGAGGAAATTGTTCATATAAGTTGGTTTTGCCATTCATTTTGGCTGAAATTTAAGACATCAAATCTTCCATTCTCTAATACTGTGATTGTGGAGAGAAAAAAAAATTATTACGGAGTTGCCTGCATAGACATATTTTTCATGGCAAGTATGTTCTAACCTTGTCAAAAGATTTACTATGGCCCTAGATATGTTGTTTTATTGGGGTGATATCTTCAATCTTTTATTGGTCATAATTTAAAGGTTACATTTTTTAGTAGCTTTTTAATAGAAGTTATTTATTTTTGTAGTGAGGTATTTTGCTTGATTTTTACCATTGTATGGTTTGTACAAGAATGAGTCAAAGGTTTTGCCATATTTTGGTAATGTGAGACACAATTTGGCAGTTCCAGGTGCTTTTGCCGAGGTCATGAAGGTGACAAACCATACTGGATTACAAGATGCCAAGCTCACTGGATACTATTTAAATGTTTCTCATTGGATTTGCCTCTATAGGAATACACCTTACTGTAATCAAGTGTGTCTTTACTTTTGTACAGAAAACTTTCAAAACATGAATTCCCAAATTTGACTACATTGCACATTCAATCTCACATGGAGTGAAGCAATAAGCAATGTGTCAGCACATTAACTACCACAATACTACCAACCACAGTGGATATCTTTTACAGTTTGAACTGCTTCATTCTTGTGTTATATGTACTGCAAACTAGCATGTACTAAAATATTGCAAAACTTTTAATTCAACTTAGTATTAACTAATGTTTCAGAAGATTTTCTATTTGAAAATAGTCAGTGACACTTTTTAGAGATTGTGTGATTTTTATTCTTTCTTTCAAAACATCATTGTCATACTTTGTTTTCCTCTTGTTTCTCTTCAAATGAATCAAAATGATTATTCGCTAAAAGCAAAATAAAAGTTAATCTCAAATATTTCCCTTGTCTAATTAAGACCATCTTTGATCCTAAAAAAAAAAGACTGTATGAAAGAAATGTTTAATTATATTTCTGAATATCTGAAGTAGCATTTAAACACATTTTTCCTTTGTTGACCCCCCCTCCCCCCAAAAAAAACTGTTCTGTTTTTTAATACAAATGGAGAGTTCTGAAAACTTAGTTATGACTGCTCATTCTTTCTTCCTCATAAGATGTGTTACTCAATCTTTTATGCCTGTTGAGAGAAAAGACACTTAAAATGGGATATGTCAGACCAAATAAATTGAAGAGAATCATGTTGCAGTAATGTAACAAATTTTGCAATATCTTAAAGCAAAAGAAATTCCTTCTGTTCAATTTGCTAAAGAGATTTTGTGATTTGTAATCCAAGAATACTAAAGCTTTTATCTTAGACTTATCAATTCCAGAATGATAATAAAAAAAAAACTTGCATGCATTTATTTATACACTTCAGGTATCTCTTATTACAATTCACCAAATGTCCATTCATCTGTAGTGCTAAGGTTCTGCCATTTTTGGTTAGATATTAACTCAACTTTCGGGAATTGTTAGGATCATTTGTGAGAAGGTTTTTAACTTTATTATGCCAAAATCATTTTATTTTGGTTCCCCAAAAATGAAACTACTTCCTATGACAATAAAAAGTTAAGTAATCCCAAAAGTTAACACAATGATTTGAAATTAGATGCCTGACAGTTAAATTGAACTGACATAATTTTCAAAGTTATATGTAACAATTTTAAGAATCTTGATTAGTTTTTACTTGCATTACATAACGGTTTTAAGATAGTCACTTATGTTCATAAAGTGCTTTGAATTAATTAATACCTATTAGCAAGGCTTAGAATACACTGGTTGTATCCCTTGCTTAGGGCTAAGACTTCTCCCCAAAAGTATCATCATGGTTATGACACTAAACTGTGTCTAGTAGTGAGGCTTAAGTTCTTGAGCTTTGGGAAGTGTGGAGTAATTCTTAATTGTTTTTACTCTCAGATCCACTCTGACCCTGAGGAGAGAGTCCTCATGGCATAATAGCTAAAATGCTGGACTGTGGCATTAAAGTAAGCAAGTTTGACCTACTGTTGTATGATAATATTCACTTTCAAAATAATAACCTTGGGAAAGTTATGAACTTCTTTATTCCCCCAGCTTTGGATTAAATAGCATCACGGCTGTTTTTCTGCAGGGATGACTTTAGAATTGAATAACCCAAGAGGGTTGATATGCCATTAAACAAAGAAACCTAACCAAACCTGATCCTGGGTGGTAATACCTGTTAGGGTTCCATCTATGGGTCAAATAGATCTGTTGGCAAATTATTTGTATTTGATAGGAATACTTGATATATAACTATGTACAAAAAACTTTAGGAAATCATGCAATTTTTAATATAAACATACAATGTAAGCAATTTCCTAACCTACAGACATATGATAATCCCAGATGGATTGTCATGCTGTTGAAATCAATCAAACATTAAATAGATTTGTGACTAACTGACATCTCACATTCAAAACTAATAGCATAAATACTTTTATTATCAAAGAACCTCTAGATAAACAACATTAGTTATGATGTATTTGTTCTCTTAAATTGGAAAAATTTAAACTAAGACAAAAATTTCCAAATCCATCTTCATAGAACTATTAGGGTATTTATTTTCATATAAAAGATCTATTTACCATGTAGTTTTATCTGCTCTGTATTGAAATGATGAGCAATTTCTTGGAGAATTTTTTCCTTTTTGAGTAATATTAGATTTGAGTTTAGTTTAGTTTGGTTTAGTTTCTTTGTTTTATGGCATATCAACCTTTTTTCGGTTATTTAATGCCAAAGCCATTCTCTTAGAAAAACAGTAGTGGTACTATTTAACCCATAGTTAGGAGGATAAGGGGGTTCATACCTTTCCCAGGGGTATTTGCCCGAAAGTGAGCGTAGTAGTGCAACTGGAGTACAAACTCGCTTACTACAAGTCCGCTGTCCATCGCTTTAACAATTACGCCACGAGGACACCCCCATTAGATTTAAAAGTTGAAGTGAGTAAAAAGGCTTTAAAATAGGGACTCAATTTACAATATGCATATATATAATACTATACTGTGCCATAACTTTATGTCCATTTTTATGACAGCAAATGTTCCTTTTACAATGTAAATACACAGCTAAACTTAGTTGTGCCTTTTTATACAATCAAATCTTAGTTATTTTCATTCAACCACAGAAGCTTAATTGAACAAAAAAGATAAATTTAAAAAAAATAGTTTTTCCTTGCCACTTGGAGCTCACTCTTTTGAACTCCTAATTTAAAAGTACATGTAAGATAACTTAATTTTATTTGAAAATTATTTTCAAACCAATGTCACATCTGCTTTCATAACGATAAACACAATGGCAGGGTACAATTTAGCATTATATATTCATTGTAAATTGAGTTTCTACTTTAACTCCCTCTCACTTGCTTTAACTTTAAAACCTAATTTTTCTCAAAATAGAAAAAAGCTCCTTGAGAAATAATGGTCAGTTCCACATGGAGCAGATAGAACTTAGCTGGAAATAAATTTTTCATACAAAAATAGACACCTTAGTTGCTCCATGAACATGGATTTTTTAATCTCTTTTTTTAGAAGACAAGTATAAAAAATACATGACATAAGATGTTGCCTATCATATCATATCTAAAAACAAAAAAACATGTAGAGTTGGACCTCATTTTTTGAACCACTTCTTAGATGGTGAAATCTTAAGATAATAGTGAACTTCATTCAATATTGTAACTAGGAAATGAACACCTAGTTTTTTTAAAAATAATTTGATTAACTTGTTTTTTTATCAAAATTTGTGTTAAAAACCCAAAACTAAAAATAAACTTCCATTGGACTATTACAAAGTCAATGTTTCCTTTAATGAGCAATGATATTTTAAATGATCCATAAGTGTAGATAAAATGAATTAGACAAAAATCTTATCTGAATAAAAAGGAAATATTTTTGTCTTTTTTAAAAATTTTAAGCGTTTTTTTTTAAATTTGTTGTGACACAGATTTTAATGACTTTGACAATAATCAAATAAATTGTTTTTTGAAAATATTTCCAAAATACTATTATTATTAAAGATTTACATTTGCCTTTTCTTTCTTTTTTTTTTTTTTTTGTTTATATTTTATTGTTTTGAAGTTTTTGCCAAGTTGTTTTGCTTCAATAACATTTTTAAACATTTTTTAAAACACGCTGTTATTGCTGATTGAACCAAGTTGAAAATTCAGAGATATATCTTAATATTCATATCTTAAACAATATATAGAGCCATAAATCAAACAAAGAAAAACTGGCACTAAAAATGATAAATTCATGCTTAGTAAGAAATTGTTATTTATACTTTTTACTTTATAATGATTTTAGTACAGTAAAATGCAAAAAAACAAAATGTACACAGTACAAAGTGAAGAAGAAATGTATTTAATGCAATGCCACTTATTTTCAAGTAGAAAAAGGCCTTTTGTTCAAAATTAGAGTGTTCATAAGTGTATGAGAAAAACTTTGGCAAATTGAGACCAATAAACACTAAGCAATATTTATGTCTTCTTCAAATTGTTTGTGTCCCTGTGTGGTATAGTTTATATATGAAAGAGTTGTAGGATACTATAAACATAGTTGACTCATATGTGAATGAAAGACAATTTAGTATTTATGTTAAAATTTGGAAGCTGTTTCACCCTGCATGCTGTCTGTATTCTAATTTTGCTTTACTCTAATATACATGATACACAGCATTTTAGATATTTGCCAATTAACTTTATATTTATTTTTGAAGGATTCATTAGTTTTTTTACAGAATAATTTTCTTGCTATAATGAAAGGAAAAAAACTTCTTTATTTTGGTATTCAACTAATTTTTTCTTCTGTATGTTAGTTAATTATTAAGCTTAGCTTAACTGTGGCTCAAAGATAGAGGAATGGGGCTCTCAGTGAGATTAACACTCACTAGTAATGATTTATTTGCCAATCTAACTATTACACTACTAATTATATTTAAGATTTCACACAAGGCTATGTATATGAGGAATTTAGTTCAGATTGAACTCTTGACTCAATGATAATCAAACTGTGAGTTAAGCTTGCAAACTTTATACTACAGAGAAGTGTGTTCTATGTTGACTGATAGCTTATAAAATAATCCCATCTTGCCAGATAATGTTTTTACACTTCATTATAGCAATTCTGATGCTAAAATTATTCACTCTTTTATATGGTCATTTAGAGACAATAAATAATTATTTCCCTTAGATAATTTGCATTTCTTGTTGGGGCTCATATGACAGTTCCAAAAACTCATTCTTGATCTTTTTTCACCTCTCATCTCTGCCAGCGGTCATTAGCCAAATGAGTAGAGTGTTCGCCAATGGTGCGGAGACTGGGGTTCAATCCCAGGTTGAGTCGTACCAAAGACTCAAAAAATAGCATTTGATGCTACCTTGCTTTGCACTCAGCATTATAAAGTAAGGATCAAGAGTAAAGTGGAGCAATCCAGGGGATGGAGTTGCGCTTTTCCCTACACCTTGGTGTAATCGCTATTGAAAGGGAGCCTTTGGGTCACCCTCGACTAAGGTCATCAACTTTACTTACTTTTTATCTCTGCTAGGAAACAATAAAGTTACATGGATGTCTTATCTACTCATATCAAATAAGCCTTTTACAATTTTGGACTCTACATACTGCTTGTTCATGGATCAGTATGTGTATAATTCTAGCCGTTGAGACATGTTTGTGCATTTTTCCTTTTGATACCACTTGTACATACATTGTGTATAAAAACTATTTAATTATCTTGGTATGTACGAATGAATTTATATTTTCTTTCCTTCTGTTGTATTAAGAATTAGTATATCACAGATATACTAATGCTAATATTGGTCCGAGGAAACTGGAGATTCTATTAAAATATTTTTCTCTCTCCCAAGCCTCTAATAGTATCACAGTAATATTATTTGGTTGTCTCCAGACTTCTTTGTCTTTAATACTGCTATTTTAAAAAAACATAAGTTTTATCAATAATTCTACTTCTATGACAACAACCTTCAAAAGAGTGAGATATTTTTTATTTATTGTTTTAGATATTCATCTTATTTGATGATATATATAGTATCTGGTTCTAACATATTTAAATTACTAAATTTGTTTTAGTTCTGTTGGAATGCTTGGGAGTGGGGAAGATATAGAGTTGAGTCCCCACTTTCCAAGAACCAATATTTGCATTAGTGATATACCATGATATACCAAAACTGAATGAAATGGAAGGAAAAAGAAAATCAAATCATTTACGCCTACAAAATATTTAATCTTTTATATACACAATATACATTCTGTGGTGGCATATATACAAAGATATTCCGGGAACAAGCAGTGTGTTGAAAATGTACAACATGGAAGAAGACTTATGTGACAAGTGTGGGTAATATAGCAATGTGGCTTTACCAAATTCTGGAAGGGATCAGAGAAAACATCAACACTGTTCAAAGAAGAAAGTCAAAAAGAGGTTGAGAATAGGTTTCTGGGATTGTCATATGACATCTAATAAACATGCCAAATATATAAGGGAGATGGTTATTTATTGTCTCCCAAGAGTCCAAAGTAAATCAACAGTATTAATAAATATCATTCTTTAACTATTATCTATGAGAATTATCTAAACTATTTTCCTTTTACAGAATACACAAAGTTTTGTAAACAAGCCTATCATTTAAGTTAAGTAAAACATTTTGTACTCGGTTCCATAAAGGTTAATTATTTTAAAGAGATAATTTTTTTATGGTTTAACTGAAATGCTAGGAGTAAAAGATAGTTACAATGGTTGGATATAAGTATTGTTTTTTTAGGAAATATTTGCAATGGAACTTGTGACATTTGTTTTTAGTGAACTTCTTGTTTTTTTTTAAACTTGCAATCATTGAAATATCTACTTCCTTTAATAAGCAAATAGTTGGTGAAAATACAAAACTGAACACACCTCAACTTGGCATTTAGTGTTGTTCATGAAATTTGATAACTACTTGAGTGCAGACAATGGCATTAATTTCAAATGGTATCAGAGAATAAAATGAAACAAATATATTAGGGAAATATAGGAAAGATTTATTTCGATCATACAAAATGCCCCCAAACAATTCTGAATGGTGATGACAGAGTTTGATATATTCAGATATTACTGGTCTCCATTTTGTTGACATTTCTGACAGGATTTATTTTAGAAACTATTAGTTTTGATATGTCCTAAAGAAATATTTCATCATATTTGAAGTAGCCATCTTGTATATAATTCAAATAGCATTATTTCAAATTCTTGTCGCTGTTAACAATTATAGATATAAATTATATAAAATGCATATAAAGTAACTCTAACTTTTGGAGATTTTGATTGGTGTGTTGGATACCTGGGTGGAAAACTGAATTGGTAAAATTAGCATAATTTTGGTAGTGGGTATATATTTTTATTTATTATTAATGACCTGAGTTTGGGAATTATATGGATTCATTTCTCCTTGCACTTTATAGCATTACTAGGTATCTTGACAAAATATTCCATCACTGATGATATAATGGAAAACAGTCATTAACATTCCCCAATATTTATGTAAAACAGATTATTTATAGCAATAGAAAACCACAATCATTGGATGAAACTTTTTGGTAAAAACAAGTTTTGTCTGAAAACTCTTTTTTATTCTATAGAAGTTATGAAACTATTAATTATGAGACAAAAGTAAGAAGATGAAATCCTGATTCATTTTAGTTTTTATACTTCTCTGCTGACCAGCATTTGAGCATTTTTGATTTATCAAATACTTTTTAAATAATCACCATCGATCCATATCATTCATTACTCCTGGCAGGTCCTTGAGGTTGCATCCTATGTTTGCATAGAGCTGATCTAAGTAAGTCTTTGTTGATCAGCCAACACTGGCATGTAAATGAGCAGGAGTCCATAAGAGAATGTAGGTTATGAGTTTGTTTTTACTTCTCTACCAGTGCTATGCATGTCTTGTTTATTTTACTAGGATAGTTTGTGAGATAAGAGGAAGGTGGTCATACAGTTGCTGTTTTCAGGAATTGTTCAATGCAGCATTTTTATGTAGTTCCCATCTAGTTTTCTTTCTCTCTGATTTGTTAGCATCCATATAGTTTTATGGATATAGCTACAGCTTTGAAGAAATCTTTTTTTATTTTATCAGAAAAATCAAATTTTCAAATGATCAATAACCTGTCAATAGCATTCCAGGCCTTCACTAAGCATACGTTAACATCACTTCCAGAAGATTATATATATATATATATAAATGCTGCTGTTGGTGGGAATTAATTTGAATCTTTTTACATATATTGTTTCACAATTTATTGAATTCAATTTATCATAAATGAAATGAAGTATGCTGTAATTAACATTTAATAATTATTTCTCTTGAGATATGATGATTATAATTAGGGCAAGTGTAAACATACTCATGCTATCAGTTGAACTGGAAATTGTTTTGTTCTCCAAGTTAGAGCATTTTAAAACTATTAAAACTAAGCTCTAACAAAGATTCTGCTATACTGTTTTTGTAGTGTTTGGCTAAGATGAGTACAAAAACTGGAACCTCATATAATTCATGTATTTAAAGGGTGTAGAATTATATATATACATACATACATACATATATATATATATATATATATATATATATATATATATATATATATATATATATATATAAGGAGCATATGATAAGTTTCCAGATTTTTTTCATATGGGCATTTAAAATTGTCATAGACTCTTGAAAATTCAGTATGTTATTGCTATATATCTTATGAGATGACTGACCAATTTTTATGATTTCAGGTTCAAAGGAACAGCTACAACAGGAATTCGAATACACCCTACTAAAGCCTGGTTATCACAGCTCGTGAATTTTAAAAATGCAATCTGACACTTTAGAAGAATGATATGCAATAAAATTCTGTTTTAAACTTGGAAAAATGCCACAGAAATGTATGGAATGCTTCAGGCTGAGTTTTTGAGTGGCATAAGAGATTCAAGGAAGGCAGGGAGTCTGTTAGGGATGATGAGAGGTGTGGGAGGAGTAAGGAAGTCAATACACCAGAGTTGATTGGCCAAAGGGTTAGGGTTAAGGTTAGGGTTACTATGTTGAGGTTTTAAGGGAATTCAGGATGAGATTCTGCCGGAAGAGGTCAGCAATCTTCAAATCAGGTCAGTGGTATTTCCATCAGGACAATACACCAGTCCACAACTGCATCCTTATCACAGACTATTTGAGCAAGATGGGCATCAAGACAGTTCCTCTGCCTCCCTATAGTCCAGACCTTGCTCCCTGTGACTTATGGTTATCCCTAATCTCAGAGGCTGTCGTTATGAGACAATTGAAGAGATGAAAGAGGCTGTGACAAAGGTCATTGACACGCTCACACAAGAGGACTTCCATGGGGCCTTCCAGAAGTTGTTGTAACGGTACAACAAGTGCATTGCAGCCGGAGGAGATTACTTGGAAGGGAACTAGAGTTTCATGAGTGTACTATCAATAAAAGTGCACATACGAAAAAGTCTGGAAACTTATTGTATGCACATCGTATATATTATATGAACTCAATAAACCAAGTTCAAATCCTGGATAAAGCTTGTTTGCATTTCCTTTTGAGCTAATGATAATAAACATTGAAACAGATTTCTATTGTTTATTAGCAATTATCATTTCCATTACCAATTCATTTGTGTTTTCATTCATAAAGGAGATTGGATTTAAGGAGGAAGAAATCTTCCATATAGATTGAGACAACTTTCAAAATGAAAGGGATTAATAATTGATTTTAGGCATTGAGTTGAGGTACAATGTACTTAGTGTTTATAGTATTTCACAACATAATGGTAGTCACTTGGTTTTATTTTAGATATATAATAAGCTACAGAGAATTTTATTTGCAGATATTTCTGGTATCTTTGACAAATTTGATATATTATATTTGCATATATATATATAATTTGATATTATATTTGCAAATAGGCATTTTCTTAAAGAGTTAAAAGTAAATTAAAGAAAGGAATTTGAATGCAGTATTTTTCACTGTACCATGGAATACAAAATTCCATCTTGAACAATTGTGTTTTGAAGCAATATACTAGACCTTTGTACAGCACATTTGACATTGTCATAAAATATTAAATTATATAACAAGGTTGGAAGTGAAACTTGCTTTATTTTGTTAATTTTAGCTCAAATACAATAATTAGAAAATTGTACATTGTACATGATATCAAAAATGGGAGAAAAAGAGAAAACAAAAAGAAATATTCCTGATTTTGATAGACCATTGTTTGAAAGACAATTTAAAAATGTTGCAAGAGGAACTGTTAAATTGTTTTGCATAAATGGATATGATTCTTGAATGTGATAGCTTTGGGAGAATATCCTGCTGCAACTGAACAACAAAAGTTACTTAGAAAGACAAAAACAAAACTATTGATAATTTAAAAAATGCATCTTTGGTTGCAATTGGAGAATGGAAATAAACTGTGTGGTTTTATGAAAGTAAATCTGAGGAAAAAAAAAAAAAGAAAAATGTACTTTTAATTGGATTAGTCACAACCAACGAATCAATGACCATAAGTTGAAGTGAGTTGAAGATAGAGGAAATATGAAAAGCATGAGATGGAAAGAGAATAATTGTGAAAGTATGATGAACAAAGCTAACTTTCTTGACAGGAAATTAGAAGCCGTGAAAGAGTCAAGTAAAGGTTGTATGAAAGTTAAATAATGAAAATGGAGATTATAAATATGAAACCATTGCAGTCATTTTCTTTTTTTATTTTTTTGGTGAGGCCAGGGAGGGGCTCTAGTCTAATCTGTTCTCTTGCTATCCATTACCATCAAATCTATCTTCTGATCTTTGTCTGAGCCAGCAATTGAATAAAAGAAATAAGAAAATAATGAACAAACAGATGCCTGGACATTAGTGAGTACATAGTTCTGATTTATAATGTAAGTACAATGCAAATTAGGAACTTTTAGGGTTCATTTGGCTAAATTCTTTTATTTTTTTTTAACCATATAAAGTAGACATCTAGCAGAAAATTTTGTAGTTAGAAACCAAAGTTATGACTTTTCCTCAGTCACTTGAAAATCATAAAGTGTTCTTGGTATGACACTAAACTCTATCTGATGGTGAGGCTCCATTTGTAGAGCTCTGGAGAAACCAGTGTACTCCTTTATTACCATTATTCCCTGGTTCATTCTTAGCCATGTGGGTACCTGTTAGGATCCCACATATAGCCATCCAGTCAGCCATGGCTGTAAATGTCCTGGCTGCAAATTGGTAAGATCCACCATATGGGGCCACCTGTTAGTTGTTGATGATGACTTTTAATACCTTAGGATGAGATGCTGGAGAATGAGGCATCCATGACCTGAGTACTAAGGGATCGTATAACCTGCAACACCCAATTTTGGTAGTTGGAAAAGCCTGATCTGATAAATTAAGCCCAAGCTCCTATATAATTATGTTCTGACTGTATTCTACAAATTGCTCTCATGGCAAACAAACACCCAATCCATTTTATCTTAAAGATACTAGAAGCTGGTGGCTGACGGTAAATTGCATTGAGAGAAACAAGACTTTGACCACTGTTTGAGTGACTCGGTTTTGGTTACTAAAAGTCTTTACTAACTTTTACCTCAGACTTGAACAATTTATTTTGTGACGTGGCATTAAAATATCTATCCCAAAACGGGAGTTTATTTTTCACACATGTGAAGTTGGGGCAGTCTGGAACTTGATCCCTCGCAAAATAAGTCCTAGTTAAGATTCCCTTTTTGGGCGTAGGGGAACTGGCAGATAATGTGGGGGTTAACTTGGGGCTAGACTGACCACCGCTGGCAAGGGGTTTCCATTTTTCACGTTACACACACCCACCAGACCACTTCGTCTTCCTACCCCTTGGATAATGGAAGATATGGGTCTCTAGGTTTAGATATAATATTATTATTTATCGTAGTTGACAATTTCAGTTTCCCGTGTAATAATTTTAAAGGCGAATAAGACATTTATTGAGAATAAATTGAGGCAAAAATGAAGCTGAAAAGGAACATGCAAAAGAAGGCAACTCGATAGGCAAACAATACAACAAATAAATTTCGACACGAGGGGACATTTAAAATATAACAAAATTTTAATAGCCAAGGTCCAAACAAATATTTATAAGGGTCGGCTATATTTCCCAGTAAACAGTTAGAAATGGTTTACTGGGAAGCATAGCCGACACGAATATCTCTTTCTTCTTTTTTCTTTTCTTTCTACTTTTCGAATTTTTTTCTTGAACCTTGAAAAGGTGGCAAAGTCCATTCATATGTTTAGAGTTTATGAAATGAATCTTTTCATTCCATTTCTCTTCTGTTCTTAATGCATATAATTCTCTATATGCTTCTTTCTTTAAATTGAGAGAGAGAGCATGTAATTGCAATACTTAGGAAGGGTGGAGGGAGAAAATTGTTTTAAGTTTTACTTAGCTTTTTCGATGGGCTTCTTCACAGAGTATTTTCTTTAACGGGCTAGCAGGACTCTATGGAGCTCGGCTTGAAGGCATCTGCTATCTCCTGTCCAAGAGCTCTATTTTGCTTCTTTGCCCGGAGTTTTGGCATGAGATTTGCATGTCCTGAAAACTGAATTCTTTATTCCTATTTCCGCTGATGAAAAAAGCTACTTCCGTTTTTAGTGTTCTGGCCAATCATTCAGCCTCTTTCTCCTTCATCACCCTGTCAAGCGATTCCTTCGGGCTTCTATACTCTGTATCCCCCTTCTCTATCCACCCGAGTGAGGTTATGGAATACAGATAGCTTGACCTACATTCTAATTTCCTCTTTTAACGGTCAACCTTTGGGGCCTGTCAATTCAAACACGGAGGGGTAGGGGAAATTTCTTGTTTCTCTCCTCTCAGTGGTAGACCACGTGACAATTTGATAACAAAATATTCACCTACCAACTCTTCACTTACAAATCATATAAGCAAAAAATGATTTGACATTAAATAATCCACAAAGGGTTGATATGCCATTAATCAAAATGAACAACAAAACAATCAATCCATCTATGGGTCAAATAAATCTGTTTAAAATTATTTATTTTCAAAGGGACTAACTGCAAAACATCCTTAAGAAACAACAACACAAAAATGGAGATATATGAATGTACAATGAATGCTATTCCCTAACCTCTTGGCATGAAATAACTCTAGATGGATTGACTTGCTGTTAAAATCAATTCATCATTGAAAATCATAAAATGTGTTGTTGGTTTTATATCTGAAGTGTCAGCCATAGCCCTGAAGGGATACAATAGATAATTATGAATGATAAATAAATAATCATCTCTTTTAGATAATTTCCTCAGGATATCACATAACATCACCAGAAACACATTCTTGGCCTCTATTTACCTCTGTTCTTTGAACAATAGAGGTAGTGTGTCTGACCCAGCCAGGGAATGGTAATTTAGTTCATTTTTTTCTTTTCTATCATTTTATTCAGTTATAGAATGTTAAGAATACACTAATGCTAATGTAAATATCTTCCAAAAGCTCTCAGAGGGCAATAAATGTTAAATTCTTATGTTTAGGAGATAGAGAGACATAGCATTGCTCTAGTTCTGTTATGCTGTCATGAGATTTTCAACTTTTAAATCACAATTTAAGTCTGATTTGTAAATTAGAGAGAAATCTATTCATATAATTTTTATATCTGTGATCTCTCAGAATCTTCTGTGGCAATCAGATTATCTTTAAAGCTTTTATGTTTTTTTTCTGATCATTTTTAATGTCTGTTGTATCCTTACATAAGACATATTCACCTAAAAGAATGTAGTATTCTTCACAAACCTTGGTATTTTCTTCCAAGCATGTTTTTGTCCAGTTTTGATATTGCATAGAATTTAATGCATGTTCTAATAGGAAATGGATGATTCTAATCTCTGTAATGTATGAATTTTTTCTACCATTTCTTTCGTGGAAAGTGTTTAGATGAGCTTTGTTCCCTAGTCCTGTCAGTCCAGGAATTTTCATCTAGAACTCATGTGAAAATCTATCAAACTATGTCCATACTTTCAAGAGTTGCCACTAGTTCCACAGAAATGGCTTTTTCTCCAGAAAAGCAGCAATGTGGACCAGACCATCACTTATTTGTTTACCTGTTGTATGTAATCTTAAACTTTTTAAATCCATGCTTACTATGTATATATCTAATATCTTTTTTCTTCCTGCTTGCATTTGATCTATTGGTCAAATGTATGTATTAAAAGATTATGTATATCAGGAATCCTTGATACCATATAACTGTGTATAGATTATTTGTGTTAAGGATAGTTACTTAAATCTAAAATTGTTTACTTAGGGAATATTATTAATTCCTTAAAATCATATAACTGCTCAAACAAATGATTATCTTTAAATAGAAATAGTTACTTGAAACCATATAATTGTTTATAGATTATTAGTATTCGATAGAAACATGTGAAACTATACAACTGCATTCAAATTCGGGCAACAAACTCTTCAGACACAAATACATAAGAAATATGAACATAAACATATAATGTAAGAGATTACTTCTACGCATAAAATAACCCTGGATGGGTTGACATGTCACTAAAATCAATAAATCATCACTTTATTATTTCAATATATAACTTTTTATCTTTTATTATGGTTGGAAGAGACAATAGAGAAAAAAAAATTGTGAACAGAGTGTATTTCTAGTTAACTCCCAAATGATTAGTATCAAGTTCTGAGAAAATAAAGATTACACAATCCAGTTTAGTATTAAATTCAGGAAGGAAAATGTTCTAAATTGATAGATTTAAATAGTAAATCCAATATTAGCAAAATGTCCCTTTTTCTTGGGGAAAACATCACACTTAAATGGCTTACATAAGTTAAATATATCATAGTAATTAGAAGATTCAGTTTTTTTCCCCTGGAATACAACATTGATGGTTGTTTATTTCAAGATGATATTTCAACAATTCATTCTTTGATTAATGTTTTATATGCATGTGTAAAGTTTTATGGCATTAATAATCTCTTTTCTATAACTCTCTGCTTGGAAGTAACTGGATGAGTTGATATAGGGTACATTTGTATCATAACTTGTTCTTTTCAGCTTGCCTGAATTCATTTTACCTTAATACAGGTATCTTCCATGTTAAGAAAGTTTACTTTATGCACTTACATAGATATGTTGTACAAAAGACCTTTTACATTATTACCTTTTTCTCTTATGTACTAATGTTCAACTTTTAAAAAATCGATCTGGCATAAAACAAATTTTCATAAAGTTAGAGAAATTTATAATTGGTTTTAATGCTTTTTCCACTTAGCTTAGACCCCCCATTAGTTTTTCTCTGCCCACGTGTAAGCAAGAATTTTTAGAGATATTCTTTTTTTTTATTGTAATATTCATTTGTATAATTATAAAAATTAATGAAAAAAGCCATTTTACTAATATGATTTTTAAGATGTGTTAACTTGCCATAAATTTATTTGTTCTACTTTTTATTGCAGCAATAAACACTGTCAGAACAAAAAACTGTTTTGTTTTGTTTGTAAAGATCTACAATAATAAATATAATATAAAGCTAAGATCTAGTATAACATTATACTTGCATTGTAAATCAAACCACTTTTTCGAAAAAAAAAACTTTTAAAGTTTTGCTACCCAGTTATCTGGCCTGAGAATACACTGACTGTATATTCTGCTGAGGGGTAAGACCCAACCCACCAAAAAAGAGAGTCTTGAATATGACACTAATCTGCATATGATGTTGAGGTTCTAGTTCTCCTTCATTGTCATTACTCATAGGTCCACTCTCACTCAGAGTAATAGTACCTGCTAGGGTCACCTCTATTGGTCAAACAGATTAGTTTAAAAGTTTTCATATTCAATAGGAATACTTAAAACCATATAACCGTAAATTATTTGTATTAAGAATAATTACTTGAAGCTATAGGATTTACACTCCTATATTTTTTATAAATGGCCGTGATACAAGAAAATTCTACAAAATAGGGTCCTGTTTCACTTGTTCCCAAAACAAGATGGTCGACGTTGGTAAACTAATTAGCTTCAGGAACCTATTGGTCAGTGAGGTCATGTGATATGTGCTCCCAACTATGTCTGCACCTTTGATTTCGTCTCACACAAAATAAATGGTGTGTTTGAAGCTGATCACATGACAAGGTTTAACTATATATACTCTAGATTTCCAATAACTCACTCTCTTACATTTTGACTCACATAGACAGCTCTCATTCTCTTTTTCAACTCTCATATTTTGAATCCCAGCTAGTGACACATACCTCGAGAATATACTATGGGAACATGGATAGTTATCAAGTTCTTTCTTATGTTCTGCTTGTCTGTCAAAAGTATTCATACAACCACAGACTCTTCAACAAAACCAGAAAGAGACAGAAATACTAATACACAGGCCTTTTGTCTCTTTCTGGTTTTGCTGAAGAGTCTGAGGTTGTATGAATGCTTTGTGCAGGATAAAATCAAAGGTGCAGACATAGTTGGGAACACAAATCATGTGATTTACCTGACCAATAGGTTCCTGAAACTAATTAGTTTACTGGCGTCCACCATCTTTGTTTCAGGAACAAGTGAGTTAGGATCCTATTTTCTAGAATTTTCTTGTATTACAGCCATTTAAAAGAATATAGGAGTGTAAATCCTATAAAGCTAAATTCTTTGCTAAAGATAACTATCACTTTCTTGAGATCATATAACACAGTAAACAACTGAGTATTATTAAATAAAAATAATTACTTGAAACCATATAACTGTGTATAGATTATTCCTATAAGATAGGAATATTTGATCTCATTTACTTCAGTTGGCTTCAGCATTAAATTACCCATGGAGGTTGATAAGCCATTAAACTAAGAAACCAAACCAAACCAAACAGATGGATAAAAAAGGTATTTAGAGAAGTAGAGACAGGTTATTGCTATCATTATCAAAACTTTCATGAAGTTATTATTGCATAGATTTGTGTACAACTGTTGTGTATGTGCAGGACTGTTTGTTCAGTCTTATGGCAAAAGGTGGGTAAAAATTACCTTTTGCTCCAAGTGTACCAGCAATTCTTTGCTCTGTCTTCATAGTTTATTGCCTTACAGCACATACACACACATACATGTACACGCCATGTATATATATATATATATATATATATATATATATATATGTAAGAGAGAGAGATATGATGCTATTGTGATTGATGTAAGTATTAACTCTATTTAAGTCATGTTATTATATGGTAATAATTCTGTGATTTTCTTAAAAGAAAAAAAACTTTTTTCTTATTTCCAAGAATTTGAATTTTTTTCTTCACCATTTTTGCACCTGTACAAATGTGCATTTACCAAAGTTGATAGAACTTTCTTTGCAAAAAAGAAATGATAAGGAGTTAGGGAAGAAATGAAAAAGTGACAAAAATGATTTAGTATTCAGGAATATATTGAATTTAGATTTTACAATTTCATGTTAGGAAAAAAATTCCCCTCATGACAAAACAAACTTTTTTTGTTTTCATTGAACAAATAAGAAATAAAGAGAAGAAAAAATGGAATATCAGAAATCTTAAAGTTTTACTGTTGTTCTTTTTATATACATTTATACAACTCAATTTGGGCTATTTAAAAAAAAATCGTAACTCTTTTTCTGTATTTTATATCTTCAGATATTTTGATTCTTATAACCAGTGTCATTTTTACAAAGAATACATTGAGTAATGATCATTTTCAATTATAACACACACACGCGCAATGAAAGGTATGAACTCTTTAATCCCCCTCAATTTTGAGTTAAATACTACTACTACTACTGTTTTTAAATTACCCATGAAAGTTGACATGCCATTAAAAGAAACAAGCCAAACCAAGTCAAGTGCTGTTAACTCTGACTATCCTATCCTAACTTAGATATATAAATTCTGTTATTCATATTGAGCACTCTTAATTTATGAATATTGCAAACTATATATATATACTGGGAAAGAACTAATGGGGTCATTTATAACATTCTATCACTGACTTCTTTATTCTACCCTACATTCTGTATATATATATATATATATATAGTCCACCAAAAAAGCCTGGAGGTGGGGAAGAAAACTGATAAAAAACAATCTGGCTTCTGATATATATATATAGTTGGTTAGTTGGTTTTTATGGCATATCAACCTTTGTAGGTTATTTGAAGCCAAATCCATTTTTATAAACAGAATAAGTTCTATTTGAAATATATATATATATATATATATGAGAAACTAGTTTGGAAAATCAGATTGTTTTCCTAGTAGACTTGTATCATCAGAATGAATTAACCAAAAACCATACAAGGGAGAGAAACATGATAATTTCAATGAACTTTTTCATATAATTGTATCAGATTTGATTAGTCTTTTTGATTTTTTGTTGGTTTTCTTTTAGTATCCCACATAGTTTAAGTATTAATTTGGTGAAGAAAAGGGTTATGTTGCATAAACGTGGCCTCTGCTCATTTACATTCCAAGAATTTGTTTTTTGGTAATGAATTTATTTTGACGTTAGTCAACAAACAAGACCTTTCAATCTAATTTCCAAAGTCTTCTTTCTTATACCATCAGATTTTATTCCCAAACTATACTCTGTATATATGTATGTGAGTATATATATATATATATATATAATGTTCTACAATACCTTTATATATGTTTATGAACATTTACTTATGTGTATGCAAATATACTTAACCTCATTTTATATGAATAGATGTGAATACAAATGATATTAACAGCTGAAGGTGGGAAAATATTCTGAAAAATTGAATGTTACTTTTACATATATATATATTTTTTTTTCACAGTTGAAGCAATTTTGAAGCAAAAATTTTTTTTAAAACCTTTCTTTCTCAATCTACAGTAAATATTCCTTTTTTTGGGAAAAGGTATTAATTTTTGTATTGGTTTTCTCTCCACATTTAGATTACCCAACATGCAAGCTTATAAAAGATGTGTATTACCTATATATTTACATTAAAAACAGTATTTATTTACAAAGATGCACTAAAATAAAGCATTTAGATATGAAATTAATAGGTTTGTTCTAATTGTTAATGTGCATGGACATATGTCAATGTAACTGTATAAAAACCATATATCAATTAAGTGTGTATATATATATATATATATTAATGCATGCAAATATATATATATATATATATATATGTGTGTACACACACATACATATCACCCTGTATTCAAATGTATCCATAGATAGAGAAAATGAAATATTAGTATAAATGCACTTGCACATTATTTATATGTGTGTACCAATCTATCATGAACTTTCATTAATTTCAACATGTGAAGGCCCAACAATTTTCTTCATTTCTATACATTTATGAATGCTCCAATAACATATATGTCTGTGTGTATATTTCTGCACACACACACACACATACACACACATATATATATATATATATATATATATATAGATATATATATATATATATATATATGTCTTTCTCAATCTGACAATAACATTTTGTGTGGACATGTGTATATGATTGTCTTGCTATAATTTTGTTATCATCCATGTATTTACATCTTTATATATCCAAATATATAGACACAGATTACAATTTGTGCATATAGGTACATGTTGAACACTGAAATGGCATGTAAAAGAATGAAATTTGACAAAGGCATGCCTAAAATAATGTGAATAGAAATTGAAGTCATTTGAATGGAAAATGCTATTCAAGCAGAACTTTCAAACAATTCTTGATGCATTTCAATATCATAACTACATGAAACAGTGCACCATTTATCTACTTCTTTCTCTTTTTCTCATTCTCCATGGAAGAGGAGTTAGCAAAAAAAAACCAACTAGAAACAAAATCATAGAAATAATATATAAAAGCAGCCAAGATATGTTAGCAAATCTTGAAGGAAAAAAGAAAAGTGCAATGAAATAATTTTCATTGTTTGCAAAATGTGCAAGTTAGCTGTCATGATGGTTTATAAAGATAGAATTTTCTCATCTTTCCGAATTAATAATATTAATATTATGGTTGTTATTTTTGCTTCAAGTAGATCATTTAAAAATGCTTAACAAAAATGATTCCCAAATAAGATCTCCTTTGTTGCAACTTTCCCAAGAAGAAAATTTGTATTTAATAAGATAATTATTTTCAGTAAAATTTCACTATTACCAAGAAGCAATTTAAGCTGTAATATAAAATAATTAATTTCTATAAATTATGTTCACAGAATGTATTATATTTTGTTGTTATATAGACTCAAAAAAAGAGGAATAACATTTTGATTAAAATGATTTTAAAAGTAAAATTCTCATATTCTAATACTACAACTGTTTTGTTCCACAGTGTACATCTTTCTACAATATGTTAAATAGATTAACCAATAAAACTATATTCATCAAGTAGAGCCAAATCAGATGTTTTAACTATAATGATTCAATCAAAATCCATTTTCTTTAAACTTAAAGATTATTAGAATTGCCTGAAGTCATTATTGAGCCAAGTGAATGTACTGAGACCTTGTGCTCATGTAAATGAACCAAAAGTTTTATCAGTGTTTAAAGTAGTTACATGCAAATATTTAGCCAGATAGACTTTAGGGAAAAAAATGTGGTCCTGTTAATTATTCAAGATAGGTATCATGCATCAAGAAAATGAGTTGATTTGAAATGTAATCTCTCGTTTGTCATAGAATATCAATAAAGGAAATTTTATAAAGATAATACATATAAGGGTTCCTATGTCTGAGAAAAAATATTTTTTTAGATGTAAAGAATTTTAAGTATATGTATTGTCAATTATAATGAACATCAGATAATAACCTAATAAAAGAACCATATTTTACCCAGAAGGACAACTGCATCAAAGATTTTAGAATCTGGTATTTTCTGTCAAACTTGCATTGACATGATGAAGTTGATGATCTTCAGTTAATTAAATATGTCGAATTTTATACTTCTTGATAGTTTTTAATTCTCACTTTCTAAACCCTGTGAAAAAAAAGGTGTTTAAAAATAGATATTCTCTCATTGGTCATATTTATAGTTGGTACATCTACATTTCTGTTTCTCTCTCTCTCTCTCTCTCTCTCTCTATATATATATATATATACATATGGTCCTCCAGGCAACATCCAAGAAAACAGCAGCTGTAGGGCCATGTACCACCCATCTTGAAAACCATCCAAATTAGATGAACCAGACATGCGGGACACTGCTGGAGAAGTAAAGATGAACTCATAAGTGATGTACTCCTGTGGACTACGTCACACAGACAAGCAAGGGTTGGGCAACCAGCTAGATCCTATCTACAACAGCTCTGTACTGATACAGGAAATAGCCTAGAAGACCTGCTGGAAGCAATTGATGAGAGATGGTCAGGGAAATCTGTGCTAGTGGCATGATGATGATGACATATGGTCCTACAGAATGATGAACCAAATTTAAAACTGCTACTATCCAGGCACTATTAATGGTGAGCTGGTGGAAGGTATGTCTTTGAGCAGTTAAAGCCATGCAATTTCTGTTGCATTCAGGACACAGAATAGTGAACATTGTTTGCTTATGATTACAAGCATACTCTCTTAGAATCAACCACTAAATTTCTGATTGCTTCCCATGTTTTCTTTTATAATTCCAGATATATTTCAATAGTCTTGTGCTATTTGTATATTGTTCATTCCTGAATGAAGCTTTGTGATTGTTGTAACATTTCTTCAATGGTCAAGCCCAGTCATCTGGGGCTGTAGAATACACAGATTGCATTTCTGCAGAGGAGTAAGACCCCACCACTACCAATGAGTGTCCTAGATATGACATTAAACCATCTGATGGTGAGGCTTTAGTCTTGAAGTTTTGGGGACTACTCTTTCATTGCCATTACTTCCAGGTTCATTTTGACCAGGAGTGGTAGCACCTGATGGGTCAAATAGAACTTTTTGACATTTAAACTGCGTACAAACAGATGACTTATGCTAAATTGAATTGTCATAAATAGAACTGTTTGACCATTAAACTGTGTGTAAAAAAATGACTAATATTAAATTGAATTGTTAGTGATACATAGCAATAAAGGAAATAATTTAACTGTGAGCAAACAAATGAATGATGTTGAATAGAATTATTTGTGTTGATTTGCAATACTTGAAACTCTGTATGCCCAAACTGAAATATTGGTATAATATAGAATTACTTGGAGCCAATTGACTGCGTGTAAAGGGATGAATTGTGTTCAATAGAATATCTAGTGTTAAATAGCAATAATTGTAACAACTTTACTGTGTGCAAACAAATGATTAATATTGAATTGAATTATTAGTGTTAGCTAGCAATAATTGAAACCATTTAACTGTGTAGAAACTATAGCAAACAAACGAGTTCTAACTCGTTTAAAAATGAAATTACCAACAAATTACTCACTTACACATCATTGATGTAGAAACATTTAAATGTGTGTGAACAAATGATTAATAGTAAACTGGATTTTTTGTGTTTGATTGAAATACTTGAAACCCTTTTAACTGTGTGCAAAATGAGCTCAGGCATGTTTAAAAATGTTATCTTCAAAATATGTTTGTTGTGGCCTGTTAGAGGCCAGAAAGAATACATGGAAGAAAATAAGTGTTAGTACAGCAGGCAGAAGTGTCTATCTGAAAACTGTCAGGTTCGACTGCTGAGAGGAATATTGGAAATTATTCCCTGAGTTACTTTTACATGCTCTAATATTGGCTGAAAAACAACCAATTGTGGGCCACTATCAGCACACCTGCCGTATCATCACGTGTGTGTGCATTCTTCAAACTAACATCTGTTTTTTCCCTTTAACGCCAACGATGTAACACGGAATCTTGACTGAGAAAGCAGGCGACAGCAAGTAGTGAGGTACATATGAGGACAGTCATCGCATGAGAGACTCTACATACATGGGGACCCCAAAGTTTCCTACTTCAAGCCTTTGAATCAGTGTGGACTAGCCACCAAAACTACATGGAACTGAAAGAACTGTTACCAAGACGAATGTTATAGTTAAGTCTGCAGAAAATACCTCTTTTTGCAATTATTCTTCTTTTCTTCTTTCTTATCTATTTCTCTAAATATAAACGTCCTTTTTTTAACCAAATTGTTGTTTTGTTCCTTTTCTCTTGTCACGTCTCGTGCTACTGAGAGCCTTATTTTTCCTTACACTGCAGATGTTGATTTTGTCTTATTCTCAATGGGTAAAATCCCAACAGGAAATCTCTCCAAGAGTGAATAGGATTTGTATTTATGAAGGAAGAAGAGTTCATTATCATGTAGATAGGTCACCATAACACTCTCTTCTAAGTCTTTACTCTGCAGGAGTCGGAAGAAAAAATTTTGTTTGTTTTTTTTCCCTTCGAGACGTGGTATTCCTCCGCTTGACTTACTTGTTAAGGCTTTGATAGATTTTTATTTATTTTTGGTCTCACGACCTTATACGTCTTGGGTTGACAACTGTAGGGAACGAATAAATAAATAAAAAAATTAAATTTTAAAAAATAAATAGATAAAAAGAAAACTATTAAATTTGAAGAAACTCCCAGAGGTCTCTAACGGAAAAGGAGATGACGCATGTGTAAAAAGAAAAAAGGATTTTTCCTCTTGAAAAAGGAGACGATATTATCTTGCTCTTTTCAAGCAGTGTCCGTCGAACCAACAACACCATTTTGCTGTCTGGTGTTTTGGGCACCACGCTACGTCTTGGGACGTAGCGTTGGTTCGTCCCTTCACCAAGTAAATAAAGGAAAGTATGGAAGAAATGTTTTCGTCTCTTATCTGTTTCTATCTTTTCTTTTTGTACATTTCTTTTGGGACTTTCTTTGGGCAAGGCATTGCGCCGGCTAGTCAACGTGGGGTGAAACAGTGTAACCAAAATATGGAGTAAGATATCTTACGGCAACACAGCCTTGCCCTTAGTCCCTGACCTTAAAAAAAACTTCAAATCCCACACAACTATTAAATCAGTTGGTTTCCTTTTTCTCTTAGAATGGCCGCTAGAGGGGTTGGAATATCGAAAGTGTCGTATATGAGATCCATAAATGTTTCTTCGGGAGGTTCGCTATTAGCCTCATCAGTTATGCGTTTCCTAAGTTAGTTGAGATGTCTTTTATGAGTAAATTGGGGACCCTTTATGATCTATATCATATCCCCAACTATTTTTCGATCGTTTCCATCTCCCCAAAAGATTTGTTGTCTTTGAAGATTCTGAAAAAGACTTTTAGCGAAAATTTTTAACCGGGGAAGTTGGTTTGTTAGTAGCGATGAATGCTTGTAACGTGTGTGCGTGTTTACGTTGAGTTGTTTCCTCGCTAAGTGTGGAAGGTCTTTCGCTAATTGTTGTTAGGTATTAAAGGAAGGATGATGAAGAAGTAAGATGCCGATAGTCGAAAGGTGTTTTTAGAAATGAGTTTTATTTTGCAGCATGGAATATTTGGGTTTGCTTTTGGTGCTGCAAGACTTGTGGTGTTTAAGCTTGTGAGTATTGAGACGAAATTGAGTTATGAGGAGTTGAGAAGGTTGAGATGGCAGCGTGTGTCGTCGGACATGTGAAGGATTGAACTTTAGAGTCACCGTGTATTTTTGTGTGTCTGGTAACTTGGGGAGAAGGCGAGCGTTGGTCTCCATTAAAGTGGCCCAGAGGTGAATGTATCTAATTTATATTCAACTGGGATTCCTTGCAAGGAATCCATAAATTAGATAGGTTCCCTCGTGTGTCCATGCTGCTGCTAGAAGAGCCCCCAGTGAGACATCTGCACTGGGCGGCGTTCTCAAGCCAAAGAGAGTGGGTTTGGCAGCTTACTCAATTTCTAGCCGGAAATGAAGGTCCGGGATGAATAGGATAAGTCATCCTGATTGGGTGAAATTAAGTGTCGAATTAAATTTACGCGCCAAACCAAAATACGAAATTTCCCTTCACTACAGACATTATCTCCGGGATTATATCGTTTTGGGGATATGATGCATGTTCTTCCTGGCTTCGTCTATTTCATGAGTACTTTGTCGTAAATGGACCGTATCTGATGTGCGAATATCACCTCGGTTGAAGATTGTGGGGCTAGTGTTTTGTTATTTGGTGTAATCCTGTATACTTGAAGAAATTGTTGGAGGGTTCTTTTAGTTTGTGTAGCGCTAGCTTTTTTTTCAAGCTCTCTTCAAAGTATCCACAAATCTTTCAGCCTGTCCGTTAGACCTCGGATGGCACGGAGGGGTCATAATGTGTTCGATCTGGTATGTTTCACAAAAGTATCTAAATTCTCCAGACGTAAACTGACTTCCAGTATCGGACATTAAGGTGTCCACTACTCCGAATCTGGCGAAACGTTTACGTAGAAATTTTATCGTAATTTCTTTAGTCGGATTTTTGCATCTGTGTACTTCGGGCCACTTCGAGAAACTGTCGTCTACTATGAGGTAGTAATATCGTCTCAGAGGGCCGACGAAGTCAATGTGAATTCTAGACCATGGTAGATCCGTTTTTGGCCAGGGATCGAATTTAATAGGTGCTTTGGCTGCAAGGGCACAGCCTTTACATGATTTGACAGAGTTTTTTTTTTTATATCTTTGTCCATGTTTGGCCAATGGACATAGCTCCGCATCAAACTTTTTATTCTAGTACTTCCTGGGTGGCCATCGTGGAAATCTTTCAAGATGCGCTTCTGGAGTGTTGACGGAATCACGACGCGTTCAAAGTACAGTAGCACCTCGTTGCATGTAGAAAAGACCTCCGTAGTTCGCTGGTGCTTTTCAAATATTTTCGCTTTTAATTGTTTGGTATATTCATCAAGGAGAGTCTCTTGTTTTATTTGTTCAAGCGTCACTGGAAGTTCCCTTACTGTATTGCAAAGAGTAGTTTTTAATTTTCCCTCAGATTGAAGGGAGGCGATCACTGTATCTTCCAGTGGTTCTTCGTACTTGGGAATTAGTCTTGACGATCCGTTCCTATGGCCGAAATAGGTACCCCATTATGAAGTTGTAATTTAACAGGATAATACTCCATCTCTGTAGTCTGTTGGCTGTATGGGTAGGAAGACCTTTTTTTTAGCCAAAAATGGAGAGTAGTGGCTTGTGGTCTGTTTGTAGAATGAATTGCCAACCGTAAATATAACGGTGCAGTTTTGAGACTGCGAATATAATCCAAAGAGCTTCTTTTTCGATTTGCGAATAATTTTTTTACGCTGGAAGCAAGGTTCTTAACGTGTAAACTATTGGTTTTAATGTCCCATCAGCCATTTTGTGAAGAATGCATACCCCTACACCATACGAGCTAGCGTCGCAAGCTACTATGATTTCCAAGTCCAGGTTGTAATGTGTGAGAAATCTTTATTTTTTCAAATACCTCCTGGCATTCCACTGTTTAATCCCAGGGGTTGTCTTCCTTTTATAGTTCATTTTGAGGGTACGCAAATCATGCATGTCATAATACATGGTAATTATTTGCTAGTCCAAGGAAGCTCTTCGACAAAGCGATGTTATCGGGCGCCGGCAGCTCGTTCAGGATCTGATCTCCTGCCATCCTTATCAATTATGTGCCCTAGGTATTTGATTTCTTCCCTGAACAAATCATATTTGGTCTCTAATTTTGAAACTGTAGTCTTATATCTTAGCAAAAGTTTTGTGGACGTGATCCTTATGTTCGACTACGTTTTTATTATTCATCAGAATGTCATCTAAATAATCGACTGATAAGTCAAGGCCGCTCAGCATATTATCCATTACTTCCTTAAAAATTGCTGGCGCGACCTTGACTCCGAACGGTAAACGTTCGAATTAATATAATCCGCGGTGCGTATGTATACACAATCGTTTGGAACTTTCCTTTTCAACCGGAATTTGCAAATAAGCGTCGGTAAGGTCAATTTTCGAGAAAAAATTCCCACCTTTTAGCTTCGCAAATATGTCTTCTGGACTTGGAAGAGGGTAATGACAGTCCTTCAGAGCAGCATTTAATCCTGTAGAAAAATCAGCGCAAACGCGCATCTTTGTAGATTTCTTTTTTACATAAACAATTCGCTGTACTTTAGCTTTGATAGAACTCCAGTTTTTATTAATCTGTCAAGTTGCTTGTTGATTTGTTCCCACGAGGCAAAGGGAATATTTCGTTTCTTTTTGAACACTGGCTTGCCATCATCTTGGTACACCTTCCTAACCCATGAGAAAAAATTTCTGGATAGGCTTCCTTCAGCTCTTTTTTTTTTTAGTTTTTCAACTTCGGCATCCAAATTTTCAATTTTATGGCAGCATGAGTTTACAGGCAAGTCCCCAAGCTGGAATAATGTCATCTAGTCGGTGTCAAATAGATCGTTAGTATTTTTCAGGACGAACAATTTTAATTTAAGAGTCTTCTCGTTGAACGTTTTATCAATAATTAATTCTCCCTCGAATTCAATTTTTTCCCGTTACTGATCTTGCTATATTACTAGATTAGGCTTACCTAATCTTTTCCATGCCCGCAAGTTTATTCGAGTCAAATCAGAACCCAAGTCTAGTTGAAATTTCACACTTTCGTTTAACATTTTTACGTGTACGAATTTCCTGGTATTAGCACCGACTAGTACGTCCGACTTTGTATTTTTTATGTAGCTATTGGTTTTATTTTTAAACCGGCAATGCAAGCTTTTGTGTCCGACTCGGTTATATATGAAGCACTTCTTGTTCCGGAAAGTACAATGTTTGTACCAGTGTAGGGCTTAACATCCAGAACATGGGTTTGGGGCAAAATATTTGGCTTTTTCGTTGTTTCATTAGTTTTAATGGGAGACTTTGTTTCTTTTTGTAGCTTATTTTTCTGACGTGAGCAATACCCGATTCTTTGATTTTTTTTTTTTTTTTTTAGAATCCTGCTTTACGTTTACGTACCTTTCACAGTCTTCAGCAATCTGATGTAGTGTTATATTCGGCTCATTTTCCAATTTGTTTAGTATTTCGGCATCTTTTGTTGAATTTAGCCCTTGCATGTATATTAAGCATTTGAAGTTATCCGCACTTAGCTCCGCAAGTCTGAAATCATCGCTGTGCTTGTTTACTTCTAACGCAAAAGTGATATAATCTTCCCTTTCCTTCCTAATTAGATAAAGACATCTCCATCTCTTATGAAAAAGAGATGTCTTTGGACTGAAAAGTTCTATGAGTAATTCCACTGTTTCGGCGAATGTCAATTCGCTAGCCTTTCGGAGCAGAATGTAATTTATGAATTTTGTGTATTCAGTTGTGCCAAGTTTCCACAGAAAACGAACTTTTTTCGATTCACTCCAATTTGCGCAATCTGTAGTTCATAAGTCCTTATATCTCCTAAAATATGACGTAAAGATTACATCCTCCTTGGGGAAGTGTGAAAAATTCTCTATCGCTCTCTAAATGGATTTTTTGCGAAAAAGAAAATTCGTTTTCGATGGGACTACTACGGCTTGTTAGTTCGAAAACTTGCTTTTGAAATTCGAGCTGCCTCTCTAAATTTTCTCTCTGAGTTTTCAGAAGTATTCTTTCTATTTTTTTCTGTTAAAAGAACAGTCGTTTTTGCCACTTCTCTTCCATTCTTTCTTGGACCTGCAATTCCTTTGTATTCTGGTACTTTACCAGATCTAAATAAGATACTTTTGAAATCCTCAATGATAAGTGTGTCTTTTAAGAAAGAAGAACCGAAAAGTATGAAATTTAACGTAAAGAAAAACTTTACTTTTTTTTTGTAATAAAAAAAAAACCCTTGAATTTCCGTTACCCCTGACGAGAAGAAAAATACATGTGCTTTTATTCGAGGTGGATAAAACACAAAGCTATTGTCTTAAAAAAAGGTTTAGAGAGAATTTCTTTTCGTTTGAAAAAGAAACTGATTCTCGTAACTTGGAGTCTTGAGTTCCAGTTCAGTGTACGGTAGTAACACTTTTTTCTTCTTTTTTCGGTTTTACTTTTCTGGTTTTTCCAGATGCTTTTCAAAAAAATTCCTCCTACATCCACTGTTAAAATAAATTAGCAATTACCACTAAGTATTTTTTTTTTCAATTCTTTGTGTTGTAAACTGAATTGGTTGAATTTTTATTCGCTGACGATTTTTTTCTCTGGCGATCTTTTCGTGGTAGTATGAATCCTTGTTCGCCAATTATTTGAGTACGACTATTTTTTTCACTGGCTGGCTTTTCACGTTAGCTCTTTTACGAAAACTTGTTTGCCAGTGTTTTAGGAGTGTTCCATTTTTAATCCCGGTGGTCCTGGCAAATCCTTTGTCGCCTGGTTGTTGTAGCCTGTTAGGGGCCAGACAGAAGACATGGAAAACGGGAAAGTAAATGGAAGATGGTTTGGTTTGGTTTCTTTGTTTAATGGCATATCAACTCTTTTTAGGTTATTTAATGCCAAAGCCATTCTCCTAGAAGAACAGTAGTGGTACTATTTAACCCATAGCTGGGAGGATGAGGGGGTTCATACATTTCCCAATGGTATTTGCCCGAAAGTGAACGTAATAGCGCGACTGGAGTACGGACTCGCGTACTACGATTCCGCAGTCCATCGCTTTAACCATTACACCACGAGGACACCCACCCCCCGTAAATGGAAGAAGTTTGTTGAATAACAGAACATATATACAAAATAAGTGTTAGTGCAGCAAGTAGGAGTGTCCGTCCGAAAATTGTCAGGTTCAACTGCTTGGAGGAAGTCGGTATTTTTCGTACGTCCCACCAACCGGATGAGTGTAGCACAAGGCCTTTTTTAAATGGGTCTGGATACAGGGCCATAGCCCAGACACAGCCAACAGCTCCAAAAATGCCTCTGGCCTCGTCGGCATTCCCCTAAAAGGGGCGCCTCAGGCCCGTAGTGATAAACCTAGCCCCTCCAAAGAGGGTTATAGCCTGGAGGGACGGCCCCGTGAGGCTCAAGGATGCCAGTCAAGATACACCTTGACCGACTGCCACTGGAACCAGGACACACCCGACCAGATCCGTGGACAAACCAACGCGGCTGACCAAAGTGTGTCCCAGGCCAGCGCCTTCCAGAGAGTAGTGCATAATCTCCACCCTGCTGGGAGGAAGTTTCTTTATTTCATTATTATATAATAATGAAGGCACAGGGCCTTAGAGTTTTGGGGGGAGGGGAAAGGAGTGGTCTTTTCTTTAACTAAAGTTTCTATGGGGAACCTAGCTAGCCACAATCGCCGACCCATTCAACAATACAATATATAACCATTCATTCATCGCCATACGCGCTGCTACCACCGAAATACCACATTTTCTCTATGAAGAAAGACCTACTTAAAAGCCCGGAAGTGATGCATGATTTTATTTACAACTTGTGATTTTTACAAATGAATTCATATGATGGGGATGGGAGAAAAACCCCGAAATATATACAAAAACAAAGAAACAAAGGAAAAATCCCCCGTTTGGTTGCCCTCCCATCCCCCCGTCTATAAAATTGGAGGCCGACTGTTTTCCGGGGCGAAAGAACTGGAAACAAGTCAGACCTGCCCTAGGTGGGACTGGGATCCTAATCTATAGGGGAGAAAAGAAATAAAGGGTCGGGCGCGGTATGGGTCTATACAAGAAGGTAATATGGTTTTTATACATATGAATGTTCAAGATCTTCAGTAAATGCGGACTGGGATACGGGTTAGGGTACAAAAATAATGGGGATGGGGAAGATCTAGGATACTAATGACTAGATGACGGGGACAATGACTGACAACATACTGCTAACTAGGTTACAAGGGAAAAAAGGCTTTGCCTACTTACCCGGGGTGGGGTCCCGAAGGACCCGTACTGTAGACGCCATGGGCAGGCAGAGGAGGGAAGGATGACTCCAACGTTGCCCCCTCTCTTACGACCAGGCTCGCTGCATTCACCCACCTTCTGTTGAATGTTATGCGATCCAAGCGTTTTCTATCGCATCTGATTTTGACCCTCAGCTGATGTCGAAAGTACAAAACCAGATCACGATGAGAAAAGTTTGCATCTTCATACAATCCCTTCTTTCGCGTGATCCAAATCACCATTCGAGCTACAGCTAGGATCGCGAGAAACACCACACGCTTCTCACCCTGAAACGGAGGAAGAACGTTGTCCACGACGTAACCAACGTCGAGCAGCACGAGTTGCTTCGGTTCGATGTGGGCCGTCCACTCTCCGACATGATCCCAAAATGGGCGAACTCGCTCGCAGTAGTAGAAGGCATGCTCCGCCGTTTCTTCTAATCCACTAGCGCAGCGAGGACAATCAGGCATGTCTGCCAGGCCCACTTTGTAGTTCAAGCCGAGAAGGGGTAACGCATTCTGTATAAGTCGCCAGGTGAGCGAAAACTCAGAGTTGTTCAAGAAGCTCGATCCTGGCGCCCAATTCCAGTGAGAGCGGATCTCCTCCACCGTCCAACCTCGCCGCTTGCTAAGAGGATCAGAAGCGGAACCCACTACTAACTCCCGATATAGCTCTTTCCGAGGCCGTGAAAGGTCACTGGACCCAAGAAGGTTACGAAGGGCCTTTCGGCACTCGCGGACAAACAGTGCTTCGCCCAAAGACCTACGTCGACCTTCGGCCTTTGGGTCTGACTGGAGGCGAGGAAAAGTCCGACTCGCCTTTCGTCTCCACACTGGGTCCCCCGTCAAGGACCGGCCGAGGTATGCAAGTCTTTCAGCAAGCCAGTGGCTCTCCAGATCAGGCATACCCAGACCCCCGTGTGCGTGTACGTTGGATACAGACCTGCCTACGGACCATCGGCCTTGCACCTCCCCAGAGCAATCTGGAGAGGGATTGTTGCAGTGCCAACCGATGTGCCTTAGGCAGAGGAAGTACAGCCAATCGGTAAAGGATCAGCGGGAAGACGTACGTGGGGCATGCCTCCGCCCTGCCTTTTAAGGTCAACCTCCTTGAAAGCCAGATTCCCACCTGAGCATTCACCTTAGCTTGTACTTCCGACCAATTTCGCTCCAGTTGGAGGTCGGGCCCGAACCACACCCCGAGGATGCGGATGGGTCCATCACTCCAGCGGAAGGGCCCTGGAAGAGTATTGCTACCCCTCCAAGCACCAAGCCGCAAACCTTCGCTTTTGTCAAAATTGACCTTGGCTCCTGCGATCCGCTCGTACTCGACAACCGCCTCTTTCACAGCCTTTATATCCAGACGGCAGGATACAAACACTGTGATGTCATCAGCGAACGCGGAAACCCTTGCCGAAAGAGGGCCAGCAAAGGGGACACCGTGTAGGGACGGACTTGTCCTCTCATCCCTAAGCCTGCGCAGGAGGGGCTCCAACGCGAGGACATAGAGAAGAGGAGACGGGGCAGCCCTGCCGGACCGAACGCTCGATCGCGAATACCCTCGAATGCTTTCCGTTCACCTGCACCACCGCCTGAGGGTTATGGTACATCATGCTAATCCATCTGCGGAACTCCGGTTGGAATCCGGCAGTCTCCAAAACAGACGCCAAGAACCGATGGTCAACCCTATCGAAGGCCTTGGACTGATCTAAACTGATCAGCGCGGCTTCCATGTCGTCTTCTATCCCCTCTAGGACCTCGCGAATCAAGTGCAGATTGTCCTGGATCGATCTTCCCTTCACAGCAAAGGTCTGTTCGGGGCCGATCAGATTACTGATGACAAGCTGTAAACGATTCGCTAAGACCCGGGCCAAAATCTTTAACTCTGTGTTAAGCAGAGTTATGGGCCTGTAGTCATCTAAACCCTCCCCAACATGCCTGCCACCTTTCTTCAGCAATGTGATCACGCCCTTGGTAACGCAACCAGGGATGGCTCCCTGGGCGAACCAATGGTTGAACACATCCGTCAGAATTGGGACAAACATGTGCGACATCCTCAAGTACACTTCGTAGGGCAAACCATCAAGTCCCGGCGACTTGTTGAGGCCGACCTGCTTCAACGCATCACGGACTTCGCATTCAGTAACCACACCCTCGCAGCTAGCCGCTTCAGCCACCCCAAGGCGGGGGAAGTCGGCAAGATAGTCGGATCGGGAGATCAGGGCAGCGAGCAAAGCAATCCCGAAAGTGCGCCCGAAAGGCATCACGCATCTCACGACTCGATTGCACTAGTCGCCCGTCTGCGGTCTTGACTGACGCCATGTACCGATCGGGGAACCTTCGCACTTCTTCTTCACGCGCGGTCGCGTTCGATTTCACAGCTTCGTAGAGAACTCTATTTAACCTAGATCTAACTACGTGTCCCTTGTAGCGCTCGCTACTCTCACACTCAAGGTCCCTCCTAGCTAGTTCTACACCTAGGGAGTCCCCCACAGCCGCCGCCCGGGAAAGTCTATCGTCTATAGACTTCGCCTCCTTGGCCTTATCTAGGTTGAGCTGTTGACCGTATTTGGTGGCAAAGTCTCTAATCCTATATTTGAGAGAAACCCACCACCTATTCCCGGTAACCGCTCCCACTAACGCCCGCTGAATTAGGGATTCCAGCCGGTCCCGGAAGTCCCGTATCTCCAGTAAGGAGGTATTGAACTTCAAGTAGCCGGCTATTTGCTAACCGCACACTGACCCTAACAAGCTTATGGTCAGTCCACGCTATCAGGTAGAACGTGGGACAACTAACGGAATCAATGTCAGCTCGTCTAACACTCTGTCCAAGTAGGAACCTACTTTGGCAGAGGGCGAGCTATCGAGCCACGTCCACATCTCCCGCCCAGGGTGATCAAGACGAAACCTGTCGACAAGACCGTGACGAGTCACGAAGCCGACAAGGCTGCTCTCACACCTTCCCGCACGACTAGCTCCCCGACCGACCTTATCTATCTTGGGATCAAGGATCGCATTCCAATCACCCATTAAGACTAGCCGCTTCGTATCGTCCAGGAACGGCGCCAACCGACGAAAAAAGGAAACCCTCTCCGCAGCGATATTAGACGCATAAACCGCAACCAGACGAAACTTGAAACTTTTCACGGCAACATCGGCCACAACCAGCCGGCCCCCGTCACCTGCAAAAACAACGTCAACATCAGCAAGGAGACCCCAGCGCTGACGTGGCTGCCGTATGCTGAGAAAACGTTAAAGTCGTTTTCCAGCACCCGACAGTCAGCATTGCAAGTGAAGTGGGTCTCTTGCACTGCAGCAACATCTACACAGAGCTTCTTGAGTTCACTAAGCAAGCGCGCACACTTGCTTGAATCCCTCAGTCCCCTCACATTCAAACTGGCAACGTTTAAAGCCATCAATCCAACTTACCTTACTCAGTGTCGACTATGGGCCGGAAATCCTTGGGTGTGAGGATGCTGACAGCCTGACGCAGGGAACCGGTGCCGAGTTCAGTTGTAACCCGGTTGTCCCTGGTGATTCCGCCGACATCTATTGGAAACCGCAACTTTAGGGACCTATAAAGGGACGGGTGAACCAAAATAGGGACCCTGCCCGAACAAAAAGGAATACATTTTTTTAGGGAGGAGTGCTCCAATTCCGCCAGCTTTATGCCCATATCAGTCTGACAGACTGTACTCAAGAACTTCCATACGCCCTTGGTACGGTCGCCAGCTGACCGGACAAAAGTGGTCCCCATGGCTGCACTCCTAAAGTTTGCGGGGTTTGAAACATTTAAATTTTTTATTTTCTCCAGACTCAGCAGTGGCTTTAGTGCCTTTCGTAGCTGAAAGTCACTGACTGCTTCCAGCTCTACTGAGCACAAAGCCACTGCCTGCTGGATCTGTTGTATGCTTAGTTCACCCTCCTGCCGATTTGTTGTTTTTTTACTGGCTGGAGGGTCATGTCTCTGTTTTGCTGGGAACAGTTCCTGCGTGAATATGGTGGATGGACTGAGTGACGGCAGGGATGGTGTTCTTGTCAGATTCAGGGGCTGGGACCGGTCAGCTGATTGTGACCTTGGGAGAGGGATTTGATAGGGGCGACGGCATTTTTTCAGGAATTGTTCTTGCTGGGGTGAAAGGGTGACAATTTGGTGAGGGGATTGTGTAGGTTGTAATATTTGAGGGGGGAAAGGTGGTGGAGGCACAGGTGAAGGTGGAGGAGGAGGAAGTATTTGATTTTGTAATTGAGAGGAGGGGCCTGCCTTGGGCTGCTCGGGGCATATTTTTTTGGCGGCCCCTTCCCCACTGTCTCTTCTCCTCTTTAGGTTTACGCTGGTATCCATGTCTTCTATTTGTTGTTTGCTTTTCTTTTTATTCTTTTTTGGAGACATTGGAGGTACTGCTGCGGCTGGTGTCTTTGGGGTAGCTGTTGATGTCGTCGGTGATGCTGCTGATTTCTGTGTTTTTGGAGTTGGTGTAGCTGGAGTTGGTGATACTGGTGCCGGAGTTGCTGGTGGTTCTGGTGTTGCTGCTACTGCTACTGCTACTGCTGCTGCTGATGGGGCCTTTATTTGTTTTTGAGGAGGGGATGATGATGAAGGACTTTTTTCCCCTTTTTTAGGGGATCCCCTCCTCTTTCGGGTTACTTCAGTCCAGCCCTCCTGGTTTAATTTGGGCTGGACTTGACCCGGGCCCTGGGCCTTCGCTTCATTGATGGTGATGGTGGTGGTGGCTGCTATGTCCTTTGTTGTTGTTGTTGCTGTGGGTGCCGCTTTGTCTTTGTTTTCAGGACACTGGGGGCAAAACTTGGCGATATGGCCAATTTGTTTACACCCCCAGCACCTGGGGCGTCTTCCTTCCACCATCACCATCATCTGCCGATCCCCGCTAATTAATGTTTCAGGGATGGCTTTAAAGCCATCCCTTGTTAGGCACAGCCGGAAGGCATAATCCCCGTAGGCTGTCCCGGCCGGGGATCTGAGGAGGTTATATTCTTCTACCTGGCCAAAGGCACTTAAGTAGGCTGCCAAAACCTCCCCAGGGATGATGGCCGGGACGTTGCATACCATCACACGGAGCCTACGGGTGCCTTTATATTCCGGATGTAACCTGTAGTGCTTTGTGATTACGTCGTTTGCAGCCGCTTTGGCTGCCTGCTCTTCACTAGGAAGCAGGACATCCCTTGTGGCAAAACTTTTTCTGCAGAAGTATTGGCATGGGATGCCTGCCTTCCTCAACAGCTCCTCGAACGTATCCTTATTCAGCCCCACCAGCCTTTTAGTTTTTATATCGGAGACGACCAGCGAGAGGACCCTAGGAGAAATCTTTTCTACTATTTCCGGGATGGGCAATATCTCATTGCCTTTGAAATACTTGGCATATCTGCCCACCCGGTCTTTCTCGTAGTCATCTGGTCCCCTCTGCTGGCCCCTCCAGGCTGTGGGACTTTTTTGGGCCGGTGGTATCGGGCTATCCTTGGTTTCGTTCTTTTCCTGTGTATCAGCGGGGATCGGCAGCAAAGGCCAATTTGCCCCTATTAGGCTCTCTTGCGATGTTAGGTTGTCTGGGGTATTCGTTTTCCCCTCCATGGCTGCGGTAATTTTAGCAGCCAGGAGGGTTTACATGAACCTCCACCTGTAGCAAGGAATGGAGTCGGGGTTCTACGAAAAACAAAGGTGACACTTAAACAATCAATGCAAAAAATTGTAAAGAAATTAAAAACAAAGTGACACTGACAAAAATTTGTAGAACCCCTGAAATAATGAATTAAATTACAGAAAACAAGTCCAACGTAAAAAGTTTAGACGTAACACAAGTGACAAAAAAGACAGACAAGTAATTGACAATAAATTTAAAACAGTCAAAACGAGTCAAACCAAAAAAAAAACGTCACTTGGCAAAAGAAAATAAACTAATTCGGACAAAAAAACAAGTCTTACGAATAACAGGTATAGCACAAATTAACAACAAGTCGTCTTTTGGTCAGAGAAAAAAATCTCTGTAGAGTATCCAACCTCCTGCTGGGAGGAAGTCTCTCTAAGAGTGAATAGGGTTAGTATTTATGAAGGAGGAATAGTTCATTATTATGTAGATAGGTCACCATAACAGTTTACGAATCTTGTATATTTAATATACATGTATACGGTGGATTTGGTATTAAATAACCTACAACGGTTGATAAGCCATAAAAACCAACCAACCTTCCATGGTCACTGTTGATCCTTTATATATCATCTGTTGATTATCACCTCTTATCTTACTTTTACTTGGTTGACCACATTTTTAGTTATGTATTTGTTCTCCAATATATACATATATATGTATATATATTAGAGAGAGAGCGTGGGTCAAAAGTCACTTAATGATTTCTTCATATTTTAATATTTAAAAAATTGTTATAAATTTATCATTTCCAAACGTCTTTCATTTTTTGATTATCAAATATGAAGGATTGGAACTATTGAATAAAAAGAAATGAAAGACATTATATACAAGAAATTAACAGTGACTTTGGCACAGCCTTTGTGTGTGTATGTATATATATTTATAGATATCGAACAGTTTATAGTCCTTATTAGGATTATAAATTTAAATCTCAAAAGAAAATTTTAAATCTGTATTTAAAGCCCCTAAAATACTAAAATATTCTATTTGCATAAATGGTGGTTTCTGGAATTCTTTGTTAATTATATTTCTTGTACAGTGGGAAAAATATTCATCAATACAAAAAAGACTAACATTGCATTCTATTTGGGTCAATAAAAGTTTAGAAAATTGTTTTATTCAATTTTACCTTCTTAAATTGAGTTAATTAAAGAAACTTTCCATGTGTCAACTAGATTGATATATTTGGTTTTATCTGTGTTGCAAAATGATTTTATTAAATCAGAAAATGATTTTAAAAAATCCTGATTATTAATTATAGGAAACTGCTGCTTTTAATTCTAGTATTCATGAATTGATTTTAAAAAATCCTGATTATTAATTATAGGAAACTGCTGCTTTTAATTCTAGTATTCATGAATTGAAATCACTTTTAAGCAAATAAAATTATATTTAAATAAATATAATTAATGTAATAATTATTATAATATAATTCTAACAACACATGTTGCTACTCTGGAAAGTGATTTGTTATTGGCTACTGGCTTATTTAGTTTCAATTTAAATAAATAAACCCTCATCCAACTTATTTTAATTTCCTTTTATCACCATGGAAAATTCTGTTGATCATATTAATTCTAAGGATTTATGATTCTGGGGATAGGAATACAGAATCAAGGTCTTTGCATTGTTGCTTATGATAAATGACTTCAGTCATCTTTTTTATTTAAATTTATAATTACAGCCAACCTGTTACTCATGTGAAGATCTGCTGTAATTATATATGGAAAACAAACGCAAAACTAAAAACAACAAAATATATCTAGCTTCAAGTCTTTATACTCTTGACAAGATTTACAACCCCAAAACAAAATAATACATTGTACTGTGAAAATAAAGCTTATGAATTTAGAATTACACCATCAGTCATATCAGTTGGTGTATTCATGTATTGGTTTGGTTTATGGCATATCAATTACTTATGGGTTATTTAATGCCAACATTTGATCAATATCATGATGTTTGATTACAATTATAACTATATTTTCAGTGTTCTATTACATCTTTTTAACATGTACTTTTTTCTTTGTTTATTATTTGCGCACAGTTACATGATATGAAGTAATTCAAATACTAATCATTTATACACAATTGTATGGTTTCAAGTATTTTTGATATTTGATTATATTTCTTTGTGCACAGTTATATAGTTTCAAGTCACTAATTATAATCCTTAGTTAACAGTTATGGCTACAAGTAACTATTTATAATGCAAACTATGCGCACATAGGTACGAGGATCATTAAATAAGTTTCCAGACTTTTTTCGTGTGGGCACTTTTATTGATAGTACATACATGAAACTCTAGTCACCTTCCAAGTAATCTCCTCCGGCTGCAGTGCACTTGTTGTACCATTCCAACAACTTCTGGAAGTCCCCATAGAAGTCCTCTTGTGTGAGCATGTCAATGACCTTCATCACAGCCTCTTTCATCTCCTCAATTGTCTCATAATGACGGTCTCTGAGCTTAGGGAATAACCAAAAGTCACAGGGAGCAACGTCTGGACTATAGGGACGGTGAGGAACTATCTTGATGCCCATCTTGGTCAAATAGTCTGTGACAAGGATGGAGTTGTGGACTGGTGCATTGTCCTGGTGGAAATGCCATTGATCTGAATTGAAGAGTGCTGGCCTCATGTGACGGAATCTCTTCCTGAACTCCCTTAAAACCTCAACATAGTAACCCTAACCCTAACCCTTTGGCCAATAAACTGTGGTGCATTGACTTTCTTACTCCTCCAACACCTCTCATTATCCCTCACAGACTCCTTGCCTTCCTTGAATCTCTTATGCCACTCAAAAACTGATGCTCGATTCATGCAAGATGGTCGAAAAGCAGTCTGAAGCATTTCATATGTTTCTGTGGCATTTTTTCCAAGTTTAAAACATAACGTTATTGCATATCATTCTTCTAAAGTGTCCTCACGTCCAGATTGCATTTTTGAAATTCACCAGCTGTGACAATCAGGCTTTAGTAAGGTGTATTCCAATTGCTGCTGTAGCTGTTCATTTGAACCTGAAATCGTAAAAATTGTTCTGTCATCTCATAAGATGTATAGCAATAACATACTGAATTTGTGAAGAGTCTATGACAATTTTAAATTCCTGTACAGAAAAAGTCTGGAAACTTATTGAATGCTCCATGTATATCCCATCAAATATTCTTATTAAACAAAAGTTAATTTAGCATAAATCTATTTGACTTATAAATGAGACCCTGGAGTAATGGCCATAAAGGAGTACTTTACACTCCTTAGATCTCGAGGACAGGAGCCTCACCACCAAATGAAGTCTAGTGTCATACCCAGAATACATTCTTTTTCAGTGGTTGCCTTTTCACTCTGCAGAGAATGTAGTCAGCATATTCTATGGGCTGCCAACTGGACTCTCATGTGTTGGCAAAGATAAAATGAATCAGCTCAGCTTCATCAGGGCTTTCTTTCCTGCAGAATCTCCTCCCCTCTAAAGGGGGTAAGGACTGAGTTTATTGCTCTGTGCCTGAGACACCTCAGATGAAGAGCACAGAGCTATTTTTGACATTGTTTTCTTCAGGGTTCTCACAATAAACCAGCCTTTTGTAACATTCCAGCATCATAGGTGGAGGAAATACCTTTATAAACAAAGAGGAAGAAGAACAATATTGTACACATACAGGATATGATACAATATATATAGAGTATATATATTTATAATAATGGAGGATAAAATGTGTGCTATATATATTTCATGAATATCTAACTTATTTGTGTTTAGTGTTCTTTGCATTTTCCCATTAAGATGTGTGATCTGCAATTTTCAAAAGTATGATTCAAAATGAAAAAGAAAATCTTATTTTATTTTTAAGGGTAAACTTTTCAATAATCAAATTTATGAAATTCAAACCTGTGACAGTGCAAGACATAATTTTACCATGCGTTTCCTGTATCCTTATTGTATTTCTGCATATAGCAATGGGCTGCATCTCTAAATTTGTAACCAAATGAGTCTCACTTTGCTGGTCCAACACTGCAAAGCTGGAACATAAGTCCACAGTTGACAAATTCTTATCCACCATGTTTCATATACGTGCATGCTTGACCAACTCACTATGTGAAGTGTCAAAAAAGACTCTGCTTAAACTTTCCCCTGAGCCTTTTATAATGTGAAGCCATGACTGATTGGCTGATCAATGCATGTGGCTTCTTTTAAAAATGAAAACCAGATCATTTTAGCTTTCCGTGATTTTGCTATATATATAATTCCACTGCTGTCATGCATTTTGAGGCAAGAAAGCAGTTATTTTCTTATACACTAGACACAAGCAACTCTGACTAGTCTACTACTCCAAGGGAATCTTTCACAAGACTCCTAATCACAAAAAGTATAGTCAAGAGCAAATCTCTTTTGACAAGTAATCCTTTGAAGAGAAAAATATAAGCTTTTTCCTCAGATGAACCATCACCAGGAAAGTCATTAATTGGTGCTGTATTAGAATTTTGGCTGCAAGTAATTGGAAATCATCTTGTGAGGTTGTTCTGTCTTCAGATGATCCATCATTGAGAGAGTCATCAGGTTCTCTTAGTGGGGTTGATCTCAAGTTGACTAGCCACTTACTGTCTTTCGAATCACTGTTACGTCCAGATGATGGGTTTGATCCCATGAAGAGACATAAGTACTTCACTTGATGAGGAATTCCATTGATTTGTACTGAATGTGGGTTATTAGCCTCTATCTCATTGATTGTTCAAAACTTGGTCAAACACCTCTCCTGTGGAGTTTTAACGGAGACAGTGTCTGTCCACTCTGTATCCTTTTGAGTATTATATTGTTCAGTAAAGGGGTGTAGCATTAATGCCCTGTACATAGATATAGTACCTCTGAAGTACATTAGCCAGTGCTGAGGAAGCGGGGAGGTTGTCATTATCCATGATACTTTACCAATACTCTGTCTCTAGTATGAAACACTGCTTTCTGGCCATAAAGGTTTTAATGCTTCTGTGGCTTCTTTCTATAATGCTATTCCCAGTGACTACATAGGTGCATTGGAACCACAGATGCATGCACCAGTTACTCAAAAATTTTCTTAAAGTGATTACATGGGAAAGCCAAATCATTGTTAGTATTTTAATTAGTAGACCCCACTTATAAGAAACTGACTTCAACTAACAAACTACACTGGCAGAGTTTTGTTGATGTAGTGGTTGCTTTACCACAAACAAAAAAGGACCACAATCAATGAGCCTTATAAAAGTCTATTGCTGTAGTGGGTGATGTACACTGCCAACCTGCTCCAGTTGACTCCTACTACAAGATTTCCTTTTTGCCAATTCACAAGTGCTGAAACATTCCCTGTTGATTGATTTTATGACCTCCATTGATACTGAAGAGTCTACTGACCTGATAAAGTACAGGGTCCTTTTCACTCCCAGGTGTGCAGTTCTTTGGTGGATATTAGCCACCTGACTTATGTTCAACTTGGTTTTCATAGTAGTATATACCAAGTACACAGGCTTGGTTCCTTCTCTGTGTAGTTTTAACCACCGCTGTGGCTCCATGTTAGGATGGTCTGCTCGATTAAGATTACTCTTGTCCAGTGTCATATCCATTGTTAATCTGTATTTATCTACTTGGCCCTGAAGTGTTCCCTACCATCACCTCATTAGCATCTTACCAGGTCCTTTAATGTTTATACATGCCTTGATAGTTAGGGTGTTTGAAAGCCAGTGGAGAACATATGCAGAATCTGTGATAAGATGTAATAGTAACATGTAGGATAGAAAGGCCATGTTAACACCCTCTATCATTGCATTGAGCTGAGCAAAATCCATATGCTTTGCATTTATTGCTAGCTGTAACTAAGAATAATTCCCAATAATATTTCCATTTACCTCTCGTACCACTCCTGTGGCCACAGAACTTATATATACCCACATCTTCATTGCATAGCCATTCACATGAGTCTCCTCAAACAGGATCCATCTCACATATTCTGGCTATTGTCTCTGCTATCATACCACTGAAAGAGGCATCCTCAACTTTGTCATCTCATTCTGTCAGCCCAGTCGGCTGGTACAGTAGAATATGCTCTCTGTATCTCTGCAGAATGGTAAGACCTCTCCCCGCAATGAGTGTCCTAGATATGACACTGAACTATTTGATTGTGAGTCTCCGATCCTGGAACTTTGGGGAATGTAGAGTACCTCTTCATTGTCATTACTCCCAAGTCCACTCTGATTCTAAGTGGTAGTATCTGTTAGGGTCCCATCTATGGGTCCAATGGAAATATTTAACCATTTTCTTTACTGGAAACCATTTAATTATTTGCAAACAAATGACTTAAATTGAATTATTAGAATTACATAGCAACACTTGAAAACATTTGACAGTGCGAAAGTGAATGAACAATGTTGAATTGAATTACTAATGTTAAATAGTAATACTTGAAACCATTTAACTATGTGCAAATAAGACTATTAGGGTTAGATAGCAATATTTGAAACTATTTAACAGTGCAAATAAAATTATTAGTCTTAGATTGTTTGACTTAAAACCATAAAATCAGTCATAAACGGTAAAGTAACCCACAAATCTCTGATATAGAACATGCTTCAGTGAGTCATCTTTTTATGGAACTTCCATACTCTGCTTCCATCAGGAAGTGCCGTTATCCCCCTAAACCTGTCAGCCCAGCACTTTAGTTGTGTCTTCCATTTTCTCTGAATCTTTACATAAAAGTCCATAATTGGTGCTCTCTCACATGTGCAACAGAAACCAAGCTTTTGTTCACATAAATGTCATCAATATACTTTGATGCAGCATTCTTAATTGCTTTGTCTTAGAGCATCACAAAGTCAATTATGAACCTCTTAACGACAGGTCCTACATTTAAGCTTAAACCTATTTGTATGAAGCAGTATCTCTGACTCTTAGATATCACAATTTGAACAGGCTGCTGTGTCTTGTCAGGATGCATTTACAGATACTCTTTAATTAGATCAAACAGATACCCATTAGTTCCTTGTTACCACCATACATGCAACTTTTGCACACATACCTCCAAGTTTGCAGTATATGTGTCCACGAAGCCATTCAACTCTGTAATCAAGTGCTGGATGGACCTTCAACTTGTTCTTTTGTATAACCACCATCAATAGAATCCAATACTTAGACAAGCCAAGTTTGTCTTTGGGATGTGGCAGCAGCCATCTATAATCCAATCATAACTGAAGCTCTTTGCTTTCATCTCCGGTAGGGTCGAGCACTAAGTATTCTGGTATTATATTTTTTAAATCTCTGCTGATGTTAAGTTGTTCATCAATTTCTATATGGCTATCCATACCTTTTTATGATGACCAAACTCCGCACTAAAGTCAAGTTCGTTAATGGAAATAGCCACACACCGGGGCATTTTTCCTTCAGGAAAGCGCATTTCAACTGACCTAGCTATGTATACCCCTCCAAGCTCTCTGATTGTGTAGATCCCAAGAAAATTGAATCTAAGTAGGTGGCTGTCTACAATTAAGCCATTAACATGCACAGGTTGAGCATGAGTAATTTTCAGCTTAATTTTGTGATTTCCATGACATTTTAGAGTCTTTTCGTTGGCTGTTAGCACCTTCACTTCCCTTTGTCAAAACCAGCTTACGTGTTCACTCACAAGAATCTGTGAGTAGCCAGAGTTGACCAAAATCATTCAATTCCATCCATCAGTGAACATTTTGATGGCAGGCTGCACCTTGTCCTTTATTTCCTTGGGGAAAAGACTGCTGCTGATGTTTGTTCACAGGAATCATTTCCCTGGCATTCGAATGAAATGTGCCCAATCTTGTTATATCGAAAACACTGTATTTTGCAACAGAATGTCCTCTCTGAGTAACTTTGCTCACAATCCTTGGCCAGGTGGTTGAGACCAGATCACTTAAAACAAATAATACCATCCTTAAGCGCATCAACATTATTACATGTTTGTTGAGCAGATATGGTAACTGACTCTTTGGATTCTTTGTAATCAGTCATAATGGCTTGAGTGCGAGTTTGCTGTTCCAAGGTCATGATGATTATTCTGGATGATGCCTAGAGAAGCAGCCTGACCATGAGGCAGCCCAGAAATGAATGCACATGCTATCCATCATTTCAGCAGCAGCCCTCCACCCCTGCAAACAGCAGGACCAAACATATTTGATAAGGGCTTGTATATATTACTTTGTATATCAATTTCTACTTGCTGGTTACCAAAAAAGGCACACAGGCTTCAGGCAGCTTACAGTACCTGCTGTTGCTTAAATATTCACTCATGAAAGTATTAAACAGGCTTATTGCTGCTTAACTTAGGTGATCTAAGTTGTATTTTTAATGTTATATAAAATGTTTGTCATGTTTCTCAGTAGTGACAACAAAATAATTGTCTTGTTCTCTGTTATTATTGATAATTGCAATTTGAGGTATTTCAATAATTCCTCTAGCATTTTTATAAAATGATTTGCAAACAATATGCTGAATTCCAGAAAAGTTTAACTGATCAGAACTTTGAGATGAAATACTTAAATTATTGTGGTGTATTAAAATATTTTTATTTTTCAATCAACTAATGGTTTTTGAGGAACCTCTCAAGAGATTCTCTATTCTTTTTTGATGAATGTAACTCTTGTGAGAGTCTTGATTTAATGTATAGTGATTGGGTTCTCTACTATGAGTTTTAAAGCAGTATAGTCCCCGCCTGAAAGTTGTCCACTTTGGACCTTTTTTTAAAAAACAAGTTACAACCCTTAAAGTACTTTTGATCAGATATCATTTCATTCTTTTTATTTGTTGAATTTTATGAGTAGAATAATGCTTTAGAATTAATAGAATCTTAACACCTGTCTTCTCTGTTATAAAATAAGAATTAAACAGTACACTAAAATTGTATTGATAATGATTGTGAATGAATAATGAAAATCCTATCAACAATAAAGTGGAGTTGTATATAGTCTTTAAATGTGTATGTAAAATAAACCTTAGATTAAAAAAATCTATTAAAAATGGTTATGATGTACTTTGATATTTCAAAGATTAGTTTGACCAGTATCCTTCTATTCATTGTTTTCTTTTCTTTTTAATTATAACAATTTCAGAATAACTATAATTTTCCTTAACTAAAAACACAAATGGAGACACAGACTTCTTTGACATTGTAGCAGGTGTGCTGCAAGGAGACACATTAGCCCCAGAGCTGTTTATTATCTGCCTAGACTACATGCTTAGAATGTCTATTGATATAATGAAAGATAACGGTTTCATGCTGGCAAAAGAAAGAAGCAGAGATACCCCACACAAACAATTATGGATGTGAAATACGCCAATGACATAGCGCTTCTGGCAAATACATCCACCCAAGCCAAAACCCTGTTACATTTTCTGGAATGAGCAGCAGCTGGCATAGGCCTCCATATCAATGCAGACAAGATGGAATTCATGAGCTTTAATCAAACAGGCGACATCTCTATACTAAATGGTAGTTCTCTGAAACTAGTGGACAAGTTCATCTACCAAGGAAGCAGTGTCTCATCAACTGAGACAGACATCAACTTATGACTAGCAAAGGCATGGACATCTATTGATAGGCTGTTGGTCATATGGAAGTCAGACCTGACCAATAAAATAAAACGCAGTTTTTTCCAAGCAGCAGTCGTGTCAATACTGCTATATGGATGCACTACATTGACACTAACTTGACAGCTATTACACAAGAATGCTGCAAGCAATATTGAACAAATCCTGGAGGTACCACCCCACAAGGCAGCAACTGTATGGCCACCTCCCACCCATCACGAAAAATATCCAAGTTAGATGAACCAGACATGTAGGAGAAGTAAGGATGAACTCATAAGTGACATACTCCTGTGGACCCCATGCAAAGGCAGGATGACCAGCTAGAATCTATATACAACGACTCAATGCTGATAGAGGATGTAGTCTTGAAGACCTACCGGGAGCGACAGCTGATAGAAATGGGTGGAGAGAGATGGTCAGGGAGATCCGTGCTAGTGGCGTGACATGATGATGATGATGATTTGTTACACCTAATAGTTGTTAATATTCAGTACTTCTTTTTACCCTCTTAATGAAAAATAGGCTTTCTATTCAACATATCTGAGCAAAAAATTCTTATAATAGTAAATGTATGGAATTAAAATGTATATGAAAGTCTGCTCTAAGTAGAATAATATTTATCTGTTCAAGTTTTTTTGTTTTTAAGTTATCATGTATACTGATTTTTCTGTTTGATTGGTCAGTGTTTTTGGAAATATTTTTTTCAAGACAACTGTAAGATATTATTGTGTGAACATGAGATTTTGCAACTTTTTCTTTTAGTCTAAAATATGTTTCCATTGATACAATAAATCTCTCAGCATTTAAAGGATACCAACTGCAACCTACATTAAAGGAAAGAACTTATTGACTAAAACATTGTTACAAAAGAAATAGAGAGAGATGAGGGTTATTCACATAATTAATGGAATAATAGTGAAATGAATTCCTTCTGAAAGGACTAGTCTGCTTTGTCAGTATATAATCTCAGATATATTGATATCTTCTTAAAATTATAAACAATGAACTGGTAAATCTTTTGGTGTAAATTTAAAGGAAAATAAAGTAAAAATTAAGACATGGTTATCCAATAAAATATTGTTCATGTAACTTAATTACTTCTTCAAATTCTTGATGTTGTTCACACAATATTTTAGCTTGTTCATTCTTGAACCCTCTTTGGGTGCATAATCTGTGTGGAGCTTAGAATATGGTGACTGCATCATCTGCAGAGAAGTAAGACCATCCTCAAAGAATGGTATCATGAGTATGGAACCAAACTGCATCTGCTGGTGATACTTCAGTTCTGAAATATTCACTTCATTGCTGTTATTTCAATGTTTATTGACCCAGAGTGGTGTAGTACCTATGAGGGTTTTTTGAACATCATCATCATCATAATGTTGTGCTATCAGCCACCCCTCCCTATCATCCATTGCTTCCGGCAGGTCTTCAGGGCTACATCCCGTTTCAGCACAGTGCTGCTGTATGTTGGTTCAAGCTGGTTTTCCTGCCTTTGCTCATCCATATGAAGGCGTCCACAGGAGTACTTCACTTATGAGCTCATCCCTATTTCTCCAGCAGTGTCCTACATGTCTGGTTCGTCTAATTTTTATAGTTTTCGGGATGAGTGGTAGGTGTCCGTACAGCTGCAGTTTTGTGGGGTGCTGCCTCCAGGACATGTTCAATATTGCTTGCAGCATTTTTGTGTAGTTGCCATCAAGGTTTTTCTCCATACGTTTAGTTAGCATCCATGTAGCAGAATCGACACGACTGCTGCTTGGAAGAAACTGCACTTCATTTTATCAGTCAGGTCTGACTTCCATATGACCGAGAGCCTATCAATAGCTGTCCATGCCTTTACTAGTGGCATGTTGATGTCTGTCTCGGTCGATAAGACACTGCTTCCTAGGTAGGTAAACTTGTCAACTAGTTTCAGAGAGCTACTGTTTAATGTGGAGATGTCACCTGTTTGATTAAAGCACATATATTCTGTCTTGTGTGCTTTTTTGAAAATAAGTTTGAGATAATGATATGTGTGATCATATAGATAGAATACATACAAATAGAATTATCAATGTTAAGGAGATTTGAAACCTAAGGATTATTATCAGTTAGTTACTTGAAAACAGGCAATTGCTGCAAATTGATGATGTTAGGTAAGTATACATGAAACCATATAACTTTTTGCTAACAAATGATTATTATTAAATAAAAACAGTTTAAATCATATAATTGTGAATAAATTATTTGTATTAAATTGGAAACTCTGTCAGCAGGGCTTAGAAATGACTAATTACATCCTTTGCAAATGGGGTAAGATCCCACCCCCTTAAAAAATATGGGTGTCCTCCTGAGTATGACCCTACCCTGAATGTGATGGAGGTCTGAGGAGTGTGAAGTTCTCCTTCTTTACCATTACTCCCGAGTCTACTCTGACCCAGAGTAGTAGTACCTGTTACCCCCCCTACAGATTAAAGTGATCAGTTTGAAAATTATTAGTATTTAATTGGAATACTTGAAACCATGAAACTCTGAGTGAATTATTTGCATTTGATGGGAATACTCACTATCATATAACTAAGTACAAAATACACAAATCAAGTACACAACAAATTTAAATATAAAAATGATTTCTTAGTTTCTAGGCATAAAATAACCCTTGACAAGTTAACCGGCCATTGTAATATACTCGCTTAGTTGGCGATGATGAACTTAGCAGATTCAATGCAGTTGCAAGATAACATCAACAAAGTGGTTTCACAGGAAAGAGAAAAAATGTAATTTATTGCCTGTGGTTAGAATGATAGATATTTCCATTTGCAGATAAGATCAACAAATTACCGGGAAAAAAAACGGAGGGATGTATGTTCTGATAACCGAAAACATGTGTGGTGAAGAGGACGTTCATATTTCCACATGGGACTTCAGAGAAAATATAAGGTCTAAAATTTTGGACTGAAGGCAGAAACCTACTGGTCACTCAAGCAAAGGGGAGAGATCCACTAGGAGAGACCCGCTGGTCACTCAAGCAAACCTGTTAGCTCCTCCATGTGTGTTCTCTGGTCATTGGACAAAAAGGGTCCCTGCCAAAGAAGAAAAATACATGTGAACTCTCCCTGACTGTATTCCTACTTCACACAAACATTGTTGTCAAAGAATAAAAATATAAATTATATCTTTATATATCTATGAGTTTTTCATTGTTTGTCCAGCAGTACGATATGCAACACCATTAATCAATCAACAACCAAAACAGTGACAGAAAATTGCTTTAGTAATATTAACTAGACTGATCCATTTCAGCAATGCTCAGTTAAATGTGCCCAAGTAATCCCCAGTTATACTGGTGGAATTCCTTATTTACTCACTTAGCTAAATAATGACAGTTACAATGTTTTAAATCTGTACTTACCTGACTTATACACTTGGCCAACAAGCTGATGAATTTTGTCTCTTCCAACTTCCTCACTTCCAGTGATGCTCCTTAGAACTTATCTGGATCTCATCCTTGAATAATTAATGTTTACCCTTCTCTCTTCAGATATGCAGGATTTTGATCTCAAATTTTCATGACATGATATTTGATCTATATAATAAAAATTCACCATTGAATTAAGTGCTTTTATATAGAAGGAGAATTATATTTGTTTTGTAAAGTAGTGCTTTCTGTTTTCATCATTTGTGTAGAAACATATTGACTTTCCTGCATATTACTTACAAAAAAATAAGAGAATGAAGACTAGTTTAATGAAAAGAACAGAAGAAAATATGTAATTTGTAAATTAGTCACTGTTAAAAGCATGGTAAAGGGTAACCTAAAGCCAAACATTTTTCTAATGCAAGAAAAGTTTTGTAAAATGGGCCGCGCTTTAGTCTGTTTACCAAAATCTTTTTGTTCCCCAATGATACCTGCATCAGAAAAATAAGTTCTAAAAGTGTTTGACTTCAAATTACTCTTACCACACCTTTAACCTAGACTAAAAAGAAATTAATATAGAAACTGTAACTTAAAAAAGAAAGAAAATTCATTTAAATCATTTTGTGGTTTTTATTTCATTTAATAGTCCATCTTTCCTTTCAGTTGTGTGAGCAATGTGATGTTTTATAATTTAAAAATCAACTGGATTGTTAACCAGTTCTGACATGAATTGATAAAAATATGTAAATGTATTTTTTATATATTTTACAAAATAAACACTATATTTTATCTGAAGGAGAAAATATTAGATTGAGAAAGAGTTTTTTTTTTTTACATAGCTTATTTTCAAATACTTAATTTCACAGATAAAATGTCAGACCAAAAAAACAACATAAAACATTTCTTTCATATTGGATCTTCTATTTGTAAAATCTATATCGAAAATTACAAAAAATATCTTATCAAAAATCAATTTGGTTGATGTGAGATTTTTAATAATTTAAAAAATAGGAAAAAGTTTAATGCCAAAAAAATTTATCCAATTCTTATTCTTATTTATTTGTGAAAATAACTAACATGGAATAATATTTTGAAAGCAGGAAACTTGGACTGTTTACTTTATTCTTAAATAGCTAGTATATTTCTCTGATAAATGGCAGTGTTGGGTTATCTGCCCTTAATTGCAGGATAAATTTTTTGATGATTGGTAGGAGACAAAGTGGTTACCATAGTAACAAGAAAAAAAGGTGTGAAGATGTTTATCTTTCTCTTGACATGCTGTAAGAAGGAGGTGTTAATTTTGTCCATCTGTGGATGTCCATTCATCAGAGGACTGGGGGCTTTTGTGTCATTTGCACATTCATAATGCTGCTTTGTACTTTTGGCACATCATATAAGCTGTTTACAATGGAAATAAGAAGAAGCGAAGGAACATTTGCCAAATAAGTAAATTGGATTGTATTTCATTTTCATTACTCATACAATTTTTTTTCTCTATTCTTATTCCTCTTTAGTTACATATCAATAAAATTGTTTTAAGAATCACCTCTCAGATTTTTTCCCAGAACAGAACTTAATGTTTTAATTGTATGAGTATTATGAATTATAAATCATAGAATCTTCATAGGATTATTTATAGATATGTAGTTCTGCTTGTTTATGGGTTTCAGTTGCTGGCTTCAATTGTATAAGTTACTAAATAAATATATATAGAAAGAGAAGGAGAGAGAGAAAAAAAGAGAGAGAAGGATCGGTAAAGTTGAAATCCTTTCAAATCTCTTTAGTAAACAGAAAGAAAGAGAAGTTCAAAAAAGAAAAAGAGATTGATTTGTCTATGTTTCTTTATTTAAAAGCATATCATGTCCTTAAGGGTTATTTAATGTCAAAATTGCATTAATTTCTAAATCTTTAATTGTAAAAACCATATTTTTAATGATCCATTGTATTTTTTAAAAATTGTAATTTTTTTTGTCTATAGTGATTTGTTTGCACACACCATATTGTTTCAGGTATCCCTATCTAATACAAATTCATACAAAATTATATACAGTTTCAAGTATTCCTACCTAGTACTGGTAAGACTCCCTGTGGCATAGTGGTTAATGTACTGGACTGCAGTATCATCGTGAGTTTGAGCTGCAGTTACATCATTATTCTCTTTTGGCTTAATAGCCCTCGGAAACCCACTTATGCCCTCAGCTATGGGTTAAATAGTACCACAACAGTTCTTCTATGAGGATAGATTTAGCATTAAATAACTCACAAAAGTTGATATACCATCAAACAGAGAAATGAAATCAAACCAATCTTATACTAATAATTTATACTCAATTTTATACTTTAAAGTAACTGTTTCTATTTTACAATATCACTTGCTTGTATAGTTATATAGTTTTAAGTATTCCTATACAATATCAATAATTCTATTCAATAATTATCCTTTTTTGGGCTCCCACTTATATGGTTTCCCATATTCTGATTCAATACTTATAATTTTCAAACAAATTTATTTGAACCTGTTATATACCCTACCTAGGAACATCAATGGGTATGTACCATTCCTCATAAATACGTTGGACGCTTTTGTGAGGCGGGGGGCTAAGTCAGCAGTTACTCAGTTGAAGTTGCCTGACATGGGTGCCAGGGAAACCCAGCATTCATGTTATGTGGCTGACCGTCTTCGAGTCTCAGGGAGCTGTTCTCTCAGGCTCTAACCTTCCTTGAAGGGGCTAGGTTTATTGCCTGGCACCTGGGGTACGCCTTTTTAGAGGAATGCCAACAGGGCCCAAAGTATTTTTGGAGCCCCTGGGGATGTCTGTGTAACAGCTCTGCACCTGGACCCACCTTAAAAAGCCTTGTGGCATACTTATCTGGATGGTGGGAAATACAATAAATACCAATTTCACTGACTAAGTAGTTACCACTAGTAGTGGATAACTTCTTCACACTGTTGGCGAGTATTGTATTTTGTTAATGTTATAAAGATTTCCATTTCATTTCCAACCTCTCTTTTGGTTCTTTCTCATTCAGTAACCTTTTGTTAGGTTACAACAGAACCATAGAGAGGACTCTCATAGGTACTACTGTGCTGGCTCTGGGTAGACGGGTAGAAATGGCAATAAAAGGTACTCCAAACTCTTGGGAGCTTCAAAACTGGAGTCTCATCACTGGATGTAGTTTAATTTCATAACTCGGACCCTCTATTTGTAGGAGTTTTACCCTCTACAGAGGATGGATTAAGTGTATTCTAAGCCCTGCTGACAGGATATGAAAATAAGAGAAAGAGCATAGTGATGGAGACTTGGTAGAACATTGTAGTATGACAGTTAATGTAAGAGACAAAAAAGAAACAAGAGAAAAAAAGGAGAGATATTAAGTAATATCATCTACCTAATTATTGCTCATGAAAAAAAAATCAGATATATATTGGAATTTCTAAAATGGCTAGTATTACTATGACAGAATTTCTCCTTACTTTGAAGGGAGACCAGATTTTATGACTGCTTTCTTATGTCCCATTGTTTATATATATTATAAACACTAAACAGATTATGTATATCTTACTGGAATGAATAAAAGGATCAAATTGTTTTACATCATCAAAAAATTGACTTAATTTTAAAAGAAATAAGTAGTTTTCTCATTAGACAGATCTTAAATGGTTATTATATAAATATCTATAATTCTTTTAGATTTATTTGAAAAGACAATGGTTAGATAGTTTATGTTTTACAGATGTTGGACAGTTAGAGAGGTTTTTTAACCTTTTCTTTTTCAATATGGGCAGTAGACCTTTTGTCACCATAAGTTGAACAATGATTCATATACTTGTCTGAATAAAGTAATGAATGCCAAACTTTGGAAATCTCTGGAACTTTTTATAACCTTTATTGTATAAATAAATTTAGAAAAAGAACTTTGGAACAGTTTTTAAACAGACATATTGGGCATGAGTTGGGGTTGTCACACCCCAATCTACCTAGTCCTTATCTTTCTCCATCCTGATTGACATGGGGGGAGGCAGTGATTGGAGCCAGCCAATCAGTGGCATGCATTTCTTACTGGTGAGGAAATGACTTGAAACATTTGAAATAGGATTGTAGTAAAACTTTGCGTAAAAAATAAAAACAACAAAAAACAATAATACAAAAAAGTACACAGGACATTTTTATGGACCAATTGAAGGTGAAATTGGAAATAAATTTGCAATCTCTCGCAGATAATGGAACAAAAAGATAAGAGATAAGATGAAGAAAACAGAAAAAGTAAATCTCAGGTTACTAGGAAGAAATAAAAAAATGATGGAATTATGGAGGAAAATTTTGTAGAAAGGAGAGAACAGTAGAAGAAAATAGATTTTGAAGAAGACAGCGAAAAACCATTTTTCTAATTGAAAGGAACAAGCCCAAAAGCATTAAAAATTATATGCACAAAACCACTTGGGTTAACATATAAGAATATAGTCTAATTTTGAATGTAACCTAAGGAGAAGGGTAATGCCCATTAATCGGCACAGAATATTTGACTTAACTGAAGATAGAATAAACATTCAAATAGCGTAAGTAATGGAATAAGTATACTTTTTATATTGTCTAATGTCTTACTGTTATGTGGTAGTCTGACCTGTTTCAATATATTGTGTGGAAAAGAATTCTTCTACATCTAATACAGAAGAATTCTTATAAAGATTTGATTTTTTTTGGCTGATTTTCAAGACACAAATTTCAGCTAGACTGAAATATTATAAGAAGATTTGGTTTATTTTTCTTCAAGAGAGATTAATAGTTCATTACCAAGTTCATTTGGTGATGCTAATAACTATAATGTAGCAAAATAGAAAAATAAGGTTTATATTTTATCAATAAGATAAGAAATAAATGAATAAAAACAAAAGAGGTATAAATTTTAATGACTGGGAAAAGCAAAGTTCTCACTCTTAAAGCTTTAAACATTCAATCTGAATTCTGGCTTAATAACTGTAATTGAATGGAATATATGAGCCGATTTCAAAACTCAAAGCCTTTTATGTCTATTTTGGTTATTAATGTATGGATTTACCCAACCTCTCTCCCACAGACAGGAAGTGGCACAAGGTCATTTTTTAAGTGAAGTAAAGCTGGTTTGAATCCAAAGTTTCCTTTTCTGAGAAGAGATGCTTAACCAAAGTTAAATAACCCAATATGCTCTACTATTTAATCATAACCGAGAGGGCATTAGTATAAAATGAAATGCAAAAAGCTTTATCAATTATTTGAACTCGTGTTGCTAATTCTATTTCTGATGATAATAACTTAAGTATGCCTCCTTTTTGGTTATTAATATGAATACATTTTTCTTCTGAGCAAAACTGAAGTTTTAATATTTGTATTTTTCAAATATCAATATAAATATTTTTTATGTTAAAAGTGAATAAAGTATCCAGTTTTTCAGTTTTGTTAATGCATCATCAACCTTGGATTAAATCTTTTTAATCTTCTTCATATAATTATTCAGTCAAAAAATGCATTTTTTAAATTATTATTATAATGATGATGATATTGATAATAATATATCCTTAGAAATATCCATAAAAAAAATCACTGCTAATTTTTACCGTCTCATGAAATCTTGGAAATAAACTTGGGTACATTGCAAACATAAGTTTATGGAAGTTGACAATTTTAATATTTGACTAAATTGGCTTTTAAGATCTTTATGACATATTCACAAGTCATCACTAACTACTGCAGTCTCAGTCAACAACTCTTGTAGATTTGAGTGTAATCACTCAACTCCACTGGATAATGACACTAATTTATCAACTTGAATTTTTTCATTACCTTTGCACAATCTCAGTACTACATCATAAGAATAAACACAGTCAGGCAATTATTGAGAGTTTTCAACTGTGTACTAAATATTTTCATAATTATATGAGTACCATCCATTTAATCCAGCCCAATCAGTGGAGGCTGTAAAATACACTAAGTACATCCCTGCTGAGGGGTAAGATCTCCCCAATGAGTGTGCTAAATATGACTCTAAACAATCTGATTGTGAGGTTCCAGTTCTGGAGCTCTGAGGAATGTGGGGTACACCTTCATTGCCATCGCTCCCAGATCCACTCTGACCCGGAGTGGTAGCATTTGATACAGTCCTATCTATTGGGGAAATAGAACTGTTTGAGATTTAAACTGTATGCAAACAAATAACTTGTGTTACATTGAATTGTTAGAAATACAACTGTTTGATCATTTAACTGTGTGTAAAGAAATGAATGTCTAACTGAATTGTTAGTGATATATAGCAGTACTTTGAACCATATAACTGTCTGCAAATGAATAAGTAATATTGAAAAGAATTATTTGAGTTAAATAGCAATACTTGAAACTCTTTAACTGTATATCTAAAATAAATTATTGATATTACATGGTAATACTTGGAACCATTTGACTGTGCAAATGAAAGAATAGTGTTAAGTAGCAATACTTGTAACAACTTGACTGTCTGCAAACAAATTATTAATACTGAATAGAATTACTAGTGCTTGATAGCAATAACTGAAATCATTAAGAAGCAATTGCAATACTAGTGTGCAAACAAATTAATTCTAACCCATTTAAAAATGAAATTACTTACAAACTATTCACTTTCAAATCATATGTATATCCATTTAAATGTGTGCAAACAAATGACAAATTTTTCATTGTTACATAACAATACTTGAAACCAGTTAACTGAGTGCAAACAAGTGATTAATAGTAAGCAGAACTATTCATGTTGGATTAAAATACTTGAAATGATTGAACTGTGTGTAAAAGAAATGAGCTCAGGCTCATTTAAAAATGCTATCTACAAAATGTGTTTACAAATCATATATACTTAATATATATGTATGAAAAAGATTTGTCATTAAACAACATACAAAAGTTGATATGCCATAAAAACCAAACAAATATTCAATTAATAATACATCAGAGTAACATCTGGATATGGCACCTGAGTTTTTGTTAACGTACTCAGGAATGCATTATACAAGTCACCTCTTTGAAATTTAACTGTTATCTCTTTCTTCTTGATACAGTTCATTGCACTTAAGCATTTCTAATTATTACATTGAACTAAATATTTCAAATTATATAAAGACATGAGAAATATTGCATAACTTTGTTCATAACCTTTCCAATTTCGTATATATAGCCATTTAAATGTGTGCAAACAAATGAAAAATTTTAAATTGTGACATAGCAATATTTGAAACAAGTTAACTGTGCAAACAGATGATTAATAGTAAGCAGAATTATTTGTGTTGGATAGAAATACTTGAAATGATTTAACTGTGATACAATTCATTGCTCTTAATCATTCCTAATTATTACTGTGAACTAAATATTTCAAATTAAATAAAGCCATGAGAAATATTTTGTAACTTTTTTTCATAACCTTTCTAGTTTTAAGATCTCTTGTAAATATTTCCAGAATATAAATGTGAATTATATCTATCAGATTAGGAACAAGTATTGGCGTATGGTGTTTATTGTCCATGCTGAATATACAGCTTTGATATAAGTATCAAAAAGAACTTTCTCTCCACCCTGTCAATAGGGCTTAGAATATTCTGACTTTATTCCCTGCAGTGAGAAAAGACCCCACAAAAAGTGGGGTCCTGAGTATGAAACTAAACTTAATCTAGTGCTGAGGTTTAAGATAAGATTACATTGTTATTTGTTTCTTTTCGCCTTCTGGTCAGCTTTCTATTCATTTACTTTTATTTTTGTTACTCTCCCATTATCTCACCATCAAAAAAGTGTCACATCGGCTACAGTTATTACCCTGTTGGTGCACACTGAGAATACACTGATTGTATCCCCCTGCAAAAAGATAGAACACCACCAAAACAGGGATGTCCTGTGTATGATGCTGAAGTGAATCTGATGATTAGGCTCCAGTTATGGAACTCTGGGGAGTAGAGAGTACCCTTTCATTGCCATTACTCCTAGGTTCACTGACTCTGAATGGTTGTACATGTTAGAGTTCTAAGGGTAAAATAGATCTGTTTGATTATTAGTATCAGAGAGGAATACTTAATATCATATAACTAAATTATTTGTATGAAGAATAGTTACTTGATGCTATAATTGTTTACCAAAGATTATCATTAGTTACTTAAAACCATATTACTCTGTGCAAACAAATGACTACATGAAATCAAATAATTATTAGTATTAGATAAGAATACTTTAACCCATACAACTGAGTGCAAATTATTTGTATTTGATAGGAATACTTACTGTCATACAATTGTGTGAAAAAAACCCTTTAGAAACAAGTACACAAAAAATGTAAATGTGAACATATAATAAATGTGATTCCCTAACCTCTAGGTATATTAATAACCTGAAATCAGTTAACATGCCATTAAATTCTTCAATTAGTCATGGTAAAACTAGCTGCCATGCTACTTCAGAATGACTTCACAGATACTTAATAAAAGAAAAGAGAAAAATTAGTTTTCCATGATGATCAATGATTGTATGAGTTTAATATCCATGAGGAATTTATCATCTTTGAAAGGCGTGCAGTACTTTGCTTGCATGTTCAGAATATAGATATTTAGCAAAGATGTCTAATCTATAAATGCAGGGTATATCACTGCCTATTGGTCTTGCTGAGAAAATGAAATTAACACTTCATAATGATGTTTTTAATTTGTTGTTCATTTACTTAACACCATGAAAAATATATTGCCATATATAATACATCTGATCAACATGAGCTATTATGAATGTTTCATTTTAAATTCTTATTCTGGGCTTGACAGGTTGTATGGGTTCATCATTCTTGCATTTTCTACCAGTCTTTTTTACTGTGTCATTTTTGTTACTACTTGTTACAGCTACTCTTTTCTCATATTCTCATAGATGTGAACAGGTAACAAATCAGTTTGAATCAAGGATTATACTGGAAATTTTAATGTCAACCATTGTTCTCAGCTTTTAAATGACAAGCCCTTCTCTGTGATCTTATTAAACTTCATGAATGCTTGGAATTCTCATCGTATTGAGATTCGAAAATGCCACACAAATTACAAGAAAAAACACATTTCAAGAACAATAAATAATGATGACTCAAAGGAGCTTTTCGATGGCTGTTAAAGGGTAAATAAATAAACTTGAAAAATTTTTGCTAGAAAAAATATAACTTTTAATAGTCAAATAAAGTTAAAAAATGATTATTTCACTTGGAAATATAAGACTATCCAATGAGCTTGCAGTAAATTTCAAAATATCAAAAGGCAAAAAAAGACAAAAAATTTACATTCAATTTTTTTTTTAATATAAAATAAGTGTTGTATGAATAATTGTACCATGAAGTATTTTTGTTTGCAATCAAATTTCTTACAACTGACTGGTTTCAAATAACAGCATGAAATAATATTTGGCAAGTCTACTCATAAAGGGTTAATATGTAAAACCGGTAAAAAAAAACAAACAAAACCTACTTTTTAAATAAACTTAATTTTCAGACATAGCATTGAATAAGAATTGACATTTACAGTCTGTGTATGAAGATCACAATCATTCTGAGGCTAAAATTTATGGAAAAAGAAAATATTTCTGCTGATGACTAAATGATATACTTATCTGAAAATCAAGAATAATGATGAGGGAAATTTGTTAGAAGTTTAAGAAGAGTTGCTCACAGAAATATTGATTAACTTTATTTGTTCAATGGTATATCAACTCTTAATGGTATATTTGATGCTGAAATTTGATTCATTCGTGAATGTTTGATTATCGTCATGACTTTATATTTTCAATGCTCATTTGCAATCATTTTAAATCACGCTTAATGATAATAATGATAATAATTATAATAACAATAATTTCTTTGAACATTTTATATGGAATCAAGTAATCTATCCATTATGAACCATTTTCAAACAGATCTATTTGATTCATTTATGGGACCCTCACAAGTATTACCACTTCAGCTGGGAGTAATAGCAATGAAAGAATGACTCCTTAGAGCTCCAGTATAATACTCAGGATATCCCACTTGGTGGTGATCTTAGTCCTCTAAAATGGATACAGCTGAAGCATTCTAAATCCTACTGAATTGGATATAATGAACAATTTTGACCTATACTTGTCACAGTTCTTGACTGTGACCTTAGTTCTGTGGCTACCATATATGTTTCTGGCTAGTTGGTTAATCAACTCCTTCTGTGCCCATGTTATGTTTGAAAGACCCACAGATGAGGGATGACACAATCTATCTGGAACTTCTTCTGAATGTTGAGGTGTTTTGTTTGAACAAGTTGCCTGGGTGTTGCAACTCAAGAAAAGCTCTGTTAACAATTAGCAACTATTTGTTGAAACTCAATGGAGTAACAATAATATATACCTTATATAATATATATATATATATATATATATATTGTCACATTTACTGTATTTGAGAGACAGACAATTGAGGTATTTGGCTGGTGCAGTCTATGTTACTTGGAAAGGGAGGCTTTTGCTAGAGATGCTTTAGTTCTTGGAGAGATTTCTTTTCTTATTCACCTGTCTTCAGTATGGTCATCAGATATCTTCTCTCATCCAACCCTAAAAACATTTACTTTTATAGAGGATTCCCTTGGGAACAAACATTTCCAATTGGCTAACCAATCACAGATCATTTTGTATTCTTCTACTACTTTTTTACTTTTAACTGGTTCGGCAATCAAATGTGCTGATCTGCATTTGTGGGAAGAGTATCCCTTCTTCATTTCAGATTTTAATTGGTCATTCAATCAAACCACAATATAGGGGTTTGGTTAATTAAGGGTCCTAGCCTATGCCTTGTGGAGGAGTTTCTCTATTCACATTTACTAAAACATAAATCAAAGATTTGATTAAACTATCCAAAGATTTGACTTTTTAAACCCAAGTGGGCAAGAGATGTTGTGATTAAAAAAGGAACAATGCAGTGACAAAACTCCAAGCTCACTTACTTTTTGTTTTGACAATTTGAAAGTTCCAGTAGTACTAGTCCCTAGCTGACAGTTTAGATTGACTTTAGAATATTTTTTAAAGTCATTACATCTGTTATATATTTTTATAGAAGGAAAATTACATTTTCCTAAATAAAAAAAAAAATGCATCATACTCTCCATAAGTTTTTAGCACCAGTGAATACTTCATATTGTCATAGCAAAATATGATTAAATTTGATCATGCGAATGAAATATTTTGCATGTGAGAGTAACAATACAAGTTTAGATGTTTAATATTAGTGTAAAGGGATTCTTGAAACCAAAAACTGTTTTTAACACTTGAAGTATTTCTCACTTAACTGGCATTATAGACATATTCAGTTCAGATATATATTTGCCTTTCCAGGCTAAAAGTTTTTTTAAGGGACATATTCAACAGTGGTTTGCTTAATGCTCATTCTCTTTTAGATCTTGAAATATATAATTGTTTTGTTTGTAATCATCTTCCAGGTGTGCCAAAAGCAAGGGTTCCTTTGGTTTTCTCATATCATACATACCTATCAGTCTTGAAAAGTCCTCAAGACAGCATCCAAAGTCTACAGAAAACTGATTAATGTAAATTTTTGCTGGTAGGCTAACACTGGTGTCTATGTGAAGGATTTCATGGGAGAATGTCCCTTATGAGTTTGTACTAACTTCTCTAGCAGTGTCCAGCATGTCTAGCTCATCTTACTTGGATGCTTTTTAAAAAGGGTGGTAAGAGGCTGTACAATTGCTGTTTTGTAGGCTCTTGTGTCCAGGATTTGTTCAAAACAACAAAGAGCATTCTTATGCATTCTCCATGTAACCTTTTCTCCAGATGTTTCAATAAAGTCCAAGTGGGGCAATCATAAAGTAGTACTGACATGGCTATTGGCTCAATTTCTAAATGTTGAACGTGCTTTTTTCATTTTGCATTTTTAATGCATTATGAACGAATCAAGAGCTCAAATTTTAAGTAAACTTTTTTTAAAATCAGTAATGATGAAATAGCGGTAAAGTCAGTGGGCAGCAACAAAAAAAGCCAAAATCTTTCCTCTGTATACATAGTTTAAATCTATTTTGCATTAGAATATAACTGTTATTACTTCCTCTTTTTTTTCATTCTCTGCAACTGCTTTACTTGGCTGTAACTGTATATATGACTGTTAGATTGAATGTAATTTTTGTGTTCTTATTTAGTAAATCCTGCCAGTCATAAAATTGGTTTAGATAAACAGCTAATTAAATTACAAATATCCAGGATTATTCATTAATTAAACTGCCAATGTTATAGGATGTTTCTCATGATTTATTAGAGATCCATGCTGAGAAATATTGCTTTATGACATTTGTCAGGGAAGTTAGGGTTACTTGGCGGTGTCTCTCTCTCCAAGTAATTCCCTGTCTGCTGGTACTGTAGAATAAGCTAATTACACCTCTGCACAGATGTAAGACCTGTCAACAAAACCACCTGTTGGCCATGGGTGGCAACCTATGATGCTTAAGGAAAGAATCCTATTGTTTGAGCAGTCCTTAACCAAGCAACCAAATGGTCAAGTAACTTGCAACACACCACTTTGGCCCTTACCCAGCAAGACAGGAAGTCAGGCAAGCCCAATCCAATCAATCAGCTGGTCATGTCAAGCCCTAGCACCTATATATTTTGTTCTGACAATATTCTTCAATTAGCACTTGTGGCAAACTCCTAACCCTTTTTATATTATGAGTGTGGGAAGGCAGTGGCTGAAGATCAGTTGCATTGAGAGAATAATACTTTGACCACTGTTAAATTACATGACAATAAGTATCATCTACTGAAGACCTGAAATTGGCAGGGGCTCAAAATCCTACTTCCAGCTTGAGTATACTGGTAGTGTATCCCAAGGGGAATGGGTAATGGAATGTGGTACATTCCTAACACAAGTTGGACTCTGTGGTGGGTAATGGAGCATAGGACCAATGAAAAACAAATATGACTTAGAGGTTTTTCAAATTAAAAAAAAATGAAATCTTTCTGAGTCTAATTTAAAGGATGAGGCTCAAAATATCCTCAAAATAAATACTTTCCCCATGACAAAATGCAAGGCCTATCCACAGGAGAAATTGAATACCTCAAAAGGAATTATTAAAGTAGAAAGTTGTCCCTGGCTACAGCAGAAGAAATAACAGTAGCTTGGGAAAACAAGGGGTCACAGACTACAAAAGTATAATAATCAGAAAGGACAGAGAAGAAATTGAGATAAACACTTACATTCTGATTTTCAATCAGCCCAAAATGTCCAAAGAAGTAAAAAGCAGATATCTTTTTAAGAGGGTGGAACAATTCATCCATGCACCCTTGACCTCTTTTAAATGTCAAAGATATGGTTACCACTGGGAGAGTTGCAGAGGATGTTAGATATGTAGAAGGTGTGACAAAAAACCCCAAACCATACAGAGGAATATTGCCCAAATGAAACTTATGTTGTATCGCAGAATAAAAGAGCAATAATACTTATTGTATAAAAAATATAAGCTCTCTTTTTGTTGATAAAATTGTCGCAAAATTGTTTGTGTGAGACAGAGTCAGATAAACAAGTAACTGCTAAAATTTACACCATGTTGAGATAGATATATGCAGAACTTTACTTCTTCATGCTTCTTTCATGGGAGACTGATACAAGGCCTGCTTCTCAACCCAGGACCACCAGCCACCCCTCCCCATCTAATTCCCCGAGGGTATGACTTGTCTACTCTGCTGACTGACTACTCTCTGCTACTAAACACCTCTGCCTTTAGTTTGAAAACTTCCATCATTATATATTTTCCGGATGCCCACACATTCTTCCTTCTAGCACCTCACAAATTCATGTGGCTTATCTGCTGTCCCTTGCTTATATCCTATTTTTGAAATCCACAATCTAACCAGCCTGTCAAACATCAATATGAAATGCTTAATGCCTAAACTGTCAACAAAACCACCCCTATTTCTCAAGGTCTTACTAAATATGCATAAGAAAAAAAAAACAATAAACATCTGCTTTATTTACATTCCACTACATGACCCTATAAACAAAACAAAACAAATTGAATAAATCCCTACATATTACATAATGACATCAACAGTCACAACATTATATCTTTATAGCAGCAATCACTTCCCTATCATATTTAGAAGTCCACAACACCTTCATGATGATAGACTATGTCATTAGAAAATAAATAAAGCAAATTAGGAAGAATTCAAAACTCCCTTCAACCAAAAACTCATATAAGACTCAAACAACAAAGACCTATTAAAGTACTTCACAGAGACTCTAATCTCAATAGCAAAGGAAACCATACCAAAACACTTTCCCTCAAACAGACACAACACAACCTGATTTAATGATGATTGCAGGACAGCAATCTGCCTGCAAAAGGCTATACTATACAAATTTAACAAAGAACTCACTACCACTAATTAAAACAGCTTCAAACTACTCATAACAAAATCACACAAAGCCATAAAATAAGTTAACACAAAAGCTGGTAAAACTTTGTAAACTCCTCCACCAAAACAAATAGAACCTGGAAAATGATCAGAAAATCTCTACAAAAACCTGGCCAGCTGTTCTTAAACACCTCATGAAAAACAATTAAATTCAAATCTGATAACCCTGAAATTTATAACAAACCTTTCACATTACCAGAATTAACTAAAGCCATCAAAAAATCACATAACAGATGAAATTCATTCTGAATTCCTTAAACATTTACCAAAAAACCACTGGACTATGTATTAACCATCCTCAAGGATGTTTGGATAAATATTTTTGAGAATCATAGAAAATACCAACTATCATCCCCATACCTGAAACTAGAAAATATTTTTGAGAGTCATAGAAAATATTTTTGAGAATCATAGAAAATACCAACTATCATCCCCATACCTGAACCAGGGAAAAATACTTTGAATCCAGAAAACTACTGTCCAATAGCACTAATCAGCTGTCTTTGAAAAACCATGAAGTACATGGCTAATAATAGATTAGTTTGGTTTATTTAATCCAAAAACTTTATTATCAATTCACAATGTGGTTTCATAAGCCAAAGATCTACAACGACTCATGTGGTCAGATTGGAAACCTCTATAAGAGAGGAAAATATCAAAAACAACATCTCGTAGCAGTCTTTTTCAGTCTAGAGAGAATGAGTATGTGACAACTTGGAAATATAATATAATGAAAGCCCTACACAACTTGAAGTCCTGTGGAAGATTACTCTATTTCATCAAGAATTTCTTCTCATACAGAAAATTCTGAGTCCATATCGAATCAACCCAGTCAAACTTGCATAATCAAGAAAAGAGAGTCCCTCAGGGAAGGAAACTGTTGGTGACCTTCTTCAACTTAAAAACCAACATCACCAAGTGTCTGAATCCTGGAATTATTAACTAATTATATGTTGAATACTTTTGTATAACCTCCAAATATATGCATACAGCAGAGCATCAACTGCAATGATGCATCAAGAAAATCAGCCATTGGGCAATCACAAATGGCTTTAAGATCTCCAAAAGTAAAATTAAATGCATGTATTGTTTGTTAATTAAGGGAAATACATAACCCTTCTACATTTAAGCTTAGTGGTACAGAAATTCAGGTCATTGATCAGATACTTCAGAATAATTTTCAATAAAGAATTAACCATCATCCATTTCTTAGTATATAAAAAAGAAAAATACAGCAAAGTGTTAAAACTCCTCAATGTAGTTGCCTGCATAGAGTTAGGCACAGACCAATAAAATTTACTAAAACTATACAGAACACTAGTCTGCTTGAAAATCAACTATAGCTGTTTTATTGAGAGATCAGCCAGGAAATCCTATCAGAAATCTCTTTATACAATCCACCATCCTAGGTGTCTTCAGAACATCCCCAATGAAGAGCCTAGACACTGAGTTTCATGAACCATCTCTATATTTCAGATTCCAGAAGTTAGGCCTCCATTACTACATTAAAATCAAATCTCTACCTACTAATCATGAACCTGGATCAATATTGGATTTTCAACCTCAAACAACCTCTTTTTAACCAAAAAGAAAAGACAATAAAACCTTTTAGTTTCATTATGAAACCAATCCTGGAAGAAGGAGAAATCTCAGTTACAAACATCCATGATACCATACAACTAAGCTCTTCCCCCTGGTTACTTCAACAACTAGTGGTAATACTTGACTGAATCAAACTCACTAAAAAGAACACTCACGACTTAATTTATCAAGAGAAACTCTCCAACATCCAAGAAAAATATCCTAACTACTCACACTTTTGTAGAGATGGCCCCAAAGATAGCAAGAAAATTGGATTTAGAGCAGTATTTAAGAATAAGATATGTAAAAAATGCCTTCCAAAAGAAGCTTCTATATCCACTGCTGAGACCTCCAAATATAACTGACAATCAACATTGTCTCAACAAGCAATTCAAAAAGATCCATCATCCATTCTGATACCCTCTCTGTACTTTTATCAGTCAAAAATACAAAAGTGTATAACCCTCCAATCATCTAACTTTTAGACATTCTAAACACAATGAGCCATACCAAAATGATAAATATTATGCTGAATCTTGTGCCGTATATAAATTCAGTGAAAGCCAACTTAATAGCCAAATCTTCTCTTGACATGATATCCGATAAAAACAACAAAAATACCATTCACTGACCTAAAACTTAAAATCATTCTTATATTGATAAGAAATGGCAACAGCTAAAGCATGGAAATTCTCACAACAATCTCTATCAAATACAAGAAAGAAAGTCAGATCATAGTAAGACTAGAAGAGAAGAGACCACCCTAAACTGACTCTGAATAGGTCACTCAAAATTAACTCACTCTTTATAGTGAAGCAGGAACCTCAACCAAAATGCATGAAGAAAGTTATACATGGGGAAACACATATTGACAATGTAAAAATCTCCCCAGTACTTGAAGGAAAGATCTATTCCAAACAACAGATTCAAAATAACCCAAGGGTTGACTTGTCATAGAATCCAACTAAACAACCTCTCAGTAAAACATGATAGATTTTACTGGGATGGACATAGTACCAGCAGCAAAGAACGATTCCTGAACTGACTTATCATCAAATACAAATAGATGATTTTTATGAGGCTAATGGGTTCCAACTGATGCGCAATTTCTTATCTTGGCTTATTGATATATTCATCATAATTTATACCATAATTTTTGTGTGTACTATGCCAGCATATATTGTTTAAACTTTGCTCCAAATACTATGTAAATTTTGTTTTGCAAAACATATAAACTATTATCTTTAGTTGTAAAAGTAAGAGTTTCTGTGTTGTAGTGGCTAAAATGCAGGACTGCAGCTTTGAAGTAAGCTAATTTGAACACCAGTTGTACTATTATGTTTACCTTTGGTCAAGTACCCTTGAGAAAAGTATGAGCTCTCTGATTCCCCCTTGCTATGGGTTAGATAGTATCACTGCTGTTGTTCTACAAGGATGGATTTAGCATTAAATAACCTATGAATGTTGTAATGCTATTAAACAAAGAAACCAAACCAAACCAAACCTTATCCCTTTAGATTTGGGTTAAATAGTGCCAATACTGTTCTTCTATAACAGCTTAGTTGGCTGGGGTTGTAGAATATACTGACTATCTCTGCAGATGAGTAAGAATTACCCAATGAGTTTTCAGGATATGGCACTAAACCATCTGTTGGTAAGACTCCAACCCTAGAGATTTGAGGAATGCACCCCTTCATTGCCATTACACCCAGGTCACTATCTGTTAGGATCACATCAAAGGGTCAAATAGAATCATTTACTATACTTGAAACCATTTAACTGTGTGCAAACAAAGGAGTTCTGGTTCATTTAGAAATAATGTTACCAACAAAATCATTATATATAGAAAAAAATCATTATATAAGTATAAACAGAATTTAGCATTGAATAACCAACAAGGGTGGACATGCCACTAAATTAGTTACCTAACCTAACCTATCCTTCTATAAGAACAGATTTCGCCTAAAATAAACCATGAAAGTTGATAGCCATTAAACAAAAAAACCCAAACCAACCAGATAACAAGTTGAACAAATGTTAAATTTAGCTGCTACAAATTCCAAAAAAATCAATGTATATCATACACAAGAGATGTTTTTTCCAGAAGTTTGTTGCAAAAATTTTAGAGTATGTTTCATATATGACTAATTACAGAATTTTGATTTGAAAACAACTCAGTAAACTCATTTTGAAAGTCAAAGTGCTTAGGAAAATTTTAATCACAAAAAATTATCCTTTAGAAATTACCAGCTCTTCCGGGAAAAAACTTTATTTTATCAAACTTGAATTATTGAAAATTCAGAACAGCCCTGAAAACTCTTTGGAAAAGCAAAGTTATGTACACAGTTTTATAAAATTATTCTCATGCCTATTCTTAAAACTTATTCAGGTTATTTAACATCAAATACTAAAGGAAATCATTTGAAAGAAAAAAAATATTGAAACTGGACATTTCTATTCTTATTGCTTTGTTCATTCATCTTGAAATTGTACTTTAAAAAAATCAGTCTTTGTATTATAAGATTATTAAAATATAATGTGAATCATTTAAATAATTGTATAAGAACATTTAACTAAAGAAAAGGTCTTAAAAAGTATAGAATTAAAGTGTATAGAAATAAAGAATGTAATTTATCATGCAGCTTTGTAAGTGTTCTTGTAGTTTATTCATCATTTTGCTTGGGTAGTTTCAAATACTACCAGTTCTAAGTCTAAGTTTTATTCAATTTAGCTTGTTTCAGTGTGACACATAAGGGTGAAGAAACAACTAAATTTTGTGACAACAGCTTATATATATATATATATATATATATATATATATATATATATATGTAAGTAGTGTATTCAATGATTAAACCCTAAGTTACATTCTGGTGACCATTCTAATTTCAGTTTCAAGAAGCAAGATGATAATCAATAATAGAAATTGAGCATATGTGTCTACGTACATACACAAATATAAAATCAGTAAAAACAATAATTTAGTTTTCCCTGCAGACACTATATTCCTGTTTGTATTTTTATCTTATTCTGTTTGCATAAAGGCACTTATTTAGTCACAAAGATTGTTGTGTTTTTGCCTTAAGCAAAGTATCTGATTCCGTTTTGAAATATGGGCTCAGTATGATCTTACTACGTAAATGGTAAAACTGTATGCTGGTAAAATCTACCAGACCACATACATTCATGTATACGTATAAGTGGATATATTATATATACAAATAGTAAAGATGTGTGTGAACGTGATGCATAACATTTCTGTATATGTATATGTAATAATGCATGACTGCATAAACACATACACACACATGCAATCTTTAGACTTCTTCAAATTGGGAATTAAGTCCATTTTGCTGACTGATTTTTTGTGTGGAATCAGGGGCATAAATAACAAGAGTCAATAAAAGCTTACTTAAAGTTGGACTCAATGATGTTTTCTTTAGTGTTAACCAAATGTAACAAAGGACTTGGAAATCTGACCAAAAAGAAACTCATTTGCAACTTCTTCTAAATCTCATATTGATGAAAAGAACTGAGGAAAAAGAATTTTCTGCAAAACTGTCTCAATCAGAGCAACTTGTGACTTGTTGATTAATTTCATTATTGGGAAATGGGTGGGGTTGGAGAAAATCAGAAGTTTAGCCCAAACTTATAATTGAATCTTTTGGTACATCAGGGATGAATTTAGTTGTTGAAATAGCAAAGGATTTGGATGGTTTAAGCCAATTCTTCAATATTTTCCCTTTTTTCTTCTCATATATGAATATCACTTTTTTCTTTATTTTTGAGGCAATTATTTTGATTGGCTTTGGTAAAAAAAACACAACCAAATAAGTTGGGCCTAATCTTCTTAAGTAAAAAAAAGACAAACCAAAAAACAGATAAAAACAAACTTTAATTTGTTTTTGAAATCAAATATAATTGTTTTGTTTTATATGCATTTTCTATCAGTTCATAGATCAAGAATATGACATGAGAGAAATAACTGTAAATGTCTGAATATATATTTAAAGATGAGTATATTGTATATATCTTTTATTTATATAAGTATAATTTAACTATATAACCAAATGTGTGCATATTTATAATTCTGTTATGTATGAGTACATTTGTGTATATATATATATATATATATATAAACACACACACATTTACATAAGTATATCATTATGAAGATGTGTACAAGTGTTTATGTCTGTGCATTCTTGCATGCATATAATAGACAGTTCTTTCTTACATATTTCCATATATAGTTATATGTAGATATCTATTATTATTGTGCATTGAATACATGTGTATCAATCCATATTCCTTTTAGTGTTTGTGTGTATATATATATATATATATATATATAATCTTACTTACCAAACTTGTATAAACATATATATATATATATATATATAGGTTTATGCAAGTTTGGTAAAAGACCACAAAACATTACTTGTTTATGATATTATATTTTTTCTATAGCTTTCTTCATGGTTTCTTTGTGTCAGGGTCCAATTGATAGAGAATTGCCCAAGAACCTAAAGCAACTTCTCGATCAATTGGATCCTGATCCAAAAAAACTAGCAAGAAAGCTAGAGGAAAAATATAAGATCATAAAAAAGGAAAGTTCTGTGGTGTTTAACCAAATTTGTATAAACAATAACCTCATGCCATAATATACAAGCATATATATATATATATATATATATATATATAATCTCAAAACTAAATTATTTTACTTTATTCTGTGTCATTGGTAGTTTGAAAAGTGAATAAGTCACATCTCGGTTCTTCTCCTCAAATATCAAGTACACAAAGATAGGAGTAGACAAAGAAGATTTGTTGATATTTTCACTTGCTACCTTGGATTTTTATATAAATATCATCATCATCACCATGTCATGCTGCTAGCATCGACTTCCCTAACCCTCTATTGCCACCCATCTCTAAAGTCTATTTCGCCTGGGAGGTCTACATCCTATAATGGTTATATATAGGTTCTAGCTGTCTGCCCAACCTTTGTTCATCCATGTGTAGGAGTCCATAGGAGTACATCACTTATGAGTTCATTCTTACTTCTCCATTAGGGTCCCACATGTCTGGTTCATCTAACTTGGATACTTTTCATGATGGGGGGGTAGCCATACAGCTACTGTTTTGTGGGCTATTTCCTCCTGGACTTGTTCAATACAGCTCACAGCATTTTTGTGTAATTGCTGTCAAGCTTTTTCTCTATTCATTTAGTTAGTGTCCATGTGGTACATCCATATAGTAGTATTGATATGACTACTGCTTGGAAAAAACTACATTTTATCTTATCGGTCAGGTCTGACTTCCATATGACTGATAGTTTCCTATGGCCTCCCCAAAGAAACCGTCGTAGCCATAATGATGCTATATAAAAACACAAAAGTAAAAGTCTGTTCACTGGATGGAAACACAGACTATTTTGACATTGTAGCAGGTGTGCTGCATGGAGATACATTAGCCCCATACCTGTTTATTATCTGCCTAGACTACATGCATATTTATATATATATATATATATATATATATCCACCTGATTAGCAATAAAGAATTGATCAGTTGAAATGTTTTACTAACTGCATCAAATGTATGAAGAAAGGGTCCAGTTGTCAAAACAATATTTGGTATAAATGACATTTATACAGTCCAGATATAAAAAATAATTGCTAAAAATATGAAACAAAAACATTTTTTATTATATAGACATAAATAATATTAGCTTCTTAAAGTATGTAATTACCCAACCTCTCTGTAATGAGCAGGGTGTGGCACAAGGTCAATTTTTTAAAGCTGGCTGAAACTTGTTTGAATTCCAAATTTGATTTCTCCTTGAATGGTTGCTAAACCAAGGCTACAGAACCCAGTCTGCTCAACTATTTACCCCAATCTGAGGTGGTGGACAGATGGATTCATTACTTTCCTAAGGGAATTACTGTAAAGTGAAATGTAAACCATGCTCAGGATTTGAACTTGAGTCGCTGATTCCATTTCATATGACATAAGCATGACAATAAAAACTTCTTAAATTAATATCATATAAATGTTCTGCTTAAATATCAAAGATAAAGGTGGAAAGGTAATGCAAACTTAGTCTTTAACTATCCTGACATAAACTGTTGAGTCATTTTCAAGCAGTATATTGTTTCTTATGCTACCAATGCAAATCAATGAATATGAGTTTAATTCCTACTGGATGAATCTAAACTGTTTTAAAGTTGGCAGAATCCAGAAAATATCTATTCATATATGAGTCTATTAGAATATGCTTTGTATGAAAAAATATCTGTACTTATTTCCTTATTCTTTATGTATACCAGACATCTATTAGTCAACTGAAGAGTGCTTACAAAAATATAATGAAGTTGAAAAGAAGAAGAAAATATTAAATCCTATAGTTGAAGAATCATCTTTAACACTTTTGGAGTGTTTTCAAGTAATGGAATTTCTTTTTTGTTTTTTTTTTCCTCCATTTTTTTATTTACCTATAATGATTCTTGCATACATTTCAACTGGGCATATAAGGTGCTTTGAAATTATGCATAAGTCTGGTATGTTCTGATGTACATGTTAATGATATCTGTTTTATTTTTTTAATATTAATCAGATTCTTTCCAATGATAGTAATCATTAAATAACCAAATCTAGTTTTTTTGAAAACAGATCTTTATAATATTACTGAATCAAAATTCATTTTCACCCTGTTAATAGGGCTTAGAATATGCTAAGTGTATTCCTTTAGGATGAGTACCTACCTTCCAAAAAAGGTGTCCTACATATAACAGTAAACCTATATATAACAGCTCTATGTATCTGATGGTGAAGCTCCAGTTCTGGATGTCTGGGGATTGTAAAAATACCCCTTCATTGCTATTATTCCCAGATTCACTCTGACCTATAGAGGTGAAGTACCTCTTAGGGTCCATCTATGGGTCAAATATATCTATTCAAGAGTTATGATTGTAAGGACCATGTCCAGAAAAGCAGAAGCTATAATGAGACAAAAAATGTAAATATTAATATACAATGAACACAATTACCAAACCTCTTGATGTAAAATAATCTTAGATGAGATGACATCCTGTTAAAATCAGTCAATCGTAATGCATCTCTAATTTTTTGTCCATATTGCTTTATTTTCTAAATTTCTTTAAGTCTGTTGTGATAAGCTTATTTAATCTATTTCTATCTGAAGGGATCTCCTGCAGTAAATTGGCAAATGGGCTGTATTGTGACCTCATAGTAAGCAAGTTGGAACACCACTCATGCTATTACATCCACTTTCAGACTAATATCCTTAGGAAACTCCTTTTATCCCCTAAGTATGGGTTAAATAGTACCACTAATTAAATAAATAAACAAAAAAAAAAGAAGATTTATCTGACCTCTCACTTGGCTAAATTTAACAAAAGTCCATTTTAATGTGAGGTTGGGGAGCACCATGCACAAATTGAGACTTATGCTGAGCCATCACAAAAAATACTTTCAATATTCCTCTTTAGGTGCCACATGGTATACTCAGCCCTAATATGTTGGTAGTATCTGCAGGAGGGCAACTCAATGACATCCACCTGGCATGAACATCAGATGGTCCCTAGAAAACTAAGGGGTGGCAGCCCTCGTTATTAAACTAGGAAGCCCAATTATTTCTATCGGATCCTTTCCATATAACATTCATATTGTAATGGAAACAAAAAAAAAAGCTACAAAAATGCTCCAAATTGGTAAATAGTGTCACCAGTACATTTGTATTTCTGTACAAAACTTTTTTCTTACAACCACATTTTTCTTTTGTCTCACTTGATTTTTTTCTTTTTTTTCTGTCTCTATTTCCTTCACTGACAATCATTTGTTCTCTTATTCCTTTTCTTTTGTAACAGAAGAGGGGAAAAATCTTGTTGAGTAGATGTTATCCTCATCTGATAAACTTAGGATAGTTTTTCACGGATTCAGCACTGTATTATCATACAGTCAAATAGATAGACATACAACATGCCAGATCATCTTTTTCAATTGTAGTGCTAAATCTGTCCAAGTCTGCTTTCATTGCCATGGGAAAGAAAAAGTTCTGCAGGATGTCATTGTTGAAAATAGAATTGCTACTAAAGATTGCATAGTAGATAAAAATATAGCCAAAAGGAACTGAAACAAAATGGGGAATATAATCCTGGTACCATGACAACCAGAAAGCAGTATCATCAAGGGATGGTTTTTAGTGGTTTTTATTATGCAGTCTACATCTTGTAAGCTGAGTGCTCAAGAAGTAAAACAAAGTAGTATTTCAAATATTTCTTCTATTATCTCTTTGCTTGTCAATACCAACTGATATATATGAAAGAAAAAAATATAAGCTTTTTTGAACTATGACTTTAAAAAAGAATGTTAACTTTCAACAGTAAAACAATCATAGAAGTGGAATTTTACCATTAATTTAAATGTTAGTATTGAAGTTTACATATAACATAAATTGACACAGTGCACATGGGAATAGAGAAGTGTTAAGATGTTTGAATATTGAGTCAAAAGTTTTGTGATAATTTGGTAACATGAAGCACAGTTTGACAGCTGTAGATACTTTTGTTAAGGTTTTGAAGATAATGGATCATATTGGACTGCAATGTGCTGAGCTTACCTGATACTCATAAGATTTACCTCAATGACTAAGAGCATTGCCTTAGAATCCATGGTTTTATGCCTACCTGACCTTGCCTGATTGTTGAGGTTCTTGCAATATGAGCCAATTCTTAAAAAAACTGTTTACTGTACTATGATCAACTGTGCCTCCACCTTTTGTACAACATTTATTTTTAGTTGCATTAAGGCCCAGTTTAACCACATAAGGTATAAGTTCTTGATTTAGATGATGTTGCATGTTCATCTGTGCGGCTTTCAAATCACATGCAGAATGAAGCAATACACAATGTGTCAGCAAAGCAATTATCATGATACTACCAATTGCAGTTAATACCTTCCACAGCTTGAACTGCTTTGGTCATGTGATATACAAGCTAAAAGCTGACAGATACCAAAATATTTCAAACCTTTTGTCTCACCCTAGTAACTACAGATTAAAAAAAAAAAATCTTTGTGATTTTTCATCATAACTGTTTGAAATTATGGGAATTGGTAAAAGCATAAATTTGCAAACTCTTTTCAATAGACAATTGCAAAAAAAAATCACTTAAAAACTACAATTCAGATCAAAACCTATAAAATACACACAAAAAAGAAAATATTTCTGTAGGCAATATACGAAGAAACTATGATCTGGGAAAAGTCATATGGGAAAAGAGTTGCAATTGGGAAATAACTTTGACAGAATGTGCTGTAGGTTTTATCTGTTCAGTTGACTAGTAACTACTTGCTTGTATTGCTCAGGGGTGAGTCTAAAAATGTTGTTCTCAACCTTTTTTACTCATGGACTGCTTTGCTTTTTATTTTACTCTGGTAGATTCCCATAGACATTCAATGTTAAAAAAAAAAAAAATTGTATTTTTATAATTAGATGTCATTAGAAATTGTTTTATAAATTGATAAAATATTTTGTGTATTGTAGAAGTATGATTAATTTTTTGTACATAAACTTTAACAGCTTCAGTAAAAAAGGAATGTTGAATAGGTTTGGTTTGGTTTGGTTTCCTTGTTTAATGGCATATCAACCTTTGTAGGTTATTTAATGCCAAAGCCATTCTCCTAGAAGAACAGTAGTGGTACTATTTAACCCATAGCTGGGAGGATAAGGGGGTTCATACCTTTCCCAAGGGTATTTGCCCGAAAGTGAACATAATAACACGACTGGAGTTTGAACTCACGTACTACGATTCCGCAGTCCATCGCTTTAACCATTACACCATGAGGACACCTCCTGAATGTTGAATAGTAAAATGATTCATTCTTATCATCATCATCATCATGTCGTGCCACCAGCACGGATATCCCTGACCATCTCTTGCCACTTCTCCCTATCATTCATTGCCTTCGGCTGGTCTTCAGGCTTACATCCTGTGTATCTTCACATAGCTGCTGTATGTAAGTTTGAGCTGGTCATCCTGCTTTTGCTTGGTCATATGTGGGGGTCCATAGGAGGACATCACTTACGAGCTTGTCCTTGCTTCTCCAGCAGTGTCCTGCATGTCTAGTTCGTCTAACTTGTATAGTTTTCATGATGGGAGGCAAGTGGCCGTATAGTTGGTGTCTCGTGGGGTGTTGTTGCCAAGACTTGTTCAATATTGCTCTCAACAAAGGACATATCTATTAAAAAAAGATACTTCTTTAGTGTTACTTTATTCAATGAGAGGGTTGCAGTTGATACTGCACTTCTAGTTAAGCAATATCTATCAAAGATCACGTCTTTGTATAATGTCGAGTCGGTTACAAGCTTTTGATTGTAAGTTAGAGATGTAGCTGAAACCAGATTCAATAAGCTAAGATAAAGGAAAAAGCAGTAACATCCAACTAAAAATATGCATAAAGCGACTTTTTTATTGACCACTAAATTACTGTTGTTGACCTCTAATTTACTATTGTGCTTGCATGGAAATATCACCTGTAAAAGTTACTTACTGGTAAATTTTCTTTTGGGAATTTTCAGAAATATACACAGTGCTCAAAATACATAGGAACTGTAGGTGTATTTACCAAGACAGAAATGAACCATGAATGAAACTTTAATTATTTTTTTATAGAGTCTTCTTGGTATCTAACACACTTATTCCATTGAATTTTAAATTGGTCAAAGCATCTCTTAAATTTTTTATATGGTATGAAGCTGCCCTATCTTTTATGAATAAGAATAATGTTCACTTTTGTAAATGAGTAAAAGTGGAGATAGGTTTGGTGAGAATGTAGGGTATTACTCAAGTATAATCCTTTGCCAAAAACATTTAATTCAAAATGTAATAAATCCGGCTGGTATAATTTTTTTTCAAATTGAGACATCAATTTATCATATAAGCTGCTCAGCTGTACATGTCTTAATATGAGTTTTGAATTTAAAAAAATGTAAAGCTTCTATCTTGATATTTTTTTTATTAAACCTTGTATGTCCACACACAGTATGTTAACCATATTTTATTATGGATGACTTGGAGATTATTTTATGTGCATCTTTAGTGAATTTTACGATTTGATATAATGAGGTGACAATGAGTTCATTGAGTTCTATAGATAATTAAGCTGAGGAATCATTTTTTTATGTGATCACAATAATGTACAGACTACAAACTTTCTTGATTTAGAGTCAAGAGGAAACTGTATTCTATGAAAAAGCTGAATACAAATCATTCAATCAGACATGTTACATTTTAATGAATAAAACTATAAATAAATGAAAAAAATTTACAACTGTTGAACCATGAATACCAGCTATACTAACCTGGCATTTGTCCTGGGTGGGAGAGAAGTGATACCTGCACAATTACAAGCGGCACCTGCCTAAAAAGAAAAAGGGTTGAGATTATTGCCCAGTTCCTAAACACTCCTCAAAGGGGTGCTTACTAAAAGAACGTAAGCAATTTTTTTGTAATTCTCTGTGGGAGGTTTGCTTCAATGCTATACCAGACATTAAATTGTCCTTTATGTCACATTTTGGCCGTGTAGTGAGACAAATGGTCACACCATGGGTACTTGCTGGAACTTTTATAGCTGATTGTATAAAGGGATATTGTTGCGACATATATTACTGGCACATCTATCAAATTGCTGCACTTGCAGTCATTTTTATTGTAAGCAGCTATATATATATATATATATACTTAGGACAATTTTTGCCCCAAATGAATTGAATGGAAAAAATTTTTAAAGTGCTTAATGCCATTATCTTAAAGTTTAAGAGATGTTTTGCATAACAGACATCAAATTTGAAGTCATGAGTGATATGTAAAGTTGCTGACCATAAAAAGATTCTGGAAATTTTATATGCTATATATATGTATGTGTGTATGTTTATCATTGAAGATGACCATTAATCAAAGCTTAATAAATGAATTACACAGAAGGTTTGTTTACAGTGGCAAAGATTTGTGTTGAACCAAGCACATTTATGAACCCATTTTCTTCATTGATAACTATTAGGCCATCTGGACCTCCAAGTGAGCAAATTTAAACCACCAAATTTTGCACTTGACCATAGATGGTAATATAGGATCTTATATCTAGGACTTAGGACACAATGCAGCAAACACAATTAGATAATAATAGCCTTTTATATAGAAGCATTGTGATAGTTATATAGAACTCCATCATCCACATTAAAAGGGCCTTATCCAGCAGGCAAAAATGACCTGATGATATGGTTAATTGATTTTAATGGCATGTCAACCTGTCTGGTGTTATTTTATACATAGAGGCTAAGAAATCAGGAACATAATGCATCTATATTTACACTTACATATCTTGGTTTGGTTTCTTTGTTTTAATGGCATATCAACTTTTGTGGGTTATTTAATGCCAAGCCATTCTCCTGGAAGAACAGTAATGGAACTATTTAACCCATAGCTGAAACCTACATATCTTGCATCCTTGGTGTAGTAGCTATTGAAATGGAAGCCTTCAGGTCACCCTCGAGTCAGTTCGCCAACAACTTTTACTTAATGATATATCAAAGCTCTCTGGGATAGGCCTCTAATGATTACTTTGTATGATATTGATAATTTTTTTCATTTATAATTTTTTGTATGATTTTATTTCTCTCAATTGGGACAAGATATTATCCATATTGACAATTTTCTAATAGGTATTTTACATTATTTGTGTTGAAAAAAACATCAATGAGAACTAAAGCTCTGTATTCTATGAGAAAATATTTAAAAGGGTGTTTGACATGTTACAACACTCCTTAATATTCAAACAAGCAGAACAACTAGTGTATAAGTTTTGTGTGACCAAAAAACAACTAGGATAAAATGACTTCTTCACTTTTGAACTTTCTGAAATCTAATTTCCTGTGTGATGTTTTGTTTGCATTCCCAACCTTTAGCTCATGCCTTGGGCTTTATTAGAATAGGTCAGAGCATTTTGCTGTGGTTTTTGAAGGTGAACTTTGTATATTCACTATTATTTATGCTAGTAAATTCACTGCACGTAGCCCTATAAACAGCTTGGTCACTATGCTCACACCTTTGACTACTTTGTGAAGTATCCCAATTAGAAATTTTTTGATTTGGGGTCTGGTGAGACTCCCTTCTATTTTAACCAAAGTCATAACCCTGCCTTTTGGCTTTTTTCTATGGCTTTCCTAACTGATTTTTGAAGGATTTTGTGCACAGAAATTGTAATTCATCTTAGGTTTATTATGACTGATAAAAAATTTCAAGGCTTAGTATTTTAGAATGGAGTGGTTTGATTTCGGAGGCAAGTCTCAGACAGAAAGGATAGATTCTTACAAAGGCTTGCTTGTTTGGTTTGCACTGATCAGATTTTATCTAAATACCTATTTTTCATCTTTTACCTGAGAGCACTTAGATTTTGCTTTTTACATATTACTTTCTGTCAAATACATATTAACTATTGCATTTTTACAAGTTCACATCATATGTTGCATGATACATATTACCTGTAATAACCCTTACCTATAATCATTTACTTTTTTCCTAATATTTTTTACCTTTTACACATCACCCTTTACCTTTTACTTTATCCATTCACTATTGATGACTTGGCCAATAAGAGAAAAAGTTACAAAATTTCCCCTGACAGAATGAGTCGCCTTTATATAGATACTCTAATTATTCCTATAAAGAAATAATGAATGAATTTTCATACTAGAATACTTCTCTAGTACATTGTCTAATATAAGTTATTTTATTTTTTTAATTGTTAGTGGATTATGGTGGTTATAAAATAATAAATTCCAGTTTATTCATAACATTTTAATATTTGTACATCAGTCACTTAGGAGGACCTACTTTTGCCTGACTGATAAAAGAAAAAAGAAAAAGGAAATGTATTAATTGAGACATTGCAAAAGACATTAAGGCTTAATAGCTCTTATGGGAACAAATAAACAGTAAAATATAACCGGAGCATTTTATTTATTCTTGAAATTCACTTGTTCATTTAGTCAAAGTAGCTTTCCATCATTTAAGCATTTAGCTAATTATTCAGGTTTTGGTTCAAAATGAATGTAATTCAAATTTCATAATTGATTATTTTTAGTTGCAGTTCAATTAACTCTGATCAACTCATGGTGTAGGAAAATACTGTAATATTGTTTCTTCTTTTCAAATGTTCTTCTTAAATATATGGTTGGAGATATTTCTCCTAAATAATATTCATAAAATTTTTACTGTATTCATTGTTGGAAATTTACATTTTTTGTAGTCATTTACTGAGTTTTGCTTAGTCTGGCACAATGACATCAGTATGGAGCATTGAAAACCAAATTCTCTATCAATAGTCTACTAGCCTAGTTTGTCAGCTATAACACCATTTAAGGCATCAAATTTACAGGGAAATGCTGTTTTTTTCTCAACCCGCTGAAGATTAGATATCGAACAAAGAAGTTTCTTGGGGTGATATCTGTACAATCTTAAGATATGCTGACAAATTTTATAGCTCCCTTTTGAAGCACTCATGGTGTAATGGTTATCACTGTTGCAAACAAACTTGACAATCCAAGTTCAATTCTTGGATGATGCTCTTTGCTACAATATAGTGCTAATACTCTTGGGAAAGATATGAATCAACATATTCTCCCTCCAGCTATGGATGAATTGAAGGGTAGATTGGGCTCTTTAACATTGGTATGACAATCAGCCTCAGAGAAAGAAAACCGGTTGTACTCTACTTGAAAATTGACCTTGTGTCTCATCCTGCTTGCAGTAGGAGGGTTGGGTAAATACAATCTTTTTTGCTATCTTGCTTAAAAGTCTGGTTTCACTAGCCATTAAACTTGATGTCAAGTCAAATTATATTTATTGAATTTATGTTATAATTTAGTGCAAATATATGGAAGTACTCTATAATATCTATCACCCTGGAGAAATTGTTTGCAGTGAGCACAAATAAACACTTCATATTAAATTGTAAATAGATATAATCTAGATTATTTACTGTATATTATTTCATATAGAAGAATCACTTCATAGAAGAAGCAAATTTTGTATGAAATAAATTTGGGTTTTATGTAGCCTTTTGCTGAATGATTATGATTTTAGAATTATTTAATCTTTATAAATATATAAATAATGTTTTTCGCTTAAAAGAGCTCTGCTTCTGGGATCATATAAATTGAAAATACTTGTGGAATATTCTCTTCTCTTTATAAGCTTTGATTTGGTTTATTTGTTAAATGACATATCAATGGATTATTCAATGCCAAAATTGGATTGATTTGCAAAGGTTTATTATAATAACTATATATATTTTCAATATTCCATTGCAATCATTTTTTAATCACTCTGTTTTAATTGTCTATAATAATAATACCTTGACTACTCATAGTTATATGGTTTCCTGTGTTCCTATCTAATATTAATAATTGAGACACAATTACGGGTTTCAAGTAATGATTCCTAGTTAAGAATAATAATCTGTTTGCATTGGTCTAATTAGTAGAGTGTTCATCAATGGTCCGGGAGACCAGATTTCAATCCCTGATTGAGTCATACCAAAGACTCAAAAAATGGTATTTGATTACAACTTGCTTAGCACTCAGCATTATAAAGTAAGAATCAAGGGTATAATGCTGAGTAAGAATCAAGGTATAATGCTGAGTGGAATCAAATACCATTTTTTGAGTCTTTGGTATGACTCACACTCAACTATGGTCACCAACTTTACTTTACTATTTCTATCAAATGCAAATGATTTGCACACATGGTTTCAAGTATTCCTATCCAATATCAATAATTCTCAAACAGATATATTTGACCATGACAGGTACTATCTCTCTTGGTTAGTCAACCAGGGAGCAATGGCAATGAAGAGGTGACTCTACACTCCACAGGTCTCAAAAGTTGGAGCCTCACCACCTGATACAATTTAGTATCATATCCAGGATAACACATTTGAACATTCTTTCCCCTCTGCAGTGGATACAGCAGTCAGTGTATTCTAAGCCTATTAACAGAGTGACTGAAGTTTTGGTTTTCAGACTGCAACAGTGGACTCTCTCTGGAGAGGGTATAAATATTTGCCTTTTTTTGTCATCACTAAACATATTTAGCAGTTTTCTTTGAGAAAATAATGCTGTTTTTTTCTGATGTAAATGGACTTGGATATGAGTCAGGGTTGACCTGAGAGAATTGGCTATGAAGGGAAGTCTCCACATTCTCCAAAGCTCCAGTTTGGATAAATCAGTGTATAATTTCTTAACCTCTTTTACTTTGTTTTTTTTTAAAGAAAGAATTGCTCATTTTTATAGTATGTTGGGAAAGAGGAAATATATTACTCCTAATAGATATAGTGATTGTTGATTGATACAGTGTCTTGGTTAAGAGGTGATATATCCTCATTACTTTAATATATCAAAAGAACAACCTCTAAGTCCTGACAATATCATTAGTTATACAGTGTACTCTTAGACAATCTAAAATAGAAAATGTGAATTGAGGTAGAAAAGAAAAGGTGATAAAATGACAGTGAGTGATCAGGGGAGAAATATTAAATTACATATAGAATATATAAGCATTTTTACTATACAGCATTACCAATAGTATATTCCTTGCTAAAAGAGAAGGAGGAGAAGGTGGGAGTTAAGTTCAACAGTAGGTGAACACTTGGTTTGAGGGTTCTGAATCCTTCAAGAGTATAAAAGAGAGAATAGAGAACTGCTCACTGTCCAAAGATATTGGCTTTACATGGACATAGCAGGGGGACCAATGGGAAGGGAAAGTATTTGCTTGGTCACTTTTGGAGTTCTCTGGGGTCTCTGTCTGCTAATATCATGGGCCAAAGTGTAACATGATCTCAATATTCTTTCTTGCACTTTGTGGACAATACAGTCATTAATCATAAAGACTGTCTTGGATATTGTATAATCTGGTCATGACCATATCCTCTTCCTGACTTGATCATCATTTATGTAAGTTCTGGAAAATTTTAAGCAGTGATTTGAAATTGGTTATTGCCAAATATCAGCTACCTTTACAATCAAAAGCATTTTAACAGTGTTTGTGTAGCAATAAGGAACTTTTCTTTACAAAATTGACAGTTTGATACACAATGAGATTTGTATACTTGATAGTCTATGTAGGAGTAAAAATTGTACCACATTATTGACTCATGGTTAGTGTAGTCAACTCACACAAGTTGAATATAAACCAGAAACAATTTTGAGTTAAGAAATTGAAGTCTGATAGTTCATTGTTGGAGCTGGTATATATATTTACATAACCCTTCCACCACAAGCAAGATGCAACACAAGGTCAAGTTTTAAGTGGAGTTCAACAAGTTTGAATTCAAAGTTTTTCTTTTCCTAGTTTGGTTGCCAGACTAAAGAATATTTGGATTCATACCTTTCCCAAGGATATCAGTGATATGTGAAACCCAAAGAATCAAATCCAGGAACTGAATGTACGTTGGTGTGTCCAGTTCTTAAGATAGTAACCATTACACTATGAGCTGGTATACAAGCAATAAGGCACCTAGACCATATGCTCATTTTGCATATATATTGAAGCCCTATAGTCTGTTACAAGGGTAGACTATGTAGTAAATTATCATAACAAGTTACTGTAACAAAATGTGGTTTAATATTGTTACTGAGGAGACATACAGATGTATGTGATAAAAATTCAATACTGAAAAAAATAATAAATAAAATGTACCAACAGAAAACAAATAACTGGAGGTTGAGTTAAACTGACGTGTCTTTTTATGTATTTATATATGTTTGGTAAAAATCAATAATTTACTTGTTTTCATATGTGTATAGATTTTGTATGTATACAGTATACATAAATGGTTTTAGTTATTTAATTTTCAATGGTTCAGTAATTAAAAATTAAATAACTAAAAACATTTATGATTCTGAGATAAACTCTGGCAACCTACCCTCATGTAATATTACCTAATTGAACATGTGTATGTTAAAAAAGAAAGAAATGTGCCCAAAGAAAACCCTATGTAAACAGTCAGCACTAAAAAGAGAATTATTCAAACTATTATCCTCATCTTTGTTGCTTTGTTGCATTAATCCCTGGGCCATTTTGACCTGGAGTGGAAGCACCAGATAGAATCTTATCTATGGATCAAATAGAACTGTTTGACATTTAAACTGTGTACATATGCTAACTTATTGCTTGAAATAGAACTATTATTACATTTAACTGTGTATAAACAAAAAACTGTGTTTTAAACTTTGTATTCATGCTAAACTGAATGGTTTGAAATAGAACTGTTTTTACATTTAACTTTGTGTAAACAAAAGACTGATGTTTAATTGAAGTTTTTGTGATTCATAGCAATACTTGAAAGCATTAAACTGTGCAAACAAATGTTTAATAATAAATAGAATTATTTGTATTAGAAACAATAATTTAACTCTGGAAAAAAAATTAGCTCAGGCTCGTTTAAAAATGTTATCTACAATATGTGTTTAGAAATCATATACTTAATATATATGCATTAAAAGGATTTGGCATTAAATAACCTACAATGGTTGGTATGCCATAAAACCAAACCAAACAAATGTAATTTGTCTTGAGATTAAACTGCATTTGATATTGAAGTTCCAGGCTTGAAATTTGGGGAATGTGGAGTACCCTTTCATTACCATTACTCTCAGATCCTCTCTGAACTGGAATGGAGGATCCCATCTATGAATGAAATAGAAGTGTTCATTCTTTTATTAAGGAAAATTAACTGGAATAAGTCTTAAATAGTAATACTTAAAAAATATTTAACTGTGTACAAACAGATAAATTTTTGCTGATTTAAAAATGTTACCAACAAACAATTAACTTACAAATCATATATGTATAAAAAAGATCTAGCAGTGAATAATCCACAAGGTTTGATATCCTATAAAACACAATCAAACCAAATGTACTTGAGTGGCTGAATAAACTCATAAGCAATGTTCTAATATGGAAACCTACACATGAACACACCTGCATTGACCAAAGAGCAAAGACTTACATCAACTCTGTATGGACATGGAGTGTAGTCTTGAAGACATGTGAGGGGTGATGAACATTTAAGACAAATGTAGAGAGAAAGAGAGAAAGTTAAATGACTCTGTGCTCACAGGATGACTTGATGATGATGACAACATCAAAACAATACCTAAAGCTTCAAGATACACAAACTCTTTGACTTTGAAGATTATAGTAAAAAATTAAAAAAAAAAAAAAAAAAAGAAAATAGTTTTTTTGTAGCATAAATTGTTTATATACATATATATAAGGAGCTTGAAAAATGGGAACAGTTGCTTTTTCAGTTCTAATATTTTTTAAATTACTGTTGTGACAGTAAATTTTGAAAGGTTAGCACAAAAAATGGCTCATGGTTTTGGATGAAGAGATCATAAAAGATGTGCAAATAACTTGGTCTTATCTCTGTATTTTTTTTTTTTATTTATTCTTATATAAATTCTTTATAGTTTTTAATCTAAAAAACTTTCTTCTGATGTCTGATGTTTATTTCTTCTTGTTTTGGTTAGTATATCTGATATTTATTGGCACTTTTCTGCTGAGCCATTTCCCCTTTTTTTGTTTTAGAGGATGAAATAACAAAACATTGCTGATACCCCAACATGCGGGAAACAATTTGTGAAAAACTCCAATTTAATTCCTTCTTTTTTTTTTGTTATCTTGTTTCGAATCCATGATATTTTTACAGACAGCCTGTAATGTTCATAAAATATTTGTTTCAATTTTATTTTTGTTCTTCATACAATTTTTTTTCCATTTTTATCAATAATACACAATTGTTTTATAATCTGATATATTGCCAGTTTCATGTTCTCAAAGTCAAAGTTTCAAAAGTATTTTTCTCAGTAAAAAGAATAATATATATATATATATATATATATATATATATATATATATGTGAGATGTGATCAAAATGTTGATGCTGGATCTTTGAATTTATATTTTAAATTTGTTTAGATGACTCAATTCTAGTTTGTTATGAAGTCAGACTTGATACTTTTTGAATGGTAGACTTTGTTATAAAATAAGATTGTGCAAGTACCTCATCCTCACCAGACTTTGCTTGAAGCTATTTTCTGTTGTTATTTGTTAAAATTAAAATTCATCTCAAGGGGAAGATTAAAGGATGTGAGAGTTAATCAAAAGAAATATTACAGCTTCATGCTATATCAAAAGAAAATGTCTTGACAATGGAAAAACTCTCAAGAGTAAGATTATTAAATTCCAATGGGGCCATTTTAAGAAAATTAATACTTCATTTATTTATTTTTACTGTCTTGGTATGAATTTATCCAACCCTATCACTCTGGAGGTGATATGAGGTCAATTTTTAAGCAGAATAAAGTTGGTTTGAATTCAGGGTTTTTCTTTTCCTAGATGAATTGCCAAACCAAAACTAAAGTTTTTTCTGCTCAATTATTTCTTCATAGCTGAAGGAAGGAGAGATGATGGATTCATGCCTTTTCCATTGGCAAATACAGCTTCTGTTTTGGTACTCCTCATATATGCCTATGTAAAGTCAAAGAACCAACATTATATTATTTAGAAAACGTATTGCATCATTTTTAATATCTACTGAGTAGGCCAAAAGTTGTTGTTTTAGATTAAATGACTAATATGATATGTATTTTTCCATAATTATAACATTTTATGGATGTAATTTTGCATACATAATATAAAAATGTAAAGCTTTTTAAACTTAAGTCATATTTGAGGGAAGTTTAATGTTTCAATTCATTTTTAAAATATCAAAAGGCAATCAGAAAGTAGCTTTTGAAACCACCCTGTATAGATTTCTTTGTTCCTGATTACTGACTTTGAATAATCAAAAGAGAACTTAGAACTAAATTTGTAAAGTTGTTATAGACATAAAGCTGTATTTTTCTTCTCTTTTAAATTTTTTTCTCAATTCTGTGTATACAGGGTAAACCTTTAGGCATAAAGTATTGTGAAATTAGAATTGATATCAGATTTAACTCCAAGACTTCATTTTAGATTTACTGTTTGCAAAAAATATAGTATAAAGAATGCTCTTATTTTTGCTCGAAGTGAAACATTGGCGTTTATGAAGAATAAGAATAATGTTCTATAAATATTTGTAGTTGTCTACTTCATATTCACCATTTGTAGTGATATTTTGTGATGCTGCATTTTGTAGCACCTTAAAGAGGTCAGTTGTGATTCTTATATTGGTTGTAGTATTGAATATAAAGACAATTCCTACAACTCAAAAAGTTTTTTTGTTGGAGCAACTAAACAGAAAAAATACATAGATAAATGAGTTAGAAAAGAGGTAGATGTTCAAGAAAGTATTTTTTGTCAACAAGTAGGTATGTGTGAAGTTTCTTAGAGTAATGAACAAGTTGGGATTGAACTAAAACTATGATTACCTACTTGAAGGAAGTCCTTGTTGGTTGCTCACTGAGTGTTACTGGCTGTATACAGAATTATCAATACATCTATATATCTGAAAGTAAACTTATAGCATTGTGTATTCTGCATCATAGTGTTGTGTCATGTTCAATGCACCATGATGTCTTTTGTTGAAAAATACAAGGGGAATGAGAAGAAATGTTTGTTTGTTGTTGGCCTTGTGGCAAGGAAAGAGTGAGGTTTTCACAGTTTTTTGTTTAATTCTCACTTATGTTGCTGTGCCATTACTATGGTGTTGCCATCTAGTGGTCATTAGTTAAAGTCCTTTGTTAGGCAAAGCAGGTAATCCCATAATGTAGCATTTTCAATTGTAACTTGTAGAAGTCACTACTCTAATGTGCAGAAAAAACAACAAAAATAAAAATACTACACTGTCTGCACTCAGCTCACCAAGGCATGGATAGTATGAAAGCTCATGCCAATGATACAGTTTACTGGCCTGGTATGAACACATCTGTAAGTAACTTTAGAGAGAATTGCTCAATTTTTGCAACCATTGCTCCAAGCCAACCATGGAAACCCATTACCATGACCCCATCCTCGGAATGCCCATTCCAACAAATAGTGATTGACATATTCCATGTTGGGCACATTACATACTTTGCCTGTGCAGACAGATTAACTGGCTGGTTTATTTTGTACCAACTAAAAACCAGTGCACACCACTACATCCAAATTGATGTCTATCTGTCAACAGCTGTTCCAAGCATATGGCACTTCAGACGAACTCAGTAATGATGGTGGTCCACCTTTCACCTCCATCATATTCCAGGAATTCCTTCAAAAATGGTGTGTGGAGGACAGACTGTCCTTAATCACATACTCCCAATCCAATGGCCAGGCAGAGCTTGCTGGAAAAACCAAAGAGAGTGGTGAATGGAAATACAGGCTTCTAAGGTTCCTTGGACAATAACAGTGTTGCCCGGGCCATCCTGCTGTACCAAAATACCCCGATCTAAGGTATTGGTCTATCACTGGCACAACTCCTCCTCCTCCTCCTCCTCCATTCCTTCACAGCCAATCCTCTACAAGCTACACCTTGAATGGGTATGGCAGCACAACAATGAAGAAATCCTCCACCACCATTATGCCAAAATAGTAGAAAGGTATAACAGATATACCCATTACAAGCTGGTGACACAGTAGCTATCCAAAGTCCACTCAATTGCCGATGAAACACTACTGGAAAAATCATTACTGTCCTACCAGATCACCAATACCAAATCAGGGTTGATGGATCAGGAAGAATCACATTTAGGAACGGCCATTTCTTGAGAAAGTGCAATATTAGACTCACACCCACCCCAATACCAAGTGTAACACTTGTACCAATAACCTCCACAAGCAATGCTCAACTCTTGAACTCCAATCCTCCAACATCTCTCGGTAATGATACATGAACAGCAATTGAACCCCCCAAAGAAGTCATGTATACATCACCATGCCTTTGGTCATTGAAAATTCCTCAAGCTCTCTCCAGTTTATTACCACATAACAGGGCAGGCCTCAAAGAATGGCAAAGCTCTCATACAACTCTGTCTACATGTGGGGAAGGGGAACTTGGAGATGTAGAAGTCAGTGCTCTAATGTGCAAAATAAACAACAATAATAATAACACTTACTGGCCCAGGAGTCCCAACCAGTGTCCTGTTGGTAGATGAAAATAAAATGAGCTGTAACTCAATACAGTCACTGTGCCATTACTGAAACAAACCAGTATATATATACACCAATATGTCCATTCCTGGGCCAGCAACCAATCACTGTCCGGGAAATAGACTTAATGACATGTGTATAACAGAATACCCTAACAACCATAAAATCTCTCCTTCCTTCCAGTTCTGGAGAGCTCACTTCAACTCGTAACTCAACTTGTTATGCAACTGAGTGCTGACTTATATCTACCAAACTCAGTGATTTCAACATAACTGAGTTTTTTTATTAAATTGATAAAATCATGAAAAGATATTTAAAAGTATTCTAGTATGATCAACTTTTTTTGGTTCTTAGAACTTTTTATTTTGTGACTATTAGTTTAAATCCTGGTATGTATAAAACAGTTGAGCAGGATAAGTAAGCAGTCTCAGAAACAAACAATTGAATTCGAAATCAGCTGCTGGAGTCCTTGGGGCAGTTCAACATTGTCTTCAAACTCATTTTAACAATATTTTCAAGGATACTGGTGCCAGGATATATCAGGTTTTACTCTTCATTTGTGCAAACAAATTGGTTGTGTATAGATGAAAGATTTGCTGCTTAGGCAACTGCTAAGGACCCATATCTCCTTGTTCAGTCTGTACTTAGATCCAAGTATAGATTCATGTTCTGAGAAGACTGGAGGATGCTACCACCTGAAAAAAATTATGCTTATAAACTCTTAATATTGTCATTAGATTTTTCCTTGCATTTTTTTCCCACTCAATTGAATTTACTTTTGATTTCAACTTCTTGAATGTTTGTCTCAGATTGTTACCAAGCTGCATAAGTTAAAAATAAAGAAAAAAGATTTTAAGAATACTTAAAACTTACATTCAATATCCTTGGGTGCTTTCCTTTTAGTTGCCTTATCAATTAGGCCATAAAAACCAACCAACTGTAATGGTTCTAAAAATTCTCAAAGGATTCTTAATGAAGCATTGACAATTAGTATGAATTTTTTACTGACATTTCTTTCATCTTAATTTGATAATCACAGTTGCAATTGAAATCAGCTTAAATTAAGGTGAAAGAAAAACTTACTTATGAAAAACTGACAAAATTTCATTTGAGAAATTTGAATGATATTGCATCTAATTATTGTGATGATTTTCATTTATCTGAAGCAAAAAGCTGCTTCTCATAGTTTTTATGTAAGAGGCCATTTTTAATATTTGTATGCATGCATGAAATCAAGTCCTTAATATTGCTACCCCTTATACATATAAAGGTGACACATGCCAGTCTTGCCCAATGATAGTTGGAAGTGAACCAGAATGAGTATGATGTTTTACTGGAATGCATACGAATGCCAGACCTTTGTGCAAGAGAGTGATAAAATGAACATTTTTGTCAAAAGAATCAGACTTTGTCATGAAAGAAAATGGGTTCTATCTATTTCCGTCAGTATGAGGACACAAGAAACAAAGTCTCAAGGCATTGTTTGCTAAAAAATAACAATATTTTTGGAATGATTTGCTAAAAAGCAACAAGTCTTTTGGAATTGTTTGCTGAAAAAGCAACAAGTCTTATGCTATTGTTCACTACAATTATTACCAATTTGTATGAAAAAGGAAGGTAGTGTATTAGCATTTGAGGAAAATAAGGAATAAAGCTCTATGGTTTGATTTATATGATTGTTGTTGTTTGGCCTTTATAGGTTAATTAGTAAATCAGTTGCTACAGACACCAAAGGATTAGGATTAAAGTGTGAATACCACTGAAAGCTTATTTTGACTTTATAATCCATTTTACTTATAAGTAAATTTAAATAACACACTTGGAGTTAAATAGAAGTAAATAAATATTTCTTAAAAAACTAATAATAATTGTCCTATGGATGCAGCATATACTCCTTAAACTAAGTGACATAAGATTGCCTTTGCTGTGCATGGGGGAGTCAATTGGCACAAACTGCTTGATCCTTGCAAGACATGATTTCCATTAGTTGAAAGGTGAGAAAGACATCAGAGAAGCAGTGTATGAAGGCTACAGAAATTTAATCATGGTTCATTTGTGTTTTCAGCCCTATTCCTTACATTGAAATAATACTGACATAACATTCATTATTATCTACTGGTCATGACTGTGTAGTAAAGTAAGTAAAGTTAGCGACCATAGTCGAGGGTGACCCGAAGGCTCCCTTTTCGATAGCTACTACACCAAGGTGTAGGGGAGGGCGCTACTCCATTCCCTGGATTGCTCCACTTTACCCTTGAACCGTACCTTATAATGCTGAGTGTTAAGCAAGGTGGTATCAAGTTCCATTTTTAAAGTCTTTGGTATGACTCGACCTGGGATTGAACCCAGGTCTCCCGGGCCATTGGCGAACACTCTAACCGCTGGGCCAATGTCCCGGTTACTGTGTAGTAATTAGCTTCAAACTAAGAAAAATTGAAAACTGAAAATGATTCATCTAAGAAATTTGAATAATACTGAATTTGCTAAGACTTCTTAAATTTTGAAATGTTACAAATCAAGATACCTTGATTAATCATTCACTTAATGGGCACCTTCATTGATTATTAAAATCAACATTGAGTCATATCTCATTTATAGAATTTATGATAATTGCAAATAATTAAGGGATATACTCTATAATTAGCATTTAATAATTATCTCCCTTAGGAAATTATATGATCAGGGTGAACATGATTGCAACCCCCATACTATAATTACTAAGTTGTTGATTGGGTTGAAAGTTGCTTTATTATTTAAGTTAAGGCTTTAAAACTACTTCAGTAAGATTTGCTATTTTTGCTGAGTTAAAGTAAAATAAAAATTGAATCATTATAGATGACTCATTTTCATCTGGTTTTTTTTTTTCAATGCTTTTTTCTTTTCACCTTCACTTACTTTTGGATTAATGTTTCATACTTTATTAAAAGAACCATTTTCTTTTTTTTGAAGGCACCAAAATTTATTTGTTCATAATTTTATAAGTGCAGAAGAACTAAATTTTACTTCTGTGGTGCTCCTGAAATTACATTGCTTTATCTTTAATCTAGTAAATAAGTTTACTTCTAAATAAGCTATAAATGTGTAAGCAATAATGACTGAAACCTACATAAAAATAGTTTACAGGCTTTAACTCAGATTATTCCTTTTTCCCACTCTTTCTTTCTCTCCCTATATATATATATATATATATTAAGAGAGAGAGAGAGAGAGAGAGAGAGAGATAGAGATAGAGAGAGAGAGAGAGAGAGAGAGAGAGAGAAATGTCTTGTCTCATTGTCAGTTTAGATGATTCGATTAAAAGAGATTTAGATCAAACTCTAAGAATTTAATCCTATAACTTGTCAAGTGGTTTGACTCCATAGAAGTTTGTCTGTCTAGTTCTCTTCAATGTATGGAAAGCAGAAAGACTAGTTGTGTTGTCCAAAGAAAAATTCAATAATGCTTTTGCCAAATAATGGTTTCTAAATAACTTTTTTGATTGAAAAAATAAAAACAAATTATTTTTAAAGGATGAAAAACAAAGATACTTATATGTAATTAGAGTGAAACAGAAGTATATATTAAATTCTGATTTTCTGTATCTTAATTGAATAATAATATACTGAAAGAATAATGATTAGTTTATAATACCTTATATTTCTTGATCAGCTTATGCTTTGCTTTAATTCTCTGTAAGCATTCTTAAATCATATTGGATGATTTATATATATAATATATATATATATATGTATATTTTTTTCAACATTACTGCATTGATTTCTTTTTTTTATGATATTTATATATTAGGTTCCGGCTATAACTGTTATTATTTCAAACAGTAAAGTTATAACAATTATTCTTGAACAAATAATTATTGCACAAAAGTAACTAATATTTGATTGTTTTATTTAATTGGTCTATGTAAAATGTAAATTATGCTCATATTTTGGCTCTTGCATGACCTTCAAATGGATCATTCTTATGATATTGAGTGTCAATATTTAAAAAAAGAGGCTGCTGTTCTCCGTGTGTAGGGAAATGAGTGATATATAACAGCTAATTCCCCCCACCCCTATATATATAATCAGAAAACCCAATGTCACCCAGGATAAAAATAAAATACAGTTTGTTAAACAAAAATCAATTTGGTTTAATATCTGTCCTAACTTTTTTTCCCCAAAACTCCCAGTTCTAAGCCAGGAGTAGAGATATGAGGAAAAATGCATACCGGATTACCTGCTCTGAATAGCATATAGTGATTTAATGAGTAAAGCAAACTTCTATAGTACTATTTCAACTAATTCAAGGATACAAACAATAAGACTTTGTGTAGAATATTGATTGGGAAGAAGTGCTGTTTGTTATTCTAACTAAAATAAGAGGACGTCATTTCCAAAGCAGCATACCACAGTTCAAGAGACTCTTTAGATATTGTTTCTTTTTTTCTTCTGTACTCATACTAAAAGGAGAGTCCCCATGGAATAGTGGTTAAGGTGCTGAACTGTGATCTTGAAGCAAGCAAGTTCAAACTCCAGTCATGCTATTACATTCACCCTCAAAATAATACCCTTGGGAAAGTTGTAGAACCCCTTTATCCCTCCAGATATGGGTTAAATAGTGCCACTACAGTTCTGCTACAAGGATGCCTCTGGTATTGAATTGCCCATGAAAGTTGATATGTCATTAAACACAGAAACCAAAGAAAGCAAACCAATCATACTAAAGTTTCACAATTATCTTCCTAGTATTTAATTTTCTCGTGAATTATATTTTCTTTTTACCATTTTTTAATGAATCCATTTTCTCAGGAATGCATTTTCCAGTTGGCTTTTTAGTATCATAATGATTTTCAATAATGTTCTTAAAGGTTTAAGTGAAAATGGGGTGATGTTGATGAAATAAAAAAAAAACAACAAAAAACACCTTCCTGGTTTCTATAATGTTTTTTTTCTGAGTTTAATGTCAAAGTAATACGAATTGGGTATTTCATATATTAGTAGCTACTTTTGGTCATCAGTAATCTGTTTGTGATTACTATTACTATTCTCACTACAATTCTGACCATCATTATTGACCTCCTTGAAGTTTTGTAAAACCTTTACTAGATTTTTAGAAATAAATGGAAATCTATTAAATTTGTCTCATCCCAGTATTTGTCTAAGTAATCTTTTGGCAAACATCAGTTGTTTCTATATGAATCTTCTGCCCTTAAAGTCCATCTTGGTTTAATGAAGCTATGACTGGAAATTGTTCCTGGAAAACCTTTATATCTTTTAATGTTTTATGTGGTGTTCTTTTTTATAGAGTTTGCACCAACTTTTGAATATTTCTTGCATTAGTTTCCTATTTTTCATTCCCATATATGGGGGGAAATGGGTATCATATTAAACTGCATTCAGTGGTGAATATCAAGTTTTGGAGCTCTGGGGAGTGTGCAGTCACTCCTTAATTGCTATTACTCCTGGTTCACTATGACTTGGAGTGGTAGTACTTGTTAGGGTCCCACCAATAAGTCAAATAGATCTGTTTTAAAATGATTAGTAACAGATTGGAATTTTTGAAATCATGAAACTCTGTGCAAACAAATCATTATATTGAATAGGAATAATTAGTGAGGAGCATATAATCATTTGAAAATTATTCATACTATATTGGAATAGTTGAAACTATGAGCACACAAATAGTGATTATTATTAAGTTGGAATAATTACTTGGAACTATATAAATGCATGCAAATTATTAATATTTGAGAGGAATACTTAAAACCATATAAATATGTTTAACTTATTTGCATGAAGAATTGTTGCCTGAAGCTCCAATTATGACTACCATTATCATTAAATTAAGGTGTCCTCGTGGTGTAATGGTTAAAGCGATGCACTGCGGAATCGTAGTACGCGAGTTCGTACTCCAGTCGCGCTATTACGTTCACTTTCGGACAAATACCCTTGGGAAAGGTATGAACCCCCTTATTCTCCCTCCAGCTATGGGTAAATAGTAGGACGGACTAGGTTCTTCAGCCTTGGTGAGGCAACTAGTCTAGGAGAAGGAAAACTCTGAATTCAAACCTGTTAAACTCCGCTTAAAAATTGACCTTGTGTCATATCCTGCCCGAGCGGAGGGGTTGGTAAATAGTACCATTATCATTAAATAGAAATAATTGCTTGAAAAAAATAAAGACTAACTTTGGCATGGAGTATACCAACAAGAATTAACATGTTACAAAACTGACCACCGAACAAACATACATTCAAAGAGAGGGTGTACTTAATGTAATGGAAATTGACATAAGAAATGAAATTGTCAACTCATATTCAAAATCTGGATGAGGTTTATGTGTTTCACTTGGCACTAATGCCCTTGGAAAAAGCATAAATTCATTTGGTCTCCCTCCAGCTAGTAGGGCAGACTGTGTTGATAAACCTTGCTAAGCCAACCAGTCAAGGAGATGCTGAGTTCAAACCAGGTTTACTCAGCTTAAAAATTGACCTTCTGTGTCGTTGTTGCTGAGGGGTTGGGTAAATATATAACAGTGACAAGAATTTTATATTTGTTCAAGATGAATATAATGTAAAAAATATTGTTTCCATTGAATTTTCCAACTTAATGCGATACTTAAAAAGTCTTCAAAATCAGCAATAGTGAAATAAGTTGTTCATTATTATTATTACTGCTTTATTCATCTGACTGTCATCTTTTATGATAGCACAGCGATCTAATCTTCAACAACTAAAGAGTGTTAAATAAAAGATAATGAAGTAGCTTCCAATGAGAATTGAATTCCAAGGTTAGTTAAAGACTGTTTCAACTAGCTACCAAAGTTAAGCTGTGATGAACCAACTCAGTATATAGATGGGTGACAACCTGTGTAGGTGTTTTTTATGACTACAGTTTATGAAATCATGTTCACTGTACATTCATATTAATATTTTTTGTGTAGTTGTTTTCTAAGAGTTTTTTAGTACATGATCCTAAAAAAAATGAAAAAATTTTGAACAGATCTATTTGATTCATCGATGAGACCTTAACAGGTACTACCACTCTGGGTCAAAGTGGACCTGGGAGTAATGGCAATGAAAGTTTGGTTTGCTTTCTTTGTTTAATGGCTTATCAACCTTTGTTTGGTTTGTTTGTTTGTTTGTTTGTTTAATAGGATATCAACCTTTGTAGGTTATATAATGCCAAAGCCATTCTCCTAGATGAACAGTAGAGGTACTATCTAACCCATAGCTGGGAGGATAAGGGGGTTCATACCTTTCCCAAGGGTATTTGCCCAAAAGGAAACGTAATAGCGTGACTGGAGTACGAACTCACTTACTACGATTCCGCAGTCCATCACTTTAACCATTACACCACGAGGACACCCCCTATCAACCTTTGTGGGATATTTAATATTAGAACTATTCTTTAAGAAGGACACCTGTGATTCTATTTAACTCATAGCTTTCTCAAGAGTATTAATTCAAAAGTGAACATAATAGTGTAAATGGAGTTTGAACTTGCTTATAACGAGGCCGCAGTTAAGCACTTTAGCCATTTCCCCATACGGACCCCCATGGATAATGAAGGGGTACTCCATATTTTCCCAGATCTCCAGAACTGGAGCCTCACCATCACATGCAGTTTAGTGTCATACTCAGAACATTAATGTTCAAAGGGGGTATTAATCCTCAACAGTATGTGGGGAGGCACAGTCAGCATATTCTAAGCCTTGTTGACAGGGCAATGGAGATTTGTGTGCCAATCTAAGAAAATCTTAGTAAATTCTAAGAACTGAACTCACATTCTACTTTTTATCCCCATCTTTGCTTTGTTTTTTTTTTTCTTTATTTGTGACATTACAACTGATAAATTTTCTCCATCTTTTCATTTGTAATCTTTTCTAATGCTGAGCCTCTAATTGGTCTGTTCACAATAGAGAAAATAAAGCTAAATCTAATTGCTTTCTTAAGATAAGAATTAAAGACCTCGAGAAGACCAAAAAGAAGAACATTGTTCTCTCTGGAATGAAATAACTATAACTGACAAATAGATCCACTAGAAAATAGAGAAGCTAAAGAAATGGATGCAAATTGTGTTATCAAATATCCTTGAAGTAAGTCAATGAGAGTCAGTAATCAAAGATAGAAAAATGAAACTTAGCATAAGAAGAGGGGAAATAATCCAGAAAAAAAATGCACAATCAATCTGTTAAATCCCATAATGCAACATAACTGATAGACTAATAAAAAAAAAAAAACTTGTTAGGAAAAGTAATTTCACCAAAAGGAAAAAATCAGAGAATAAACATAATATCATAAAGAAAACAAATTAGAGAACGGAAAAGATATTGGTTTTCCAGCTTTTTTTCTGTTGCAATTATCCATCTTGTGATGCTTGTGTTTTAAGAACTATGTAGGGATCAGATGATCTGGCTCTAAAAAATATGTTTAATATCTTCTTTATACTCAGATACAGGTACACATTACTTCAATCACCAGTCAACAGTTTATACTTTTTGCCACACTTGGTTACAGTGATAAAGTCAACAATTCTCCATAATAAGACATTAGATAATATTCTGGTCTTTAATCCTCTTCATACCATGGTTCTTTACGGAAAAATTCTGGAATCAGCATGATATGTATTACACAACCCTTCTACCACAAGCAGAGTGAGACACAAAATAAATTTTTAAGCAGTGTACAGCTGGTTTGAATTCAGAATTTTCTTTTTCCTAGAATAGTTGCTTTACCAAGGCTAAAGGATCCAGATTGCCCTAAGGAGAGTCCCTGTAGAATCATGGCTAAGACTGGACTGTGGCTGCATAGTGAGTTCAAACTCCAGTCGTACTATTACATTCACTTTCAGATTAATATCCTTGGGAAAGGTTTGAACTATCTTATTCTCCCATTATTAAAAAAAGCAAAAAACAAACCAACTAAACTGACTACCCAACTATTTACTCATAGCTGAAGGGAAAAGAGATGGAGTCATGCCTTTCTCAAGGGCATTAGTCAAAGTGAAACAAACACTTTCATCAAGGATAGTTGCTGTTTCCATTTCCTATGACCATAACATTTACACTAAACGTGAATCCTGGGACCAGCAGACTAGAATAAATTTTAATTTTTTCTTAGCTACATACAAGGCCAGTTAAATGAAGTATGAAAAATGTATTGCTTCCTCTTAAAGTGAAAAGGGTCTGTCTTTCTTGAAAATCAGCATTTTAAATTGGGTTTATGAACAAACCTTGTACACCAATCACTGAAACAAGTAGAAAGTACACTACTACCTCCACAACAAGGCATTGGTTAAATGTTAAAAATCAACTGAAAAACATCAAAACTAGTGAATATGGGCTTCTTTTATCTATCTTCAATTTGAATACCTTCATTAACCAAAAAGGTTATTGAGGATTCCTGTATTGAAAAATAAAAAAAAAACCTTTTTGTCTGCTGCTAAAGGAAATTGTTCTCATCTAAGCTGAATTTGGATCGCTGAATTCAAATCTTGACTCAGAATTTAACCCTCATGTCACGTTATTAAGTTATACACATTTTATATACATAATGTTACTCCATATGTCATATTATATGGTGTATCATCAAATTGTAAAGCAAACTTGGGTACTCAAACTCAGTAAATACTTTATTACTTCATATTTATCAGTTTAAAAAATAAGGATTTCAATAAGAAAAAGTCTCTAATTATTACATCTGCTCTCAATATATCAAGCATTGATCAACAATGTGTGTCAGTGTTTAAGATATTTACTCTTGTACTTGTGGGAAGTGTAAGTTTTCTGCTGTAAAAACAAGCAGTAATCACTCATCATATTTGGGTTGCAGCATTTATCAATAAGTTATTTAACATGATATTTATCTTATTTAGTGTTTGTTTTGCTTGGAAGTTATTGATAAACAATAAATCTTAAAGAAGATAGATAATGATAAAAATATTAAAACAATCAAGTAGGTATGACAACAGATGTGAAGGACTTTCTGAAAATTTAAAGAAAAGACTCTTTATAAGTAAATGAAATGTCTGTTCAGCTAAGTGTCTGTTGGCCATTTGTCTGATCATGTGTGGTGTATTTTCTCCAAATGTAATAAAGTTTATCAGGATGATTCACATAAGAATGTCTACCTTTTATATATCATTAAAACTAAACACAAAAGTCTCATTAATTAGGCTTTATTGAACAAGAAAGCCAGACACCTTGAACAAACACAAACATAACTCAATAGGACACAGAAGAGATTCCTTACAGATACTTAAGAGACTTAATGAAATAATACAAAATAAAGAATTGAAAGGATATTGATATAATTTAAAGCAACAACATATGGCAGAATATCTCACCACCTTTGGTTTAGATGCCACACCCTCACCTTCTTCAGTGACAATGAACAAAAGAACAGGGTATACAAATAGCAGACAGACTTGGTGTAATGGTTCTATTGTAAGAAATGGAATCAATGATCTGAGTTCAAATCCTGGATAAGGTTGTTTGAGTTTTACTTTGTACTACTGCTTTTGGAAAAGACATAAATACATCTTTCTCCCAACCTTCAGATATGCATAAATATTAGGGCAGAGTGAGTTCTTTAGCTTTGGTGAGGAAACTGGTCTAGATGCCACACCCTCACCTATAGCAACCATAGTCGAGGGCAATCAGAAAGCTCCCTTTTCAAAAGCTACCACACTGAGGTGTAGAGGAGGGTGCTACTCCTTTCCCTGGATTGCTCCACTTTACCCTTGATATGAACCTTATATTACTGAGTATTAAGCAAGGAGGTATCAAGTACCATTTTTAAAATCTTTGGTATGATACGACCTGGGATTGAACCCAGGTCTCCCAGATCATTGGCTAACACTCTACCCAAAAAACTCTGAATTCAAACCAGCTGTACTCTGTTTAATAAATTGACTTTGTATCTTATTCTCCTTGTGGTGGACATGTTGGGTAAATGCATATAAAAAGCAAGAAGTTAAAGTTATAAGGTATTTTAACACAGTATTATTATATTTAATGTTAATGCATTCAATATTATCATTTTCACACAGTTTTTCCCACCTGTTTTACCTGATGATTTTTCACTAAAGTCTGAGTGACAGTCAATCTCCTCAGGTTTGCAGAATTCTTCTGAACATTCAAGGTTATATTATCAGTTCTGTGATGTGGATGGTCTTGTTTCTTTATCTACCATTCATTTCTCCCAGTCTCTTTTCTAGGACTTTTGGAATATTTCAAGGGCACCAACTATAACTTGTATCACTATTATTTTTATGTTCTACAGCTTTTTCAGATCTCTGATAAGATCCAAGTATTTGCTTATCTTTTCATGTTCTTTTATTTTCACTGAGTTGTTTGTCAGAATAGTAAAATCCATTAAAGAACAAGTTTTTCTCTTCTTGTTAATTAATACTAGGTCTGGTCTTCTGGTTGGGATTAGGGGATTCATTTGCATCTTAAAATCTCAGAGAATTTTATAGGTCTCACTTTCTAGGACAGATTCTGGTTTGTGTGTATACAATTTTTCAGCATAGAACTGGAGACTGTAAAATGCTCTTAAAACCTTTCCATATTAAGTTATGTATCCAACTATGTTAGGCAACACTGGGTCACCTTGTATAATTAGAAATCATGACAAGTTGACAATATTTTGACAAGAGATTGGGAATTAGCATTTACTATTTAGCAATAGAAATATTAATAGTAATATTCACATACTTTCATCCTAGTAGCAAAATTTTTTAGACCAGTATTATTAATGGATTGACACATTCTTAAATATAGTAATAAAAAAAATATTTAAAATATAGCAATCAAATATGAAGAAGGAAAATATGTTGCACTTATTGGTTATGTCATTAAGAATTTGCTTTCTTGTTTGAGTTTGTTCAGTTAAATAATCAACAAACCTTTTTTTGAATTAGAAAAAAAATTTAAGTAAAATAATTAGAACATCTGAAGCACATCCACTCTTCATGGTAACTTATTTTTTGGTTCAAGGTTCTTAAAGCTTAAGGTTTAAAACTACTAAAATTTAATAAATTATTGTTTCCACATATGTTGCAGTAAACAAGGTAAAAAGATGAATGTTATTCTGAAAAAAAAGTGAATACCTAAAATTTATCCCATGTTATTAAAGAAAAATTCAGAAATAATGCACTTGTTTACATCAATACATAGATTTATGAAAACAACATTTTACTACAAAGGAAAACATTTTAGGTAAAGTAAAATTGTGGATTACACTTGTATAACGGTGATATAGACTTACTTATTTATGATAGATGTTAAGTAAAGTACAAACTTTTGCCAAATTAATGTGTGTATTAATATACAAATGAAACTGCATATGTTACCAGTACTACTATGTTACATTACTTAGTAGTTTGTATTTACCCAACTCCATTGCCACAAGTAGAATGTTATACAAAATAAATTTTAAAGCTGAGTTTAACAGGTTTTAAATCAGAATTTTCTTTCTCTGAAACTGGTTGCTATACCTAGATTAAAGAAACCAATCTACCCTACTATTTACTGAAGTAAGAATAATTGATTTCATACATTTTCCATTGGTATTAACTAACAGTCTCAACTAGGATTTGAACTCAAGTTGCCATGCTGATTCCTATGATGATACCTGTTATACCACAAGTGCCTCTACTTTTTCATGTAGTTACCAGTAAGATGTGATTGTCCCATCAGTGCACTAAGGCATAAATACCCTCTTTGAAGAATGTGGTCTCAAGCATTTGGAGCAACTTCTACAGCAGCTGTATCATCTGTGTGTAACCACTACCTAGATAAATGTTGTTTTATGGGTCAAAGCAGATGATGATCTGAATGAACCAAGTCAAGATTATGTGGAAAAAGATTCCAACCATATTGCTGAACCACTCTTTTGTCAGGTTAACCATGTGTAAGGTAGGTTTGTTGTGCAGCAACATGATACCTTATCTCAAACATCTTGATGTCCTTTGTTGTTGAACGGCTCAGTCAGTCCAGTCTTTTACTATATGTGACTGCATTAACTGTCTGACCAAGGGGTATTGAGTCAATAAGCAGCACACCTAAATATATATATATATATATATATATATATACACACACAGATGAGAGAAAAAATAATAGAATCATTGGTAATATTTGTAGTTCTATTGACTGTCCTGATATTTCTGCTTTATTACCTTTTATATATAAATGAAGAATAATTTTTGAAATGTCCGCTTTAGTTAATGTAACATAATTTGATAAAATACTAGGAAAATAAAAAATAATCGCATGAATAGATTAAACTTGCATTTGTATCTGATTAGTCAATTGGTATCTTGTAATCTGACTCTGAAACTTAGTTAAAACATTAATAGAACAAATAATTCTTACCAAATAATGAGGACTTCTGTGTATACTTTTTCATCTGAAAATACCTTCATTTTTTTTTAGGCATCTTGTGGTTTTGTAGCTAAAGTATTTGACTGTGACATTGTAGAAAATGAATTTGAATACCAGTCACACTATCAAGGTAATTTTTGGACAAATATCCTAGGGAAAGGTATGAATCACCTTATCTCCCCTGCTATGGGTTAAACAGTATAACTACTGTTCTTCTACAAGGATGGCTTTGCCAATAAATAACCCACAAAGGTTAATATGCCATTAAACAAAGAAACCAAACCAAATCATTATTATTCTCATTTTTTGTCATATTTTGTTACTTTTCATAGGGGGCACATCATATATGCATCTATAGCATACATAGCAGTCTACAGTTTGAGAATAAATTTGTGTTTAAAATTAATTCTGAATCATGTTAGTGATAAATATCTTAAATAACTTGTGAAATATTTGAGATGGAAAAGGAAAATTATGCTTACAGAAATTTTTTTGTAAAACACTGAAATAATTTGTGAAATAATAACCAAATTAATCATAATTCTTAATTCAATCATCAAATATGATTTACCTATATGCATTATTTAAAACATATTAATTTCATCTTTGTCACATGATTATATAGGGTATGAATCTTTTATAAGCAAGTTTAACTCCAGTCACATTATTACATTTACTTTAGGACTAATTCCCTTGGGAAAGGTATTAAAACCATTATCCCTCCGGCAGTTGTGGATTAAATAGTACCACTACTGTTCTACAAGGATGGCTTTGGCATTAAAAACCCCATGAAAGTTGATATGATTTTAAATAAAGACAGCAAAGCAAAGCAAACTTTACAACAGTCATTAAATGAAAAAAAGTAATTTTTTCAAAAAAGGAAAAATGATTTTTTCTTTAGAATTTTTTCTATAAATTTTTATTGGATGATTAATTCAAACTATGTGAATGTGTGATGTGTATGGAGAAATTTGTTTTCATTCAAAAAATGTTTACAAAACAGCTAAATATGGGTTTTCCACTGAGAGCTTGAGACAAAAAGACAATCTATGAAGTGGAAATGCACTAACTCTTTGGTAAAGAAAACATTCTGGGTGCAGTAGCCAGTATAGGAGGTCTTCTGGGATATGAAAGGACCCATCATTATTGATATCCTTGAAAAAGAGGGAATTGTAAACACTGCTTCCTTTTACCAACTCCTAAGACAATATTTATCTTGATTATTACATGGCCTTCACACACAGACACACAGACACACACACACACACACACACACACACACACACACACACACACACACACACACACACACACACACATATATATAATCATAAGTATATGGTGAAAAAGAACGGGTTTTGAAAAGATAGTTTCACTACACATTACTAATAATAAAAATGAATGTTCTCACAAACAAAGATTCTTAACCAATTATAAATCAAATTTTTAATTTCCCCAATTTTAAATGAAATTATTATAAGGAAACACATGAAAATGGATTGTAAAAACACTGAAACATCTACTTAAACTGATTACTCTAAATAAAGATTATATTAATGCAAAGTAAACATTGAATTTACCAAAATATTGCTATTTAATAAGACTTTCATATTTATATTACCTGTCCTAAAATGAGGACATTGGGTTATATTGGCTTAATCAGAACTGATTTATATATAAGACCTATAATCCAATAATGCTGGCATTAATTCTTGACCAATGAAACTCTTTTTTCTTTATTTCTAATAGCCAATAGACAAATTATTTTCACATATATATGTATTTGTATGTACTAGATGGCCTGTGAATTCATTTGGTATCTATTGTGATTGCAGTCCATGATGATACGGATGCTTTTATTTAGGAAGGAGTGAAGGATTATGATTACTATTGTATCTCCATTATATCAATAATTTGGAGGATTAAAAAATGACATTCTGCACAGATGAAAACCCCTACCTAATTATTAACCAGTTGCAAATTGGACTGGAATAGCTGAATTTGAGCATTTTAAGTATATTGCTCAAATAAAATCACACTCTGATGAGCGATTTTTGCTCAGTTACATTTGCATATATATTATATATATAATGAAGATTTTAGTAATATATATAGACAGAGAAATTACCCATGATAATGAAAGTAAACTTAGTGTAACAGTTAGAACCTTGATAAAGTTGTTTGTTTTTCTCTTGAAAAGCATGGATCCATCTGTTCTCCACCCAACTATGGGAAAACTGTAGGACAGATTAAGTTCTTTAGCTTAGTTGGGCAACTGGTTTTGGAGTAGGAAAACTCTGAATTCAAACTAGCTGTACTCTGCTTAAAAATTGACCTCATGTCACATCCTACCTGTGATGGAGGGTTTGGGTAAATATCTAATTAATATAATGAATAAGAAAATAAGATATGTTAGCTCCAACATCTTTCTTCATTATATTTTATCACTTACATATTGATGATTACATTTACAATAAAATTTAACAAAGATAAAATCTTTACTTTGACTAAATAACTGAGCCGCTGTGAATTAAAAAAAGAAAAAGGAAGAGACATTGACAATTTATGAAGGTTTTTTTTTCATTTATTGAAAGAACATTGAAAGGATCTTAGCAAAAGCTGAATTTGATGGAGATTCTTTCCTTTGTTCAAAGATGATTAGCTAATAAATTTATCCCTTACCTACCTTGAAAACAATTTGTGTGGTTCTTTTTCATGGCTCTTTAGACACCACTTTTGGTCTTGAAAACTGCCCTCTGCACTTTTCGGGCAATTCATTGATTGAACACTTATTGTGCCTCGGTTGTGGCCTAATGTGTCTGCTACCGAACAAAGTAGATTGTGTTGTTATCTTCTACTTTTTTCTTTGTTTAAACTAAACCCCTTTAAGAAATGTACAATGTACTACAAGATCTCATTAGCCGAAAACACAGAGGTTATGGGGAAATTTACAGAAAGAAATACTTAAAAATTTTTGACCAGTCAGCTGGGGCAGTAGAATACACTGATGCACCTCTGCAAAGGGGTAACCCCCCAACAAGTGTCCTGATAATGGCACTAAGCAATCTGATGCTTAGGCTCCAGTAATGCTGGAGGTTTGGTGAATGCAGAGCACCCCTTCATTGCCATCACTCCTAGGTCCAATCTGTCCTGGAGTGGTAGCACCTGATAAGGTTTTATCTATGGGTCAAATAGAACTAAAATGCATACTTATGCTAAACTGAATTACTTGAAATAGAACTGTTTTGATATCTAAACTGCATACCTATGCTAAACTGAATTGCTTCAAATAGAACTGTTTTGATCTTGAAACTGTACTTATGCTAAACTGAATTCTTTAAAATAGAACTGTTTTGACATTTAACTGTGTGTGGACAAAAACTATACTTATACAAAGTTGAATTGTTTGAATTAGAACTGTTTGACTAAACTGAATAGCTTGAAATAAAAATGTTTTTGATAATTAAACTGTGTACTTATGCTCAACTAAATTGTTTGAAATAGAACTGTTTATTTGCATAAAAATGGATTTGACATTAAATAACATACAAGGGTTGATTTGCCATAAAACCCAAACAAACAAACAAACATTTCTATATAAGGAGATGGGGATACTTTTATATGAATAATATAAAAGTATCTGGACATGGTGAATTGTTAGCACTAAGTAAATGTTCCTTGAGAGCATAGAGCTGTAACCTCACTAAGTCTGTGATGGTACTATAATTTCAGGAGCTAGTAAGTTCTTATGAGGTTGCATTCCTAGGCCCACACACTTTGTTTTTTAATAAATAGTTTTTTTTCCTTCTGCTCAACTATTTACTCATAGTTCAGGGAACAAAGATGAATTCATACCTTTATGAAGGATATTAGTTCAAAAATGAAATGCAGTCTTGTCCTGAATTTGAACCTGAGTCATTGAGTCTATTTCCTAAAACAATAACTGTTAACCTTTAACCTCTGAACTCATTATGTATAGGAAACAATAAAGCATGTTTAATTTGGTTTGGAAGTTTATTTTGTGGTTTACCCACAAAAATAAAGATCCTTAGTGAGGCATGTTGGAAAAAAGATATACATTAATATATAGACAAAATAGCCTCTCGTTTGCAGGGATTAGTGCATGAAAGAATCATTTTGTTGTTTGGTGTCACTTGTCCAGATGTTGAAGGCTTTTCCAAATGGTCAGGTCAAATTTGAAACAATTATACAATCTGAAATTTGAATGATAGCAGACAACTTAGACTGAATATCTTTATTAATCACATATCATAGCAGAACACATGAGAGTAAAAGCAACATGAATATTTTGAGAATTTTATTAAAAGTTGCAATATCTTAGGTCTTAAGAGTTATATATTTTATGAGCCCTGTTACTGTGGCTAAGAATATGCTGACTGTATTCCCTGCAGAGAGGTAAAAACCCCACTAGAAAGGAGTGTCCTGGGCATGCATTTGATGGTGAGATCCGAGTCCTGGAGATCAGGGAAGTGTGGAATACTTCCTCATTACAATTGCTGCAAGGGCCATACTGACCCAGAATGGTTTTAATGAACATCCAATGAATGTGACTTCCTAACATCAAGCTGTAAAATAACCATAGACGGTTTGACATGCCATTAAAATCAATCAATATTTTTTATTCAAAATAATCTGTAAAAAAAAGAAATTAATTTTATTTGATTTCATATACTGTCTAGTTGTTTAGAAGATTTGCATAAGCATAATAATGGCTATTAATGAATATCATTTCAATAGTCATATATAGCTTAATTTAAAGTCAAATTTGTCAATAATAAGTGTTGACAGTATTTGGCAGTGAAAGAATTTGAATTGTAACCAAGGCTATTTGTGCTGGCTTTGCAGAACTGTCTTTGAGAAAGAAATGAAGCCACATCTTATTGCTGAATAGAAATGTCTTACTGGCAAGCCATGGTAGTTGATGGAGAAAGAAGTTAATGAACACTTGAGTCAAACATTTTCCCAAGACTGTTTGTCCATATAGTAGCAAAAGCAGAAAATTTTTATATAATTTTATAACCTTTAATTTTACTGTTGGAATAGCTGTCCTTTTTCTTTTTTAAATTTTTTACCTCCTTTCTGACAGACACAGATTCATATGTTTACATCATATCTTAGTGTCATAAGATTAATTTATCAATTTGTTTCCTCAAATAAAGTTTCTAATAGCTGGAGTGTTATGTAGCCCTTTTATCCAACCAATCTATACTCTCTTTTACATGTGCCTTACAATATGATCAGATTTGCTATATCAATATGGGCCTCGTTCTGTAATCGGTCAACTCCCTTGTTTCATGTCACTTCAGTATGTTCTTCTCTTCATACCTTCTCCAGTTGGTCATCTTGTCCACCCTGATGTTTCCTTTGTGTTGCCATCCTTGATCTTGTTCATAGATGAGAAATGACAATGCATCCACCATTTCATGAGCATATTTCACTTTATTTTATTTCTTGACTTATAATCATTACCCATTTGGCCTGAAGAGAGAGTTAGCAAGATTTAACATTTGACTGCCCAAGGTGAGTGTTTCTTACTAACTGGCCAATTTATTCTAACTCCAGTCCCATTTTTGTCATGTGATTGAACTCATCCAATCAGAGCCAGGGTCTCAGATTGACTCTAAGTTCAATAGCTGTCCATCAAACTTGTTGAACATCTGGTAACTTTCCATTCAGAATTCACCCTAATGGTTCAGAACTTCATTTAAATGCTATGCTACATCAAAAATAGATCTCATTGATCTATTATGTAACTGGAGTTAAAATTAAATTTTTCAAGAACAAGTATTGACAATATGTGGCATTTACAAAATTTGAAATATGAATAGAATTTTTTTTAAATTCTTGTAAGAATGGAGGCATTCTAAGTATGATGGTTGTTGATGTCGGAAATGGAATTGATGACCTGAAGGAGACTATATTTCACTTCATGTTAATGTACTTGGGAAAGGTATGAATCCATCTATTCTCTGCATAGTTATAGGTAAATAAGAGGGCAGATTGGATTCTTTAGCCATGGTAAGACGACCAGTCTTGGAAAAGAAAAACTCTGAATATAGACCATTTTACTCTGTTTAAAAATTGTCATTATGTCACATCCTGCAAAAGGGTCGGTTAAATTTATACATGTAAGAATAAAATTCTTTTTACAGTTTACTTTTAAAGTTTACAAGAGTGAAGCTTTATGAAATTGAAATTTTTAAAATCCTATGCATATAAACGTATTAATAAGTCCAATCATGTTGCATGAAAAAATATTTTGTTTGCTTTTGGTAAACTTTTGGCAGCAGAAGGTGATTCAGTATACCCCATTACTACAGAAACAAGCTTATTGATTTTTGAAACCATTCGAACATCTAAAAAAAAGAAGGAAATATCAACACTTAGCTGCTCCAGGTAATATCCTCAACCACATTCTGGTACAAGACGGAATCCATAAAATATAGTCATGTTTCAACCAAGTTTGAAATATCTTCATTTTTCATCTTTAACTAAGCATAAATGTCACCAAGTTCAGTGTTGATCAATCACTAGAAAATATGAAAAATAAAACAAAACCAAACATGAATTCTTTTAACAATGGCCAATAAGTAACTGATTACTTCTTTGGATGCACACTTCTTTAGAGTTTTGACTCTCAAAGACATTTCCTTTAATTCTTGTTTTTAAAAGATGTTGTAACCTGAGAACTCTTCTGAACCCAACATTATCTGAGCAACCCTGAATGAACTTATTGTAACCCTTCTTCTCATTCCTTTTTTATGTGAATAAAATATCTTATCATTTATGAATACTTAACAACTTTGTGTGTTCATTTTAGAAAAAAACAACTTTGATGATACTTTTGTGGATGATATAAAATGGCAATATTTTAGATAAGCAAAGAGTTAGTACATGATATAAATTACTATGAATAGTAAAGAGTAGATAAAATCAAATGGATTGATTTTATAGCTGGTTCATGTCCTGTGCTTGACTGTTTAGTTGTTTGGGAATATTTAGCACATTTGTGAGTCTTTGCAGAATCATTTTTATCTAATTCTTTAAAATAACAGTTAGAATTTAAACAAGTTATTTATAATTCAGAAATTTACATGAGAAAAAGGCAGGTGAAATAGTACCAGTCAGATCAATGAGAAACACGTTTAATGCTTCAACTTGCTTTATTTTGTATTTGCACTTGTATTAATTATTTTAGTAGTTGCTGAAAAGTTTTTGATCGAGCCAACAAGGAAATTAGCTTTTTTTCTAAATACAGAAATGTAATAAACAGAAAGAGGAATCCTCATCAGGAAAGCAAAATGTTTATTTTTATATTTTATATATATATATATATATATATATATATATATATATATATATATATAGTATTGAATTAATTTAGAGGACTATTGCAATGTGGATTATTATTCTGCATTGCAATAGCCCTCTAAATTAATTCAATACTATAAAATAAAATAATTTGGGCAATGCTTCAAGAAAATTACGAAATACTTTTATATATATATATATATATATAGTCATCCATAGACAGACTGTTTCGGTGTATCACAACTCTTCAGTGTGAAATGCCAGTAAAATGCTTCTACTCAGACAGACAATGAAATAGAATTTTATTAAAAAGTGCAAACTTACAAAGGAGTTGACAATAACTGCAGATGTTGTCTGGAAGAAAAAATATGCATCATACAACATTCTGGAAACAAAGTGCTGAACAAAAAAGGGAATAAATAAAGACGTGTAGATATGTTATTATATTTTGCATGTTATTTACCTATTGAGTAATTCCATATTTATTCCCCATTATTTGGACAGCCCTAATTATATATATATATATATATATATATATATATATATATATATATATATATATATATATGTATATAAAGGCAAGTTGTCTTAAAGACAATGGAACAGTATTTATAATTTTTAATTGTAATTTTTCAAGTTTTCTTGTTATTTTTCTTGTGTTAGGATCCAGGTGGTAAAGGAATTGTTCTATATCTTCTGCCCAAATGTTTTCGACCATACTTTTTTCATTGTCATCAGGGGTGAGTGTAGTTGACAGCTTAATTTTTTGTTGTTTTAATTATTTGTAGCATTTTATAGAGGAATATTTTAGCAGAGCTGATGTTATTTTTAACAATGAGGTTTGATGTTTTAAATCTAGTATGATAGATGATAAGTTTTATTAGTCTTTTACTTTTCAAGAAGTTTAATGTGTCTTTTACAATGTTGGTTATTGCTTGTTCATTTAATTTTTAGTTTATCGTGCATCTGATTTCTGTAATGTAAATTAATTCTGTTAGTGTTCCTTGTTGTTGGTAGTGTCATTATTTTTGTGAATATTATGAAGGTATAGTTTTATTTGTTTATTGACTAGTTTAATTAGGAAATTATAATTGACAATGGTTTGTTTTATGTTGGTCAGTTCTATGTAAAATATTGTCTTAGACGAACAAGCAATAACCAACATTATAAAAAGACACATTAAACCTATCAAAAAACAACAAAAAAAATACAAACTTATCATCTACTACACTAAATCATTATCATGTATAGGGCTGCAGCAAGTGGAGAGATTTGTAATAGCAGTACTAATAGATCTATGTAAACAATAATGTATTCATTCAATTTAAGATAATTAGGCAATGTTGAAATTAAATGTATTCTTAAAGAAAAAATGTGTAGATTTTCACTCAAAAGAAATAAACTGAAAGTTGTTGAGTACAAACAGAATAAGTTTGTGTCTATGGGAGAAATATTTTTCTCTTCTATTTATGAGATTGTGTAAAACTCAAAATTAGATAAAAATGTGGATGATTTATCAAGGATTCTAGCAGGTTAAAAAATGTATTTTTCGCAATTTTGGAAGGAAAAGATTTCTTAGATTATTTTGGGTTTTGATCCTTCAAATTTTTTGTGATTAGACAAATATTGCTGTCTTGAAGTCTCAAAAATATTTTAAAACTAGTATGTATATGCTGATTGGTCAATTTATGTAAAAATACAGATACAAAAATTACAGCTTCACAAACCATTTTTTGCACAAAAATCAAAGACTTTTTTAGTATGAATATCAGTTGATTTCCCATATATGGCCTCTGAAACTGAACCAACAAAATAAAATAACAGGGGTCATAACATTTGGGGCAAGTTGACTCTTTTGTGTTTCTCCTCCCCCATCCAGCATAACAATTATTGGTGACTATGCTACTTACATAAGTCTGCATATAGCAATGAAAATACTAAAAGGAAAAAAGTGAATTATTCCAAATGATGAACTGCTATTTGGATTTGTGGAAATTCTGTGGGTGTTCACAACTAAGATGATCCATAATCATATACCTTGACTCTTTTTTTACCATAGTATCTTCATATTTTCTCCATTACCTCTTCCAAACTTTATTTATTGTCTGTTTTTATCTAAACTTTACATAAACATGGCCGAGTTCCATCTGTAAAAAATAGAAAAGATAATGCATGAATATTTTCTACAGAAGTCTCTCTTTTATCTTTTGCATATTCTTTCCATAAATGATTTTAACTTCTTCTTCTACCTCTTTATCTCTTTCTGCTTTTGAAACTTTCATTCATTGTCTCTTGATATTCAGCTGGTAAGGTTTTTTTTCTCCATCACTTTCTTTTCTCTTTATGTATATTTATTTTTACTTTTGCCATGCTTTCTTTTTGTTTTTCTCTACCTTTTTTACCTTCAACTTTTTCTCCTTCACACTCTTACGTTTTTTTATTTTCTTCTCACTTAATATTATTATGTAAGTTTCTTGGTCAGTGGTCTATAATGTAGAAGACATCTCTCACTATTAGTGAACCTAGTGCCTGGCCATATGACTGACACCAAGGGGTCAATCAGACTAATTTTTGCTGTGCGTGTGACATATAAAGATTTTTGAAAAGGACAATCTGTTAGTAACTTGCAGAGGATAATGAATGGTTTAAATTTTAGTGTTAGTGAAACTCCCCACTCACAGTTGATTGGGGCTGTAGAATAAACTGACTGCATCTCTGCAGAGAGGCAGAATCCCCCTAACATGATGTCCTGGATATGACACTAAACCATCTGATGGAGAGGCTTCAGTTCTGGAGCTCTGGAGAAAGTGGAATACCATTTTATTGCCATTACTCCCAGGTTCACTCTGGTCTAGAGGTGACAGAACATATTAGTGTCTATTATATGAGTAAAATAGATATGTTTCACAAAAAATGAAAATATAAATGTACAATTAACATAATACCTAACCTCAAGACATAAAATGACCCTAGACTGGTTGATATGCTGTTAAAAATGAATCTTCATTTCATCTTTGTCTCTTGGAACTTTCTTTGTGACTCCACAATGTGACCAATCAGTCACATGTACTATATTGTAATTCTAGGTACAATAACACAACAGTTGTACATAACACAGATACTATCCTCTTTAAGTTTAGAAATATGAAGTCCTTATATATTTCCATTTTTGAAGTCTTAAGGAGAGCTCATTGAAACATTGCTGAATTTTATTTAGTCAGATGACAGTAATGTTCATTCATTCCTAAAAGGAAAATTTTTTTTTAAAGAAACTGCTTGCCTGATTAAATTATTCCATAAGTTAACCAAGAACTATTATGCTATGTTTTTTCATTGCAATTATGCAAGTCTGCAGGTCTTCAGCAATGGTTTGAACCAATTTTCTCATTTTATGCACATGAATAATACATTCGCTTCCAAGTTAAAACAGCTCAAGTCTCTTTCTGGTGGATCTCTCACTAGAATTAGGGAATACTTAAATATGTAGGGACAGGAAACTCCACTGTGATAATGTGCTGATTTTTCTTTCTCTGCTTTATAAATGTATTGCAAATGCAACTGTGTAGAAATTGTCTGAGTCAATATTACAGTAAAATACCTTTAAAAGACACAAAGCTTCAGATCTTAATTTGAGCTATATATATATATATATATATATATATATATATATATATATATATATATATATACACACACATAGCCTGTCAGGAGTGATGGATGGTGAGAGATTGTCAGGGAACTCCATGCTATCAGCATGACAATGATGATGATGATGTGTGTGTGTGTATGTGTGTATATATATATATATATATATATATATATATATATACAGAGAGAGAGAGGGAAAAATGACCTAGAATAAATATTTTCTCATTTTCTCATGTTAGTTTCATGACAATAAGATTCATGACTTGGCCATTGGTCTACTGAGTTGAGTGTTTCTAATTATCTGGGGGAGACCAGGGTTCAATCCCAGGTTGAGTCATACCAAAGACTCAAAAAATGGTACTTGATGCCGTTTTGCTTAGCACTCAGCACTATAATCCAGGGAATGGAGTAGCACCCTCCCTTACACCTTTGTGTAGTAGCTATTGAAAAGGGAGCCTTTGGATCACTTTTGAGTAAGGTCACTAACTTTACTTACTTGTAAAAAAATATATAATCTTTGGATGTAACATGCAAGTTTTACAAATACACAGATCTTATAGCCATAAGAATGAAATGAGGGGATGAGAAAACATTTATTTAATTTAGGTTTCATCCTGCTCTATTTACCAGTATTTTAGCACTTGTCATATTCAATTAATAAATGTTTTTAATAATGATTTATTTATTTCATTATATATATATATATATATATATATATATATATATATAGAGAGAGAGAGAGAGAGAGAGAGAGAGAAGAAAGCAAGCAGAGTTATATCTAGACTATAGTTATAATTGTTTAAAAAAATGTTTAAAACTGGATGGTTACCAACAATTTCATAAATTTCTTAACGATTGTCTCACATTTGTATAGATCATGGAACCCCACCATACATAAGGTGTTGTGAGGATATATATAGTTGTATGTTTATGTGCATGTACACATATATACCGGCCCATTGGCCAAGTGGGTAAAATGTTCACCAAGGGTCTGTGAGGCCGGGGTTCAATCCCAGGTTGAGTCATACAAAAGACTCAAAAAATGGTACTTGATACATCCCTGCTTAACACTCAGGATTATAAGGTACTTTTCAAGAGTAAAGTGGAGCAGTACGGTGTTGAAGCTTATGAGAAGGGAGCCTTTGGGTTGCTCTCGACTTCAGTTGCCAATTTTACTTACACACACACACACACACACACACACACACATTCTATGGTAAAGATGGTTGAATTATTTAGATGTAGGTCAGAAATTCTGTGTAGGACCTGTACCTGTAAAAATAACAGTTATTTCGTTAATAATAAGACAAACTATGCAAATGAAAATAGTTATTTTGAATAAAATAAGACTTAATACTAAAAAAAGGAAGTCCTTGAGGTGTAGTGGCTAAGGTGTCAGACTGTGACATCACAGTGAGTGAGTTCAAATGCCAGTCTCATTATGTTCACTTGGGAATGGTATGAAACCCCTTATCCCCTCAGCTGTCGGTTAAATATCACCTCTACTGTTCTTCTACAATTATATCACCGGCATTAAATAACCCAGAAGGTTAATATGTTATTAAACAAAGAAAAGAACCAACCAAAAAAATCACACGTATCATTGACTGATGATTCTTTTAGTTTTCTAATTAAAAGAATTATTTCTGATATATTAAATTTCCATAGTTACTATTATTACACTTTGATTAAATGCAAAAGTGATATTTCAGTCTTAGGCTGAGTGCACAAATACAATACTCTGATCAAAGGCAAAAGAGATATTTTGATCCTGGTGGGGTTCACAAATACTACATTCTCATCATAAAAGTTATTGATATGGAACAGAAATAGTCACACGGTTCTTTTTGTATACATAATCAAGATATGTCATTACTATAAAATCGTAGTACACAATTTAGCCTTTGATTATTTAAACTGTGGCAGATTTGAGATTTGATTTCAATGACCTTGTAGAAATGACAGAATCACTTTCACAAAATAAAGCAGAACATTAATTTCAAAGCAACAGATTGACAGCATGCATACATTAATCTTTGTTATTTCCATTAAAAAAAAAATTCTTAACTAGTTACTTGCAGTAGAAACAATAAACCATCAAGACATAGAAATCTTCTGTCTCCATTTTAACAAGAAATATAATTCTATTCACACTACTTTCATTTAAGGTAAAATTTTACTTTCATACAAAAATTGAATACATAGTCAATTACAAGTACTACTTACAGAAGAACATGAGAGTATGAATATTACATTACAGTTTTTTACGATAAGAAATATCTTATGGCACAAACTTATTTACTTTCTCTATTCTAATTTCCGTTTACTTAGAAAAAGATGCAAGACGCTCATATATTACATAAATAATTTTTTTTTAATGTTAAATCATTGTGGCATCTTTCAGTCTTTGACAATTTTCTTTAATCCACTTATTGGGTTGCTTAGTGCTAAGGGGAATATTTAGTCAAATCTCTTTTCACCAGAGCCCAATATTAGTATTAGTATATCCATGATACACTAACACTGACTAAGTAGAAGGAAGATGAGTTAGTTTACCCATTTGAAACATTAACTACATATGTAATATATATTGATATTCAAGAAGTAGTGACAAGAGTATATAACTGTGTTCCAGCAGATAAAATTAGTTCATATCTTTCTATGAATAAGCAGTATGTAAAAGGGGTACAAAAATAGTAATCCTGGCTTTACTAAATAAAGGTGGAGACAGAGACAAAGTCTGTACTGTTTTAAGAACAGAGGCAAGGATTTCTTTACTGTTCAAAGAACAGAAACAAAAAAGACCAAGTTGAATTCTGGGGCTGTCACATCAAACCATGGACATGCCCCATTGTTCAAAAGAAATATTCATTGTCTCTCTTCACACTTGTTAATAAATATGAGATGAAACAAGAGAAATTTCAAGGTTTAGTTTGTATATACAAATAATAATATGCAATATCTAGTTGAAAGCAACAAACAAAACTGAATGAATTAGATTGATAGATATATTTTACTCATTTAAAACATCATGATAAACAATATTTTTCTAGTTTTTGTGCTTTGATTTGCTTCATTGTTAAACTGCACGGCTTTGATTTCAACATTCAAAATATATGAAAATAACTTCCTAAATTCAAATAATAGAAAATCTTTTTTGTAACCTTATTTGCTTTCTGACCGCTGTAATAAAGTGTGAATATGAAGAGGGTTTGGTTTAATTAGGTTTCATATGCCTATCCTGTCTTTCATTAATGCCAAAATCCTAAGAAGAAAGGTAGGTAAGTAGTTATAGCAATAACAATATACTGTAAGGGTTTAGGATGTATATGTTGTGTGTGTGTGTGTGTGTGTGTGTGTGTGTGTGTGTGTAGGAGCTACTAAGAAAAGTGACCTTCCTCAAGGCTGATAATAAAAAGAAAGTGCTAACCCCACCAAAAAAAACCAAAACAAAGGGCGAGCCTGACCCTTGACTTGAAAATTGGAACCCAAAAGGTCAGGTGATCAAAATCCCTTGTATGATTGGGAAAAATGTAAATTCATAATCCTCATTTTTATTATTTTACTTATTTTATTTTAAAAAATATTGTTCCCTGTTGGCTGTGGTGGTAGAATACACCGACTGCACCTCTGCAGAGGGGTAAGACCCTCCTCCAACAAGTGTCCTGGATATGACACTAAACAATCTGATGGTGAGGTTCCAGTAATGCAGGAACTTTGGGGAATGTGGAGTACCCCTTTATTGCCATCACTCCCAGGTCCAATCTAGCCCGGAGTGGTAGCACCTGATAAGGGTCCTATCTAAGGGTTAAATAGAAGTAAACTGTGGTGTCTTGAGTTTACTGTTTTTTACATTTAAACTGCGTATTTATGCTAAACTGAATTATTTGAAATAGAACTGTTTTGACATTTGAACTACATACTTATACTGAACTATATTGCTCAAAATTGACATCTAAATTGTGTACTTATACTGAACTAAATTATCTGAAATAAAACTGTTTTGACATTTAACTCTGTGTATTGCCCTGTCGGCTGAGGCTGTAGAATACACTGGTTGCACCTCTGCAGAGGGATAAACCACCCCCAATGAGTGCCTTAGATAGGACACTAAACAATCTGATGGTGATGTTCCAGTGATGCTGGGGCTTTGGGGAATGCAGAGCACCCCTTCATTGCCACTACTCCCTGGTCCACTCTGGCCCAGAATGGTAGCACCTGATTGGGTTTAATAGAACTAAACTGTATTAACAAATCTTTATTTTTTTGATTTATTGAAAATATGTAAACTACAAACTATTTGACAATATTTATTTCAAAGATTTTGTTGAGTGAAGTATGTATGTTGAAGGGAATTATGCGTAATGAGTTCATAACAAAATTTAGCTTAATATTGTTGCTGAGGCATTTTCTGACTATTTTGATATAATGCTGAAATGAATTATGAATAAAACAAGAAAAAAGTAGTAGAGTTTGAGTTGAAACTGATGTCTTTTTATATATGGTTTGGATAATGAGCAATTGTTACAAAAGATATGGTATGTAAGTATTTATTTATTGTATGTGTACAGTAGATACAATTTTTTAGAATATTTTAAAATACTTATTTTTATGTCAGTCCTGAGTTTCTTTAGAGGATAAAACTTATTTACCATTGTGAACTTTTGCAGCTGATACTTTGGTTCATTTTCTGAGACTGTTACTTACTACAGCAGGAGATGTTGGTCTATTCATACTCACTGGTTTCAGGAAGCGAAATAGAGAAAAGTTATACAAATCATTGTTTTATTTTTAGACTTGATGGCATCTGTGGGTTAGAGACAGTCACAAAGTATTAAAAGTAAAACAAAATTAAGTAATTTGGTTCATTACAATTGGATGGTACCTTTCCATCAAGAGAATAAATCACCATCACTTGTTTAACAAGGCTGCTGAACTGGTTTACCACAGCCTTAAGATTATCAATTTTCCTAAAAGTTTTAAATGGAGCAGCATATGCAATATGATACATGGCAAAAACTTCAGAATAATAGATAATATTTAAAAAAAAAAAAAGAAAAAGATTGTATGAATAATGCCTTCCCACAGAGAAATCAAAGGAATAGGTATTTCGGATTCCATTACATTATCTTTTGGCACAAAGTGATCAGTTTTAGAATGTTATAATAATATAACCAAACCCACATTTTGTATATTCAAAATGTACAAAATGGCTACATTTGTCTGAATGAAGTCATAACAGACAGTTTTATCTCTCAAATTTTGAAACATAGAGGCCAGCAGTATAATACATAATGGGAGTAAATGACTGTTTTGTGTACATTAAATATATATAATAAAGATAAGGATATTAGCCTCAGTTGAAAATGTCTATTTTTCATTTCAAAAATATCAAATGACTCAGAACAGTTGCCATAAAATATTCTGTGGAATATAAAAGTGCCAACCTATTTAAACATAAATTATAAGAAAAATAGAACATTCTGTTTATGTTTATATATTACTAAAATTCTTATGTTTGTCTCTTAATTTCCTCTCTGTAATATATAACTCAGCAGTAATAGATTATTAGAGTGAGATTTTTATTTGCATTTAAAATGCTCTTAGAGAAAAATAATTTCCAATCTTAAGATTTTTAATCATCCAAAACTTTGATACAATGAAGATAACTATGAATTTTTAACTTTATATCCTCCAAAATAGTAGCATTATTATCATCATGGACCACTGTTAAAATAGGAAATGAAAGAGTTTATGGATCATCTCGTATGCCATTATACAGAAGTAAAATTATTAGACTGTAGATATTTATGCCAATTCCTATAAACAATAAACTACATTCAAGCTTCTCAAACTTTTCACTTGATATGTACCACCCCCAAGTAACTAATTTTAATTTTCATTCCCTCCAAATAAATTGATTGAATATCAAATTATAAAACAACTAATTTACCAGTTTTAACAAAGTTTACATGAAAAAAGAATCAGTAAACTGTGAAAGCAAATGCTGCTTAAATTTTGAATTATTTTTAATGGGAAGAATGTGTTTAGTGGACTCTGAGGAGATCACAAATATTAGGCTCCAACTTTGTGAGTTTGAACAGCAAATAACCATATTTGACATTCAAAGTGCTTCTCTGTTAGCTTTGTAAATTATGCACACACTTAAACCCAGATTCCACCATATATGAACCTGGAAAATGACTCAATAATTGCACAAAAATTGGAATATTTTGTTAGTTCTTTTTTTATTCATTCAGTAATATCCAGTTCCTTTAAATATGTACACAGACTTCATATTACAATTAAAAGTCATTTTAGTAAATTGTTCTTTAAGAAAGATGTCTAAATTTATACATTCTACTTCAGCATCAATTGGAGAAATAATCCATTCAGGAATGTCCATGTTTAGAACATTGTTGAATTGAACTTCTTGCAGAACTTTAATGTGGTTAATGTTGATAAAGAAGTCATTATTCATAAATTCAAATTATTAAATTCAACCCTTGTTTTATGCACCCCTAGGAGTCTATGTGGACCACTTTGAAAATCCATGTACTACATTGATCCTAGATTGAGTGCAGCAGAACAAGACTTTAATAATCCTGTGCAGAGCAAAAAGGCACATTGATCCTGAGCTGAAGTGTCAGTTTATATGGTAGTAATTCCATTATTATGCTAGTGTGTATATACACATAAAACTGAATGAATGTTGACTTTTAAATCTATCATTGTTCTGATATATCTTCTTTCTGTGACTAAATATGGTAGTTTTTTGTGACAAATGAGTAGCCAATCAAATGTAAATAGTCCTTGTTCTGCATGAGCTTAAAAATAACTTACATTGTTTTATTCTGCTTCATAACATGGTCAAATTTAGAGATTTGCTGTCTCAAAAAACACAATCTTCTGTGAGATAGAAAAAGATATATGTGCAAAAAATAGCACCCACATCAACTTATTATTATTTTTATTTTTATTGTCTGGTTAATTTTAGTTTATAACAAAGAGGTGGAAACAATGACTAAATGTAATGAAAATAAATTGAAGAAATATACTCTAAGAATAAGTTTACAAAAAATAGGAATATTCTAAAAAATAAAAGCCTATATTTTTATGGTGTTACTGTCTTTCTCTGAAATATCATCAGCATGTAACTATTCATTTATCAGTATCTTCATAATGCCCTAAATTTCAAAGCCACACTAATTACTGATTTTAACAATGACTGAATTTCATTACTAAAAGTTGTTCAAGAAAAAATTAAGGGTGATAATAAACAACAATAGCAATTACATGGAAACCAGATAGATAAAGCTTAAGAACAGGAAGGAAAGAAATTTTCCTGTCTGATAGTTCAAACAGCTGCCAGCAGCAGGAATTTGAAAAAAAAACAAAAACTAGTTCATTATAGATGTTTTTATTTATAACAAGGGTAGAGAGGGTAGAGAAGGCATTGAATCAAAGGAAATTTATATTTGATTTTATTTTTAGTTGAATATTCAGAAGTTATTGAATTATGAACAAGAAAATGCAGAGTGACATGTTTTTAATATTTCATAAGTACAATGTAATTGCAAAATTACTTAAATACTCCTGTCAATTTTTTATGGCAGTGGAAAACTAGAATTATTAACAACTGGGCGGTGAAGTCTTTCCTTTCCGAAGTAAAGTCAGATAATTGAAATTCTTTTCGTATTGTCAGTTGTGTAAAAGAAAATGAAACTTATAGAGTTGTCTTTTCAAATTTAAGTCTATCTACCTTGGAACATAGTCATTTTTTCCTCATGTCCTTCAAAAGACATGAGGGAAAAATGTCAAGCCAAAACATGACTGTGACATCTCTTGGCCAACAAGAAATAAAAAAGTGTTTGTTATACATCTTTTCCAAAGAAGACAAGCTTTGGAGAATCCTTCACAGTCAAGAGCAGATAATCATGTATTATTTCTATTTCTATCTAATATTTATTCGTTTTTGTGACAAAAATGAATATCTCACATAATGAGAATTGGTACTATTAATTTGTTGGGAAAAACTAAAAAATTATCTTAGAGAATGGGTGTGACTGTTTAATGTCTCCTGAGTTGTCACATGATAGTCACAGGAACCCATTCTCAATATCTTTTGCTTCTGTTCTTTGAACAGGAGAGATCTTGTCTCTGGCCCAGCCATGCAATGGTAAAGTCACATGGGTATTTTATATTGCTTCTTCAAATAAGTTTTTTTCCATTTTTGTACTTCTACATAATGCTTGTTCATCAAACAATATGTGTATATCTTTATCTGTTGGAACATATTTGTATATTCTTTCTTTTTAATACCATTGGAACATATCTCTTATCTTTAAAAAGTTAAATGTTCTTGTATGTACAAATGGCTTCATCTTGTTGTTCCTTCCATTGTGTTCAGTGTTTGTATATTACAGATAGATAAATGTTAATATTGGTCCTTGTAGAGTGTGAACTCAAGTGAATATCATCTTTAGCATTAAACATATCAATAATATGATTAGAAAAAAAAGCAAAATTCTAACTTGGAATTTTATATATTTATCAGGTATTTTACAAACATCCGCAATTAAGAATTTAAGTATTTCCAGCTTTACCCGATTCTTATCATGAAACTATAAATCTTTCACTTGGTTTTTGCAGTGTTCAAGACTTTGCTATAGTTGACCAGCACATTGTTTTTCTTGAAATTCTTTGTTATGAAAAGGGTCTGGAGTTGCAATTTGTTATCATGTTTATTTGCTAATTTGTTACTTCGACTATTAGATAGTCATTAGCCTCATTTTGATTACTTGACTAGGTAAAAATGTGGTCTTTCTGGGAGGCCAGAGTGAATTATTTAAGCAGTGGGGAATTGGTTAATTGAGTTTTTTTTATCTTTTTTAAAAAGTTATTGGCATTTTCTAGAAAAGTTGGCACATATTTTTTTCAATGTGTACATACTGGAGGTGAAAGAAACTTGTTCTTGCCACTGTTATAGACTTTTGGGGTGGGGAAAGTAGAGTATAAAAAATGTAGCAAAATGTTAAAAGAAAAGAAAGAAAAAAAGAAAGAAAGAAGAAAAATCAGTTTTTAGAGAAATGAATTATTCACTAGATAGAAGAAAAAATATTGGCTAAGAAGTCTCTAAATTTTGACATTCAATGAAGAAATTTATTCAATGAGAAAATCGAAAGAAATTCATAGAAAGTTATTTCATAGAACTTGTTAAAAAATCAATGATTTTAATTGAAGATGATGGAAAACTTTATGAAAAATGTACAAGCACTTAAGTTGGAAATGCAGTTTGAGGAGCAAAGTATATGCCTACAGGGTTGTAAGTGGGTTACTCTCACTGATAAAGATCAGTAAATGAGAGCTTTTTTTCAAGAAGTTCAACTCATATATTCATACTAGATGATTGTGACATTGTATTTGTGGATTAAACTTTTTTCTAACAAATGAGTGGATCAGTTAGACTATTTCATGTTAATATAGACTTAGAAAGATCGGAATAATTAGAAGGTAAATCATTTTAGTATTTTATTTCTACTTAAAAAAATAGAAATTATTGCTGAAGCTACAGTTTAGATATGCAAAAGTTGACCTCCTCTTATAGAGGTTGTTAAGTTGCATTTTGAATGCATATCCCAATGTACTACTAGATCATTTTTCATGATGTTTTATATTTACATGCAAATTCAATTGTAATTTTGTTGAACATTTAATATATTTATGTAATAAAAACATCAAATTCATAAATGTTTTCTTTGAATTATATTTATTCTGTTTTGTATAGAAATGGCTACCAAATCAAATATGAATAAAGTTCACAAAAAAAACGATTAATGATACTTTCTAGTATTTTTGGAAATATTTAACAAACAAATAAAATAATTAGCAGCAGCAGCAGTAGTGCCAAACAGAAATCAGCTCTCAACAAGGCAGAAAGAAGCAGTGGAAAATATCATACACATTCATGTATAGGTCAGACTTTGAAGACCTAAACTCTATATTTTTTCTCTATATTTTCTTATTTAACAATTTGTCTTAAGTTCAGCTCTACCATTTCTATTTGTAACAATAAGTGATGTATTCATCAGTGAAGAGATGTTCAAAATAAAGGAATATAGTTGGTAAACCAGTGGAGAACTAGCAACAAAATCTACTGACTTGTATTCATAGAATAATTGGTCATATTGTGAATGGGTCTACTACTTAGTATCATCATCATCATCATGTCATGCCGCTAGCACGGATATCCCTGACCCTCTCTCGCCACTTCTCCCTATTGTTCATCGCCTCCGGCAGGTCTTCAGGACTACATTCCGTATCTTCACATAGCTGCTGTATATATGTTTGAGCTGGTCGTCCTGCTTTTGCTCCGCCATATGTGGGGGTCCATAGGAGTACATCACTTATAAGCTCATCCCTGTTTATAGACTAATCATTAAAACAAGGATGGCAATGATAATACCTGTATCAATCAAAGGTGTTTTCTAGTCAAACACAGTTTGCTATGTTGGGGTGGCCTAAATGCATGAACTTTAATGAATAACCTCTTTTTTTTAATTTAATTATACTTAAATGTACATGCAATCAGACCATGAAACAATACTAGTTCATATTATTTCCAGTCAAGTATCAGTTATATAAGTGGAATGTTAAGAAAAAGTTGAAACAACTTAATCATTATTTTTGAGTTGGACTCAATTTAAATAGTATTCTGAATATTATAGCAATCTGCTTATTGTATAAAATAGCAACAAAAGCAAAGCAAGGGGAAATTTCTAATAGGGTAATGTCCTTAAAATGTTCTTTAAAGCAATCTAATTTACAACTTAGTTAGTTGGTGCTTGTGGTGTAATGGTTATCATCATAGGAAATGTATATGGCAACCTAAGTTCAAAACCTGGACAAGGCTGTTTGCATTTCACATTGCATGAATACCCTTGGTATGAATCCAACTATTCTCTCCCCTGCTAAGGGCAGACAAGGTTTTTTTAACCTTGGGATGACAATAAATCTGGGAGAAAGAGAACTCTGAATTAAAAACTGTTGTGCTCCACTTAAAAATTGACTCATTGCATCATGTTCATGATAGAAGGGTTTGGTAAAAACAAACTTTATAATAATGTTTGGAGCTTGTACTTGCACCAAACCAGTTTATTATAATTTATAAAGAGGTAATTTCCGCTTTATTTATTTGAAGTTAATTATAATAAAATTTCAATCCATCAAAAATGACATGATATTGAGCTTAATTGATGTGTAATGATAACATTTAAAGAAACACTCACTCAATTTTGATTATGCAGTAAAAAATAAGTTTGAAAAATGAAGATTTGACAGTTTTTAGACTAACTGGTTCATTAGACAAAAATTAAGATAGAAGCAAAAAGTATGCTATCTGTGACGGCAAATTGACTAAAATCCCAAAACGGGACTTTATTTTCGTACGTTTGAAGACGGGGCAGGTTGGCACTTGATCCCCTACAGAATAAGTCCTCGTTCAGAGCTTTTCTCTCAGGCATATAAGAACTGGCATATTACGTGAGGGATCAATTTAGAGCCAGATTGACCGCCGCTGGCAAGGGGTTCCAAATTTCACACTATCACACACCCACCAGGCCGCTTTCTTCCTTCACCGAGACAATGGAAGAATATGGACCTATAGGTTTTAGTCGTAATAATATTATATTGTAGTAGTCGGCAACTCCGGTTTCCCGTGTGATATTTTAAAGGAATTAATAGGACAATTCTAAGCAAGATAACATAAGGCGAATAGAAGCTGAAAAGAAAATGTGACAACAACAAATTCGTAGTAGAACAGCAAAGAACAACTTAGACCACATGGTAACATAAAAATACATGAATTCCTTTACTACAGTTATATACACTTTCAAAGTGTCAAAACATATAATAATTGGGCAGTCCACGAATATAAATGTCTTTTCTTGACTTTTGTCTTTCTTCAAGTTGAGAGAGAGAGAGAGAGTGGTATACAAAATTTGGGTATAAAGGAAAATGGCCCCAAAGTTACTTATCTTATTTTTCGACAGGGTTCCACTGGAGAATCTTTCTTCTTTCACGGGCAAATAGACTTTGTTCTATTTTTTTACACTGGCTTGAAGAACCTGGGGTCGTTCGTGTCTCAGTAATTCTTTTGTCTTCCACCCGGAGTAAAATGGCTATGGTTTGTCTGCCCGCTAAGGACCCTGCTCAAAAACTAATTTTCTTACTATTTACTTCCGCTGAGGGGAGGGGAGGGGAGTCCCCACTTCCGTTTTGGGGTCCCGGCCAATCATTTGGCTTCTCTCTTCTTCCTCTTGGTGTCCGGCGACCTGGGTAAGGTCACCAAGTACCAACATCTGTTTATCCCCTCTGTGACCCACATTCTCCCTTAACGGTCACTTTTTTGAGGACTAGGTACTGTTAATTTCAACGGGAGGATAGTAATTTTATCTCCCTCCTCCCAGTGGGATATCACGTGACATATCAGAAGAAATAGATTTGTATTTCTCTGGGAAAGAATATTGCTACAACTGAAATAGGAGAAACAAAATGATATAAAGGCTGTTAGCATTTTCTTTAAACATAATCAGTACATGGGCAACTTAAGAATATCTAGGTTTTCATTTGTCTATACTTTCTCCTTTGCGCAAACAATAAAAGTAGCATACTGAGTGCCTAAAAGTTAAAGAAGAGGAATGCTTAATTTTGAAGACATTTTAGTTCCTGTTAAGATTTCATGCATTTTGGATTAACCAATACAAAAATAGAGTTTTGGAAAGATTTTTGAATGCTGACTTATTATTTAAGACATGTCAGTTGGAATTCATATTGTTTTTCGTTTTTGTTTATTTTTTCAAGAAGACACATTATTTGCATGAAAAATACAGAGAAATTTATAAATTATGTGGAAGTCGATTTAGGAGATCTCATCTTGTGAAATAAAAAGTAATTCTTAACACTTGGACATGAATCAAAATATTTTTTTTAGAATCTTTAACTATTTAAACACAGTACATTCATAAATAAGTTGAGAATTCTTTTATTGCTGGCTGCCCTATTGGTGGGGCTTACAATACTCCAACTGTATCCTCTGCAAAGACCCCCTTCAGAAAAGGCATCTTGGTTATGACACTGAACTTCATCTGATGGTGAGGCACCAGTTCTGGTTAGTGTTGCCATTACTCCCAGATTTACTCTCACCTAGAGTGGTAGTACTTGTTACGTTCCCATTTATGCGTCAAATAGATCTGTTTATAAATTATTTGTATTTGATAGGATCATGTGCACATAAAACAAAAACAAAAAACCTACAAAAAACATAAATGTGAATGTACAATAAACATGATTCTATAGTCCTAGATGAGTTAACATATCATTGAATTAATCAATCTTATTTCTGGGAAAATAAAATGATATTCGTACTTAGAAAGTTCCAGATAGAATCACTTTGATATTTTGCTACATATGATTTTCTGGTAGACTATTTACAGGTCTTATTATCTTATATAAAAAAAGACTTGTTACGATTGATAGGTTAGTGTTGCCATAAAACTTCCATTCCTAGTTTCCACTTCATAGAGATTATAAAATTATACGATCCATAACACTAATTGCATGCTTTCTTCTAGTCATCTACATAGGTAATAAATATATCAGTTCATACAAATACATAATTACATACAAAGAAATTGTGATTTTTATCATGTAATGAAAACCAGTGGTAGTATCTGTTAGTTTAATAAGATTGTGGATTTACTCTTGGATCTGGATGAATTTGTGTGGAAGATCAGCAGTTACCCATGCAGCATATTTCTCCTTTACTTGCTCTTGATATTGTCCAAGGGAAGGGCAAGGGTCAGTACAGCTTGACAGAAGTGTCAATTTAAGGAGTTCTGAGAATGAAGTTGAACAAGATGCCAAAGCTGCCAGAGAGACTTTACTTTCTGGATTTGAATTCAGTTATCCTGTTCTTAGACTGATTGTCTGTAAAGGTTGCCCTTTGATGAAAACCACAACAATAAAAATGTTTTACAAATGTTGAGTTAATAATGATAATTATACTGTCATGTGAAAAATAATCTGTTTATTGATAAAATGAATGGTGATTATTTCTGATGTAAAGGAAAGAATAAGAATAAGTGATAGAATAAGCTGAGATAGAATTTCTTATTATTGTATGATGTTATTTAAATTTTGAGATTAACTATTTTTTGTTGTGAGTTTTTTTACTATTTTTTTTCTACAGGGTGTGGAAGCAAAATATGAAATAATTTTTTAAAATGTTTTTTTTTAGGTTTGATAAGTCCAATTAAAAAAAAAGAACGTGATAAATCTAAATTTTCATGATTAGCTCTATTATTCAAGCACTTTTTCATTAAAATTCAACCTAATATGAATGAGCAAGAAAATAAATGTCAAAGAATCTATGATTTGTGTAATGCCAAAACCAAACCCAAAAATTTCCAAAATAATTGGTGTTTCTTTATGGCCTCCATGAAGCCCAGGCCTTAAACCCTTAGATTACACTATATAGGGTGTTTTAGAAAACAAAATAAATGCAACTTTCCATCCAAATATTGGTTCACTTAAGACTGCTATTGAGGAGGAATGGAATAGAATTTTTGAAGAACTTGTTTTGAAGGGATGTTGGTACAATAATTGAAAAAAAATTGTGGCCATATTGAGTAAATCAACTGTTTTGTACCTTTCTTTTTATTTTATTGTTTATTTTTTTAAATTAGAATTAATCTTTTTTTAAATAGAGTTTTTTATTATTACACTAGAATATTCCTAATTTTGCTTCTGCACCCTGTATCTTGTTGCTTTTAATCACAATATTTTATAATGAATTGACCACTGATGATTGAAGTAAAAAGTGCAAATTCAAAATGAATGGATTAAGACATCTTCCACATTAAATGAACCACATGAACATGGGAGGCAATTTCAAGTCTTCTTGAATAGTCGATACTTTTCTCTGATTTTACACTAATGGTTGGAAGGTATTTGACATAGGATGTTGTGATAAGAAGCAGTAGGAAGATAAAAACTTGTCGAAAATTAATAATGGGTGAGTTTACTTTACAATGCTTTAGAGGGATTAGTGTAGATACAGTTTGGTATAAAATATATTAAACCTATAAAAAAAAATTGGTGTTTGCATGAAAATTGGCAAATCTTTCAAGAAAAAGGTATTGATAATATATTGAAGATAATGTTGCACCTTGAATATATCTATGAAATAATTACTGGGGGTGATTCGAAGGTTTGCAATATTTTGGTAATGTGATGTACAATTTGGAGAAAGAATAATCTAAATTAAAACCTATTGTGCTCTGCTTAAAACTTGACCTTGTAGCACATTCTGCTCATGTGGAGGGGTTGGGTAAATGCATATGTATTCAGTGAATCTGAACTGCCATCATAATTCTAGATATGCAATGAAAAGTCAGTAGACTTAGACACATCTAATTAATACCAAAGTCATTTTGTAATTATATGTTATATTTCTTTGTCATTGAATTTTGGTTGTGCAAGGGGCAATACAATCTGCATCTGATACATCTTTCCTGACAAAAAAAACAACACATAATTACATGACAGCTTCATTCTTTGTGTCACATTCCACACCGTTATCATTCAAAGAATATTCATGCTACAAGAAATGAAGAAATAAAAATTAGAGAAAATTTATTGATTAGTTACATTCAGTTTTCTCACTTAGAAAAGTTATTAAACAAAGTTTACTTTTTGTTTTACATTCATCATTGCCATCTCTCTCTTTCTTTATCTCATCCCCTCCTCTTTCTTTTTCTCACTTTCACTCTTTCTCTGTCTATCTTTTTTTGAGAGAATTGATATTGGAAATATATATTCCAAATAATTCACGTGTTTAAAATATGTGGCAGGAAATTCAATATCTATTCTTCATGCTGCTTATTTGAGTTTACAGTTTTGTGCATTTGTCACATAAAAGTGACAACTCTCACATTTGGGTGTTAAAGAAATTGTGTATTGTATGTTTAATGTGACACCATACAATGATGGCAGAAGATGTGTGCTGCAATAAGAATTTTAAAATTGAAATGATGGGATTTAAATATTACAATTCAAGTTGGATATCTTACTGTTTGATATGAAAAATTGTTTTATTGCAAAAGTGTTAGATAGCCTTTTACTCTTACTCACACTTATATCTTCTATATTATTCAGGGCCCATCTTCTCACCTGTTCATTCATTCTGCTGTGACATCTTTGTTCATGCCTGTTATCTTCTTCATATCACTTCTCTGTGTCTTTCTATCTGTTCTTATTCATCACTATCCACCCATCTGTCTTAGTTCTTCTTTGCTGGGATAATTTATTGGGAGTAACTCGCAAGATGAAAATCCACTCTTCTCTTTGGACATTCTTCTGCAACTGACTAACTGTTCAAACTAGCTTCTAAACTTCAGAATCATTCTAGTTACCAGGTTGAAACTGTCCAATCAGAGCCATCAATCATACTGAGTGACCCATGGTATATTTCCATGTGTTTCAGAGTTTAGAACTTATTTAAATTACCTACACTACCTATCAATAAAAGATTTCCCTAATCTATTATGGAACACAAGTTTTATGTTTCATTTGTTAGAATTTTATGAATTGCTCCTGTAATTATTAAATGTGAAAAACCATGTTGGCAACATAAATAAGAAAACATACAATAGATCAAATAATAATACAATGCTACATGTATAATTTTTCAATTTTTGATTTTTGATTTAAGTAGATATTCTAAAGGTATTTTACAAAAATAAAGTCTTTTAAAACAAAGAAATTTACAATCTCATTGCTTAAGGGCATGCATATAATAAGCCATGTAATTAAATAAAGATCTAATTAGAATTATATCAATATTGAAAAAGAGAAAGAAAAGATTATTTAAGTATATAATAGTTGCTAAATTTATATAGGTTAGAGGAGCACTTAGTTATCAACATAGGAAATGAAATTAACAATTGGAGTTTGAATCCTCAATGAGGCTGTTTGCAGTTCACTTCATGCTAATGCTTTTGGGAAAGGCATAAATTCATTTCTTCTCTCCTCAGTTATTGGTAAATAGTGGGGTAGTCTGGGTTCTTTAGCTTTGCTGCAGAAGCCAGTCTAGGAGAGAAAAGAAAACTCTGAATTCAAACCACCTTTACTCTGATAAAAAAAACTGACTTTGTGTCACATCCTGCCCATGGTGGAGGGGTTTGGGTAAAAACATACTGTTACATATATATATTTCATACAGTTAATGTAATAACTTTTACTGGATAGAGGTGGGCAGTTCACATGAGCAAGCTAAACTTGATTATTACAAGTGAGTTCAGTTGTGACTAGGTGCTCTTCAGTTAAAATAAACTTAGTTAATAAAAAGGACAGGGGTAAGAGATATTGTTTCAAGAAAGGGTGTTTGGTAGTAAAAGAGAGATCAGCAAGGAAAATAGACTAGAAACTTAAAATTTCAGCTGAGTTTGCAGATGTTCATTGAGAAAGCCATGTATCTACTTCTCCCAGTTCTCTGACTCCTCAAAAAAAATCTTGGCAAAATGTCTCATTGATGGAGGTTGATGGAGAAAAATGTAGGTGAGTAATAATTTGGACAAATAACTCTATAAACCATAAGCTTACCTGCCCAGATAGTAGCATTCAAATAATATGTTTCATATCTACAGGCTTGAATCATAACAGCAAGAACAAGCAGCTTCATATATTGTTCATGATTATTGCCTTAAATGTACATATGCAATATTGAAATAACAATACATTGTAAGAATGTAATTGTTATATGTTTTAATACTTTAAATTTTATTCATATGTATCAGAAGTCTTTTTCTCTTTATATTGTTGTTTGATAATGTTCTATTAAACTCTGCACTAGATGTAAATTTAAATGAATCTGTTCTTTAATTGAAGAGTGTTGCTACTCTTTAATTTTACAATCAGAAAAATTATCAGTTCTTTTCTTGCAGGTTGAATATATTTTTATGGCATGAAAGGTGCCTGTCAGTCTGAAATAATTTAAATAAAATGTAGCTTTCATAAACTAGGCTGAGACAAAAGTTTTGCAATATTTCTGTATTGTAATGCAAATTTTCGCAGCTCCAGTTGCTTCTGCTGAGGCTGTGAAGATGATGAACCAGACTGAGATGCTAAGTTTGCCGCTCTTGTATAGAGCACAGTCTCAGAATCTAAGGTTTTATTTATACCTAACCTTGCCTGATCATGAAAGTTCTTGCAATTTGAGTGAAATTTCATGAATAATCCGTTTCGAATACTGTGTTAAACTTTGCCTTCAACTTTCACATAACAAATTATTTTGGTTTTGAACTTGTAAAGCATAAGTTCCCAAATTAGAATACATAGCATATTCATCTGTGTTGCTTTCAAATCACACACACAATGAAACAATGCACACTAATTACTATGATACTACCACAGTGGGTATTGTTTATGGCTTGAACTGCTTTGATCATGTGATATATGCATTCCTAACTAGCACATACCAAAATATTGCAAACCTTTTGACTCACCCTAGTAATAACTGATTCACCAGGAATGAGTGGAGGTGTCTTGTGACAATAAAGACTGAAGTTTATAAAGAGGTGAAGCCACTTTTTGTTCAATTACAAAAGAAGGGAGACTCATTTTGCTTCATCTGTTTTCTCAGCATGACTTAGAATTTGCTATCTATATCCCTTGCAGATGGGAAAGACTCCTCCATCCTCAAAAAAAGTCTCCTGGGTATGACACTAAACTGCATTTGATGATGTGGCTCCAATTCTGAAGATCCAGAGAGTGTGGAGTGGCCTTTTATTTGTATTATTCCCACTCTGACACAAAGAAGTACTTGTTAGAGTCTCATCTATAGGTCAAATAGATCAGTTTGAAAATGACTACTTTGACAGAATACTTGATACTACATAACTGTAAATTATTAGCAATTAATAGTAGTTACTTGAAGCTATAATTTTTTAAAGGATTATTATTATTGAAAACCATACAACTTTGTATAAATCAATTGTATTAGATAAGAATATTTAATATCACACAACCATAAGCAACATAAAACCTTTTAAGAAACAAGAAAAAAAGTAAATATGAACATAGAATGAATGCAATGACCTAACCTGTAGACATGAAATAATCCTAGATGGGTTAATATGCAATTAAAATCAACCATTTTGCTAAAAGACTAACAGATAATCAAATTGTATTGTTTTTCTACTTGTTATCTATAAATTTAATAACTGTGTCAGTTTACACAGTGAAGATATTCAAATATTTCTTTAGATAGAGGGAAATATAGCAATTTCAGTATTATTCTCTCCTGTGAACTAATAGAATTAAAATGACTTACAATGAATATATTAAGGACTATAATGAGATAGAAAAATTGATCTTTTTATGAATAAAGTGAACTGGAAGAATTTTTGTTTTAAAGGAAAGAATAAACTACACCTGAGGGATGAAATAAGCTGACATAGAATTTTTCAGGAACCTGTATCTGCAGTGTATTTGGATTTCCTTCAAATTATTGTTGGAGAGTGAAAGTTTTTATACAATTATAACTCTGGAAAAAAGATTGGTGCCAGTTATCCTGAAGGGAATCAGTTTTATAAAAGCAACATAAGAAGTGAACTTGTAAATTTACTTTCATTATTTAAAAAGGGAAGGGCTCTTTTTCATCAAAATGCTGGCCCAGGATGAGTTGTCTATAAGATTGCCATGATTCTCAGATTGATATAAAAGTTTAGCTTTAGAAACTCATTAGTGAAAATCTGGCTCTCTTTCTTTCTCTTTCTCTCTCTCAACACAGAGATTATGGTGACCAAAAATTGTTATATAGACTTATTTGAAGGCTACACTCAGTAACTATGAATACATTTACCCAAACCTTTCTACAATGGGCATGATGTGACATAAGGTCAATTTTTAAGTCGAGTACATCTGGTTTGAATTTGTAGTTTTCCTTCTGTTAAACTGGTTGCCCAACCAAGATTACAAAACTGAGTCTGTCCTACTATTTACCCATAGTTGGGTGAAGAAGAAGTGGATTTATACCTTCCCAAGTGCAATGAATTGTGAGGCATACTCCTCTGTTGAGGGTGTGTCCACCGATCACCGAATAGTCACAGCGAAAATACGGTTAAGCCTACGAAAAAACGCCAAACGAACAGCGACCACCAAACACTATGACTGGGCCCTATTGAACAACAGAGATATAAGAGATAAATACGTATCAGAATTAAGAAACAGATTCGAAACACTACAAGAAAAGACGGAAAAAAGTACACCAAACGACAAATATGAAAATTTTGTCAATGCACACCTCGAGGCAGCAGCGAAATGCATTCCAACAAAACTCAAAACTAAATATAGAGTCCCATGGGAAACTTTAGCGGGTAGAGAAAAACGTGCACTAGTGAAAACAGCCTCCAAAAACTATCGAAAAAACCCAACAAACACAAATGCCTTAAAACTAAAAACGGCACAATATCAATTAGCAGGCATATATATAAAGGAACAGACAGAATACATTCAAAATCAGATAGATAAGATTAGAGACTCAGTGGAAGATAGACAATCTAGGATAGCCAGGCAAACAATAAATGAAGTGAGTAGAAGAAAGAACACAGCCAAAGCAAAACTGAAAGCAGCAAACCAACAAGAAAGAATAAAACTGTGGAAACAGCACTTCGAAAACTTACTAGGAAACCCACCGAAAATAACACATGAATCAATCACTAGAATAATTAGCAAACAATTAGACATTAAACTAGGATCGTTCACACAAGAAGAACTCGACTCGGTTCTCAGAAAAATTAAAAATAAGAAAGCTGCAGGGCTGGACGAAATTCCCCCGGAAGTATGGAAGACCAGACAATTCGACGACATACTGCTCCGACACTGCAACGCAGTATACAATCAAAATCCGATAGACAGATGGATGAAGGGATGCATACTCCCCTTCCCTAAATAAGGGGACCTCGGATTAGCCAAAAACTACCGAGGCATAACACTTACATCCATAGCAGCCAAAATCTACAATGCCCTACTACGAAACCGCATAGAACCCAAAATCGACAACATACTTAGGAAAAACCAAAATGGCTTCTGAAGAAATAGATCTATGACCTCACAAATATTAACCATCCGTAGAATCCTTGAAGGTGTACGAGCAAAAAGCCTACAAGCGACATTAATATTTGTCGACTTTACCAAGGCTTTCGATTCCATTCACAGAGGAAAGATGGAACAAATCCTACTAGCGTACGGCATACCTAAAGAAACCGTAGCGGCAATAACGATTCTCTATAGAAACACTAAAGTAAAAGTATGATCACCAGATGGAGACAGAATACTTCGACATTGTAGCAGGATTACTACAAGGGGACACGCTGGCTCCATACCTCTTTATCATTTGTCTAGACTACGTACTTAGAACATCGATTGACAAAATCAGAGAGAATGGCTTCGAACTGATGAAGAAAAGAAGCAGAAGGTACACTGCAACAACAATTACCGACGCCGACTACGCTGATGACATAGCGATACTGGCAAATACACCTGACCAAGCCGAAACACTACTGCATAGTTTGGAATGAGCAGCAGCAAGCATAGGCCTCTATGTTAATGCACACAAAATGGAATATATGTGCTATAATCAAACGGGGGACATCTCCACTCCAGAAGGAACCCCTCTTAAACTAGTAGACAAATACACTTACCTAGGAACCAGCATCGAATCAACCGAAAAAGACATCAAAATGAGGTTAACGAAAGCAGGGACAGCTATCAATAGGCTATCGATTATATGGAAATCAGACCTAACCGATAAAATGAAACGCAGTTTCTTCCAGGCAGCGGTCACATCGATACTGCTATATGGCTGCACTACATGGACGCTAACAAAACAGCTGGAGAAGAAGCTAGACGGCAATTACACAAGAATGCTACGTGCAATCTTGAACAAGTCCTGGCGGCAACACCCCACAAGACACCAACTGAACGACCACCTGCCCCCTATCATGAAAACTATTCAAGTTAGACAAACCAGACATGCAGGACACTGCTGGAGAAGCAGGGACGAACTCATAAGAGATGTACGCTTATGGACGCCCACACATGGCTGTGCGAAAGCAGGACGACCAGCATGAACATACATTCAGCAGCTATGTGAGGATACGGGATGTTGTCCTGAAGACCTACCTAGGGCGATGAACGATAGGGAGGAGTGGCGAGAGAGGGTCAGGGATATCCATGCTACCAGCGTGATGTGATGATGATGATGGAGGCGTCAGTACAAAGTAAAATGCAAAAAGCCTCTTCCAGGATTTGAACTCTGATCATTCATTTTATTTCCAATGATGATAATCATTATGTGAAGCATGCCTCCAGTAGCAATATACATTATGATTATTTTGAATAAATAAATATGAGAAGTATTCAATGATTATCATTGATGATTATCTTCCTTGAAAAATTGCAATAAACAAAGACAGAATAAAGTTGTTGCAAATTGGATTGGAAATTGCTTAATTCTCTTAGAGCTGTGCTAATGAAGATTTCAGTCCTATGAGAATTTTTGTAGTGTTATGCAAACACAAAAATTAGATCATTACAATAAATTCAGATTGATGGAATTTCTGTCAAATATATTAAAAATTAGTTAATGTCATATATGTATATATTAAAGACCTGAATATTGAGAACAAAGCAATTTCTTGTACAATTTTCAACTGAATGTAGGGTTTGCATTTATACTGAATATTGTTTTTTTCATTTATCATTAAAATTCTCACTGTTCAGTTCATAGGGTAAGACCTTAAACTGCATTTGGTGATACAGCTGCAGTTCTGGAGATCTAGGGAGTTTGGAGTACTCTTTCATTGCTATTACTCCCAAGTCTACTCTGACGCATAAGGGTTAGTTATAGGTTAGAGTAGACCAAAAACTTACGGAATTGCACCCATTGTTCCATGATATTTACATGTTAGGGTCACTTCTATGGGTTAGATAGGTCTGTTTAAAAATTGTTCATATTTGATAGGAATACTTGATGCCATATAACTGTAAATTATTTGTATTAAGAATAGTTACTCAAAGCTATAATTGTTTACTAAGGATTATTATTAATTATTTGAAACAATATAATTCTGCAACAACCAATGAGTATTATTAAATAGAAATAATTATTGGAGACTAATAATTATTTGTATGAGATAGGAATACTTGCAACTGTACAACTATGTGCAAATTATTTATATTAAACAAAAATATTTAATATCATACAACTGTGTGCAAAACTTCTCAAGAAATAACAACTAAAAATGTAAATATCATGGAACAATGGGTGTAGACATATTGATATATGGATAAAATTGATCAATCAATTCATTAACTAAAATTCTGATTATGTTTATAGCTTTAACTCAGCCAAAATGGCCTATCACAGAGAAATTGTTAATGGAGCACTATAACTAAAATGATGTAATTTAGAAGAAAACCAATTTCCTGTCCAATTTGTAACTGAATGGTAAATTTTGGGGCTTTGCTGAAAGGTGTTTTTTTATCATACAAATTCTTGATACAACAGAGTTAAATGTGAAATGCTAATTAGAGTCCTTCATATCCTTATAAATACAAACATTAATATGGACTACCTCTGCAATATAGTATATTTACATTTTATTAAAGATATCTGACTTGGATTGTGTCTGTTTCTTTTTTTTTTTTTCTTTTTTAGAGTATGTAAAACATTCATTCTGCAGGAAGCAAATTTTTATGATAAAAGAAATTGAGCATGAAAAGAAAATATTATACTTGGCCTGTAAACCATTTATTATTAAAAAAGAAATATCGACTAAATATTGTCATTGGTTATCTCAAATCATATTTCAGCACCAACTTAGGGTCAGGTAGTCCTGAAAATAGTTATTCTCATTAAATTTCCACTTGTTCTCTTTTTTTTTCAAATCATTGTTTCAAAAACTTATCACTTGATAAAGTACATGGGCAATATTATTCATTGTAGCAAAAAAAGACTATCATAAATATATATAAATTATGAAGTGATCACATGTATGTATATAAGAAATAAAAAGGTCTGTTTCATGGCATTACAGTGGGGTGAAGGTGGTTGAAAAAAAGCTTGTAGTTTTAAATATTTTTTTCTTTTCTTCTCCAATAAGTCTTTGTCTACACTGACTCATTCCATTAAGAGGGCCTGAAAAATCCTCTGATCCATGAAAAGCTACACCAATGATATGGTGGAATTAAAATAGGTTCATATTAAGTAAAGGAAGTTCAGAACAATATATTATTGTGGACATCTGTTTTGAAAGATTCTTTGGTACTGGGCTGTGAGAAGTTCAAAGTGTTAGATAAGGAGCTGAGTTGATGCAGTTCACATTCTTGGAAATATATGGAAAGAAAGGCTTTTTCAAGTATTCTTTGTTGAAGTATAATAAAAGACCCATTAAAGTAACACTGAGTTTTAGAAATTTTTATATGATTTTTTTTTATTCTTAAAAGTAAAGCTCTAATTTTTCTTTATTTTCCTCATAAAACTGTTTATATTATTCACTTCTTTTAGGATGCTGCATACTCCTCACCCTATATGTTTGGTAAACATTCATTTAAATATGTTATATAAACATTATAACTGACAACCAGAAAATCTTATATTCTTTATTTAGAATAATATGTACAATTACATCTCTCATATTCTGGCCAACCAAACAACTTAATTTGTTTAGGGCACTTAGAAAATGTAACTGGCGGCAACAATTTTACCTATAATTTTTGAAAACATAACTTTGCTCAAGGCTGTACCAGGAGAAAGTAATATTTCTTACAAATATTTTCCATGCTCCCCACCTAAGTTAACAATGTTTATATTTTATGCTTCAGGCTTGATAAGTGTTTATAAGAAAAATGAAATACAAAACAGGATTAGAAGTGAGAGATTTTAACTTATTCCAAATTTCTATGCTAATACTTATTGTTAAAGAAAAGAGATATGTATAAAAACAACGATGTTCCCTGAGTTTATTTCTATGGGAATTAAATGTAAGAATTTAAAAGAATCTAAAGATATGCACATTGAAAAGACAAAAAAAGAAAGTCTCTGTAAAACATCAGGTTTTAATTTTCATTTGAATGTTATTAAAAAAATTCTAACTAATGGTTTTAAACAAACATTTTTTACGATCCTTAACATTATTTTTTGGAAGGAGAATATCTAGCAAAGCTAGTTCTCAAACCAAATAGCACACACCTAGTTCAGAATGGGAAGAAAGTTGCTCTTAGCTTCATTAGAATGATTTGTATCTTGTAAAAAATGTCCCCCTTCTTACTTAGTAGATCTTTTATAATCGTATACTAACATCCCTTCTCATTACAATCCATTGAGCAAGGGGTGATAAGCAACACACCTCGCCTTGTTGGCTGTAGAATATGCTGACTGCACCCATTCAGAAGGGTAAGACCGCCTTCCTAAGGAGACACTTGTTAGCGATGGAGATGGACAACCCGTAATGTGCTAGGACAAGATCCTGGTGGTTGAGCAGTCATTGATCCAGTGACAGAGTGGTTAATGTCTTGCAACACACTACCTTGGCTCTTACTTGGTCTAACAGGCAGTCAGATTGGCCTGATCCAATCAATTGGCTGGTCATGCTAAGCCCTAGCACCTATATGTTTTATCTCGACCATACTTTTGAATCTGTACTTGCAGCAAGTTCCCAGCTCTTATCGTTTAGGTGCTAGAAGGTGGTGGCTGAGGGTCAATTACATTGAGAGAATAGGAATTTAACCCATGCTGAGAACCTGAAATTGGCAACGGCTTGAAAACCTACCTTAAGCTCAAGTATGCTGGCCGTGTATCCTTGTCTCAACCAAGGCGAATGGGTTTCCCTCTTAATACATTCCCAACACAAGTTGAACTCCATTGTGGGTGGTGGCCAGCAAAAAATATACAGCATCTGTGGTATCTTCAAATAAAACATCTAAGTGAAAACCTGTCAGAATCAGACTCAGAGAATGAGGCAGCAAATTTCCCCAGATTCTTTTTTATTGAATCTTTGGAGAAAGTATGCATAGCTAAATTCTCACCTTTCCTCATAGTAAAGTTGGCGACCTTAGTTGAAGGTGACCTGTAAGTTCCATTTTCAACTGCTGCTACACCGAGGGGTAGGGGAGAGTACAACTCCATTCCCTGGATTGCTCCACTTTATGCTTGATCTTTACCTTATAATGCTGAGTGTTAAGCAAGGCAGCATCAAGTAGCATTTTTTGAGTCTTTGGTATGACTTGACTTGGGATTGAACCCCAGTCTCTCAGACTATTGGTAAGCACTCTACTCATTAAGTCAATTGAAAAAGTTATTTCTACAAAGACTTCTCTGAAAAATGTTTATAAAACCAAGAATGGTAATTTGCTTGTTGAGGTGGACAGCAAGAGGCAGGCAGAAAGCATATTATACTACAATCCAAATAGATGTCTCATTGATACCAGATGTGGCTAAGGCTAGGATTATGGTGTAAATGTGTATGGATCAAAAGAAAACAACTGTTGATATCAAAGCACACTTAAATCTAAGAAATTTTTTATATGATTATAAAGAGAAAAAAACAGTTTGATTTTGCTTAAAGGAAGAGAGACAAATTTATAGTTAAATTCTTTACACAAACTATTCTTGTGAGTCTTCAGGGCATAGCAGCTAATGTGCTGGACTGCGACATTGTAGTTATGGAGTTTGAACTTGAGAAGTATTGTTACGTCACTTTCAGACTAGTACCAGTGGGAAAGGTATAAACCCTTTATCCTTCTAGCTATGAGTTAACTAGAACCACTACTGTCCTTCTACAAGGATGGCTTTGGCATTAAATAACCCCTGAAGGTTGATATGCCATTAAAAACAACAAAATCAAACCCAAAAACTTCTTTGCTTGTAGAAACCACATTTTTTTTGCTTGATTTCTGAAATTGCTACTTTGATTTACCTCCTTATATATATATATATATATATATAGAGAGAGAGAGAGAGAGAAAGACAGGTCTTTTATTTCAAATTCACAAGTACTGGTTTTCTCAAAATTTCAACTGATGGATAAAAGCACCTTATCTTTGGGTAGGGATACAATGAATCATTATGTTCCTTGGATAATTTGTGTTTTATATGGGCTTGTAAGGTGTTATATAACAGCCTCAGAAACTCCTTCTTGACTGTTATTTCATGAGAGACAAATTGGCTGAATGAAGCTCAGCATCATCTCCTGAACTGGTTGTATGTTGTTTGGTTTATGAAGAAGCCTTGGCAAAACAAGAACACAACAATCACACTACCATTATCATGCTATATGCCCTGTGCCATATCAAAATACAACAGATGTACTGTGTTGTTTCAGAGATATCTGCAAAAATATTTAATAATAAGAGCCAGAAAATTAGTTGTCCATCATAATCCACAATTATATTATTGAATGTGCTTAAATGGTTACAATGAATTTACCCTCTTTGGTAGATTGGGCAATGTTCACCTAACACACTCTGAATAGACACCCCTGATAATGACATCTCTTTATGAATCATTAATTGATTAATTTAATATATTTGGGTGATTAGGAAGATAAGAATTATTAGGAATTATAAATTCAGAGTTATCAATGAATATAAACCCAATGTAATAACTTGTGTCGAAGTGATAAAGATGTTCATTTATCTTCTTTCTTATATGAACCTCACTCAATGAAATAATGGCTGATTGCAAAGGACAAGATATTTAGGTATTAAGTCAGTTAAAGTTCATTACTGACACCAAGAAGATAATAGCTTATTTTCAACATATCTATAAATAATCCTTTAAAATTTTGTGGTTAATTTTATTCTTGGTGTAAGTTTATTTATCAATACATAAACTATTTTAATATTTTTTCAAAATGTGTTTTATTCAGTAATATTATTGATTGATAAACTGTGATTATTGATGAATTATTAATGCAATATTTCCATCACAGGTTAAAAACATCTTAAATTTATTTTATAGACAATAACATTACTTGACAGTGTGTGTGTGTTTTTACCAACCCCTCTGCATTGAATGCAAGGTCAATTTTTAAGCATTGTTGGACAATTTTAAATTCAGAGTTTTCCTTCACTGAGAATGGTTGCTATAGAAAGGTTAAAGAGCCCAGTTTACCCAGGGCTGAAGGGAGAATGCATACCTTTCCAAAGAGTATGAGTGCTCTGTGTAACAAAGCCTTATCCAGGATTTGACCTTAGGTCATCATGTACATTCATTAAAACAATAGCCATTACATGAGTACTTTCACTGTTTGTATGTATATATATATATATATCATCATCACGGCGTGCTGCTGACCCTCTCTCGTCACTCATCCCTATCATCCATCGCTCTTGGTAGGTCTTCCATTCTACTTCCTGTTTCAGTACAGAGCTAATGTAGATATGTTTTAGCTGGTCACATTAACCTTGCTCGTCCATGTGAGAGGATCCACAAGAGTACATTACTTATGAGCTCACCCTTACTTTTCCAGCAGTGTCCTGCATGTCTTGCTCGTCTAATTTGGATGGTTTCCAAGATGAGTGGTAAGAGGCAATACAACTGCTGCTTTGTGGGATGCTGCCTCCAGAACTTGTTCAATACAGCTTGCAACATTCTTGTGCTGTTGCTGTCAAGCTTTCTCCCCATATGCTTAGTTAGTGTCCATGTAGTGCATCCTGTATCAATACAACCACTGCTTGAAAAAAACTGTGCTTTATTTTATCTAATAGGTCTGACTTCCATATGACCAATAGTCTATTGATAGCTGCTCAAGCCTTCACTAGTTGCATGTTGATATCATTTTTGATAGATGAGATACTGCTTCCAAGATAGATGAACTCATTCACAAGTTTCAGAGATCTACCGTTTAGTGTGGGATATTGCCTCTTTGAATAAAACAAACTGTTTTGTCTGCATTAATATAGAAGCCTATGCCACCTGCTGCCCATTTTAGACTATGAAGCAGGGGTTGAGCCTGGGTGGATGGATTTGCAAGAAGTGCTATGTCATCAGCAAAGTCCGAGTCCATAATTAGAACTGTTTTTGACATTGAAACTCTACTTACACTAAACTGAATTGTTTGATATAAAACTGTTTTGACATTTAACTGTGTGTAAACAAAATCTGTACTTATACTAAACTGAATTAGCTGAATTAGAACTGTTTAACTAAATGAAATAGAAATGTTTTTGACAATTTAACTGTGTACTCATACTAAACTGAATTATTTGAAATAGAACTATTTGTATAAAAATGGATTTGGCATTAAATTACCTACAAAGGTTGATAGGCTATAAAAACCCAACCAACCAACCATCCAATAGACTCTTGTGGAATTCTTGAAGAAAAAGCTAGATAGGAACTATACAAGGAGGCTACATGATCTTTTGAACACACACACACACATATATGTAGGAAAAAACTCGAAGAAAAATCCAACAGTATGAAAATGTACTGAAATGAAAAAATCCAAGGTCTTCAGCAGATGATTTTCATTTATAGAATTATTCAATAAATAATATTATCCTTTGAAGATGTTGTAGTTTTCATATATGTACATTTTCATATATTTGCACACACACACACACACACACACACACACACACACACACATACACACACACACACACACACACAAAAGTAATTAAAACCTTACCTTCTTCTGATGGTTTAATTACAGTAAGTTTTATGTATCATATATAGAATAGAAGATAATAATCCACTGAAACTCTGCTCACCATCTCAAAAGTAACTCTTTCAGAGATCTAAAGTTATTACTAGTTTCCATCATGTTATAGCTTTCAGCCAGTCAGTGCTTGGATTTCTACAAAACCTTTTTTCATCATGACACACTCAGAGACAGAAATATGATGCCTGACCACCACTGTCAATGACATTCTACCAATTTCCTCGCAAGCGTTGACTTTGATGTCAAACATGTTGTAAACTTGTGTACTCATATTGGCCCTTCACATTGTAGAAATTCAAGTTGAGTCATTTCATTCTTCCTTATCTAAAGAGGATTCAATACCAGATATTGTTGGGAGCAAATTCTTTCTTTATAATTCATGTCAAGTATTTGTTATAGAATGTAAAAGCAGCCTTAGTATGGTGATAAAAAGCAACAAAAATGAGATTAGAAAACTGATAAAAAGTTACAAAGGATAATGCTTGAAGAAATTAACACAATATTTCTATCATCATCATCATCATCATCATGTCATGCCGCTAGCATGGATATCCCTGACCCTCTCTCGCCACTTCTCCCTATCATTCATCGCCTCTGTCAGGTCTTCAGGGCTACATCCCGTATCCTCACATAGCTGCTGTATGTATGTTCTAGCTGGTCGTCCTGCTTTTGCTTGGCCTTATGCGGGGTCCATAGGAGTACATCACTTATGAGCTTGTCCTTGCTTCTCCAGCAGTGTCCTGCATGTCTGGTTCATCTAACCTGTATAGTTTTCGTGATTGGAGGCAGGTGGCCATATAGTTGGTGCCTTGTTGGGTGTTGCTGCCAGGACTTGTTCAATATTGCCCGCAACATTCTTGTGAAATTGCCGTCTAGCTTCTTCTATAATTTAGCAAAATATAAAGAATCAAGATCAGTTGATATATTCATTTGACAATATCTTGCAAACCTAAGTTGATGTTAAAAAAGAATAGTTTAAAAACAATTTGTCAAGTTATATGTTAAATTAAAATAAAGAAAATCTCAAGTGAAAATTCATGTAGAATTGAAGTAGTTTGCCTAAAACACAAAAATCTTTTAATGTGGTGCAGGTAGTTATCTTATTAATGAGTTAAAATGTAAAATCAAAACATTAAAGGTTATGAAAAAGCTCACCTACATACTTCTAAAAGTTTGCTTTTACTCTTAAAAACATAAACTATCCCAGTTGGCTGGGCTTAAAATATGTTGGCTGTATCCTCTGCGGAGGGATTATACACCTCTCCAAGGGGTGTTCTAGGTATGATACTTAACTGCATTTGGTGGTGAGAATCCAGTTCTGGATATCTGGGTAGTTTGTAGTACCCCTTCATTGCCATTACTCCCAAGTCCACTATGACCTGGAGTGTTAGTACCTGGTAGGGTCCTATTTATGAGCTTAATTGATTTGTTTGCAAATTATTTCTATTTGATAAGAATACTTGTTATCACTTAACTATGTGCAAAAACCTCTTAAGAAACAACACAAAAAATATAAATGTGCAATGTGCATAATTCTCAAACCTCAAGGCATAAAATGACTGCAGATGGGTTGACATGTCATTAAAATCAATCAATCAAAAACATAAATGGAATTACTAGATCAAAGGAAAAAAAGAGCGAGCAAAAAAAACTCATTATGCCTGAAAATTTTTTAAATATAAACTGGTATCATATCATTCTGAATGTGATGACATTCGCTTAATATTGGTTAAGCTCGTTTCACATATTGAATCATATTCATGTGTGATGTTTTTAGGGCTTGGTGTCTAAAGGTGGTCCACAACTGCATTCGTGAACCTTATTGTCTCTAATTATTCATCAATCCTATTGATAAGAATTTTTCACATTTTCCTGGCTTATCAGTCAGGTCTTCTCTGATTGCATGCAAAGATGTTTGGATAACCTGCAAGTGGGCACACCAGTAACTAGCAAATAACCTGTTGTAGGATGCCAACAGATACCATATTCACTAACCCAGGCAGGATATGACACACGGTCAATTTTAAGTGGAGTTTAACAGGTTTGAATTCAGACTTTTTCTTCTCCTAGACTAGTTGCCTCACCAAGGCTGAAGAACCCAGTCTGCCCTATGATTTACCCATAGCTGGAGGGAGAATAATTGGATTCATACCTTTCCCATGGGGATTAGTGTTATGTGAAATGCTATTAGCCTCATCCAGGATAGGATACCAACAGATACAGAGGCCACTGGATCCCATGCAGATGCAGTTCTAGATTTGTGAGCATTGGGATGGTTATACTACTAAACATTTAATTTTGCACTCTTCTCCATTTGATATTAACCAATGTTTTAACATGGGTGCATAGAGGAGAGGTTATACAATAGAAGTGAAGAGTTTGTACAAGCTATAATCGGACATTGTCTGTGGGATCTCATTGTTAATTGCTTGATGGTACTGCACCTTTAGTACTTATCATATTATTCAGTCACTTTAAGATGAAATCACAAGGGTATTTATTTCTTTTTATCTTTTGGTCAATTTAATTTCTATAATTTTATCTTAATCCAGTGGGTGGGATTGTAAATAAATGATTTAATCTTAATTATTTTCTTACTCAAGCCAAAAAGGTAGGATCTCCACTAAGGATTGAATTCACTTCAGTATAAATGGTTTGTGAGACTATCTCACTTACAACTTTCTCATGTGGAGATGCATTGCTAAGCTTTAATATCTAAGATTATTATTAAATAACCTGGATTATGAATATTCATCAATCTGTCAGCAAGAAGAATTGAAACAGGGAAGTTGCTAATTGGAAGGATTAATGATTCTTGGAATTGTTTATTCTGCCAGGTGGTCTGGTGTCTGTCTTTTTGCAGAAGTTTGTTTACTTGCCTTAATTTGATCAATTCAAGATTATGGTAAGCTAAAATGAAATTACAGACAGTTCTTTATAACCCATTTATCATCATCTTTTGTAGACATCCACTTTGATACAAGAGCAGTCATATAATAAAATAGCACATTAAGAAAGAACAATTCCTTGACTAAAAGGACAATTTGGTTCTCTATAGAAAAACAGTTGTAATTCATGGTAGGCTAAACACGAATTCTTGACTTATTTCAGATTTAGAGATGGCTTCTGCAGGCTATATTTCTTATACTATCGCTAGTTATTTCACAGAGGACATACTATCTATTCCAGTGGTTTTCAGCCTTTTTCATATCAAGTTCAAAAAAATATTACTCAAAAATGTAAAAATGATTATACAATCAATGTGATTCTCTAACCTCAAAGAATAAAATAACCCAAGATTAGTAAACATGCCATTAATCACTCTGACAATCAATCCAACCTTCTTTCATGATTCAAGCCACAAATATTAGTAAGAGACTAAGAAATAAACCTTCAATTTGATGATGTATATGTCATCATCATCATGTCATGGCTCCAGCACGGATATCCCTGACCCTCTCTCGCTACTTCTCCCTATCATTCATCGCTTTTGGCAGGTCTTCAGGGCTACATCCCGTATCCTCACATAGCTGCTGTATGTATGTTCGAGCTGGTCATCCTGCTTTTGCTTGGCCATATGCAGGGGTCCATAGGAGCACATCACTGATGAGTTTGTCCTTGCTTCTCCAGCAGAGTCCTGTGTGTCTGGTTCGTCTAACTTGTATAGTTTTCATGATGGGAGGCAAGTGGCCGTATAGTTGGTGTCTTGTGGGGTGTTGACGCCAGGACTTGTTCAATATTGCTCTCAACATTCTTGTGTAATTGCTGTCTTGTTTCTTCTCCAGCCGTTTAGTTAGCGTCCAAGTAGTACATCCATATAGTAGTATCGATACAACTGCTGCCTGGAAGAAACTGCGTTTCCTTTTATCAGTCTGGTCTGATTTCCATATGATCGAGAGTCTATCGATAGCTGTCCATGCTTTTGTTGGTTGTGTGTCGATGTCTTTTTCGGTTGATGAGACGCTGCTTCCTAGGTAGGTGAATTTGTCTACTAGTTTCAGAGAGGCTCTGTCTAGTGTGGTAATGTCGCCTGTTTGGTTGTAACACATATATTCAGTTTTGTGTGCATTGACATGGAGGCCAATGCCTGTGGCAGCTTGTTCCAAACTATGCACTAGTGTCTCAGCTTGATTAGGCGTATTCGCCAGTAATGCTATGTCATCGGCGTAGTCAGCGTCGGTAATTGTTTTTGCGGGGTACCTTCTGCTTCTTTTCTTTGTCAGCTCAAAGCCATTTTCTCTGATTTTGTCGATCGAAGTTCTAAGCATGTAGTCTAGACAGATGATAAAGAGGTATGGAGATAGCATGTCTCCTTGTAGTACTCCTGCTACAATGTCGAAGTATTCTGTGTCTCCATCTGGTGAACATACTTTCACTTTGGTGTTTCTGTAGAGAATCGTTATTGCTGCTACGGTTTCTTTTGGTAGGCCGTATGCTAGTAGGATTTGTTCCATCTTCCCTCTGTGTATGGAATCAAAGGCCTTGGTAAAGTCAACAAATAGTAATGTCGCCGGTAGGTTTTTTGCCTGAATGCCTTCAAGGATTCTGCGGATGGTCAATATTTGTGAGGTTGTTTTGGCTTATTTTATGCTAAGATGTTACGGAAATGCGTTCATTGTATGTTCCTATTAATATTTTTATACAGTTTCAATTTTTGTTTTTGCACATGGTCCAATTGAATATGAATAATTTTTAAACAGATCTATTCGATCCATAAATGGAACCCTACCAATCTGGGTCAGAGTGGACCTTAGAGTTGTAATTTACTAAGCTTTTTGCTTAGATGTGGCACAAGGTCATATGAATAGGGCACCCAATGAGATGCAAACTCATTTGTGTAGGTTTGCTAACTTGCTAACCATTACACCACCAGAGGCGTCCAAAATAGTAATTTACGAAGCACTTTTGCTTTGATGTGGCACAGGGTCGAAAAAATGGGGCATCCAATGAAACTCAGTTTGCTAGCCTAGCTTGCTAACCATGACACTTTAGAGAAGTAAAGAGGATGCCACACCTAGGTGTCCAGAACTGGAGCTTCAGGATCAGACACTCTTTTTTTTAAAGGGTGGAAGTCGTACCTCTTTACATGGGATACAGCATATTCTAAACCGCGCCAAAAGGGCTGAGATGTTGCTGTGATATTTAGTATTATATGGAAGAAATGAGATTGATATTTACTAAGTTATGTGCAGTAAAAGACCACAAATGTTTTACATCAAACATACTATATTAGATAATAGTCTTGTTTGTTCACCATTGTTTGCAGTCTTTTGAAGTGTAAAATAAAAGAGTTTTATAGTTATACATTTTAGTATCAAATGTAGAAGAAACACATGCAGTGATTGGTTATCTTCAGTGCAGTTGAGAAGCAGATAATTTAATGTTCTGCTTTGAACTCATACTTTATTTGGGTATAAAATGGAGAGAGAAATAGAAATCAAATAAAAGACAAGGTTTTCTTATTTCTTTGAATAATTTGAATGAGAATAAAGAAATAATTTGAACAAGGGACAAGGATTACTTATTTTAATAGATTTGGCCACTTTCAACACTGGGTTGGATTCTTTTAGATTTAGAATTTTAGGTGGATATATAATGTTATAATTTGTACTTCTAAAATTTTTTGTAATAATAATATAGAGATAATTTTCTTCAGAATAACATCAATTAAATTGATTTTCAGAATAAAAACAATTTTTTTCATTTTGTTTTTGGATAAAGATCCTTTCCAATTTTTTAGTTATATTTATGCCAGATTAATATAATACTCACCATACACTACTTGTATGTATAATTGCATATCACTAAATATCATTTCCAAAGCAAGAGTCATCCTACAAGAAAAAGCATGTCCTGTGTGTGGGGCTTAGACTATGTTGACTGTATTCCTTATAGCCAAATAATACCCCCTCCTCACAAAAAGGCGTATCTTGGGTATGACACTAAACTGCAACTGGTAGTGAGACTCCAATCCTGGAACTTAGGAGAGTATAGAGTAACCATTCATTGTTGTTACAACTAATTCCTTTCTTGGGTGCTAGTACTAGTTAAGGTCCCATCTATGGGTAAAATGGATGTCTGAAAATGGTTAGTATTAGATAAGAATACTTGAAGCATATGATATGTAAATTATTTGTATTAAAAATATTCATTTGAAGCTAAAATTGTTTACTAAGAATTATTAGTAATTAGTTGAAGCCATACAACTCAGTGCAAACAAATTTTGAAATAAGAACTGTGGGAGGGGTGACCTCTTAAGAAACAGTGACACAAAAAATGTTAATAGAAATGTACTATGAACATGATTCCCAAATATCTAGGTAAAGAATAACCCCTGACAGGTTTATATGCTGTTAAAATCAATCAATCAATCAGTGACTAAAAAGTTATATAGCATTTTCACTTTACAACAGATGGTACCTGGGTTTCTCATGAAAGAGAGAAAAATATCCAGAATCTTAAATCAGCATTAACTTCTTGGTAAGAATTAAGAGGTAAAGAGAAACTTGATAAACAATAATTAATTTATTTTGGAGTTTTTAATCAAAGCCACCATATCTTTCATCTAGTCTCTAACTTTTTGAATAAAATGAGTAAGTATTCATTCAAAATGTCAAGACACCAAGTAAACAGAAATAATTTATGTTCAACACAATCATATTCAGGAAAATATGTCTTTGAAAAATATTTGAGATATAGAAGAAATATCAGTTGAAATGATATAAAAAGTGACTTTATTTAGTTGGATAAAAATAAAAAGCTTGATTCCTGAAGCATCCAATCTGGACAAAAATTTCTTGTGTGTTTATATTTATATAAATTTCTTGAAGCTATTCCAGATAAAACATGCAGAATATTTGTTGTACAAAACTTTCAGTCTATAAGGATTTCAATATAACAATGACACAAGAAATTACCTAAGTGATTTTCACCCATAAATACTATTTATTCTGATTCCTATTGAATGATAGAAATTCTTTTATGGTAAACCATTTGGTACTGACTGATCAGAAAATGGTTTGACTTTGGAAATCAATTTGTGATTTCTTTTAATGAATTTTGAAAAGCTTATTTAATCTATTGTGTCAAAAGTATTGTTGATTCTTATCTGACAAAAATATTTGTGTTGAAACTGTTGTTACAGCTTAGATTTTTTTCTGTCGCTTATCTAAGGATTACTACAATATAAAGACAAATACAGTAGTCCTTACTTCCCTCTCACCTCTGTCTTAAGTGCAAAGGAAAGCATCATTAATCAAAATTATCTTAAAGTAATCAACAGAAACACATTCACATTACTTAATTGGTGCTTGAGTTTCAAGAGAAAAATTACATTAATAAGTCCACTGTTTCGTGATATAAGAAAACATTTACATGATAAACATTTATTTCTCTTTCTTGTCAATGCCCTTAATTTTGTAGTGAATATTAATCATATGGACTGAACATAATATAATGAGAATTTAAGATCAGCATCAACTAATAACTACATCAAATTACAAATTTATTGATTCATTCTTGTGTCAATGTTTAGTATATGATAATTCATTTTTATGTTATTGTGTATTTTTATTGTTATTAGGTATGTATATAGATTTATGGAGATATTTGTGGCATGATTGTTATAGACAGAATAAGTTAACTCTACCACCTGAGTTCAAATTCTGAACAAGGCTGTTTGTATTTCATGTAGTACTAATAACCTGGGGAATGGAATAAATCTAACTATTCTCTTTCAAGCTATGAGTAAATAGTAGGGCAGACAGTGCTCTTTAACATTGTTATGCCAACCAGTCATGAAGAAAAACAAGTCTGAATTAAAACCAAACTGGAAAGAAATGGGCTCTGCCAAGCTATTCCTGCCCAAAACATTACATGCGTTGTGCCCCCATGACCAAACCAGGTTGTAAAATAAATCTTTAATCATATAAAATTATTTTATGCGTATATGTTTTTAACCAACCTCTCTGCCATGAGCAAGTGTGACACAAGGTTATTATTTAAGTGGAGTACAGCTGGTTTGAATTCCGAGTTTTTCTTCTTGAACGGTTGCCATACCAAGGTTAAAGAGCCCTGTCTGCCTTATAATTTACCCATTGCTGAAGGAGGATAGTTGCATTCATACATTTTTTAAAGGTATTAACATGAAGTGAAACTACTCATATTTTAAAAGATTGACTGAAAAAGAGGTAAAATAAAACTTGAATCACTGGAATAAGTACTTTTAAAAAAGATTTTTTGAATCAATCCGCGGCAAATATTAACATTGTTGTTGCTTGAAAGACAAAAGCTTCATTTTTTTGACTAAAAATAGAATTTTTAAATAAGTTCATGATTATTTGAAAATCAGGAATTTTAAATTTTCTTTCTATCTACAAAAAAAAAACCTCCCAAAAAACAAACAATTATGAACCTAATAATTTGAGGCAATTTTAAACTTTCTATAAAAATAAATAAATGTCATAATTATGCTAAATGGAAATTGGTGCAAAATTGTCACTGATTTTTAATTCTCTAATATTTATATAAAATGGCTTCATTATAATTTGTAGATTTTTATCAATACTTATAAAGCAATGGCTTTATTGTTTTTGTTCACCATTGATAAAAAAGGCCAGTATGTTAGAATTCTTTTGAGGTTTATTTTTGTGTACTTGTTCAGTTTGAGGATCCCAAGAGGAATGCTGCTGACATCACACTTAATCATGCCCTTCTCAGGCAAAGCCTTCATTTTCTTTATTTTTGCATTTCACTGACCTGTTTTTGCTTGTTTATTTTGTTTTGCTTTGTTTCTTTTTTTAAATATTTTATCAACTAAAGTTATTTCAAGAAATAATTCAGGTAAAACAATCCGGCAAACAATTTGATTAGTTGTAATATAAAACAATCAAATAAACAAATTAATTTATTTCAATACAATTAAATTCTAAGCAGACCAAACAGTTTATAGGAAAACAATTAATTCCTGGCATATATACGCAATATTTTCAAAGGCATCATGATGTATGCAGTCAGGCTGTCACCACATAAAATTATTCAAATGTGAAACTAATATGAATAAACACACATTCAAAATGATTTTAAACTTGTCAGTTTTTCAATTGCATTCTACTGAATTGAGGCATGAGAAGTAAGTTCACCATATTGTCTGTATTCTGTACAAATGGTAGTATCCCCAATATGTGTGAGCACATTTAGTGTAACATCAGCTGCATTCATCTTTAAGATAGAACAAGTTCCTTTATTTCATTTATACTAGAAACTACTCTTTGATATTTCAGAACATGGTTTGAGTTAAATCTTTGTATTTATAAGAGTTCAGTTAATATAATTTCTATTAAAAATATATCTTCATGTGTGGGTTTAATTCTATCTGAGAATGTATTTAAGCCTCAAGGGTCTTTTGAGATTAGCAGGTTATTCTACATCTATAAGAAAAAAACTTGTTTGATTTCATTCAGATACCAAACCTGCCCTATTGGTGGGTTTAGAATATGCTGAATTTATCCCTTATATCTCTATCTTTAGTCCTGAAAATTAAGTGAATATGGAGTACCCCTTCATGACCATTACTCCCAGGTTTACTCTGACCTGAAATGTTGGTACTTCTTAGAGTTCAATCTATGATTAGTAAACATCAATCAGGAAAAAAATTGAAGCAGATCAATTTCATAAAAGCAGGAGAGAAGATACAGAGGAAGAGGAGAGAGAAAACGAACCTGTTATCTTCTGCGGACGATTGGCAGTTGACAGTGGATCTGGAGACTCAGCTGAAGTTCCCCAGACACATAGCTGTAACATCGCTAAGACCGGACCTGATATTGCACTCTGATAACACAAAGCAGTGCATTATTTGGGAGCTGACTGTGTCATGGGAGGAATATATTACTCTCGCTAATGAGAGGAAGAGGTCCAAATACCAAGAGCTGGTCGAACAATGTCAACAAAAGTCATGGAAGATTCATTATGACCCCGTAGAAATTGGTTGCAGGGGCTTTGCTGGACAGTCTTTGGACAGAGCCCTAGCAAAAATTGGTATAGTCAGGGCAGCTAGAGTGAGAGCGCTGAAGGACATTACCAACACAGTTCTGAAGGCATCAAAGTGGATTTGGCTTAAGAGATCAAAGCCATGGAAGAAATAAAGAGGACGATGGAGGAGCCTAAAGAATTAAGACAAGGAGACACATTACAAACCATAAATGTATAATGAGTTAATACTAAGTTAGGATAGCCGGAATGTCAGGGGGAGGGGTTGAGAGTAATTGGCGGTTGGGAGGGGGGATGGATATTTTATTTTATTTTTTTTAATAATCCATTTTATTTTTTTTTTATTCTTATTATTTTTTCTTCCTCGTAATACTGGTTATGGTCCGCTACAATTTAAGGTAATAATTTATTTGCCAGCGGTCACGAGCAGTTTTAGTTAATTGATTGAAACCTAATTGCAAATAGTTCATGGGACGAGGGGGGGGGCTGGAGATAGGTTTGAAATAGTAATAAATTAGAATGTAAGGAGTTGAATAGAGTAGTGTTTTTTTTTTTGTTTTTTTTTAGGAATATGCATTAGATTGGTAATATGAGCATAGTTTAATGATAAACAGGGAGGAAAATTTTGGCAAAAAGCATGAGTTAATCTGTAGTAAATAATCTTGTGAGCCAAATAAACGGGATTATTATTTCATTTATTTATTTATTTATTTATTTTTTTTTTGCGAATAGGGGTATAAGGTAAGAGTTAAAGACTGACTGAATAGTTTTGAGCGGGGCATTAATTCATGTTAGTTTAGAAGTATTAGTATAGGACAGATTTGGCAGGAGATTCGTGTAAGTCTAGTGAAGTGTAAATCATGGACACGGACGAGTATTAAAATAACATCTTACCTCGGTACCAATTCTGGAAGTAGCCGGGCAAAACCAGATGAGGTAAAGATGGTATTATATAGCAGAGGAGCGTGGAATGCCCTGTTTTCATTGGCTGTTTACTAAAAGACAGATGTCTATAAGAACAGCCGAAGTCCGGCCTTTTTATTTATTTTTTCTTTGCTTTGGTAGAGGCATGAACGTAGCACGTCGTGATCACGGAGGCGGCTTGGCTCTTTCAGAGTCAAGCCGGGGTTACTGTCGGAGCTGATATGATGCAGAAATAACCCAAAATCGTCAATGAAGACAGCGCATCACTGAAGACCTCCCTGATGCATCTAAGATGTATGGTTGAAATGGGTCAAATAGAACTATTTAATCATTGACTATACTTGAAATCATTTAACTGTGTGCCAAAAATGATTGTTGAAATTAATTATTAGTATTAAATAGCAATGCTTGAAACCATGTGTGTGCAAACATATGAGCTTTAGCTTGTTTAAAAATGTTACTTACAAACCATTTGTCTTTAAATCATATACCGTCAATGACAAAACTATGTGTACACCCATAAGTTATGAATATTCTAATCTATTTCCCAGAATCTAATGTTCATATAATGCTAGGTTTTTATATGTTAATAAGTACAAAAAAAGAAATATAAAACTCAATTTTAAAAACAATTGGTTAAATATAACAAATTTGACAGATGAATTATACAAAATAGAAAAAGACAAAATTATTCATACTTTAGAAAATATCATTTAAAATTGATTGATTTGTGTAAGTATAAGTAATTTACATGATTATTTTATTGGTGAAGCTTTCTAGACTGTTTATTCAGTAGAATACTTGTGATAATTCCGGCAAAGAACATTGTGTCACCATTGTTAATCTTACATTAAAAACACAATAGGAAAGACAAAAGAGCTTAGCATTGACTTGAGATAGAGAATTATTAACTCCCACAAGTTGAGAAATACTTACAACACTATTTCAAACTGGTTAGCTATCCCTAGATCTATGGTATTATAAAGAACTTCAAACAGTTTTGCATGACAAAAAAATTGCCTAGGTATTGAAGAAAAAACAAATTGTCACTGAGAACTGCATGAAAATTATGTTGTAAGGTTAATATGAATAAAGCTAAGAGTTGTTTTGAAAGACTTTGCCAAAATTTTGGATACAATGGACATCAGTGTAAGTACTCTCACAATACAATATTGTTTAAATAGAAATGGGATGTATAGAAATCAACCCCTCTTCACAAAACATGTCACATTGTTGCTTGGGTTAATTTTCCAAAATCTTCTTGGACAAATAAAATTGCTTTTAGGATCAAGTAAAATGGAGGGATGAAAGTAAAATTGTGTTTTTTTGGACATAATGATATAAAGAAGATTTGGCACAATGAAGGTGAGGCTTTCTTCCTAAAGAACACAGTGCCAATATAAAATCATGGATGCAACTCAATAATGTTTTGGAGTTGTTTTAGCTCAAGGAGGACTGGACAAATAATTGCAATAAGAGGAATAATGAAATCTGAAGACTATATCAAAATTCTAGATGAAAATCGACAACTATCAGTACAAAATCTTGATTTTAGTCTGCAATTTACTTTCCAGCAAGATAATGATCCCAAACATATGTCTAAATCAGTGTCTGCATGGATTCAGAAAAAGAAGATAACAATTTTGCTATGGTTTTTAATGAGTCCTGACTTGAATCCTATTGAAAACCTATGGTATGATTTGAAACTTTGAATAAATCATTGGTTATCAAAAAACCTTCAGAAATTAGAACATGTAACTGTTGAAGAATGGAAGGCAATCCCAGAAAAGACTTGTTCAAATTTCATCAGAAACTTAAGAAAATAATTGCAACAAGTTATAAAGATGAGAGGCCATACTATTGATGATTAATATTGAGAAGATTATTCATGCTGTATGAATAATTTTGTCTTTTCCTCTTTTGTTTATTTTTCTTTTCATATTTAGTAATTTTAACCTATCTGTCTCAAAACTGAGTTTTATATTTTTGTACTTAATAACATATAAGAAGTCAGACATCATCTGAGCATAAATTCTAAGAAATGGATCAAAATATTCAATATTTATAGGTGTATGAATAGTTTCATCATTGATTATATATGAGGATCATTAAATAAGTTTCCAGACTTTTTTCGTATGGGTACTTTTACGGATAGTACACACATGAAACTCTATTCCCTTTGAAGTAATCTCCTCTGGCTGCAGTACACTTGTACCATTCCAACAACTTCTGGAAGGCCCCATGAAAGTCCTCTTGTGTGAGCGTGTCAATGACCTTCATCACAGCCTCTTTCATCTCCTCAATTGTCTCATAACGACAGCCTCTGAGCTTAGGGAATAACCAAAAGTCACAGGGAGCAAGGTCTGGACTATAGGGACGGTGAGGAACTGTGTTGATGCCCATCTTGGTCAAATAGTCTGTGACAAGGATGGAGTTGTGGACTGGTGCATTGTCCTGGTAAAAATACCACTGACCGATTTGGTGCATTCAATAAGTTTCCAGCCTTTTTTTGTACAGGTATTTAAGATTGTTGTAGACTCTTGAAAATTCAGTATGTTATTGCTATACATCTTATGTGATGACCAATTTTTATGATTTCAGCTTCAAATGAACAGCTACAGCAGGAATTCAAATGCACCCTACTAAAGCCTGATTGTCCCAGCTGGTGAATTTCAAAAATGCAATCTGGACATGAGTACACTTTAGAAGAACGATATGCAATATAATTCTGTTTTAAACTTGGAAAAAATATCACAGAAACGTATGGAATGCTTCAGAATGCTTTTCGACCATCTTGCATTAATTGAGCATCAGTTTTTGAGTGGCATAAGAGATTCAAGGAAGGCAGGGACTCTGTGAGGGATGATGAGAGGTTTGGGAGGAGTAAGGAAGTCAATACACCACCGTTGATTGGCCAAAAGGTTAGGGTTTGGGTTACTATGTTGAGGTGTTAAGGGAGTTCAGGAAGAGATTCCTTGGGAAGAGGCCAGCACTCTTCAAATCAGGTCAGTGGCATTTCCAGCAGGGCAATGCACAGTCCACAACTCCATCCTTGTCACAGACTATTTGACCATCTTGGTCAAATATAATTGGGCATACAAATAAGTTTTAAAGAGAGACAATTACTCAAAACTATATTGTGTATAAATTCTTAGTATTAGAAGGATTATTTGATATCATATAACTGTATGCAAATAGATTATTCTTGACAAATAAAAGTATAATCTAAAAATACTGTGGAACATTGAAAATTTACTTATGATTACAATCAAACATTTAGAAATGAAAAAAAAATTAGCATTGAATTATCCAGGAGGAGTTACTATGCAATTAAAGAAATAAACTAAACAAAACCAAATCAAAACAAACGTAACTTCTTTCACCAGCTTGTAAATAGAAATAAAAGGTCAGAATGATGTGATCAACTCTTCCCAATAAAATCCTACTTATTGTAACCCTAGGACCATTACTGTTCTGGTTAGGGTCTTGTCTTTTGCTCTACAAAGATTTTCACATGTTGTGTTGGTGATAGCAGAAGTAGTGAGGAAAAATGGATGAGAGGGAATTTTTACAAAACATATATCCTTTTTACTTGCTGGGTAAAAAATTAAATAATATCTTGGTGAATAATCCATTTAAAAGAATGATTACAATTTTGTGCCATTTAAAAAATTTTTTTTTTGATCTGGAAATTTAAAAGCAGAATTAAAAGTAAGGTGTCTGAATTATTTTATGAAGAGTCTTTTTGGGAGACAAAATGTCTATGGGACATATCACTCAAGTCGATTGTTTTTCCTAATTCAGATAGCTGTTTAACTATTCAATGCTGAAGATACAGTCAGCACATTCTCAGCCCCACCAATAGGGCAGTATGGTACCTGAGTACTGTTGATACACCTCTTATTTTGGAATCTATATGCATATTGATCTGTATATACATTTATTTATTGTAATCCAATCGTATCCGCTATATATTTATTCTTGAATAAATTCAAATACATTCTCAATGTTGCAATTTTATCTTTCTTCAGTGTATTTAAGCAAATGTCTAGATACAGGAAAATTATTGAAAGCATCATTTAAATTTTTCTCTATCTCTGATTTGCAAATAATTATCACTGACTTTTTAAACTTCATTGTTCATTTTTATTTTGCTATAAAGTTTCCTAATTTGTTGAATATGTCATTCAACAAATATGGAAATTTTATATTTCTATTATATTTTTATATTAGAAAAAGGATGCTGTAATTTAGTTTTTGTATAGACGAACAGAGTTTTCCACTGAGTACAGACAGTATCTGTAAACATATAACCATGATGTAGTATGTCAGTAACACCAAGGTAAAAAGTGTGTTTCAGCTTGACAATGTGACTACTAAGTAGCAACACTCAAAAGTAACAGTCATTCCTTTAGTCAAAGCCACTGTTGCTGCGAAAGTCCACTTGATATTCAAGTGAGTTCCAGCCAGCCACCAGCCTTGGCACTTATGTGTCAAAAACATCTGTTGTGCTGTGTCTACTTTTGGTCTCTCTGGTTTTGTTAAAAAAACAACAAACAAAAACTAAAAATATATTCCACTACCTCGACTCTTGATGTTAAAAAGCCCCCCTCACCAATATTGTTGATTTTTTTTTTTTTCTTATTTTCTTGTAAAACAGAAAGTGTAATTTTGGTGCGACCATTGCACTGTCCATTATTGTATAACTTCTTTCTGCTCTCTTGATAACACCCATCAGCAAAAGAACTCTTCAATTTTTCTTTAATTTACTTACACTTCTGCCAATATCCTTGATTTGAGTTCAGTTAATGTTATTTGACTGTCCCCAAGGAAATCAAACAGTAATCTTTGCTTTTTATTTGTTCAATTTATATAGTTTTAAATCTACATTTAAAAGACAGAAGATGCTAATATATATATATATATATATATATATATATATATATATGTTTGAATATCATTGACTCAGTCAACAAAACTTGGTGACCATCAGGATAGTTGCCTAAATCTCTCTTTATCTTTATCAATCTCTCTCTCTATATATATATACTGTTATAATTAAAATTTATAACAAAAACTTTTTATTCAGTAAAATCTTTACAGTAATGCACAAAAATACAGATTAATATCTGAATATATTTCAAGAATAAAGTAAGATAATAAAATAGGATAACAATTCACAACTCTCTTAGAATCTTAAAAACTCAAACATGTTGAATACTAACTCACCTGAAGATCAACAACATGAAACTCTGAGTCAATAGTTTTTATCCTGTTTTAATATCTAATTTATAGTTTAAATATATAGTTTAAATATATATATATATATATATATATATATAGTTTAAATATATATATATATATATATATATATATATATATATATATATATATATCAGCACCGGCTCATTGGTCTAGTTGGTAGAGTGTTCGCTAATGGTTCGGGAGACCTTGGTTCAATCCCAGGTTGCGTCATACTAAAGACTTTAAAAATGGTACTTGATATCTCCTTGCTTAAAACTCAACAATATAAGGTATGTATCAAGGGTAAAGTGGAGCAATCCAGGGAAAGGAGTAGCACCCTCCCCTACACCTTAATGTAATAGCTATTGGAAAGGGAGCCTTCTGGTCCCCCTTGACTACGTTCACCAACTTTTTATATATATATATATGATAGATATATGTGGAAAGTTGTATAAATCAAACACTTAACTCCAATTCAGATGCAATATTTCATTCATTTTATTCCATCAAACTTTTTCAGGTCTGAAGAAGTTTGATGGAATAAAATAAACAAAATATTACATCAGAATTCGAGTTAAGTGTTTAATTTATACAACTTTCCACATATTTCTATCATACTGTCAGATTCACAACAATCTATCATTTTCACATATATATATGTATATATATATATATAGAGAGAGAGATAGATAGAGAGAGTGAGAGATTTGAATAGCATAGACACAGTCAATGGTACTTGTTGATTGTTATAATGATCACCTAAGGAAGAAACTGAGTCATTAGTGCCATTCACTGTGTCTACACTATTCACAACACAGTCAACCGGGGCTGCAGAATATACTGGCTGCATCTCTGCAGAAGGGTAAGACCCCACCCCATAATGCGTGTCCTGGATATAACACTTAAACATCTGATGGAGAGGCTCCAGTAATGCTGGATATTTGGGGAATGCTGAGTACCCCTTCATTGCTCCTAGGTCCACTCTGGCCCAGAATGGTAGCACCAGACAGAGTCCTATCAATGGATCAAATAGAACTGTTTGACATTTAAACTTAGTACAAACAAATAACTTATGCTAAATAGAATTGTTTATAAAAAGAACTGTTTGATCCTTTAACTGTGTGTAACTAAATTACATCTTTAACTGAATTGTTAGTGATACATGGCAATATTTGGAACCATTTAACTTTGACCTTTGCTAAATTGAATTGTTTAAAATAGATCATTTAACAGTGTGCAAATGTATTTTTGATGTTTAATTGAATTGTTAGTGAATTTAGAGCTATCTAACTTTGTTAAGTTAGGTTTACAAATCATAGATATCTAATATATATGAATAAACTGAAGTTGGCATTAAATTACTTGCAATGGTTGATGTGCCATAAAACCAAACCAAATCAAACTACACTATTCAAACTTAGATCAACATTCACTCTAAATCTGATATTGAGCCTTCTTTCTTTATAACTTTGGCATACCTTATAACTATATACTAAAATGATTGATTGGTTTTGCTGTCTGTCCAGTAAAGCAGTTATAAGGGAATGGTTTGCTCACTCACCAATTCATTTATCTATTACCAATTGTCTCATGCTAGAAATTAGACATTTTCTTCAAGATACTTTACAATGAAACAGACTTAGTAGAGAAGTAGATTTACACTTTTTGTAAGATGCAAAGTGCATACATCATCATCATGATCATGTCGCGCCGCCAGCACGGATATCCCTGACCCTCTCTCGCCACTTCTCCCTATCATTCATCGCCTCCTGCAGGTCTTCAGGATTACATCCTGTGTCCTCACATAGTTGCTGTATGTAAGTTCGTGCTGGTCGTCCTGCTTTTGCACATCCATATGTGGGGGTCAACAGGAGTACATCACTTATGAGCTCGTCCTTGCTTCTCCAGCAGTGTCCCGCGTGTCTGGTTCGTCTAACTTGTATAGTTTTCGTGATGGGAGGCAAGTGTCCGTATAGTTGGTGTCTCGTGGGGTGTTATTGCCAGGACTTGTTCAATACTGCTCTCAACATTCTTGTGTAATTTCCGTCTAGTTTCCTTTCCAGCCACTTAGTTAGCGTCCATGTGGTGCATCCATATAGCAGTATCGACACAACCGCTGCCTGGAAGAAACTGCGTTTCCTTTTATCGGTTAGGTCCGACTTCCATATGATCGAGAGCCTATCAATAGCCGTCCATGCCTTCGTCAATCGTGTGTCGATATCTTTTTTGGTTGATGAGACGCTACTTCCGAGGTAGGTGAATTTGTCTACTAGTTTCAGAGAGGCTCTGTCTAGTGTGGCAATGTTGCCCGTTTGGTTGTAACACATATATTCAGTTTTGTTTGCATTGACATGGAGGCCAATGCCAGCTGCGGCTCGTTCCAGACTATGCAGTAGTGTCTCTGCTTGATTAGGCGTATTTGCTAGTAACGCCAAGTCATCAGCGTAGTCGGCGTCCGTGATTGTTTTTGCGGGGTATCTTTTGCTTCTTCTCTTAGTAATCTCGAAGCCATTTTCTCTGATTTTGTCGATCGAAGTCCTAAGCACATAGTCTAGACAGATGATAAAGAGGTACGGGGCTAGTGTGTCTCCTTGTAGTACTCCTGCAACAATGTCGAAGTATTCCGTGTCTCCATCTGGTGAACGTACTTTCACTTTGGTGTTTCTGTAGAGAATCATTATTGCTGCTACGGTTTCTTTTGGTAGGCCATATGCTAGTAGGATTTGCTCCATCTTCCCTCTGTGTATGGAATCGAAGGCCTTGGTAAAGTCGACAAATAGTAATGTCGCCTGAAGGTTTTTTTGCCCGAACGCCTTCAAGGATTCTACAGATGGTCAGTATTTGTGAGGTTGTAGATCTATTTCTCCGGAAGCCATTTTGGTTTTTCCTAAGGATGTTGTCTATTTTGGGTTCTATGCGGTTTCGTAGTAGGTCATTGTAGATTTTGGCTGCTATGGATGTAAGTGTTATTCCTTGGTAGTTCTTGGCTAGTCCGAGGTCGCCTTTTTTAGGGAAAGGAAGGATGCATCCCTTCGTCCATCTTTCTATCCTATTTTGACTATAGACTGCGTTGCATTGCCGGAGCAGTATATCGTCGAATTGTCTAGTCTTCCACACTTCTGGGGGGATCTCGTCTAGCCCTGCAGCTTTCGTATTTTTAATTCTTCTGAGAACTGAGTCAAGTTCTTCTTTGGTGAAAGGACCTAATTTAACATCTAATTGCTTACTAATAATTCTGGTGATCGGTTCATCCGTTATTTCCGGTGGGTTTCCTAGTAGATTTTTGAAATGCTGTTCCCACAGTTTTACTCTTTCTTGTTGGCTTGCAGCTTTCAATTTTGCTTTGGCTGTGCTTTTCCTTCTACTTACTTTGTTTATTGTTTGCCAGGCTATCCTGGATTGTCTATCTTCCACCGAGTCTCTAATCTTATCTATCTGATTTTGTATGTATTCTGCCTGTTCTTTTAGATATATTCCTGTTAATTGATATTGTGCCTTTTCTAGTTTTCATGCATTTGTGTTTGTTGGGTTCTTTTGATAGCTTTTGGAGGCAGTTTTCACGAGTGCACGTTTTTCTCTAACCGCTAGTGTTTCCCAAGGGACTCTATATTTAGTTCTAAGCTTTGTTGGAATGCACTTTGCTGCCGCCTCAAGGTGTGCTTCTACAAAATTTTCATATTCGTTATTTGGGGTACCTTTTTCTGCCTTCTCTTGTTGTGCTTCGAATCTGTTTCTTAATTCTAATGCATATTTATCTCTAATATCTCTGTTGTTGAGTAGGGCCCAGTCATAGTGCTTGGTTGTCGCTTTACGTGTGGCATTTTTTCGTAGGCTTAGTCGTACTTCGGCCGTAACTATTCGATGATCGGAGGACACACCCCCGAAAGAGGAGTATGCCTCGCAATTCATCGCACTGTTTTTCCATTTCCTGTTTATAAGGACATAGTCTGTCTGTGCTTTACTTTTATTCGCGTATGTGTAGGTCCATAATTTCCCCTCCCTTTTTTGAAAGTTTGTATTGAGGCATGTTAATCTATTTTCTATCATGAAATCTATTAGATGTTGTCCATTCCTGTTTGACGCGTTGTGTAGGCTGTATTTGTTGTTTCTGTTTTTCCCAATTTGTGCATTCATATCTCCGCCAATGACTAGTAGGTTGTGTTTCGGAATGCTACGTACTAGGGAGGATAGATCTTCGTAGAAGGTGACTATTTCGTTTTCTTCTCTAGCATTGGTAGGGCTGTAGCAGGAGATAATTGTTGCTTTGGGGTTGCCATTAAATGTTGTGGCCATCATCCTAGGTTGTATTCTCTCAATGCTGTCCAGTGTTTTTAACGCTCTTGGTCCTATAAGCATTCCCACCCCTCCTGCTGATACATTGACAGAGTTTTTCCATGCCGATACAGCATCCATCCATTACCAGTTTCGTGATATTTGATATCTTCGGTGTGCATGTATCGGTGCTCTTGTATGCAAATTTACGTCTATCTTATGTTCTACGGCTGATGCAGTTAGCTCTGATAGTTGACCTATTCTATTTAGGGTTCTCACGTTAAATGTCGCTATCTGTATTGTTTGTTTGCATTTTAGTAGTTTTTGTTTGAGCTCTGTAGCTGATTTTTCGAACACTGAGGCCAGGGCTCCAACCTCAGCAGGACGCGCCCCTTTTTTACCCGTGCGAAGAGCGATGCGGTTTATGTATGTGGTTTGAGTACGAGTCATGGTTATCTTTCGATGGCTGTTTTTATTCTCATCTATAGAAGCCACTCTTATAGATGAGCAGCAGTAGTTCCTCGATCGAACTGACAATCCTGAGCGTTAAGCCGCAAGACTCAGACGTACATCATGCTGCTTCCCATGTGTACGTGGTAAAAAAAAAGAAAAGAAAAAGACCTTTTTTACCTTAAGTTTTAACTTAGTTAAAGTCCAGGACTGCTGTATGTTAAAATTCAAAGAAATTTTGAGGTATATTTCATCCTATCATCCGATTCTGGCCCTGACAGGTTTTTATTTTAGAGGTAGAATTCGATTTTTAACTCGGGTGCTTTTTTTTTTTTTTTTTACTGCTATGAGGGTGTGCAATCAGACTTCTAAGCTTTAGAAAAAGTTCTATTTCTGTTTGCCCTGTATACTAAAGCATTCGACCAGGGTGGTTATACTTCTTTTTTTTTTTCTTTTCTCTTTTTTTTTCTAACTGCTAAATATGTCGACATAAATGAGGAATATAGTGCATTTCATATAAGAACACAATATAGTAGAGATGTAAGAAATAGTTATTTTAAATCAAATATGTGCAATTTTAAATGAACAGTTTAGTAGAATAAATTTACTGACCTCTGTGAAAAAACTTCTGGAAACGGAATCACTTCCAACGTATGCATACTATTTTAACGAATGAAGGATTGAATTATTACTAATTTTAATAGCATTTATATTAAAGTTCCACTCCTATATCATGGTCATCTAGTGGGGTGGACAGAGAGAGAGAGAGAGAAAGAAAGAAGGAGAGAGGAGGAGTCAACTCTTTTGGCTCTCTGATTGTTTTCTAAATTGATAACTAACTCCATCCTGCCATTGTGGAACAATACTTTTCTTTAAAATAATTAATACACCACTTTAAGGAACAAACATTCAAGAGTTATAACTATTATATTTTTCTGAATAAGTGATTTTTCATATAATTTTAAATAAGTCATGATTAAAATAGAACTCTAATAAACAGGTTAGTTATTTTTTAAGGGCATGAAACTTAATTTACACATGTTTGTCATTATATAATCATTGTTACATTGGATCTTGCTATAACTGAATATATAAGTAGTGAAAAAAAAACTAATGAAAAAAATCATTTTTGGTTGGGTTTTATCAATCAAAGCAAAACAATCATAATTCTCTGCCATTGAACCATATATATATATATATATATATATATATATATATATATATAGGCAAGAATTTGGGCTTTTCCTATCATCGAATTTAAACATTCTTTGATTGTAATCATTTTCTGTGGTTATTTAATATTTCTAATGGCATGCAAAAGGGAAAATTGATTTAGCACTAAATGTTGCAATTTAGAAGAACGTGATTGTCTGTGGTCAAGAAGTGAGACTAGCATTGCTAACAGAATATAAGATAAATGCAATGCTAATGATTTTATTATAGAATATGCATTGAAAATGAGGAGATTATTGATGGTCTGGAAGTAAGGCAGGCATTATTGAAAGAGTAGAACTACTATATATACAAGGTAGTGCAGAAGAGATCTAAAATCATCCAAGAAAAGAATACCTTTTTTTTTAATTTGTTTTTTAAGTTTTTTTGAGGTGTTAGAGAAACTTGAGATAAAGAAAATGTGCCAAGAGTGTTGAACTGTTGGAGGAATATGTGGAGGAACATTTCATAGTTCTCAGTAATTCCCTTTTTAGTCAAGCTTAAAAATTTTAAGCATCTCCTTATATATATTGTAGATGCATTGTTAATTTTATCAAAAAATGCAGTGAAAATAACAAAGAAAGGAATTTTCAGTGGTCAGGAATTAAAGTGAGTATTTGTGAGAGAATATGGCTATTCTATGAATAGTGTTAACTAATCAAAAATGATTTAACAACAGGAATGTGCTGACAATAAGGAAGAGGAGGAGTGTCTGTGATCATGAATTAATGCAAGCATCAGTTATGGAATAAGGCTATTTAAAATGCTTTCTCCTATTTGGCTGTTGTCGCTTAAATATTTGATCAGTTTTATTTCTTTCATTGATTTTTATAAAGAAATCTAAAGAGAAATACAAAATTTAAAAATCTAATTTGCAGTAAAAATTGATGTTTAGATTCCCAGACCTTAATTTTATGTTGTGACATATGTTCTTTCACAGAAAGAATATCATCATTTCTTTTGTAATCTCACATTAATTTTAAGAACCAATTAAAAATGAATTCAGATAAAATAGCCAAAAAAGTATTTTATTATTGAAATTGTTAGTTTTAAAGCTCAGATGATCATGTTATTCTTTTGTCTAAAAAGAAAAAGAAAAGCTTGCATTTGAATTTAGCATTAAAGATGATATAATTACTTTGCCTTTAATATTGCTAATGGAGACCTTAAAGGACATATATGTACCTTCAGGTATTATAGGGTTTAATGAGTTCATTTGGAAAGATGTTGATGAAATAAAGAATTTAAAAGTATTTTGAATCTGAGTATCTTTAAGGGAGATGGATAATTTAATGAATTTTGAGTGGTTATAAAATAAAAAAAGAAAAAAAAACTTAGCAAATAAGTTAAAAGTGAGAAAAACAAATAAGCAACAACAATATGTTTCATCTTTTCTTTTCAATTTAAATATAATTTTGGCTGACTGCTGTCATCAAGTTCCAGGCCATAATACCCAAAGGGTTATGTTGATGAAAATGTGCATGATAACTAAGTCTGAAAGTTGATCAGAGCTGTCAGTTTTTGAGTGTGAGAGGCTGATTGATTAATGATTAAATCTGTTAGGGATGAATTTAGGAAATGCTCTTGCTTGACAGTTATTTCCAGATAGAGGGTAGTATTCTAGATTCTCATTTAATCACTTTGATTTTCCAAGGACATCTCAATGTATATTAAGATGATTCCACCTTATTAGCTTTTTCAGAGAATTTTTACACATGGTCCAATTGAATATAAAAAAATTTCAAGCATATCTATTTGACCTGTTAATGGGATAATAACAGGTACTACCAGTTGAGGTCAGAGTAAATCTGAAAGTAATGGTGAGGAAGGTTTACTTGACACTTTCAGATCTCCAGAACAGAAACCTTACTCTTAGATGGCAATTTAGTGTTATACCCAAGACACCGCTTTTTTTGTGGGCTGGAGGTCTTACCTCTCTGCATGGTATACTGTCAATGTATTCTAAGGAAATGAATAGACAAATGAAGTAGCTATTTTCTATGATGTTTTTGCTTACTGTGACTATAAATTGGGGTAAAAAAATAATCACTTGAAATTATGCAGCAGAAAGTACTGTGTTTGATGTCATGCAAATTATCCCTTTTTATAAAACAATGAATGCTTGGCTATTAAAAATGTTTAGTATCTTATCTGTAATTAATTTATTTGCTGCTAAATAAAAAGCCAGAGTGAACATCCTTTAAGTTTAGCATAAGTACACAGTTTAGTTATATTCGACCCATAGATAGAACCCTATCAGGTGCTACTACTCTGGACCAGAATGGACCTGGGAGCGATGGTACTCCCCATTCTCCAAAGTTCCAGCATTACTTGAACCTTGCCATCAGATTCTTTTGTGTCATATCCAGGACACTTGTTGTGGTGGTGGTGGGGGTCTTACCCTCCTGCAGAGAAGCTGTTGGTGTATTTTACAGCTCCAGCCAACTGAGCAACATCCCTTAAGTGTGCTCTATAATATTGTTATATGAAATGTAAACAGTGGTGGGTTGGGTCTTATATGTCGTTAAATATGGCCTATCTTAAAGTATTATTTGAATTATCTCAGTATCTTTTGGTACTTAAAGTACATGATACGAGGATCATTAAATAAGTTTCCAGACTTTTTTTGTATGGGCACTTTTATTGATAGTACACATATGAAACTCTAGTCCCCTTCAAAGTAATCTCCTCCAGCTGCAATGCACTTGTTGTACCATTCCAACAACTTCTGGAATGCCCCCTCTTGTGTGAGCGTGTCAAAGATCTTCATCACAGCCTCTTTCATCTCCTCAATTGTCTCATAACGACAGCCTCTGAGCTTAGGAAATAACCAAAAGTCACAGGGAGCAAGGTCTGGACTATAGGGACGGTGAGGAACTGTGTTGAGGCCCATCTTGGTCAAATAGTCTGTGACAAGGATGGAGTTGTGGACTGGTGCATTGTCCTGCTGGAAATGCCACTGACCCAATTTGAAGAGTGCTGGCCTCTTCCCAAGGAATCTCTTGCTGAACTCCTTTAACACCTCAACATAGTAACCCTAACCCTTTGGCCAATCAACTGTGGTGTGTTGACTACCTTACTCCTCCCACACCTCTCATCATCCCTCACATACTCCCTGCCTTCCTTGAATCTCTTATGCCACTCAAAAACTGATGTTTGGTTCATGCAAGATGGTCAAAAAGCAGTCTGAAGCATTCCATACGTTTCTGTGGCATTTTTTCCAAGTTTAAAACAGAATTTTATTGCATATCATTCTTCCTCATGACCAGATTGCATTTTTGAAATTCACCAGCTGTGACAATCAGGCTTTAGTAGGGTATTGGAATTCCTGCTGTAGGTGTTCATTTGAACTTGAAATCATAAAAATTAGTCAGTCATCTAATAAGATGTATAACAACAATATAGTGAATTTTCAAAAGTCTACGTGCAACTTGCATATATGCAGATGCAGTCACCAAGCAGACACGACCTTCTCTCAAGATGAGGAGCTTTGTGATCTTAAGATCAGTCAACTTGACACTCCCAAATTAAGTGGAGGTGGGCAGGCACGGAAACTGTGATTGATAGCTGGCTTGTCTATGCAAATGTGTAGTGTTTTGCACCATCAAGTTACCAAGCTCTATGTAAAGAGCTGGAATGAGAAAGAGACATTCTGAGAGGTGTAGACTGTGTGTGTTGCTACAGCAGTAGGAGAGAGACAGGATATTTTTTTTTTCATGACATATTTCAGCACAATCATATTTACTCCGATAAATAGGTTTGGTTTGGTTTCTTTGTTTAATGGCATATCAACTCTTTTTAGGTTATTTAATGCCAAAGCCGTTCTCCTAGAAGAACAGTAGTGGTACTATTTAACCCATAGCTGGCTCCGATAAATAAGGAATGTGATTAATTCCAGTTAATTCTTAGCATGATGTAGATAAACTCTGGTATCAACTAGAGAACAATTTCTTATTGGTGAATCAAATGTATATAATAATGTATAATATAATATATAAATATAAATAATGTATAATATAATATATAAGTATAAATGTTGATATATAATGTGAGGATAATTACACTGAAAAAGATTAAATAAAGAAATAAAATAGATGATGAAATATGAAAATTAAACATGAAGTAATCCACTTTTGCTGAGAGTTTAACTGTCTGTGCCCCCACCAAAAAAAAAAAAAAATAGAAGAAAGAAAAAGGAAACAGGTTCATTGGACCTTACCAACCCAATGGATCATACATGCATTTTGAAGCCTCCTGAAATGAGCAGTCCATATGCTATAGTCTATAACTTTTAAAATAATTCATGGACTTAGTAAAAAAAAATCCATCAGAGAATCCCAAAATAATCATTTTAGCTTAGTCAAGATTTTCTAATAATTTTTCTAATTTGAATGACAACATTCATGTTTTATATCAGATGCTGGACAAACAGAAGCAAAAACTTTGCTGAGTTGACAAGAATGAAAATCCTTATTTAAAATCAAAATTAAGTTTCTTTTCTCTGAGAAACTTGGTATTTATAAAATCTATAATACTCACTGGGTATCCTTAGAATTGGTTTGGGTTTTAATTGTAATTTATCTTGGTAGTTTTCTAAAGTATTTTCAGATGTGCTAGGAATCATTGATTTTATTGAATAATGTGTAGTGACTGTTACAGGCTCACGGAAACTCAGGATGATAGCTGATATTTCTCAAGTGGAGATAAATTGAGATATGCTAAAAATAGTGAATCTTATTTTATCTAATATTTACTGTAATTTCCCAAATTTCTTTTCTATGTATCTATCATTGTATAATTCAACAATGGATGGAACTGTGGCTGCCAAATTTCCTGTGCTAACATATGGGATTTTAGAACATAATTCTAGTAGATTAGTTATGGAAAAATCCATTTTTGGAATCATTTAGATGAGAATCTTATTGATATCTAAATCTAATGATAAACTGGACCCTTACTTTGTGTCCATCCGATGAGCTGAACCAAATGTTTATCTTTTTGTTTAACCTCGTGAAGTGAACCTGTAGCAGAATGTTTCTTATTCAGTTACCAGAATTATGACAATGTTCAATGAATTTTTTCCACCACTGGAAAATCAGGATTAAAAAAAAAGTTTTGTTTATATTTGTAGTGGAGGTATTGGTCAATAGGGATTCATAAATGTTCATCTCTCAATGATGTTTATTAACTCATAAATCCTCTCTAAACAGTGTGATGTTAGTTGTTTAAAATTCCATCCATTGGGCATGTTTATAATTCATTATTTTAAGGTACAAGAGAAAAATTCTAAGTAACAAAGGAAAAAGCTATTGATATGTTTGGTGGTAGGGAAGATATCTAATAGTCTCCACTCGATAAGGCCTAATATTAGCAATAGTATATCTGTCATGTACTTGCACGGAAGACAACAGAAGGAAAAAATGAGATAAGCATATTTGTAGATACAAGAAAATTTAATCCTTTATATACATAATAGACATACCAATGGTATGTAAATAAAAGAATGCACAAACGTGACCCAACACTTTGAAATAGACATATATTGTTCAATGAACAAGCAGTATGTGGAAAGGGTACAATAATAGAAAAGTTTACTTGATGAAAGTAAAATAGCCATGTGCAACTTTATTGTTCCCTGGCGGGGTTTGAGACATGTCTCTCTTGTTCAAATAACAAAAGAATGGTTTTCTGAACTGTCATATGACACCATATGAAGCACCTAATGGACACAATTATTGTCTCCTTACAAAAGCCATTTATGAACAGTTCTAATGGATGATAACATTCAGGATGGATTTGATAAACCTGAATATTCCTTGCCTGTCTTCAATTTCTAACAACTTTATATTTTACTCTATCAAGGGTTTTTGGAAATTGAGTTGGTTTATTTATTTGTTGCTTACTTTGCTTATATATGTTCCTACACATATTTGTCCATCCCCACCATTGTGGCCAGGATATGACACAAGGTCAAATTTTTAAGTGCAGTAAAGCTGATTTGTATTCAGTTTGCTTGCTTCTAGACTGGTTGCCTGAGAGTCTATAACATGCAAAAACTTTCAGTATAAGGTATTGTGTATTGGAAGGTGTATAGCTTAGAGTTTTTTCCTTGTTTGTCCTCACAGCTGGATTAAACTTAGTGAATTTACTTTAAGATATTGTGAATTGAAAAGAGTTCCAGATTCATGCCTTTTTCTTTGTATGTATTTACCAAAACTACTCCATGAGCCAGATATGACACTTGATCAGTTTTTAAGGGAAGTTAAGCTGGTTTGAATTCATAGTTTTTATTCTCCTACACTGTTTAACCAAGCAAGGCCAAAGACCCTAGTCTGCCCCTGTCATTTATCCATAGCTTAGTAAAAGAACTGATGGATTAATGCCTTGCCCAATGGCCTAAGTGCAAAATGAAATGTGAACAGTCTTCTTCCAGATTTGAACTCACATTGATGATTCCATTTCGTATGACAAAAACTGTTAACCATTAGGCTAAGAAGGTAAAACAGACGAAAAGTAAAGGTCTATTTTACCATACTTGTTTCATTGTCAGTATTTCAATAACTTAAATATCTCCTTTTTAGCTTTAAATGAATTAAAATTCAAACAACTTTGTGTAGGATTTGAACTTGGGTCAGTGATTCCATTTCCTACAATGATAACCATTACTCTTAAGTTTGCCTCCAATGTCTGCTCTTATAATTTGTTTTGAGGGTTAAATAAATAAGTAAGGAAACAGTTACAAAACACTCTAACTCATCTATATTTATGCAATACTTTTAAAGTTACCTTTATCTTTTATATCATAAGATAATCGAATGTGCACTTTAGAGAACTAAATTGGTTAAATGAGTTCATAATAATTTTGCATAATAACTGTGTGTTGAATAGATTTAACCAACAACAATCAACTTGTGTTTGTATAAGAAAAGAGGAATATAAAGGATATATTTTCCAATTGATAAAAATGAAATGCAAAAAAGAAAGCTGATATATTGTTACAGCTTTATTTGTTTGGCAAGTTATTTTATTCTATCAATACTTTTGACATCTAAATAGTTATCTCCATTTCCATTGTAGCCAAATCAATTCCTGAATAGCACACTAACTACTGTATTGTAGCTTGTTTTTACTTCCCACCTGGCTAATGCTCTACAGAAGTCATGCTCAGTGTATTTCTCATTCAGAACTGTATTTTGTAGATTTTATTCATTTTGTTACTGTATATATATATATGGGAAAACTGGAACTAAATCCAACAGTAACAAAATGAATAAAACGTAAATGCTAATACTACTGGAAAAAGCATGCATCCAACTATTTTCCCTCCGGCTATGGGTACATAGAAGGGTAGATTGGGCTTTTTCACCTTGGTATAGTAACAAGTCTAGAAGAAGGATAACTCTGAACTCAGATCTGTTTAAAACTTGACTTTGAGTCTCATCCTGTAGAAGGGTTGGTAACTACATCTCCCTTCTCTCTCTCTTTCTTTCTTCTTGATCTATATATGTAAATCATACCTTTATATTATTTGGCCATACCAATTTTTTTAGATGTTATAATGGTGGATACATACATTAAGAATCTGGAAATTTTGAAACATTATTTTAAACTTGGCCTCAAAATCACCAGAGCTGCTTGTAGAATTTTAGAAAGAGGAAGAAATGAGTCAATATCTGTGCTGGTCCAAAACGGTTTAAGTATTCCTTGACTATGATGCTTAAAGTTGGTAACTTTAATCGAGGGTGACCCAAAGGCTCCCTTTTCAACAGCTACCACACCAAGGTGTAGGGAAGGGCTCTACTCCTTTCCCTGGATTGGTCCACTTTACTCTCAATACGTACCTTATAACACTGAGTGTTAAGCAAGGCAGCATCAAGTACCATTTTTTGAGTCTTTGGTATGACTCGACCTGGAATTGAGCCATGGTCTCCTGGACCATTGGCAAACACTCTACCCACTAGGCCAATTGATTGGCTCTTTGGCCTAGTGGGTAGAGTGTTTGACAATGGTCTGGGAGACCTGAGTTCAATCCCAGGTCACATCATGCTAAAGACTTTAAAAATGGTACTTGATACCTCATTGTTTAGTACTGAGCACTATAAGGTGAGGATCAAGGGTGAAGTGTAGAAATCCAGGAAATGGATTAGTGCCCTCTCCTACACCTCACTGTAGTAGCTATTGAAAAGAGAGCCTTCTAGTCACCCTCAACTTCGGTCGCCAACATTACATTACATGATGCTTTAAAAAGCACTATATAGAATCTGACAACTAGCACTTCAAAATATCCAGAAGAGCTTGGATCATAAAAAGATATGTTGAGTTTCAAAATCACATAGCTATTCTTGTTAATTTCATTTTATCAAAAAATGAACATAGATTTAGAGATGCAAATGAAATTTCTTTTCTGAAAACTATGGATTAAAACAGAACCTAACCCAAATTATTCTTATTATAAAAAAAAACGTCTGATTGATTGATCTTGATGGCATGTCAATCCATTTTGGGTTATTTTATGCCTAGAAGTTAAGGAAATGGGTATATTGTACATTCATATTTATATTTTATGTTTAGTTTAAGCTTTTTACACACAGTTATATGATATCATGTATTTCTATCTAATACTAATAATTTTTGAATAGATCTATTTGACTCATAGATGGGAACACTCTGGGTCATTGCAGGCCTGGGAGTAATGGTAATGAAGGGGTACTTTATATTCCCCAAACTCCACGACTGGACCTTCATTATCAGATGAAATTAAATGTCACCCAGAACACTAAATAGTTTCATGTATTGCTTATACTAATAATTCAATTTAATACTAATCATTTGTTTGCACTCAGTTAACTTGTTTTGAGTATAGTAAATGATTAAATAGTTCTATTCTACTTATTGATAGAACCCTAACAGAGTGGACCTGGGAATAATGGCAAAGCACCAGGATCAAAGACTTACAATCAGATGGTTTAGTGTTATACTCAGGACACTCCTTGGGAGTGTCTTAATCCTCTGCAGAGATGCAGTTGTCCTATTCTACAGCCCTAGTTCATACTTCTGATATGTGATTTCAGTTTTTGCTATATTATTTATGTAATTACAAGGATGTATGTTTTGACTTATATGATTGATAATTCTAATCAATGATATAATGAGTAGTAAATCTTATCCACAATATCACTGGTTGAATAAACTTTTAGTTAAAGACAATATTATGGTTAAAAATGTTAATTTAAAGGTTAAAATTTTGTTTTTCATTTAACCTGATTATATAAATAAGTAATATTAGCTTGATATTTTAAGTCATTTTTTTCTGTTGAGAAAACTGTTCTTGTGTTGCATTGAATATCAAAAATCAGAAAATATCTTAGAAACCCATTTTTTACTTGAGAAATTTAACTAATGCCTTTATTTTTCTGAATTTTTAATGCTAACACGAATCTGCATTTAATGGTGAGAATCCAGTTTTTGATATTTAGGGAGTGTGGAATACCCTATTCATTGCTATTATTCCCTAGACCACTCTCATCCTGAATGGTAGTACTATGCAAACAAATGATGAATACTGAATAGAATTAATAGTATTAGATGACAATACTTAGAATAATTTACCTATGTGCAAACAAATGAGCTTTGGCTTGTTTTAAGATTAATGCTGCCAACAAACTATTTTCTAACAAATCATATGTATATATATATATATGTATATATGGGGATGAAAGATGGCATTGCCTGTAAAAAGAAATAATATCTATCTCCTATATGAAGCATATGTGGAACCCACATTTTAATATATATATATACATATATATATATATATATATATATATATATATATATATATATATATACACAGGATTTAGCATTAAATAACTCACAAGGGATGATATGATATAAAACTCAATTAAACCAAACATCAGAAGTATACAGATACTAAATCCTTTATGGTATATTTCCTATGTGAACAGACAAAATATGAATTAAAAAGTTTATCATTTCTGCTAAAAAACCTGACAGTCATGCTCAAATGGTACAAAGAATAAATTTCAGGTCCCTGCAAAGTAAATTTATGATATCTTATCCTTATAAAATTTTGATCCTGATACAAAAGGGTGAAAGCTGGTCCCAGTAACTGAAAACCACTATTACACAGCCCAGTTGACTGGGGCTGTAGAATAACACTGATTGCATCTCCATAGAGGGGTAAGACACCTCCCATTGAGTATCGTGAATATGACGCTATATCATTTGATGGTAAGGTTACAATCCTGGAACTTTGGAGAATTGGAAGTATCCCTTCATTGCCATTACTCCCAGGTCCATCCTGACCCAAAGAGGTAGTACCTGTTAGGGTCCCATCTTTGGGTCAAATAGAACTGTTTCACCATTTAACTGTTTCTGAATAAATGACCAATGTTAAATTGTATTGTTAGTCTTATATAGCAATGCTTGAAACTATTTAGCAGTGTGCAAATAAAACTATTGGTTTTAGATAATAATACTTGAAGCCATATAAGCAAGTGCAAACAAATGGTTAATACTATTTAGAATTATTCATGTTTGACAGGAATACTTGAAACTGTTTAATTGAGTGATTAAATTATTAGTATTATATAAGAATAATTGGAACAATTTTACTGTGTGTCTATGAATGAATATGTGTTGAATAGCAATATCTGAAATTACTTCACTGTATGTGAACAAATTAATATTTGGTAGAATTATTAGTATTGAATAGCAATAATTGAAACCATTTAACTGTGTGCAAACTATAGCAGTACTTAATTGTGTGCAAGCAAATCAGCTGTAACTCATTTAAAAGTAAGAATACCTATGAACAATACAATTAGAAATCATTAGTATTAAAACAGCAACCAGCATTAAATAGCCAACAAGGGTTGATATGCCTTACACACCAACCAACCAGCCAACCAACTGCAAATGCATTTGGAATTTGTTCCTTTACCTTATGTTTAAAAAATCTTGATTATTAATTAACCTTTTGCAGGAAGAGGAATTTTTTGGTTGCCAATGTTATACATGGAAGAAACATTTTTGTCATTCTGGCCATAATTCAATGTAATACATTTCCCTATTGGCTGCTTGTTTACCAATTCAATGTTAATGTGTAGAAAATAATTCACCCATTCTACAAGGATTGAGAAAAGTTTTAAAATACATTATGTTAAATACAATGAATTCAGAGTACAACACACTGCATATGGAGACGCCTTTTTACACCCATCCTTCTCCCACTCTCACATTAACCAATATGGCCGTTTGTTTACTTCCGGTCCTAGAAAAACACTTTCTTTTCTCGAGAGTATCAGGGGAGGTCACTTGTATGGCTTAACACATTATTTTAATGAATTTGTTGTATGTTCTATGAAACCAAAATGTCTGACAATTGAATAAAATTGATTTTGTCTTCGAGTTGTGCTTACTTTATTTTTCATGGATTGAAAATATCATAAGAGAGGTTTTCTAAGGGTGTTGAGTACTAATCATGATAATTAAAAACTGAAATAGAATGTCTTATGGGTCATTTGAAAACATTTACTGGTGGACTTAGCAGTGAGCTACACATGACAAGGAATTAACCCTTTTTTGGCCAATCACAAAGTGCTGCAGATTGAAGCTGTAGATACTTTCTTGATGCTATAAAACATATGAGTGACACCCTGCATTTCACAAGGGCATGTTCTCATTATTGCAGCTTCTATGTAACTTTGACTGGTACAAACTCAACTGTCCGGCTCTGATAACACAGAATATATCTTTTTAAAACCAAGCCACCTAATCTCACATACTCACCAAAGGATAGACCAAACAAGTCAGACACAAACTTGTTGAGAACTCAACACTGCAAAACAGACATTCGACAACTAAGCTTCTTTGTAAACCCTCTGAACCATTATAAGTAAGCACAACTCTTTTGTACATTTCTGTATATAAATTCCCCTACATTGTTGAATATATTGTTTTTTGTTTTTTTTTAACCATTTCTTCCACTGTTTATTTCTAGAAGGTTGTATGATATTCTGGTCAGCGAGTCAGCTCTCTTCAACTCTCTTTCCTTCTCTGCATTACCATATATAAGTACAACACACGTGTATATATATATATATGTGTGTGTGTGTATGTATATATAGATGCATACACAGATTGTATTTTATATATGTCGATTATCAACTGTTAGCTGTCAGTGGTTATAGAGTAATTGCAAGATGTAAAAGTGTCTAAATTTATTATAGTATTTTCTTTTGGCATTCTTTACATCGTAAAACAAATTTGAATTTTATTATGAGTATGAGAATGATTTTTCCATCATTTTTATCCTGCACTTTGTTTTGTCTGGGTCTCAAGCCAGCTTCAGAATTGCTTATCAATGCAAGTGCCAAAGTATTTATTTTAAACAGCACCAAGGAGGTGTTTTGAGAGAGAGAAACTTGAGAAGATAATCTGAGAGAATATTAACCATCAAAAGCTTCTTGGATTTCTATTAAGTTAGATAAAGTGTAACTTTGTAGTAACTTCTGGGTTCAGTAGAGACTTCTTGTGGGTAAAGAGTAATTGGATATTTCAACATGGTGTAGCATTTCACATTTTTGATGTCTCAGTAGAATACATCATTGTAAAGAAAGGTCAGAATTAGAATTATTCTGAAGCCAACTCTAGAATTTTTTTTTGACCTCTGCTGACAGAGTTGTTCTTTATGACAATTTTTGAACTGTGTTCTTTTATCATATTTTGGTTCTATTTACCCAGAAGGTTCTAAAAGTAACTGAAATAGTTTGCTCATTGATTTAAATGCTAAATAAAATAGTTGTTCAGAAGAAAGATTGTTAAGTAAATGTGCTAACACACTGAATTTTAAGATCAATGTATCTTAATGCACATCTTCACATTTTAACCACAACCTTTTAACCTTAATACACACCTTTAAATACACAGAATAACTGTAATAGGAAATGGAATTGGCAATGTGGTTTCAAATACTGGAAGAGGCAGCTTGCATTTCATTTTGTGTTAATGCCTTTAAGAAAGTCATTAATCAATTTGTTCTCCTCCAGTAATAGGTAAATAGTAGTGCAGACTGGGGTATGTAGCTTTGATTAGACAACCAGTTTAGGAGAAGGAAAACTTTAAATTCAAACCAGGTTGACTATTCTTAAAAATTGACCTTGTGTCACATCTTGCTTGTGGTGGAGGGATTGGTAAATACATATATACTTTTAGAGAAACTTTGATAGAATTAAAGATTATATAAAGCAGATATTAAAGGATTATTATTTTACTTGAAAACTACACACCCTGCTAAAAATATCTGTTTGGTTCCCATTCCAACCACAAGTCTGAAATGATATTGGTGCTTTCATTCAAGAAAAAGTAAAGGATTTTAGTAAGCATTTCATAGTTATCTCTTTTATATTAAGAATTTGAAAGATCAAAAATGTTTAGTGTGTGAAAGCAAAAGCTATAAAATTGTTATTCAGGGAAAAAAATGGAAATTACTTTATTCTCTAAAATATATCATTTTAAGTTTATTGAAATAATAATACAAATCTCATCAGGGTGTGTAATATATATATATATATATATATATGTATATATTAGTACAAAAGCTGCTACCAGAAACCTCTAGCATGTCTATTAGCAGCCTTTACTCTTTTTTGGGGTGGGTAGGCAAATGTAAAGAAGGCAGTTTTCCTTTCTTAGACAAAGTCCAGATTTATATACAGGATAGAACCATGTGAATGGCAAAGGAATTGAAAACCTCTTATCCTTATTGAGTACAAGAACAGAGACAAAAAACACAAATGAGCAGATTAACTCCAAACTCATAGGAAATGAAAACTAGCCTTAAAAGTCCTCAAACATAGACAATAAAATAATTATCACTAACAAGAAGAAAGCAACAAATAAAAGAACTTACTGAATATGGAAACCAAAGGGATCTCTTATTCTTGGCAATTCTCCTTTCCTTTTTGAGTTTTAATCTGTTTTGATTGGTACATTTTTATACCAATAAATATATTTATTTGCTTAGTTTGTTGAGGCACAAGGCTGGAAGTATATAATACACTGAAAACTGAATTCTTTAACAATGGTTTGCTAATCTAGCTTGCTTACCATTACACTACATGAGCTGCCCTATACTGAGGTAGATGTACACACACACACAGAGAAGAGAGAAAGCAGTGGACACGTAAATATTAGATATGAAGAACATCATCAATAAGCTATAAACTGAGATGAAATCATAAAGCCAGGCTTGGTAGAAGATAAATAGACAAAAAGATGCATGGTAAATTCTTTGTATATGATAGACATAATACTGTACCTTACTTAAAATTGAAGGTGTGCCTGGCTTAACAGTTAACAGTACTGAAGATGGAATTGGTAAGCTAAGTTCAAATCCTTGCTGACACAATTTGGGTTTATCTTGTGCTAACATACTTAGGAAAGACAAGAATTCAAAGCTATAAGTAAAATAGCTGGGCAGTCTTGCCTTTTCTAGTCTTGGTTGGCAATCAGTCTTGAAAGGCACATTCAAAATTAGGAGTGGAGTTCCTTGAAATACACTTGGGTAAGCATGAATCCAATTCTCTATCTAGCTGGTTGTGGAGTAAGTAACTCCACCCTGTAAAAGTACTTGCAATGGAAACCATCACTAATATTTGGTTGTCATATCTTAGCCTGTCTTAGCTTTGGCCTATTTACCAAAACTTTTCTTATTCCCCAGTGACACCTGCATCAGGAAAATAAGGTGTGAAAAATTTTCGGTTTTGGTTACCCTCACCACACTTTTAACCTGGCCTATTAGTCACAAGTAAATATAAACTCAAAATTCAGTTAAATTGTAATCAAAAGCAAATTTTCCTTTAATTATTTTATTTCTTGAACTCTTTAAATTTGTAAAATGCCTTTCTCTATTTTTTTCAGATTTGATATCATTGATAAGAACATCCATTTTTGGATAAACTTTAATGCTTGTTAACAATCAGATTAAATTCCTCATTGTAAATGATGATAACATATCAATGAAAAGTTAATTAGTACAAACCAATATCTTAAAAAACACTCACACACATAGGAAAAAGGTTTAACTTCTTTTTTATATACCACAATATTATTCCCTTTAAAGATATTAATTGCATTTTCTTTATAATATAATCTGAAATTTTTACAAGTGTTACAGGGGAGTTGATGACTGAAAACAATGACTTTCAACATATTACTAATTACTGTACATTTTAGTCAGTATTAAACAGAATAATTATAAAGAAATTAGAAGATATGCTGCATTTACAGGTAACTAGATGGTCTGTGAACCCATTACTTTTCCAAGGAGGCATGCTTAGTGTAACTGTTATTGTCATAAGAAATGGAATTGATAAATCAAGTTCAAATCCTTGATGAAGTTATTTGCATTTCAATTTGTATTCATCTTAAAAATTGATCTTGTGTCACATCCAGCTTATAGCAAAGTTGGGTCAATACATACTTTCCTGTTGCAATGGCAGTTGATGATGATACTAATGCTTCTGTTTAGAAAGGAGTGAAGGATTCTAATAAGTATTTCTTAGTTATCATCTCCATAGAAAAAAATCTGGATGATTAAAAATGATATTCAACCTGAATACCGAACCACAGAATTATAATTCATTCGAAAATTGGATTAGAAATAGCTTTATTCTCTTAGACAATGTTAAGTCCTATGATCTTTTTGTATCTTAGGAGCACTTCTTGGGGGGTTTGTTGTTAGAGCATTTTAATGTGATTGCACTAACTTAAAAACAATTTCCACTTTAATTTGCAAGTTGATTAGAATAGTGAAGCATAAAGGTTGATTCTCACTCTGGTCATTATAATTTCTGAAGGAAGATCACTATGAAATTCTTGTAGCAGAGTACTTCTTCTTAATTATTTATTTGCAATTGTAATATGAATTTTATGAATGGAATGTAACTTTGTGGTATTAATGTATTTGCCTACAGAATAACTTTCCTAATGAAGGTGAAACAATTCCCTGCCATTGCAATGTATCCAAGCATATAAAGGAAAAGAAGCTGCGCTTAACATAACTCTTATTGATGAAGGAAATGGAATCAGTGACATGAGTTCATATCCTGATCAAAGCTGTTTACATTTCTCTTCATACTAATGCTTTCAAGAAAGGTATGAATTAGTTCTCCCTCCAGTTATGAGTAATTAGTTGGGCTGAATAGGTTCTTTAGCCTTTATTAAGCAACCAGTTTAGGAGAAGGAATACTCTGAATTCAAACCCCTTGCACTCTGCTTAAAAATTGACCTCATCACCTGATGCACATAGCAGAAGGATTTGATATATATATATATATATATATATATACAAAGGAGAAGGTATGCATCTGGTTCACTTTGCAATTCGCCATATCTGAATGAAATGTTACCAAGTTTATGCCGTCTATGAGGATACACTCTAGGAAAAAGCTATAAGCTATGCAATACTTACTACAGAAAGTTTTTGCATATTATCGTCATGTCTACTATAAATATAACAAAGGAAAAATTGTAAAGTAGTTGATGAACGGAGTTCCATTTCTATTTGAGACACACTTACATTTCTATTATAAACTTAATTTTACATGCACACATATTCCTATTTTTGTATCTTTATTCTTGTTTTGTTTACACAGCAATAAATGTTAAATTACACAAACTGTCTTTGCATTTCATCCTCTACAAATATCCACTGTAACTTGACATTAAACTTAATGTCCACTGAAGACAAAATTAAACTAAATTATTATAATTATGATAAATGATGATCAGGTCATGGGAGAATGTCTGCACATTTAAATATGAATAATTTTTGATTATTTAATGTTTCTTTTTCTTTTTTACTTGCTGCTAATTAACCTTAATCAAAAACGATGTCAGAGAACAGAATTAATAAGTATTCTGATGTATAATTGCATTGTTTGCTTGATGTATAGAGGTGAACACAGTTAAATCCTTGAATGTATAATTTTCTTTCTCCTCTTCCTTCCTTTCATCCAAATACACAAATGATGAAAATTGTTCTTTTTGATAGTTTCAAGTGTTGACTTTTAGTTTAAGAAGATTTATATGACATTTACAACAGAAAGAGACATTATAAAATAAGAATCGCTCTATTAGCACAGCTTAGAATATGCAGACTGTATCACTTGCAGAGCAGTAAAACCATAGAAAAAACAAGCAGTGTTCTAAGGGTATGACATTAAATAGTATCTGATAGTGATACTCTAGTTTTGAAGATCTGGAGAGTGTTGAATACCCTTTCATTATCATTACAGCCAGGTCCACTCTGACATGATGTTGCATTATTTGTTAGAATTCCATTGATGGGTCTAATCAATATGTTTAAAAGATTATTCATATTCGATAATACAGTGAGCAACCCCCCCCCACCCTCTTAAGAAACAAATACACAAAAAATACAAATGTGAACATTCAATGAATGTAATTCCTAAACCTTTTGGCATAAAATAACCCTAGATAGTTGACACACCATTAAAATCAACCACTATACAATGTTCATTTCTTTAACATTCAGAATGAATGCAAGAAAACTTCTATCATATCATTTGTGCTCCAAAAGAGGACTTTCAAAAAGACTTTTTACAAAGTCCTCAACATAACAAGAAAATTTTGACTGTAAACCTTATTGCTCTGTCTCTTTAAAAACCTCTCTATCACTTATAAACCTTTGCCCAAAGTCAACTTATATTCCAGTTGAAAAAAAAACAAGAAAGAACTATATGTATTGACATTTACACACAACCTTTTGAAACAGAACCTTAATCATCTTCACTTTACAAACATCTGAAAAGAAATTCAAAGTCTAAAAATATATTTACTAACACAAAAAAAATTTATCAAATCTCTCCATTGATATCAACAAATATGATGAACAAAAATATTTGTGTATTTCTTCTTTAGTATCTTTTCATGGCAATAAAACTTGATTAATTTGTTTTAACAAGTTCTTGAGTTTTATTACTCTTTTCTTCTTTTGATGTCTCACCCCTCAGCCTACAAGTGCTCTCCAGTAAAAAGAGGTGAGAAGTTCATTTCTACCAACAGGAACTATATAGTTTAGTATACAACAATAAAATTGAATAAGGCCTCAAAACATAGAGGGTTATTTAAGCTAAAAGATTAATATCTTACAACTAAAAGTGCTTTTTTATAAAATATAATATTTGAGATTAGGTTACTTATATATATTAACTCATTGGGTAGGACTTTTTTTTTTTATCTCAGCATGAAGAGCTACTCTCTTGAGTTTAGCTATTTCAAAATAATAAAAGTTCTTTCAGTACAAGTTATTTGTCCTTGATTTTGGTAGGACACAATATCCTGTCTTGAACCATCATGAATAATTATTTTAATTCACTAATTTTTATAACTTTGTTTTATTTGTATGTATTAGAATGTTGATTTAGATAAATTTGGCTGACAGTATTCATATTAATGGTACAAGAAGAAAAAAATTAAACTTCTAGGTATTGATAAAATAAAATTCTTATCAGAAAGTCTTTAAAGCATATTCTAATCATTTCTTTTTTTTCCTTTCCATTTCACTAAAAAGGTTGAGATCTTGCAAAAATCACTAGATTGTCAATCGTGTGGCAAAAGTGGGACAGAGATGATAGCTGTACTGGATATATTGAAGGCTTCAAATACATTATTATTCACTGATTTCTTCTGACTAGTGTCCTCATCTTGGTTGTGTTTATAGCCATAATATTTCTGTTGTTTTACCTTTTGAGCTTCTTCTGTCATAGTTCATTTTAGACCCGATGACATACAAAGAAAGCCTCTTAAACAATTGCACAAAAAAATGTAAAAATTAATGTATGTTATCCCCTGACTACTAAGCATAAAATAACTCTAGATTAGTTGACATTTGATTAAAATCAATCTGTCATAGTTGGTTATGAGAATTTTGATGCCAGCTTTTAATTTAATCCACAATAGTAGATTGTTCTCATTCTGTTGCCCTTGTTTAAAGGATAATTTGTATCAGTATTATATGAACTATGCACTGAATAAAGAGTTTCATTTGAAATTCTCTGAATATTACCAATTAAAATAGATAGCTGACCAAGACCTGCTGGAAAAATGGTGAAAATATTAAAATTGTAACAACCAACTAGATTGAAATGCTAGATCTAAAAACATCAGGGAGTAATAATGATAATTTCTTATCTCAGAAATTCTGATAAAGCTTAAAATGATGTTTGCATATTTGAAAAAAATATATTACACACTTAAGAAATAGTTAAATGAAATATTTCAGATAGATTTCTTCTCTTAATCACAACTGTAATCTTTTTCATAAAAAAACACTGCTTATCAGAGAGTTATATGGATTTTATCAAAGTAAATTTTTCATTCACTTAATAAATCTTTAGGTGAGCAGTAACTTCTATTCAGAGGAAGATGGGAGTATCTTTTGGCTGACAAAGCAATTTACTAACACATATTAGGTCCCTCATAAGAGATATATTGATTATGTTGGTGCAAAATGCACTTCTGTAGAGAATGTAATAACCCTTTTGATAATGTTCCTCTATGATAGAAAGTTTTTGCTTTAGGGCTTTTGTCAATGTAAGTCCAGTTACCTTATTGGCACCAGGCCAGATTTCCCATTTTATTGACATTTGTTCACTATATCATTCACAACACATATTAAAACATTTCAAATGCAAATCTTGAAGGAAAAAGCAGACATGCTATTGAGTCTCACTGAGAGCTTAACTATTATCATTGTCTCCAGTCCATGTTGTAACTTTGTTGAAAAAAGATGTTCTGGATATGATCCTCAACTGCTTCTAGCAACAAAGATCTAGTTCTAGAGATCTAAGGAGTGTTGAGTCACTCTTTTACTGCCATCATTTTCATGTCCCCTATAACCTGAAATCGTAATATCTGTTTGGGTCTCATCTATATGTTAAATAGTTCTGTCTGGAGATTATTCTTGCTATATAATAATACTTGAAGCCATACAACTGTGTGCAAAATTTCATGTTAAGCATTGTAACTTGATGCTATAATTGTTTCTTAGATATGTAAAACCATATATTAAAAAAAAAAAAACTTCAACATGAGATAACCCAACAAGGGTTGACATGCTGTAAAACCAACTAAAATTCATGTAGTTCCTCATTGCTCTAGAAATTTCAACCTGAGTGAGTTAAGATAAAAACGAGAAACTATAAAAAAAATATGAAATGAAATAGTAGTCAAGTTAATAATGACTAATAATGCTTCATCTAAAAGTAAAAATAAAATAAAATTTGCTCTTAGCACAATTTGTGAGTAAAAAAAATGATTAGCATTGTGCCAAGAAATTGAGAGAGATTAAGAGACGAGTTATAAGTATGATTTGAGCTTCTGAAAACTTATAGCGGTTTCGGGAAATTGTTATTTTCCCGAACACTATATTTTTTAAGGCAACACAAATGAATTACGAAACTTTTCTTTGACAACACAACAACGAAAGTTCTTTATTTGCAGCTTTGAATATGGTTTGTTTTTGGTGCTGCAAGACTCGTGGTGTTTAGGCTTGTTGGATGTTTGAGACGAAATGGCTTAGCGGGCTGTTGAGATGGCAGCATGTTGTTGGACTTGTGAGGGATGTGTTCAAAGTCACCGTGTAGTTTTGTATCTGGTTTTTGGGAGGAGAGTCTGCGATATCTCCATGTTGTCAAGAGCGGGGTTACGCTCGGATCGACATAGTCAATTTTTGGGGTGACATGAAGTGGTGCCTGTGGAAGGCATGCTGAATGTTTCTAATTTATGTTCAACTGGGATTCCTCGTAAAGAATCCATAAATTAGATGGTTCCCTCGTTGGGTGTCCATGTTGCTGCTGCTAGTGTTAAAGCCACAGTGAGATGTCCCCACTGGGTGGCTTGTTTAGCTAAAAAGCATCGCTAAGCAGGGACGATCAGAGGAATGTCTGTTCTGGTCGCCGTCTCAAGCCGAAGTGAGTGGATTTGGCCGCTCACCCGTTTTGCTAGCCGGAAATGAAGGTCCGGGCTGAATAGGATAAGTCATCCTGACTGGGTGAAATTCAGTGTTGAATTAAATTGCGCGCCAAAACAAAATACGAGATTTTCCTCTTCTCTACAAACTCATGGCTCGTGTAGTTAAGATGATAAAGTAGCTTGTGTAATTAAACTAGAAAAAAGAAGTGTAAGTTTGTGTAAACTTTGTATTAAGGTTTTTCTGAAAGAAAAAAGAAACTGTGATGAGACAACATCAAACTATTCAATGAACAAAGGAGAGAGTTTCAGTGTTATGAAAACCTGGAACAATTAGCTGCTTGCCTTAAGCATCACTTTTGCATATTAAGAAGTATACTTCAATAAGGTGGATTACAGAAATGAACAAAACCAAGTCAACCATTGAAACATTAAGAATTATAGTCTGAGAGTTGCTTTAACCATTAATGATTTCATGTTCTATTTTCAGTCTGGGGATTGTTAGGGGATCCTATGTTACTGTGAAGTAATATTCTTGTTTAAGTGTTTGCTTTTTCAATTTATAACATTTGAGTCTCACTTAGAGCTTGTTCTTTATTATATTCTTTGTCCATTGCTATTTTAGAAATAACAAACCAAGTTCATTGGGATTAACAAAAATGCAAGTAAAATAAGAAATCAAAAGATGAAAGGCAATACGAGTGAAAATTTATAATAATAGTAATTATTATAAAAGTTTTGATATCCAAAGTTAAAAACTGTTAAAACCTCTCATGATACAATCTGTTTTCATGTTTAGGATTATGAAAAATATCTTTAAATTTTTTTCTCACATAGCAATGTCATCATCATAATCGAATTGATCATTTGAAACACAGCAAATATTACAGAAATAGAAAGGTGTCTCATGTTTCAGCTTTTAAGTCAGCAAGTTTAGGTCTGTTACAAGCAATTCAAATTCTTGAGGTAAAAATGTAACTTTGAATATTGATTCTCTTCATTCCATAACTTTTTAAAATTGATATTTTATTCTTTTTTATGAATTTTTTGATTGTAACATTTTTACCATTATCTTCTTAAGCTTTTAAATTGTATAAAGAAATAGCTTTGAGAGAGTATGGGTATATGCAGCTCAGAGGAAAGATGCAATTTAGTGTCAATTCTGAAAACCAGAAAAGTAGAACAAAGAAATATGATATGATGATGATCATCATCATCATAATTGTAATATATTAATGGTGTGTAAGTTTGAATAGAAGAAAACAGGAAGTTATCATGGTTTGAGAATTTTGGAAATAATTATCTAACCAAAGTGTATGAGATGTGTGCTTGATGAATGAGAAGCTTTGATATATCTAATTGGATCTGTGGTAAAGTGGGTATAATTAAGTAAAATCTAATTACATGCCAGGTGGTTTTGAATTTATATACAATTTGCATGTATGTATGTTTTTAAACTTCTTGCAAAAAGATCAATGTATACTTAGTATCTAAAACTGTCTGCAGCACTTCAAAACTTTTAATACTGCATTAGCAATACAGTAGGTATAAGCAAAAAAATGTATATATCCATATTGATATACCTGCTTCAACAGACTCATACTTTCTAATAATAATAATAATAATGATGGTAAAAGATGTTCACTGTAGTAAAAAAAACAAAGCAATATATCTTTGATGCATTTGCATCTGTCAATCTTTGAAGACTGCCTATCAGAAGAAAAAAAAAGAAAGAAAAAACATTTGATTGGTCAAAAATACAAAGAAAACTAATGGAATTCCACTTGATTGTGCCAATTTTGTCTTAGAGATTAATCTTGAAATCTCTTCTGATGTAGACTGTAATTAGCAGATATTGTTGCAACTAGCTTTGTTAAAGATTTGAGTTATTAGCTATCAAACAGGCAGGCTCCAAATATAATTTCATTGTAACAGAGGAGGAAACATCTATAGTGACTTTATGTATTTGTAAGGGATCCTGGTAAGACAAAGCAATGTCTGCCAAATTTATCATATCATTTACACTTTTCTTTTGCTTAAAAAGAATTGGCACGGAGAATACCAAACATAGTAAATATCTTTTTATTTTCTCTGTTTAAATCACTCTTATATTTCTTTGACCATGTAAATCATTTTGATCAAAAATTATATCATGATAAGTAGGAATAGTGTGATATTATTATGTTTTAATTTAAGTCTACCAGTTTTTTAAATACATTTTTTATTTTAAACTTATATTTTTTTACTTTACAAAACATAAAATTTAATTTCTAAGTATATTAGATGTTTATTTTGATTTTTATACACATACCTGACTGCATGGAATTTCTGACTCTCTCTCCATCTCTCCCTATCACCCATCACTCCTGGTAGGTCCTCCAAATTTTATCCTGCCTCCACCCAGAGCTGATATTAGTCAGCTTTTGCCAGTTAATCAATAATAGCACATTGATGTATAGGGATTCACAAAAAAACATTACTTATGGATTCATCCTGGCTTCTCCAGCAGTATCCCACATATTTTGCTCATCTGACTTAGATGGTTTTTGAGATGGGAGGTAAGAGACTGTACAGCTTCTATTTTGTGGGGTGCTGCTTCATTCATTCAAAACAGCATAAAGCATTCTTGTGTAGCTCCTATATGTATTTTAAGTATTGATTCTAAAATATTCTGAAATCTTTACCATTCACCTTAATTGGGAATTTATTGATTCTTTTGAAAAGTATTCAATTGTTAATTTTTAATTAATTTTTCATGGGTGAGAAAAACTTTGATTATTCTTAGAATAAGGTAGATATACCCTGGTTTAAATATTTTAAATAACTGCATCATTTATATAGCTTTTCTTGTTTTTCAGTATCTCAAATTTATACTTGCTTAGATGCTACTTTTTGCAGACATTAAGTTTGATGACAAATCATTTCCAATTTCTAGAATTGATATTATATATATTTTCATATTTTTCCTTAATATTTAATCTTAGCTTGAAGTTTGTTGTAGAAAACTAGCATTTTCACCCTTTTGAGTTAAACTGATTAAATTCTAAATGAATACTGAATAAGACTGAGGTTACAAATCTGGGTGGCAGTTCGTGGGTAAAGAATTGGAAAACTTTCATATTCAAATGAGGAATTTTCTCATTTGCTATAATAACTCTCCTGGCATAACAGTTATCATTGTGGGAAATGGAATTGGTGACCCAGGTTCAAATCTTGGATGAGGTTGTTGTGTTTCCTTTCATGCTAGTGCTTTGAGTAAGGTATAAATCTATCTGTTCTTCAACCAGCTATAGGTTTTAATCAAGAATACTGACCTCTTTTGCTTTGATACAGCAACCTATATCAGAAAAGGAAAACTCTGAATACAAACTAGCTTAAAAATTGACTTAGGGTCACATCCTTTACATGATGGAGGGGTTGGGTGAATATATGCAAAGAATATATGCAAAGAATGATAACTACTAGACTATTTACAGTTTGAGTCTAAAAATGTTATTACTTATGATAGAAATTGATTTGTTGAAGATTGGGTTTTACTAAAAACCTTTTACCTTTTTTCTTTTTAAACTGAAAATATATACTTTAAAAAAAATATTGTTTTCTGAATCTCCTTATGATGGGGAAAGGTTTTTTATCAGCCAATATGAAGGAAATGTATATTTGGCTTATTTTATTTCATTTTTTAAAAGCCGTTTCTATTCAGTAGAGAATTGTTAGTGACATTAAATTTTTTCTACTGCCTCTTTACCTTTAAACCAAATGAGGGTAGTCATAGAAATATTGATTTTTATTAAGGGACAGGGAGGCCAAAAAATATACATGTCAAATCATAAGCACAAGAAGTCACTCCCACAGTGTTTATGTCTTCTTAAAGGCAGCAATATCTCGGTCGGATATAAAGATCTTTCTGTCATATTTCATTTTGACTTCTTCACTTTGTGTAACAGCCTTGACACACCTTTTTCTATTTTACTTATATAAGTTGTATGCTTTTCTTATTAATTTCTTTGTTTCTGACAACAGATGTTCTTACAACTTTATTTGACTTGACTACTTGTCATTTCTCTTACACTCCTTTTCAGCTAGGGTTTTCAAACTTTCAAATGTCGGCTCCTGGTTGATCTTGTAAAGTTTTGGGGTTATTATATTTTAGGCTGAATCTCTGTGTATTTTGCCTAGATTTACAACTCTAAACTGCATCTGGTGGTGAGGCTCCATTTTTGGAAATCTGAGGAGTATGTAGTACCTTTTCATTGCTATTACTCCTAGTCCAATCTAGCCCAAAGTAGTAAGACCTGTTGGAGTCTCATATATATGTGAAATTAATGTTTAAAAATCCTTTGTATTTGATAGGACTACTTCATGCCATATAACTGTGAATTATTTGTACTAAGAATAGTTACTTGAAGCTATTATTGTTTTCTAAGGATTATTATTAGTTACTTGAAACCATATAACTGTGAGCAAACAAATGACTATAAGTAAATAAAAATAATTGCTTGAAACCATATAAGTATTAGAATTAGATAGGAATATATTAAACTATACAACTGTGTTCAAATTATTTTCATTAGCTTGGAATACTTGATGGACCTCTACACATGGACATGCCAGTGTTGCTTGATGAGCAAGAACTTATTTACATCAGCTCTATGCAGACACAGGATGTAGTTTAGAAGACCTGCTGGGAGTGATGATTGATAGGGAGAGAGTCGGGGAAATCCATACTGTCAGCATGACTTGATGATGATGACTTAATTTTGTAGAACAGTATGTAAAAACACTCTTACGAAACCATCACACAAAAAAGTAAATATGAATATACAATCAATACAATTCCTAAACCTTTAGACATAAAATAATCTGAGATGGGTTAATAAGTTATTAAAATCAATGAAATTCCTTTCTATATTTTTATTGGCTATAGCATTTAATACTTTTGGTTATTTTTTCATCAGGTGCTAAGGGTGAACTGAGGGCTTAGATTTGTTATGGTAAATGATATTGAAGTGAGTTAAAATTAAAATGAATAAAGAGGCAAGTAAAGTTTGATAATATGACAAAATGAGAAAAAAAAAGGAAAAGAAATAACTCATTAAAAAAATACACATTAAATAAGTATTAAGGTAACTAGTTACAATATTTACTAATTTTTGTTTGCACACGTATAATTTGTATTTATAAATACAAAAAAGAATCTGATCAGAATTCCTCTCAGTAAAATATGAAGAATACTCTAAAAATACCCCACAGAAAATGTAAAAGAGAAAGCAAAATCATCATCATTAAGTCAGGCTGATAGCACAGACTCCCTTGACTCTTTCTCATCATTCTTCTTTTGCTGAGTCCTCTAGAAGTAATTCAGTGTTTGCACAGAGCCAATGAATATAAGTCTTTGCTGGTTGGCTGACACTGGTATGTCCATGTGTGGGAGTCCACCAGAGAACGTTACTTATGAGTTTATCCCTGCTTTCCCAGCATATCTTGTTCATCTTACTTGGATGATTTATGAGATAGGAGGCGAGTGGCCTTATAGCTGCTGTTTTGTGGTGTGCTGCTTTCGGGATTTGTTCAAAATAGCATGCAGCATCTTTGTGTTGTTCCTATTAAGCCTTTTCTCTAAGTGCTTCACTAAAGTCCAGTTGGTGCAGCCATACCATAGTACTGACATGGTTACAACTTGGAAGAATTCCTAGTTTATTTTATCTGAGAGATCAGATTTAAGCACAATAACACCACTGAATGGGCCAAGTTTTTAACTTCAAGACAAGAGCAATGTTCTTGTAAATTGATGGAGAAATTATATAGCCAATGGTGACAACATTGGAAAAATAGTGTTTTGTTAATTAAAATGTGTTCATTCAAATGAAAAGAATTTGATGAGAATTCCTCACAGCTAAATATAAAGGATACTCTTAAAATACACACTCAGTTGGCAAGAATTAGAATAGGTTGATGGTATCTCTTGTAGAGTAGTATGACCTCCCCTCAAAAAAGGGGATATCCTGGCTAAAGCACTAAATTGCATCTGGTGGTATGGTTCCATTTCTGGAGCTCTGGTGCCTGTGGAGTACCCCTTTACTGCCATTACTCCCAATTCCACTCTGACTCAGAGTGGCAGTACCTGTTAAGCTTTCATGTAAGTCAAATAAATCTGTAAATTATGTGTATTATATAAGAATACTTGATATCATATCACTCTGTGTAAAAACTCTTAAAAAAATTCTTAAAATGTGTAAATATAAGTGTGCAATGTATGCAATTACCTTACCTAGAGGTATAAAATAACCCCAGATGGACTGATATGCCATTAAAATCAATCCATATTAAAGTACCTTTGATTTCCACAGAAATTATTACAAAGTAAACACAATAAATACCCCTGAATAGAGCAAGTGTTCAGTTACAAAACTATATATCCATATAGTCATAACCAGAGGTTATATTCTTGCTAATTCATAGTAAAAGTACATTGTCAACAATGGTGACTAAAAGAAAAAAATGAATTATGAATGAAAACTTTTTTTCTCTAATGGTTTTATTGAAACCCCTTTATCTGTTGTCAACTTGATCAAAATAGGAATATTTACTTTCAGAGCATTCCTTGTAGCTAAAGAAACTTCTGCCTTTTCTCTTATGAAATAAGAACTTTGAATTTCTTTATCAGATAGAATCTAAGGTAGACATCTCAATATTTTTATTTGGATTATCAAAATCCCTAATTAATGTTGTCAGAAACTTGATAAGACTTTTTCATGAAATTAGATATCTAAGAAGAAATTGCTGTCAGAATAATTCTGTACAAAATTTAATTATTACTTTTAATCAGAAAAACATTGTGCATTTCTGAAACTTGTGTACACTTCATTCTAAGTACAATAGAAATTTTCTTTTGTTTCATGAACAATCTTGAAAAATAAAATAAAAAAAAAAGATTTTGGAAGTGTTTAAACATTTTCTGGAAGAGTTCCATTATTGATAAAAACTCAAGTGGCTTTTGGAAGCTGCCACTGCTGATGTTACTCACATGACCAGGAATGGCAAGAATCGCATTTGGACATCTTTCAGTTTGCTTATACAAATGTCTTTCTACCAAACACAAGCAATTAATGAGCCAAGCAAAAGGAAGAACTCTTTTTTTTAATACAATTTTAGGAAACAATTCATTGACTTTGTATTGATTGAGCTATAATGAAAGTTCTTCACAAAAAGTAGGAAAAAAAAAGAAAGAAGATTGTTTAGTTTCACTTTGTGGAATGTAATTAGATATTGGTTTTTGCTATTTTAATTATCATTTTTGATGAGGATTCTTTAGTATCTTTTAGAGTAAAATTATTATTTATTTATTTTGTAATTAAGAATAAACAATCCTGAATAACGAGCATGTCTTATTTTATGGTCATATTAAAAGCTGGATATGTACACACTTTTTATTATATAATTTATCTGAAGCTTTTAAATGAAATTTATTCATCATTCATTTTTTTCTAATTGATTGAGTGATTAATTGATTTTAATGGTAAATCAACTCATGTAGAATTATTTCATGCCTAGAGGTTAGGGAATCATGTTCATTGTATGTTCATATTTACATCTTTGTGTAGTTGTTTAAGAGTTTGTTTTTTTTTGCACCAGGTTCTAGCAAATACAAATAATTTTCAAACAGATCTAGGATCTGGGAGTAATGGCAATGAAGTTGTACACCACATCTTCAAAACTAGAGAATCATCATCAAATGCAGTTTAGTGTCAGACACAGGACACCTGTATTTTTTTAAGGAAGTCTTACCCCACTGCAAGAGTGACAGCATATTTTAAGTTCCAATAAATGAATTAGGTGAATTTTGCCTACATTGGCAATAGGAAACACTTTTTATTGAACCATTGCTATGGAACTCAATAAAGATGGAGCTTTTCATATCCTAGAAGACTGTCAGCAGGATCTTATTTACTGACTATAGTTTTTTTCCAAGCAGTGGTCGTATCAATACTGCTATATGGATGCATTAAATGGACACTAACTAAATGTATGGAGAAAAAGCTGGACAGCAATTACACAAGAATACTGCAAGCAATATAAAACAAGTCCTGGAGGCAACACCTCACAAAGCAGCAGCTGTACGGCCACTTACCACCCATCACAAAAACTATCCAAGTTAGACGAACTAGACATGTGGGACATTGCTGGAGAAGTAGGGATGTACTCATAAGTGACATACTCCTGTGGATCCCTTCACATGGACGAGCAAAGGCAGAATGACCAGCTAGAACCTACATACAACCGCTCTGTGCTGTTACAGGATGTAGCCTTGAAGACCGACCGGAAGCGATGGATGATAGAGAAGGGTGGAGGGAGAGGGTCAGGGAGATCCACGCTGGCAGCACAACATGATGATGATGATTGTACTCAGAATTGTTTCTTTTCAACTCATGCTTGTAGTGGCAAACCCATGTTTAGCCTATTTTAAACATGCTTCCCATAGATATCATGCATTCTTCTATAAATTTCACATGGTTTTCACTCCTCAACCATGAAAATTTTGATGATAGATATTAGTTTAAACCTGGAGTACACTTTATTAGATTAGCTGCTATTCTGAATATCTTGAAAAAATATTTTATAGGTTTTGAACAATATTTGCTATAAACCATTTCCACAATATGCAGAATTTTTTTGGAAAAAAATCCCCAGAAAAGAAAACTATTTTGCTTTTTTTTTAAAAATTCCACTGAGTTATTGAATGGCCCTCATACTTTTGACACACCTTCATATTATCAACTTTCTTTACAAAAGTTAAAATAATGAATATTTGAAGTATGCCATATTTTAAAAACAGGTTTTGATCATGATAATACTGATATGTTTTTTTCATAGTATGATATACAACAAAAAAGAAAAATGATATTTGCATTTTCAAAAAAGAACCAGGAGGATATTCAATGTCTTTGGTATAAAAGAAAACTGGGACTTTGTACCAACAGCTTCCAGCAAATCTTTGATATTTCCCTTTTTGAAGTAGAACAAAAAGCTGGAACACCCACAAGGATCTAACTATGACCTGTGGCTTTGCAAACATCTGAAAACAAATTTCACACAATAACAAGTGATACAACAGAAAGAGAGAGATGTAAAAAGCAAAATAAAGTTTGATGCAAACATCCTTTTCTTGATCTTTAACATATTTCCAACTGACAATGGTTGCCCTGGTTTGAGACAATAATCAAACTTTTATTTCCCTTGTCAAACATTGTTAATTAAACACAGAGAAATAAACAAGTGGCATCATTTTTTTGTTTTTGTTATGCTGAGTATTTACAGAAAATAAGACCCCTACAGAAAAGATGAAAATATAGAAAGTCACAAGTTACAATCTCTTTAAGTTTGTTATGAGTTAGCTGTAACAGGTACTGGCTTCATCTAAAAGAAGACAGAAGGACTTGAAATGGTCTGTAAGTCAACATGTTTTATCTCATATAAAAATAAAATTCTTTCCTAGAAAAAGACCCAAGTGCATCATTACATCCTAAAATTACTTTTCACTATAATGCTCCCAAAATGTAGTGTGTTTGGGGGCAGCTATCCTCTATCTAGAAAGTAGAAGTCTTGAATTCAAAGAGAACAGGCCTAGAATGTTTTACTGCTACTCCAACTGTGTAATCAAAATATTGGTTATGAATTTCACCAACTATAAAGATTAATTTTCAAAGGAATGGAGGACTGACTCACAAGTAAGCTATTAAAAAAAGAATACTGAAAACATACAAAAATTCATACATACATGAAAACATATTACTAAATTATTGATTAATACTAGAAATATATCAATATATAAAAGATGTTTGTTCAACTCAACCTCATATAGTTTGTTTTCTGTTTGCATTTTTTTTATCTATGATTTATCTCAGAATTAACCTTTTATTACAGTTACATGGAAGAGTTCTCTGTTACAATATTAAGCAACATAGTTTACAGTAACTCATTATTTTAATTTGCTATTCAATCTATCCTCATAACAACCCTCTACAGAAAAGATGGAAATGTGGAAAGTTGCAAGTATTATTTTAATGAATTCATTCTTTTCTTTGGATCAAAAGTATTACCATTTTTTCAGTTCAATTGGTTTATAAACCATAAAATTAAACAAAATAAATGAGCCAAAAAAGTGAACGATGATCTCAAAGTGTATTTTGACGATGGAAATGCTTAATAACATTTCATGAAAATAGATATACTGCTTTGAACAACTGTCTTTTTTTAGTTGTGTATTTCTTTTATCTGGCAGTAAATAAGTCAGAAAACTTGAAATAAGCCAACAATTCAAGACCTAAGTAGGTCATAAGATCAGATTGTAAAGAATCCAACTAATGACCATTTTTTATGAAATTCAAAATGGTCTGAAGCAGCAATATTCAATTTTTTAACAATTTGGTGAGGGGTAAAATCTTACAACTCTTCCTTACTGGAAGAAAAAAAGAATATACTACTTCATGTGTCTTTCATGTAAGCAACCATTTGTAATGTGATTCATGCATATGTGCTGTTTCAAGTCTTTATGTTACTATTGCTCAAAAATGGCATCCTGGATATGACACTAAATTGTACGCAATATTGATGTTCCAGCTCTGGAGATATGGGGAGAGTGAAGCACGGATTTCCCTGATGATGATGACTTTTGATTATGCTTTCCCAAATACAGTAAAGCATGTAGCTGTAAGAGAAAGTTGATATTTAGTTCACATGATATGCACTCCTAGTTTTTGGGTTTAAAATATGGAAAGATAGTGCATATTGTACACAAATAATTATGGCAATTCATGAAAAACCAACAACATAGGATCTAAATATCAGTGCTGGTTAAGGTTCTTGTGAACTCATTAAAAGTCAAAGAGATTAAGTTGTTTGTATAAAAATCAGATATAAGGTGGAGTCAAATTCTGATGCAAGTTAAAAAAAAAATAGTTTCTCAAAATCATTGTTATCGTCATTAAATCATTCTTCTGATCGCCATTCAGAGTTTGCTTGATGATGACTATATCTGTTTTTTCCTTGCTTCACACTTTCTTTTCCTTTTTGGTCATGCTGTGTTAAATGATGGGCTTAATTATAAAGTCTGGCAACTTCATATTTCCAACTGTCTTGTCATTGTCACTCATCATTAGTTTCAAAATTTGGTGCAAAACAAAGAAAAAAGAAAACAAAGGTCACAATTTTTAATATATTGTTAGTCAAAACTTTTCTGATATATTTTCCCAGAAAATTTTGCCATAGAAAATTCAGTAATACTTATCCTATTTGAGAACTGAGGTATGCTGGTGATTGCAACTGAATTCAAGCTTTTTCAAGAAGAAAATAGTTTGTTTTTGAGGGTTTTTTTTTTTACATATTCAGCATGATATTGCTCTTTGACTGCTCACTTACTTTTTCTGTATTATTTCTTTCTTGGAGATTAAGCCTCAAATTTTGCTGAAGTCGCCATTCACAAAGGACTAAGATTAGTATCATCTAATATATACTAATATTTTAATGAAATAAAGAGCTGTTATGCCACATGAAAAAAAAAGGAATTTCTTTGTGTACCTTCATAAACAAAAATTTAATAAGCCCTGCATTATACTCTTAGAAATACTTGTTGATAGAGAAGATATTTTATTGAGTCACCTCTTACTAGGGATCAGTATTAGTATCAGTATATCTGTGATATACTAACACTGAACAAAACAGAAGGAAAGATAAACTTAATTACACATACAAGACATTTCACTTTATATATATATATATATATATATATATAAAATATGCGTATAAGTGGTATTAAAAAAAAATACACAAATGTGTTCCATGGTAGAATTTTTACACCTAGTATTCCATGAACAAGCAGTATATAGACGGGACAGAAAAAAATGGAAAAAAAGGTTTACCTGATGAGTATAGGAAAAATAACCATATGATTTACTGTTCTCTGTCAGGGCCGAAGGCAATGTCTTTGCTGTTCAAAGAACTGAGGGGTGAAAAGAGCAAGTAAGAGATCCTGTGACTGTCATGTGACAGCCTATCATACTCCTAATAGACATAATCATAAATTTTGCCATTTTGAGATGAATAATTCCAATTCTAAAAATTGTTTGGACTGTTTATGTCATTTTTAGTTACTTCTGTTATGATAATGATGTTTCACATCACCTACTATTCTGTGGTTTTCTTTCAAGTATATGCAAAGAAAGAAAGAGGTCTCTTTTTCTCAGATATTTTAAACCAGTAATTGACAGCTGATATACTAAGAGGACAATTTTGCATGCATACTTGTCTCTTTAATCCATTTACTTTCTAATAGCAATAACAATAATACTTATATTCACATGGCATAAGGATTCACACTGGCCTTACTCTTAAAGTGTCTTTGACTTCATCTACTCCAAGGATGTACTCAGTGTATTACTTGGCTCTTAATCTAAAAAAGGCAGTGCCATTCCTTGCCTCATTTTCCATACAGAATGGATTGATAATAAGTTTATTCTGAATATAATTTTTAAGACGAATTTTTTTGCCTCAAAAACAAAAGTGTTGTTCATTACACAAAGACATGTTTTTGAAATATTGAAGCTTACCTTGTTTCTCACCCTAACTTGCCATGACTTTGATTGAAAGTGTTCACACTTAGCCTGTACCTAAACAAAGGATATTACTTAAGATAATGGTGTAATAGCTAAAGAACTGGAAATTTTTGTATGTGAATTCAAACTCCAGTCACACAATTACATTAACTTTTTGACTAATACCCTTAGAAAAGGTATGAATCTTCTTATTCTCCCACTACAGGTTAAATAGTACCACTACTGTTCTTGTATAAGGAAGGCTTTTGACATTAAATAACCTATGAAGGTTAATATGCCATTCAAAACAAAAGAAAGAAAGTATGGAGTGCCTTTTGAATGTACTTAATCAATTACATATGTAATTATTTTATTATCAATGCTATTGTGCATCATTGATGAGGTTTTAGTATACTTGGAATATTCAAGTAAAAACAATTGGCAACATCAAGGTTTAGAATACATTGTTTATTTATAATATTACATTGATTTTGATCGTCTTACAGAAATTTTGAAAGTATAAGTGCTTGAATGGTTGTTTACTGACATTGGATTGTGAAGAAATATCTTTTTAAGCTAGAATAGTCAAAAGTTAAAGATCCTTGATTACACACAATACATAATAAAACACCTTTTTTTAAGATGAAAAATCAGGGTCATTCATTACTCATGTATATATGATAGTAGCAATAAAGCATTAGAAGGAATGAAATCAATTGTCTTTCGAGGCTTTTGCCAGAGAATTTCATTATTTTGACATTGTGGCTTCAACAGAGTTATTATTTGTGGTTGGTAGAAATCTGATAAGGACTGGAGTTTTCTATTTGTATTTGAAACCAATTAGAAATATATATATATATATATATATATATATATATATATATATATATATATATATATATATATATATATATTCATCTTCACTCACACTTTTTCTTCTTTCCTAAATTGAAAGTGCATCTCAAAGGTAATATTTGAGGACTTGGAAGATGTTAAAAGAAAAATGACAGCACAGCTTCACACCATATCAAAAGAAGAATTTCACAAGTGTTTTGATCAGTGGAAAACTTGTTTTGAATGCCAAGGGGACTATTTTTTAAAACAAGTAATGTTTCATTCCTGGTTCATTTCAGTCTTAGTAAATATAGCTTCAGTCTTGATATGTTTTGAACACTCCTTGTATGAATATAAATAACTTTGTTATATAAGTCAAAGATACACTAAATTACAGTATGTCTGAAGTTATTATGCAAATCAAATAAACCTCAATAACTCAAAAAGTTCTGAACCAATATTTGTCAAATTTAAACTAATCTATTTCCTCTCCTAGAAAAATATTTAAATAAGTTTTCTGCAGTTTTTAAGAGTTATTCTTGAGATATTTGAAATTTAAAAAATAGAGTGATTGAAGTTGATATGCATATTAAAATAATATTAACTTAAGACCTCAGAAATCTAATAAAAACTATTTTTATTTTTGTCCATGATAAATGTTTGAATATAGATAAAAGAAAAGATCTTATAACAATTGAAAAACAGAAAATAACAAAGTTACATAGTAAAGAAATGTCCACTTTGGAGATATCAAAGGAGCTTTGCTGAAATCATCAAATGATAAAGAAGGCTGTGGAAAATATAACTAAGTTGAGAACTTGAAGCAAAGGAATAGACTTCAGGAATTTGCTTCCTCAAGATGAACATAAACTAAAGTGATTTATAGCAAAATAACCATTTTTGAGCACTCAGATCTTTGAAAAGAGAGTCAAGGACAAAAGGTATAGAATACTTTATGATTTAGGATCTGTAAAAATATACCCTATATAACCTCCTCTCACCAAAGCAAATATTTTCAAGTATCAAAATTAGGATCTGAAATACTTGAAAATTGACTTTTCTAAAGTAATTTTTACAGATGAGTCTAGAATGACAGTTGATGGACTTGATGAATAGGCCAAATGATGGATTTTATCCAATTTGGTGGTGCCTTTTGCTAAAAGAAATCAACAAGGAAGCAGTAGTATAATATTATGGGCTGGAATTGTTAACCAAACCATTAAAGAACAATTCAAACCTGGCAAAGATAGTGTTAACTATTGTGATTTTATGGACAAGACTTTCTTTGCATGGTACAAGTCCTAGTCTCACAGTTTCATTGGGAAGTGTGTATTTATGTGCAACAATGCTCCTTTTCATGTATCTAAGCTTACCTTTGAATTCTTTGAGCATAAAAAGATTTACAGAAGAGATCTGAATCTGAATCTGATTGAAAATCGATAGTCAATCGTTAAGATAAAATTATATGAAGGTGTAAACAATATAACAGCAAATCAGACCCATTGGAAGCAATTAAAACTAATATATTGGAAATTGAACCTGTTTAGGAAAAAAAAAAAAATTAACAAAATCAATTGATAAGCTTTTATTGAAAAGAAGGTTCACTATATAAAAATGTAAAAGATTCAAGGACGTATATGTGTTTATTATTTGTTCTATTATCACTTTTCATCAATTTTTGTTGATTTTATTATCTTTTTATTGAAGTAAAATATAATTATTTGGTTTTGTCTTAATAACTTCAGATGGCAGACTTTTAGAATATATTAAATAACTTGAGTAAAACCTATTGATTCTACTTAAAATTATAACCCGGTCTTTATTTGACATGTAAATTGATTGTTTAAAATTTGGCAATTCTTTTCAAATCAAATTTGAATGATTGAATTTTATCTAATTTGTTTCATAACTTCAAACAGAATGTAAACTCTAGAATAGTTTTTTGTGTGAAACTACATATTTTATTTTCCTTGTAAAATATTCTTTCTCAGATTGAAAAGCAAAACCACTCCATATTAGAATGCATAAAACACCAGAGTTTTGAACAAAGATAAAGCTGTTATCATATGAGAGAAAGGTTTTTAAAAAATCAGAACTGACATTTTGACTCTTTCATTAAAGGTTAAAAAAAAATCTCCTTAGCTGCTGATTTTGTATACTCAATGGATAACATGTTTCAGAGAAAAATTATGATCGAAAAGATAAGACATTACAAGTATGACATAAAGTGCAAATTTTTCAATTCTACTCGTAATTTTAAAAATGTTGGTTGTGAGATGAAATTGTAGTAAAATGAAATACTTTAAACTGTGGCTATCAAACGTTACTGTATTACATATTTGACTTAGGTTTTGCACCAAGACTCTACTTGATTTGAGTATGAATGTATTTATATATGCCACAAGCTAGATACTAAACAAGGTCAATTTTTAAGAGGACTATTGCTGATTTAAATTCAAAGTTTTCTTACTTGCAGACTGGTTGCATAATCTAGATTAAAGAACGCAGTTTGCTTTTTTGTTTATCCACAGCTAGAGGGAGAATATCTGGATGCATACCTTTCCCAAGGTAATTTGCTAACAGCCGCATCCAGGAATTGAACTTGGGTCATTGATTCTATTTTCTTCAGCAATAACTGATAAGCCAAGAGTGTATTAAATCATGAATGTGCATTAGTATCTAGCCTATGTCAAAGTTATATTAAGACTTAGATTATTTCCTATTATTGATTGATTGATTGATTTTAATGGTATGTCAACCTATCTAGGGTTATTTTATTTTAGAGAATCACACATTTAAATCTTTTATGTAGTTATTTTGTAAGACTTTTTTGCTTGTGAAATAATTTTTTTTCACATGAATAAATAATTTTTAAACAGATCTATTTGACCCATAGATGGGACCCAAACAGGTACTATCACTCTGGGTTATTGAACCAAGTGTAATGATAATGAAGAAGTATTCCATACTTTGTAGATCTCCAGAACTGGAACCATCGGATGCAGCATAGTTATTTCCAATTTTACGTTGATAGCAATGGACAACAGATGGAAACTTTACATATAATATTCCACAAACAATAAATGTTTTTTATTTAACTCTTTATTAATCTGAATAAATACTTTTTTTTAATTAAAGAGTTACATTTTGACATGGTCTGCATATGAACCTATTATAAGTTTTTTTCAAGGCTTAAAATGCATGTTTGCACCCCTCCCAAGAAACAAACTATATGGTGCAATACACTTTGAGAAGATATCTGTGGTACACAATTTGAAAATGACTGGTTTAGACAAAATTTCCTTATTGCTGCATTAGATGTTTGTAGGGAAAGAGAGATTTAGTTTGAAATGCCAAACAAACTCTGACATTGTGACATTATCTTGTTGCTTTGATGATGAATATTGTGAAAAGAAAATCTATAAGAAAACCGTTTTTATGTGGGAATTCTTCGGTGCCATCTTTGGCACAAAGAGAAATCTTGGTAATGTCTTTGAAGTTTGCTGGACTCTTTTTCCAACCAGTCAACTATCATAAATCATTTCAAAGCCTGATGAAAGATTCTGAAGTTAGAGAAATGGGTTCTACGTGAACTTAGAGAAATGAACATTGGTCAGCATTTGAATGTTTGTTTTTCTCTTTTTATTTGACATTGAAAAAAGTCATTTCTGGACAAAATAATCACTGACTTTTATGTTTTCAAGTAACCATAACCAGAGAAAAAAAATGGCCTGCCAGAGTGAGATTTCTCATTAGAGTCGTATTCTTAAACTGTTCTAGTTTAGATTTTTTATTAATTGTCCAAATTCTTAGCATAGCAAAATGTTTAACATTGTAAAATGCTAATTAGACTGCTTCCATAATAGAAACATAATATCATGGACCACTGTTACATTGGGAACCTTAGAGATTTATGGATTGTCTAGTAAATAAATTAATGTGTTTTTGAAGTGGGGTATTTCTTGATTTATAAAGTGTTAATGAAGTCATTAAAGAAACAAAGTATAAGATAGAACAGAAAGGTTTATGTGGTACTTCATTTGTTATGTGATTTCTTTATTTAGAATTTTTATTTGTATTCTTGATTTATAATATAATCAAAGAAACTTCATTAATTTTTGTTAACTAAATTCTTTTTTATTGGACTGGTTTCAATACAGTCTTTCTCTTTTTACTGAACAAAATAGTGCTGCTCTTTTATGAAGTGTATGCAAGAGTTCTCAGTAAACACCTGATTTTCTTTTTATGTAAAGATACTGTAAATTTTTGTACACATCTAATACATCTTTTATGATTATCCTTGTTGGGTTGTCTGAGCATGTTCTTTTTTCTTTTGTACTTTATAATTTAACCCTTTCACCACTCAAGGCAAATAAGAGATGTCTACTCAGATGTTTTTTCAAGATTTTATCCTTTATTTTATATGCCATTTGAGGATCATATATTGTTCTCAAACATGTTGCAAGAAACACAGTGAGCTACATGTGAAAGGGTTAATTTTGAAATTGTAATCCTAACTCTTGTGATTTAGAATCATTTTAGCTTCATGTTATATCTAGATTTAGCTTCTAACAAATTATTTTTTCTTTTATTTTTCATTTCTCTCTGGAGCAGCCTCACTGATATTCTATTTTAGTCTGCAAGCAATAAGATTAACAATAATTTCTGCTAGTTAAATTAGTTAGCATTATTTTTGCATATCATTGTCTATCATCTTTATTGTATTGCTCTTTTATTTTTGGAAATGAACCTTAAAATCTTTTCAGACATTATTTGAGACAGTTTTAGATTACATTTATACTGAACAAAAATAACTAATTCTGAATTCGTTTTGTCAATCACTGTCTTCACCTTGGTCTAACAGGGAGTAATACTTGTTCAAATATAGATTCTTTATACTATATATACTCATGTAATGAACGACTTTGTAAGATCAGTTCTTCACCTCAAAATTAAAGGGTTGTTCATTACACGGTATATGTTTTTGAGCATGTTGATTCTTACCATCGTTCATTCACACTCAATATATGATAAAAACACTTTTTGTGACTAAAAATTAGGGGTTGTTCATGACATTTATTACTCAAGTATATAAGGCACTTATACTGAACCATGCTTAGATATAGTGAAACAGGTTTTTATATATGTTAGCTCAGTCAGCTTAATACACTGACTGCATCTATGCAGAGGGGTAAGACACCCCAACAAGTGTCCTAGATATGACACTAAACTTTATCTGATGGTGAAACTCCACTTCTGAAGCTTTGAGGAATCCTTTGGCATGACTCCCAGGTCCACCTTGAACTGGAGTGGTAGTACTTGTTTGGGTTTCATCAGTGGTTCAAATGGAACTATTTAATTATTTTCTATACTTGAAACCATTTAACTGTGTGCAACCAAATTAGTTCTGGCTCATTTAAAAATAAGGTTTCAGAAAAATCTTTTGCTTACATGCTTACAAATCATGTATATATATATATATATATATATATATATATATATATAACAGGATTTTGCATCAAATTACTCACAAGGATTGATATACTATAAAGGGCAACAAAACCAAACCAGATATATAATATTCAATATTTAGTCAGTCTAGAATAGAGTTTTTCAAAGTGGTCCATCTAGATCCCTAAGAGAGAATAAAAATTTGACTGGGTGAATAAAAACATACTTATGGGGACCTCAGCCCAAATCTTAAGTGTCTCCACTTTTCAAAAATTTTCTTACTTTATCTTTTTATAACATCCATCTATTTTTTTTTTGTTTATCATACATATTAAATATTTATAAGATTTCAATGGATTGACATTCCCCCCGAGATTGAATTCCATTCTTAACATGGATATTTTTGAAACAATCTCAAAAATTTTTATTCAGTTTTTTTCTCTAAAACTTTTCTTGTTCCTTTAGACTATTCACCAATATCTCCATCTACTTTCCTTCTTTACAATGCTGAGATGACACCTGCCACAATCCCTCAAACTTGTCTATCATTCACTGTGCCACAGTTAAATTTAGATTTTTATTTTTGTTTATCTTTTCTTATTTGTTTTGTTCTTAGATTTTTAATTTCTCCCATCATCTTATTACAATCAGAAGTGATAAATGATGTTCAGATTCCAGCTGATGCTATTTTCATCCACCATCTACTAATGCCATTGGGACAAATATGAATCCATTTCTTCTACTTCAGCCATATTAAAAATAGTAGAGTAAATTGGACTTTCTAAATTTTAGATGGGCTATCAGTCTAAAAGATTGATAACTTTGTGCGAAAAAATAGGAGCTGGAGTTCCTAACAACAACTTTGTTGCTTTGTCGGTTAGTTGTGAAATAGAGATGTTTAAGGGAGATAATCCTAAGTAAACTGGAGTGTATCTACACAAAGGCAGCCTTTGACAAGTCACTTGATTAATTTTAATGGCATGTCACTCCATCTAGAGTTATTTTATGCCAAGACGTTAGGGGAATCGTATTTTCATATTTAAATCTTTGTGCAATTGTTTCTTAAGAGTTTTTTGCCCACTGTCCAAATACAAATAATTTTTAAAAAGATGACCCAAAGATGGGACTTTAACAAGTACTGGATCAAAGTTGGCCTGGGAGTAATGACAATGAAAGGGTATGCCACGCTCTCCAGACTTCGAGCTTCACCATCAGTGTTATACCCAGAACACTCCTTTTGGGATATATTACACCTCTGCAAGGAAGACTGTCCATGTATTTCTTAGTCCCACTAACAGGGTGAACAAGTGACTTGAGTGTGGCAAGATGTGGTAACTTTTACAGTTGTTGGTCATCCTAACCTTTCGGTGTCACAGAAATTCAACTGTGCAAGTAAAAAATGGTACTGATATTGGTGTGTGCAAACCCTCCCACACTTTAATCTCTTCTTTTCTGCAGGTTATTGTTGATATCAATGGATGATTTTGACTTGATTTAAAACTTAATCTCTTAAATTAAAAGAACTTTATTTTACAATCTCTCAGTGTCTGCTTTTCTTTTCTCCACAGAAACAGCTAGAAACAGCTACAAAAGACTTGGAAAACTTGTATGTCAAGATTGATCGAATTAAACGTCAGGTAAGTCAATGATTTATTTGATTTTGATTTTGATGTTAAGATTTTCTTTTGATTTTTATTTAATGCTATAAATATATTTTTTTCTCTACGGACTGTTTATTATTCTAATTTAATTGAAATTGTTGGATACTTTTTTCAACACTTTGTAGTAAAAATGTTTGGTTTGGTTTCTTTGTTTGATGGCATATCAACCTTCATGGGTTATATAATTCCATGAAGAAAACAATAGTAATATATATGTAAGGCAGATTTAAAGTACTTATGGTGATATTTACCATCATAAAATATAATCAAATATCTGAAGGTTTACTAATGAGTCAATTCTACAAGTTGTGGAGATTAAAATATGTTTAATATGTATTAGGATGTTTAGAAAGTGATTACATTTTTACCAGAAAGGATGTAAAAATAAATCTAAGTTAAATTTATTTGAATATTATCCTGAAAAATATAATCACTTTTATTTGCAACAACAGTAGGCCAACAAACCAAAGAAAAGATAGAATTGTTAAATTGGTAGGTTCTTTCACATCATTGATGCTTACAGGATTTAGCACCTACATAAAATGTTTGTTTTGATCCCAAGAGCATTTCATAAGTTGAGGAAATCATGAAATAAAGAACTTGAAAACAGTCTTTCAAATTAAGTTTTGGGATCCTCCCAGGTTTCTTAAAATTAGGTGAGTAAAAGTTAGCAAGCTAGACTGGCAAACCTTCATGAGTGAGTTCAAGTCTCATTGGGTGCCCATTCATGTGGCCTCAAGCCACATCTAAGCAAAGTAAATTACTTCAAATATGGAATTGAAAATTTGCCTTCTCATTAAGCTGCAGTCATTCAAAATAAAGATGATTACATTTTTGACAGAAATATGTAAATAGATTTGCCAAACATTCATTTTTATATTTTTTCTGGTAAAACATAATTATTTTCCAACAACCTAATATTGGGTTGCATGTAAAGTCCTGTTCCAATGTGCTTAATGTAATTTTGCATAGTGATGACAATGAGTCATGGACAGGAATTGATGGAAATGTTACTTTTTAAGGAAGTTATCCTTTTACTTATGTTTAATCATGATGAAACAGATATATATATATATATATATATATATATATATATATATATATATATATATATTTCTTGTTCCCTTAGTCTATCTACCAATCTACTTATCAATCTTTCTCTTCTGCAATGTTGAGGTGACACCTGTCACAATCCCCAAAATATGTATTTGGTAGTATTGTTGCGACCATCATGTCTGCATAATATATGGTAAGTAGTACTAGAATTTTTAACAATAGAACATAGTGTACTGATTGAAGTTTACAGTCATATGAAAGCAATTTATGGCAATAATTTTATGGATATGAACATTGTTAGTCAGTGTGTTTGATGTGTCTAAAGCTGTAGTCGAAACAAGAGAAATATTTCTGATAAGCAAAGATGACGACTTATTTCAGTGACTCATAAGAGAATCAAAGAGTAGATGCCATGATTCAAGAAAATCAGTAAATTAAGAATTATTGCTCTGAAATTCGATGTAAGCATGACAGATTGATGATTGTTATTAAAGTTCAATAAATTTTGACAAGGACCCAGAATGACACACTCCATTTTGGCACTATATATATGATAACCCTCTTCTCTCTGCCAGTAACACTTCCATTAATTCCTGACCATGAATTTCCCTTTTCTTTTCTTTAATAATCTTTAAAGCACAGCAAACAAATTTAATGTTGGAACTTGCTTGAATATTAGGTAAAAAAAATGGTAAAATATGCTCGTCATCTTTTTCTCTACCACAAGAGATATTTATTTTTTGAGAGGAGAATTTTAGTAAATTGAAGCAGAAGGTTGGTGGTGTAGCTGTGATGTCAGTTGGCAGGAATCAAAAGCACAAACTTTGCCAAGGTATCATCATTATCATCATCCTGTCGTGCCACTAGCATGGATATCCCTGACCCTCTCTCGCCACTTCTCCTTATTGTTCATCGCCTCTGGCAGGTCTTCAGGGCTACATCCTGTATACTCATAGAGCTGCTGTATGCATGTTTGAGCTGGCTGTCCTGCTTTTGCTTGGCCATATGTGGGGGTCCATAGGAGTACATCACTTATGAGCTCATCCATGCTTCTCCAGCAGTATCCTGCATGTCTGGTTTATCTAACTTGGATAGTTTTCGTGATGGGAGGTAGGTGGCCATATAGTTGGTGCTTTGTGGGATGTTGCCTCCAGGACTTGGTCAATATTGCTCACAGAATTCTTGTGTAATTGCCATCTAGCTTCTTCTCCAGCCGTTTAGTTAGTGTCCAAGTAGTGCATCCATATAGCAGTATCGATACGACCACTGCTTGGAAGAAACTACATTTCATTTTATTGGTCAGGTCTGACTTCCATATGATCGATAGCTTATCGATAGCTGTCCATGCCTTTGTTAGCTGCATGTCAATGTCTTTTTTGGTTGATGAGACACTGGTTCCTAGGTAGGTGAAGTTGTCTACCAGTTTCAAAGAGCTTCCGTCTAGTGTGGAAATGTCGCCAGTTTGGTTAAAACACATGTATTCAGTTTTGTGTGCATTGACATGGAAGCCAATGCCTGTGGCAGCTTGTTCCAAACCATGCTGTAGTGTTTCGGCTTGGTTGGGTGTATTTGCCAGAATTGCTATGTCATTGGTGTAGTCGGCTTCGGTAATTGTTTTTGCGGGGTACCTTCTGCTTCTTTTCTTTGTCAGCTCGAAGCCGTTTTATTTGATTTTATCAATTGATGTTCTAAGTACGTAGTCTAGACAGATGATAAAGACGTATGGGGCTAGCGTGTTCCCTTGCAGTACACCTGCTACTATGTCAAAGTATTCTGTGTCTCCATCCGGTGAGCGTACTTTCACTTTGGTATTTCGACAGAGAATTGTTATTGCTGCAATAGTCTCTTTTGGTATGCCATATGCTTGTAGGATTTGTTCCATCTTCCCTCTGTGAATGGAATCAAAGGCCTTGGTAAAGTTGACAAATAGTATTGTCGCTTGTAGGTTTTTTGCCCGTACGCCTTCAAGGATTCTACGGATGGTCAATATTTGTGAGGTTGTGGATCTATTTCTTCGGAAGCCATTTTGGTTTTCCTAAGAATGTTGTCAATTTTTGGTTCTATGCGGTTTCATAGTAAGGTATTGTAAATTTTGGCTGCTATGGATGTAAGTGTTATACCTCGGTAGTCCTTGGCTAATCTGAGGTCACCCTTTTTAGGGAAGGAGAGGATGCATCCCTTCATCCATCTGTCTATCAGATTTTGATCATAGACTGTGTTGCAGTGTTGGAGCAGTATGTTGTCGAATTGTCTGGTCTTCCATACTTCCGGGGGAATCTCATCAAGCCCTGCAGCTTTCCTATTTTTAATTTTTCTAAGAACTGAGTCGAGTTTACTAGGTTCAAATGCAGTGAATATTAAAATACAAGTATGATTATTGTTCCATAATCTTCATATCATCACTATTACTAATGAATGATTGCTGTGTAACTATATCTGTTTCTATTGTGTTTTATTTCCTTCCACTTCAGGACTCAGCTCTTTCTCAAGGTTTGTAAGACATAAAGATTAGTGGACTGTACTCTGCCACAAAAGTCCTCATGTTAGCATGTAGTTTTAATTCAGAGTTGTCCTTCTCCTACACTGGTTGCCCTTACGAAGACTAGTGATCCTATTTTTATACTATTTTTCCACAGATTATATATATATATATATATGTGTGTGTGTGTGTGTGTGTGTGTGTGTGTGGATGACTATATATATTTCTATCATTCAATGAATAGATATGCTACATCGCCTTTTCATTTTTTGCTGCTTCTCTTATAGCATATCAACTCTTTTCAAAACTATTTTAAAAACTTTCTAAAAACATCTCTCCTGATTTGGAGCTAAAGCTGAAACTAGTTGAGAATAATAAAACAAATTAATAACACAAAAGAAATATTTCTATTTGTCTTTTCATTTTTGTTCATTTTATATATTGTAATATTTTGAATGGGAGAAAATAATTTTTACTTGTAATATCATGAGTTGGTCTTCACTCTATTGGTCATATGACTGCTACTCATGTAGCATGTCTGAGACAGGAATAGCCAGGCAGAGCCCATACCTTCCCAGGTCTACACCTGGTTTGAATTAATCTTTCTTCTCATTGAATGGTAACTCTACCAAGGTTAAAGATCCCAATCAGCTCAACTATTTATCCACAGCTGGAGAAAGAATAGTTTGATTCATACCTTTCCCAAGGATATTAGCACTATATGAAATGCAAACAGCCAAATTCACTTGCAGTGATGATAATGGTTATGCTATGAGTGCCTCTTTCATGAGTTACATAAAGAGATATTTCTCAAATAATTTCTCACCCTGCTGTGATGTAAACATTGTTATTTAATTCTCGAAGAAATGGTTCAATTTCAGTAGCAGGCAGTATTATAAGAAAATTCTCATATCATAATAAGTTGCAATAAGTAAGGTGTATGCAAGAGTAGATATATTGTTAAACAGAAAAAAAGCCTTTAATTTTTACTTTGAGAGGATATTGATATTGATGAGCAGTCACAAGTTTCTGAAAGAATAGGAGGAAGAAGAGTCAAGGTAACAACTTGGTGAAGGCCCCAAACGAATTTTTTTCTGTCCTCAAGCACTCTCCCATAATGATGGAAAAGGGCAAAGGGCATAACAATTTCTATATTATTGAAAAATATAACTTTGTGTGTTCAGTGGAAAATCAATGTAATGTTGAATGAAATAGATGAAAAGAAACAAAACAAAAACAAACAAACAAACTTTGGTTTGGTTTTTATTTGATGCAACATAGCAAAAAGAATTTTGTATTTGATGTGAATACTAGAAGAACTGAGATTTAGTGTGGAGCCAGATGTGTTTAAAAAAATTGTTTGAATATCACCTTACGATAAGTGGACTAGAAGAATTGGTTTGCTTTTCTTCCTTTGTTCAATGGCATATCAACAATCAGTTTAAACTAGTGTGAAAAATTCACAAGAAGAAAAAGTAATAAACCTATTTAAACAATAATAGCTTCAAGTTACTAGTCTCAAAAAAGAGTTATGCATGTTCAAGTATTCTTATCTAATACTAATAATTCATACACCATTGGGAGTTTCCCCCTTGGTGTAATGGTTAACACGATGGACTGTGGAATTGTAGTAAGCAAGTTAGAACTCCAGTTATGTTATTACATTAACTTATGGACAAATACTGTTGAGGAAGGTATGAACCTCTTTATCCTCCCAGCTATGGGTTAAATAGTACCACAACTGTTCTTCTAGAAGGATGACTTTGGCATTAGATTACCTTCAAAGGTTGATATGCTATTAAAGAAAGAAACTGAAACCGAACCATAGGCCATTAATTAATTTAAGTGACAATTAGTTAAAGATCTACGACTCATTTTTTATTTCCTTTATTGAAGAAATATTATTGCTTTTGTTAAGAGTTCTTTGTAGAATAATAACTAATAAGCTAGTTTTGTAACCTATTAAAATTTTACTGAGTTTAATCCTCATTGACTAAACTAGTCTTCTATGCTGTACTAAGCTCAGTAAATGTCTACAGAATTACTTTTGTATTCAAAATCAGATCATTTGTTGAATTGTAATTCATTTTTATTCATGAAGAATTTTACAAAATTAATTTTCGTAAAAAAGTTCATTCAGTAATCTCTACATATGAACATTATTGAATGCAAAATAGTTTTTAAAATTCATGCTGTTATTGTCATATTTCAAACTGTTGCAATTAATTATCTTGTCATTATCATTCTAACATCTCAGGAATCATGTAAAAACATGAAAAAAAAATTGCAGCAGAAGTGAATAAAAACACATGTAAAACTTGTTTTAACAGAAATCTCACGGTAGGCAAAATACACTGCAAAATGTTACTTCTCAACTTCATTTGTCCACAGATGTTATCAACTGTAGCATTTTGAGTGCTTTTTATCAGCAACATTTGGTTTAATTTTTTCTTAATTCCTTGAATGTTTAGTTCCTTGGCACTTAAATACCCGGGACTTAAACTGAGAAAATGCATTAAAAAATTGAGCACTATACCCATCCAAACATTGCTTCACTGTGCAGACATTTTATTATCAAAAGTTATCCTGTCAAAGCTGTGAATACTGGTTATAGTAAGCATTTTGTTATAATGGTTTATTGGTTTCTCAATAATACAACCTTTGTTGGGTTATTTACTGTAGAAATCCTTTCTTTAGCAAACAATTACTTGGTTTCAATCAACTAATGAGAATGTTGATCTGTATACAATAATAGCTTCAAATAATTGTTTTTAACATAAATAATTTGAATGCAGTTATAAGGTTTCAAGTTATTAATAATCCTTTCTAAAGAATTATAACTTCAAGTAGCTATTCTTAATACATATGATTTGCACGCAGCTATTTAGTTTCAAGTATTTCTATCAAATATTAATTATTTTCAAACAAATCCATTTGACCAATTGATCAGACTCTACTAAGTACTACTGGATTACTTGGTGCTAGGGAAGATATTTAGTCAAGTCTCCACTCTCCAAGGGTCAATATTACCATTATTATATCTATGATGTCTTAACAGTAAACAAAAGAGAAGGAAAGAAAAAATGATCTAAATGACACATACAGAAACATTTAATATTTTATAAGTACAATGTACATTCAGGTGGCATTACAAAGAAAGAAGACACAAATGGACCCCTGTAGGTAGAATTATGCACATATTATTCAATGAACAACTAGAATGTGGAAGGCATACAGATAGCCAAAGGCTTATGAGTTAAGTGTAGATAAGATGGCAAGTGTATTTACCATTCCCTGGTGGGATCAGAGATAACATCTCTGCTGGTCAAAGACCAGATGTGAAAAGAGTGTGAGAATGAGTTTCTATGACTGTTATATGACACCCTATTGGGCATGTTCATTATCTTAAGGAGATATTTATTGTATCCCTACCGTACTAATACTACTTTTCACAGTGGACCAGGGAGTAATTGCTATGAATGGTTGACTCTGCACTTTACAAAGCTTTGGAACTGGTGCTTCACTACTATAGGTAATTTTGTGTTATACCCAGAAAAACTCTTTTGGAATGTGGTAAGAATATTCTAAGACCTTTCAATAGGGTGACTTTTATTATCTTCTTGAGCTAGAAATATTGGGCTTACTGTGTATAGGATATTAGTGGTCAGCAGAGAATATCTGGCTTACAGTGTATCGTGTAATAACCTTCAACTGAATATATTGGGTTAACAGGTTTAAAAGATTAAGGTAAAAAAAAGAACTTATAAAAATTCTTTTCTATCTTGTTTCCATATATGAGCAAATTAATATAAAAAGTGTCATTTTGCATTTCATACTTCAAATCTTTTTCCTCAGTGAAGAAATACTATAATCACTTGAGACTAACTGATTAAAATAGAAATTCTTCCAAGCTGTCAGTACTATTGTATAGTTGCACCACTTGGACTTTAATGAAATGCTTGGAAAAAAAGCTAGATGGGAACTACTTAAGGCTGCTGCAGGCTCATTTGAACCAATCCTTGAGTACTACCCTAAAAAAACAGCAGCTGCAAGACTACTTGCCTCCCATCTCACAAATCATCCAAATAAGATGAGCAAAACATACTGGAGAAGTCAGGAGAAACTCATAAGCGATGTTATCTTATGGACTTGTTACATGAACACATCAGTATTGACTGATTAGCAAAAACTTACATTCATCTGCTCTGTGTGAACACTTGGTGCCATCGAGAGTACTTGTTAAGAGTGATAGCCTAAAGGGGCACATGGTGAGACTCAAAGGAATCTTTGCTGTTGACATGCTTTGTTGATAATAAGTAAAGTTGGCATCCGTAGTCAAGGGCGACCAGAAGGCTCCTTTTTCAATAACTACTACACTGAGGTGTAGGGGAGGGTGCTACTCCTTCCCCTGGATTGTACCACTTTGCCCTTGATATGTACCTTATATTGCTGAGGGTAAAGCAAGGAGGTATCCTGTACCATTTTTAAACTCTTTGGTATGATGTGACCTGGGATTGGAGCCCAGTCTCCTGGACCATTGGCAAATACTCTATACACTAGACCAATGAGCCGGTTTGATGATAATAAATTGAATGAATATCTATGGTTTTTAGCTTAAACCATGCTCTTCACTTTATCAGAAATACTATGACAAGAGTATAGATATGATATTCTGAGTAAGCTTTTTGATAGAAACTTTTTAAAAATTCCTATTGGAAGAAAATCATTAATTGATATTATTTTTGCATGTTTTCATCAATCTTGAAAAATTATAAACTTTATTGATTGATTTATCAAAAGGAAATGAGTAAAAGGAGAGAAAAAAATCAACAATTATCCTATCATTTGTCAGAATAAGAACTTTTTTTCTCACTGTTAATTAAATATGATATATTGCTTTAAAACTACGGCATTAATATTTGGGCAGTGAAAAAGTTTGTTTGGTTTCTTAAGTAAAAATAAAAGTTAACTTTCAACATTATTGTGATCAATGGATATTTTGTGCTTCATTTCTAAATCTATTGCTACCTTCAGTCAGCTTCATAATTCTATCCTATTAGAAATTTTTAGCTTTTCAGCAAGTAATTGCTCTGGCCTCATTTTGGATTATTTCCAAGAACTGATTTTTTAAAGAGAAATCTGTAATGACCAGACTAAAAATGGTAACTTAAAGTTATAACATAGAGTGAATATGGTGAATAAGTGAAATATTCTTAGCTAAATTGCAATGTGAACAAATAATTAGAATAAAATTAGAAAGGAATAATAGATAAATAGAACTATTAGTATTAGATAACAATACTTGAAATCATTTAACTGTGCAAATGGAACTATTAGTGTTAGATAGTGATACTTGAAACCATTTAACTTTGTACAAACAAATGAGCTCTTATCTCATTTGAAAAATAAAGCTACCTACAACTATTCACTTAAAAATAATATATATATATATATATATATATATATATATATATGTGTGTGTGTGTGTGTGTATAAACAGAATTTGACATTAAATAACCAGTAAGGGTTGATATGTCATTAAACCAAAAGTCACTTTTTAAGGGAAGTAAACATGGTTTGAATTCATTGTTTTCTTTCTCTTCAACCAGTTGCCTTACCGAAGCTAATGAGTCCAGTTTACCCTACTATTTACCCATAGCTGGGAGTGGAGAGAAACGGATTTATGATTTTCCCATGGGCATCAGCATACAGTGAATTGCAAAAAGCATCATCCAGGATTTGAAATCTGCTTGTCGGGTCCATTTTCAGGGATGATAACTATTATGCCACAAGTGCCTTAGCTTTTGGGTATCTGACATTACCCTGATGGAATATTACTTAGTTTTACTAAAGAAATTCAAGATGCTTTTTGAGAGTTTGTTTATTCTGTTGATTCAACTGGGAAGAGCACTTATTCAAATCAATTCGGCTTACTGCAATAAGCCCATTGTATAAGATTTCCTTCCTACTACACCATATAAACAGCATTACTTCATCTAGAAGAAGACCAACCCTTAATACTGGTTATAAGACATTCATTTTCATTTAGCCCAGGATCTCTTTTATTCCATGTTTGTTTAACTTATGGGAGGTCTTGTATTAAAGTTATTAATCTAACCAAGTTGGTTGAAATTATTTTCAAAGTTTGACAGAGACATTTATTTGTATGTTAGCTGTCTTCTGCATTGTATGTAATTGATTATTCTTGAATGTTTCTGTTTGATCATTGTTAAACCTTAACTGCTCTAATCAAACAGAGAGCATTGTTCATTGAAAAACCTACTGTAGGAAACTTTGAAACCCACTTTTGACACGTCTGATTAGTTACAGTACCTTATACATAAACAGCACATATTCTTTTTTTATGTTTGATTTGTGTGTTTACCTTTCTGAAGATAAAAAATGATAATTATAAATACAGCTTATTTCCTTACATATTGAATGTTAAAATCAATAAATAACAATATGACAGTTGTCACAATAAAATCCAAAGTAACCTTTCTGAAAGAATTAAATGAAAAGATCTCATTTATTAAATTATACATACTGTTGGTAGGACACAGAATATTCTGACTGTATCCCGTCCAGAGAGGTAAGAACCATCCAGATGGGGTGTCCTGAGTATGACACTAAAGTGCATCTGATGGTGAGGCTCTTGTTCTGTAGATCTGGAGAGTATAAAACACTCTTTATTTACATTATTCCCAAGTCCACTCTAACATGGAGTGGTTGTAGTTGTTATCATTCCATTTATGCATCAAATAGATCTGTCTAAAAATTATTCATATTTGATAGGACTGTATGCAGAGAAAAAAAGTTCTCACAAAACAACTGAAAATATATTATTATGAATTTATAATGAATGTAATTTCCTAACCTCTAGGCATAAAATAACCTTATCATGCAGTTAAAACCAATCAATCATTTTCACAAGTATCTTAAAAGTTTCAAGTAATAAATGTGTTTAAATAAACAGTGTCATATATGTAACATTCTCAGTTGACTCTTGTTTTTGAAGAGGACTTTGTTTTGTGAACTAATGAATGTATCCAAGAAAAGTATTAAAATGGTTAAATGTAAGAAAGCAACTTTGCATTCAATTTAGTATGGTAATTTTATTGGTAATATGATGGGATCATCCCAGTGGTCATTGACAAACTCAATCCTGTATTGCTTTTGATGAGTTCTTATGTACACAATAATACATGCATATTCATATGTGATAGTAACATAAGGACTCAAACCTGCACATGCACACTCTTTACATTGCAAATGGCCACTTAGATGAAAGATTCCTGAAGTAGTGTGTTGTCTTTGTTTCAAGTAAGGGAAAGTCATTACAATTTAAACAACTTATTAACATAATCTGAAATGAATCAAATATGTTATCAGTGGTACATGACAATAACCCCAAAACAAAAACTGAATAAAGAGAAGTATTTTTAGAAATGCAATTATGTTTATCCTCACCAGTAGTTATAGTTGTATTTTAGGCATTGATATGTTTTTAAAAATTATTTATTCTATTTGTCAAGGGATTTTAAAAAACATGTATCACTTAAAGCCCAGGTTAAACATGTGGACAAAGATTGACCTTTAAACTTGCTTTTCAGATGGCTTTTATATTTGTCTTTATAACTTCAGTGTTGAGGATATGCAGTATGCTGCAACATGAATGAAACAAAATGTAAGACAAAAGAGATTTGTGCAGACTTTGAAAAATTACTATGATAGACAGTCTAAGAAAGGATAATTAATATCTATGCATGCATTATCATTTTTGAAAATGTAAGCCTATATTGTTTAGTTTGCACAAAGTAATTGATTTTTTTTCAAACATTCTTTGTGTGTGTGTGTAATTCAGAAAGTGTCTTCTGCTAGCAGATGTCTGAAATTAACTTGTTTCCAAATTGAAATTGAAAGAAGAGAAGTAGAAACTGTTCATGAGAAAGTATGAATAAAATACTAGAAAATGAATGCAGAAAGAATGAAAAAAATTAAAATAATTATGAAGAAAAAGAATACTTTGGGTAAAAGAATCTTATTGAAATGAAGTTATGGCAAATGAAATAGGTACAAGAAAATAATAGAAAAAGTCGTGATGGCAAAATGAAGCAGAGAAAGACAAATATGGGAAGAAATTAAAAATAAAAGAAAGTAAGGTTTAAAGAAAAACTAGTCGTAGAAATAAATAAAGAATGAAGGAAAGAACATTTTGAAGAAAAACTAACCCTGGAAAGAAATAAAGAATGAAGGAAAGAAAATTTTGAAGAAAAATTAGTCATAGAAAGAATAAAAGATAGAGCTTATTTGAAGATAAGTGAAGAGAAAGAAACTAACAATAAACACAAAGGAAAAAATTGAAGAAAAAATGATTAAGAGTGAAAAGCAGAGGAATGTAGGAACTTATTAGAGGATGAAATAATCGCAAATAAATGAAAATAAACAAATGCATTGGAAAGGTTAAAATGTTATGAATGAAAGAAATGGACTAATGGTTAAAAAATAATAGAGAAAATTGAAGGATTTGTTAATGAAAAAGAAAGGTATCAGTAAGAAAGAGAAAACTGTAGAAAAGAAGAAAATGTAATGGTGAAAAAGATGCAGTCAAGAAACCAGGATTATTAGAGAAAGCTAGGAAAGGAGAAAAGCAAGAACAAAATGACAATCAGAAAGACATGATTAACAAAGCATATCTTTTATAAGATGGTAGCCATTTTTTTTATTCTATTAAACAATGGCAAAATCCAAAAGAAAACAGCAATATAAATCAAAAAGAAAATGACTGGCTTTAGTTAGAACTGCACACAATTGATTTTAAAAAGTTAACCATCCATGCTCAATTATGTAAAAAAAAGTGGGTGGGGGTAAAAGAAAAAACACTCACACACTACCTAAATCAAATAAGATATGCCAATTTAATTTAAGAAAGGGGATTTCTTTTCCTATTACTGAAAACAAAATTTTTTTTATTGTTTGTTTTACCAAAAATATGTTATGACATACATTACATCATATACATACATACACACATATATACACAAGGGTGGATTAATCTTCATAACCTGACACATGATTATCAACTGAATTTTAACATTACATTTTCACTGTATACTGTTGAATCCACATAGGGAATATTTAACATTGGATTTAGGGTATTGATAGAGGAGGAGATTATGTTGAAAAAATTTATGCATCTTTTATTATGCTATAGACATAGTGATATATATATATATATATAATGTGTGCAATTTATTTACTAATCTTTGTATAGTTTGATACAAGTCTAAAAGTAAAGGGGCAAATAAGATTGAATTTGCTAAAGCAGTAAAAAGGAGACAATATTAGTGAAATAGTCATCATCATAGGAAATGGAATAGACACCTTGGGTTCAAATCTTTCATGAAGCTGTTAGTGTTTCACTTCTTGCTAATACTTATGTGAAAGGCATGAATCCTTCCACTATCTTCCAAATATGGGTAAATAATAGAGCAGATGGTTTCTTTAGCATTGGTAAAGCAACCAGTCTAGGAGAAGGAAAACTTTAAATTAAAACCAATAGTATTCTTCTTAAAAATTGACCTTGTGTCACATCCTGCTTGGAGTGGCGGGGTTTGGATAAATATATACTGGAGAAAAAAAAACTACAAGGAAATCTATATTTACTAAAATTTGTCCTATCTACCACAAGACAAAATGGTGTTAGAATTATAGTGTCAGTCAGACTTTTGGGAAGGAAAAGTATGCTTGATTTGAAAAACAGCTTTCAGAATTTTGGCTTTTACCTGAGCTCAAACTTGAATGATTTATGTTAGTTGAAAATAAACTTTCTCAGCTTAATACAGATCAGTTTTGAAGAATGAAATTGTTTTCTTATGAAAATTCTCTGTGTTTGAAAATAAACACACGCTCACTCAATGATGTCTGTATACTTATGCATATTTCATTGTGTGTTTCAGAAGCTGTTTTTTTTATTTATTGCTTAAACAATAATTGTCATTTAAATGTAGACTGAAGTGTTGCAGTCCATCAGGCTTGTGGCATGTAGAGGGTAGACTTAATGTCTAGACCATAAAAAATAACTGTCCAACTTCCTCTTTTTCTTTCAAAAATCTTCCCACCACCACTAACTTCTGACCCAGAGAAACACTTATTAAAATGGTAGAACATTTTTCCTCCATTTAAAAATAAACATGCACACATACACTCACACACCAAGTTCAGTATATTGATTGATAAAAGAAGAACACAGAGCAAAAAAAAAAAATAAATGGATTCCAGTAGAGAATATTTGGAACTCCACCAGAATAATGTGATTGTCTATGAATGCAATTGAATAACAGGAATGAGTGAAATATTTACAATGAAATGTAAATAATTCTTAAATTATGGCAAGAGTTCAATTATTGGAATATTAATCTGAGCATAGAATATATGTTGCAGAAATACAAATCCAATGTTCAGTTGAATGAATCAGGCAAGTGATACTACATTGTTTATGCATTGACTTTAGCTCACACTTTAAGATAGTTAATAATGCAATTCTGAGTCTGTATTTTTGTCTGAAAGTTAGATAATGTGTGATCATTTTCAGCTCAGTAATTCTGATGTCAGTATATAAAGCGACAAGAGTTTTATAAGCTTTTATAATTTTTTTGGTTTTGCCTATGGTCTTATGGATAAAACCATTTGTTAAAATGTATCTAGTTTATTGGGAGTCATGAGTTCAATCCCTGGGTCACATAGTGCAAAAAAGTGATATATTTTGGTTCAGTGACATTTCGTAACAGACAAGTAACATCTCAAGAAAGAATTAACTGATACAAGATATCTTCTCAATATGGACAAAGGAATTAAATCTATCTCCTCCTGTGGGTTGAATAAAGGATACTGCTGAAAATTCTGAGATGTTTATATAGCATGGCATACATCTAAAGAAGGCTGGTAAGAACAATGGCTTAAACAGGATTATGACATTAACCAAAATGAACATAGTAGTCAGTGTATACTAGTTTCTATATTTTTCAGAATTCTACTCTCATTATTTATATGTTTGATGGGTTTTAATGACATGTCAACTTGTCAAGTGTTATTTTATGTGTAGGGGTTAAGGAATCACATTCCCTGTACATTCATATTTATGTTTTTTTGTATAGTTGTTTATTAAGAGCTTTCTTTTTGCATACAATCCCATCAAGTACAAATATTTTTTAAAAAGATATATTTGAATCATAGATGGGACTCAACAAGGTACTACCACTTTGACATGGGAGTAATAGAAATAAAGGGGTACTCCATAATCTCTAGATCTCCAGAAATGAAACCTCACCATCAGATAGTTTCATTTTCTTCTTAAGTGGGGATGTACTTACCCCTCTGCTGGGAGTGCAATCAGCCTTATCAATGATTTATATGAGATGCATGCAGAAGATCAGTTTATCTTCATTTTCTTTTTTGAAAAATATTATTTGAAGGAATATTCTAAGTTACTAATAATCATTTTCATAAAATCTTAGAGTTGATTTTGTCAATCAGAAATGCAGTCATGAAACAGTCTTGAATCATGTCTGTGTTTTGAATTGAACCTGTTCTTGGATAGATTCATTATTGCAGCAGAAAATCCTTTTTTTTTCACAATACAACCCTCACATTTTATTACTGCAAATTTTTTATATGTTGAGGAGGACTCCCATAGGGAAGTGGTTAATGTGCTGGACTGTGTCATCATAGTTCGCAAGTTCAAACTCCAGCCAAACTATTACATACACTTGCAGACTAATACCCTTTGGAAATGTATGAAACCCCTCAGTTATGGGTTAAATAGTGCTACTGTCATCAAAAAGGATAGATTTGGTATTGAATAACTCACAAAGTTTGATATGCTATTTAACAAAGAAACTAAATTTATCCATGATTGCAACAACATTTTAGTAATTTTATAATCAAAGTGTTATCATGAAATATCAAATTATTATATTGCTCTGATGTTTCTTGCTCAGTACTTCCAAAATATAAACAAAATCTAAAATTAAGTTACCCATGAGTTTTTGTATACTATAGATGAAAGCCATTATAATAAAAGAAGCTATCTTTTAATATGAGGATTATTCAATAGATAAAGAGAATTTTGCCTTAAGATTTGGTAATACAAAACACTGTTTATAGTTGTACTTTCTTCAAGAAAATCAATAGTGATAGGTTTTTTCATATCCCAGAGACTGTCAACATAACCTTTTTATTCTGACAACTGCACCCAGAACATTTTCTATACCAAAGAGTCAGTGTGTTTCTAATCTGTGGACTTTCTTTTCAATTCAGGCTCATTGTAGGAAACACATGTTTAGACCATTTGTAAACATTTTGCTGACTAAAACATACTTCTTTTTACATATCATACATTTTTTTGTAAATTTCACACGGTCTGAATTTTTTAATCATGAAAAATTTGATGGCAGAATTCTGTTTAAGCCTGGAACACCCTGATTTACTGGCATTTTGAATAGCCTCAAAAGGCATATTTTTTGAGATTAAGATAACTTTTTTTTGCTATAAACCAATTGCAAACAATGCTGTGCTGTATGGGAAAAAATCTGAAAAAAAAAATTACGTTAATTCATTGAATCACCCCCATACATACATATATCTAACTTGAAATGTTTATTTACCTATTGAGCCAATTACAATTCAATAGTTCCTTTAACACTCTTTCTTTTAGGCACATGTATACACATTTGCCAGCTTCTGGATAAAAATATTCTTGTCCTCTCCCCACCCCAAATACCAAATAAGATTCTATTCACCATTGAATAATGGAATTTTATTTAACATAACATGAAATTTTATTTCTATATCACCAGGAGACTTAATAACATCATGCCTCATGTTGGTATAATAATGGAAATTTCCAATTCTCTGTAGTAAAACTTGGTTATATATATATATATATATATATATATATATATATATATATAATATATTCATAAATAAAAAGTGTTCAATATCAGTAGCAGAGTATATATATCTATGTTAGGAAAGCTTAGATATACAGTCAACGGTGCTTGGTTACTGTCAGTTTCTTACCTATGTGCTCATTCTTGATCTGATGATTTCGTAGGCAAAGAACTATTACTAAGTGTTGCTGACTACATTGTCCAAGAAATTTAATTTTTCAATTCTGTCTCTCAGTAATTTTTTATTCTGGATACCTGAAAAAAACGGTAATGATTTTGTTACTTTCTCAGAAAAAATGTTATAGAAGTACTATCACTTACTATATTGAGTTAGAAGTTGAGATTTGTATTAAAGATGTGGATAATGACAATAAAATGATACTTTTATATGGATAGTAAGCTGGGAAAAGATGAATACATCTAACAGAAAAAGACTTAAAATATTATATTTTTTACTATATCCTGAGAATATGATATTTCTCCATAAAAATTTTAATGGAATTTACGAGTTTCTTCAAAATTTGAGTGAGGATCACTTAAGAGATTCAACAATTTAAATCTTTTTGTTTTTCATCAAGGTAGTTATTTCTAAACAATTATGGAATGTAATTATTTTTCATCTTCAGCTACAATGAATTAGTCATGTTTATATAAATGTGAATAATTATTTCTCTGAGGCTATAAATCAATTCTGTTCCTTTGAAGTTTTGTGATTTGAATTTATATGCTGGATTACATCTTGCAGCACTATGGCTTCCCACTGGTTATTATTATGAGAGAATCCCTGTTAATAAGATCCTCTTTTTTCTGCATGAATTCAGTAAATATGTATACCAAATTTGGTAACTCTCCATGAAACCAAATTCATAAACAGAAACTTATAACTATTTTAAACTGAAGCAAAAATATGTCTCTCAATCAGCTTTTTACAAATAAACATTTACATTTTTAAAATTTTGAACTACTTATTTACCAGCTATGCTTTTCTTTGTATTCTTCTTGAATATCTGAAGAACTAAAACCAAAACCTTGTCATCCCTTCATTTAAAAAAAATGGTATCTCATACAAAAGGCAGAATAAATCAGTATGAAGGCAGAACTACAAACACAGCTTACTTCTTCTCTTTAAACAAGCTGATCCCCATAAAGAAGGCTAACAGTATTTCTTCGACTTTCGGAAGGAACAGCAGATCATGAAAGTAATAAAGAAATCAATGAGACAGACATTCTCGACAAGTTATTGCTCTCAGAAGTTCAAGTGCCTGGCAAACTTGCACACAGAATGTATCTTGGGTGGTCCAACAATATCAAATGACAAGCAGAGTGCAAACATCCCAACACCAGTAAGTGTGTTATTGACTGTGGCAACAGCTAACTTTTGAGATGTAGCTCTTAACTTATATGAGACAAGCAACTTCAGAATGCATATGCCTTCTTGTATGTATGTATGTCTCACTCTCTCTCAATATATAGATATAATGAATATAAAGAGATAGAGAGAAAAAACAAATGATTTGGATGATAAAATCTGTTTACTGAAAGTGTTCTTTAATGTTGGCTTTTAACTTAGAGAAAACAAATTGAGGTTTTGAGGTTATTAAAAGAAACTTATTTTATTTTTAAAGCTGTAACACCTTCTATTTTCTGTCTTATCCAACTCTCGATAGTATCAATATTCTTTAAATCTATTCCAAACTTTCTATGATAGTTGGCCTTTTAAAAAATTAAAAGACCATCAAAATTATACTTTCATGTGTATTAGATATGTGTGCAAAAAACTCTTAAGAAAAACTACTGCCCAAAAAATGTTACAATGAATGTACAATGAATACAATTCCCAAACTTCTGGGCCAAAAATAACCCAAGTTGGACTGAGATGCTGTTAAAATCAATCAATCAGAAATTATTTCTAGGATTGCTGATTTTATAAATACAGAAGGAAAACTTTTGCTTGCAAAATATATATGTTTTTTATCTTGTGTACTGATGACATTTTCTTTGGTATTCTTAGATTATTTTCTCTTATCTTAATGAGTGATTTGAGATAAAGTCCATTTCTGTAGATAATTTTATTTGACATGATCAGTAAAATATAGATTTTCATATTTTTTAAAATCTATAAACAGTCTAGGGAAGAAAACCTACTGTTTTTGCCCAGAACAATATGGGATATCAATCTATGTCAAATGTTAAGGAAAGCACAAATAATATTATGTTCCTGACAAGTGCCAAACTTATTGCGTGATTTTCAGCTAAGCTGATACTTAGTCTTCTCTCTTACTAAGTATAGACTTGGTTGATGTCTGTCTTCACTGATGACAATTGGCAAGGGACTTGGATACTTATTTTTGTCAGCACCAATTTGTAAAGTAAGATAAATTTATTTTTGCTTAAGTTAACTTCAACCTAGCATTTCTCTATGTGGCTGTCATGAATAAATATAAAGTTGTGTGATTTCTTTCTAGTTTCTATTTAGCCTTTCAGTTGATCTGCCAGCACTGGTAAACTTGGTTTACAATAATATAAAACACACATGTAAATATACAATTAGTTCTGTGAGGAGGTGTAGGTAGTGTCATGATTACACTGAAAAACAAAAAATAACTCTTAGCCTGCTACTAAAGGAAATTGTTTTCTTTTTAACTGAATACAAGCCCCTGATTTTTAATCTGATGTTATCATTTTGTCATCTTGTTACATTTTTAAGTTACACACATTTAAATGTTATTTACTCAATGTCACACTGCATATCATATTATGTGGTGTATTGTCACATTGAAAAGCAGTAATAACCTAACATCTAGATTATTTTCAATGTAATCTTGTTGAGATTTGTGATGAGCATGAATAGAGATTCCTCCAAGATATTTTGGTGCTGGAAACTAGATATCCATTTATGATAAGTGATAACTGCTGGTTTCTATTGGGGGAGACTAGCATCACCCACAAACACAAAAGTAAATAGTCTCAAACATCTATAGGTCATATAGATGTTTGAAAATTATTAGTATCAGATAATAATTCTTGAAACCATATAACTCTCTGCAAATTATTTGTATTGAAAATCGTTATCTATAAACTATAATTGTTTACAAAAGTTTTATTAACATTATTGACAATATGAAACTACATAAATGCTTGAAATACTTTGAATCATATAACAGCAAATTGTAAGTATTAAATAAGAATACTTGAAACGATATAACTATGTGCAAATAAATAATTATCATTATTGAATAGGAATAATAAGTTGAAAACTGCTGATAAAAAAGACAAGCATTAAATAACCAAACAAAAGACAATATGCCATTAACCAATCCAAACCAAATTTTCTGTATATAATCATTGACAGGTGTTTATGTGCATCACATGTAAATAAATATGTAAGAAATAACCTTTGATTGGTTTCAGAAAAGCCAGAAAATATGTTAGTTAGTTGGTGTCAAATTTTAGGTGACTTTATGGCAAAGAGAAGACTTATTTATGGTTGTGATTATTAACTTGGGCCTTAGTAGAAAAATTTTGATCTCAGATGTGGAAATATCCTTATACTCAGAATAGTGTTATTATTAGGGGGTTATTACAGGGGCCCGACAATATTTTTCGGGCACTTTGAAAAAAGTACTTCAAGGTGGTCACTAGTGCCAAAAACTTTTGAGATTGTAAGTACGTAGTTGAGGAGTGAAAATCCACTACTAGTGTAATCATTTTTCTTAGTTTGGCTTTGATAATTTTAGTTTTTTGTGATTTTTGTGAAAACTTGCGCAACACTATTTTTCGGACATGACAAAAAATCCTATTTTATTAAGAGCTATATTAATATATATGTTGCTGTATGCAAATTTTCTGCTTGTACACTGTTCTGGGGCACTGGCACCCCTACTACTATGTTAACATAGGACAATCTAACAGCATAAATAGTCCGGACATTTCTTGGTAAAACAATTAAGTTTAATGAGGTAAAATGCATTCAAAAGAAGTCGTTTGTTTGGCACGGAAGAAGTGGGAAGATGGCCTCAGCATCAGAAGGATCGCCATGGATTTGAAGCTGTCGAAATCAACGGTTGAATACATGCTGAAGACAAACTCCAGGCGGAAAAAGAAGAGAGGGCGGAAAAGATCAATTGGCAAGAGGACTGAAAGGAGAATGAAGAGGACTGTGACACAGCTTTTGACATCTGGAGAAAAAGTTACAGCAAGAAAAGTGAAGGAGAAATGTGAATTGGATGTAAACGTCCGAACAGTACAAAGAATGCTGCATAGGATTGGTTTGAAGTATGCAAAGGCTAAGAAAAAAATTACACTAACAAAGAAATACAAAGGAGCAAGACTGGAGTGTGCTAAAAGGTGGTTAACAAAGCATGTTGACTTTAAGAAGGTTATATTTACTAATGAGAAGCAATTCAAGTTTGATGGGCCCGGTGGATGGTGTACTTGGTTGAGAAAGGGTGAGCCTGTTGTACTGAACAAACGACAGATGGGAGGAGGAGGAGTTATGGTTTGGGGTATGATCTTTGCTAATATATGGTTGGAGTGGCTGAAAGGACGACAGAACAGTGAAAGCTACAAACAGTTGCTGGACAAGAAAGCCCTACCAAGGATAAGAAGAGAGATGGGGAATGATTTCGTTCAACAGCAAGACAATTGCAGCATCCATGTGTCAAAACTCATGAAAGAATGGATGGCTTAAGTGAATATGACTACTTTGGAATGGCCTGCAAGAAGCCCAGATTTAAATTTAATAGAAAATGTTTGGGAAATGCTTGCACAACTTGTCTATGATGGACCTGAAATAACAAAAGAGGCTCAACTATGGGAACGAATACTAGGAGCCAAAAAACAACTAATAGAAACACATAGAGATGTTATTGTGCATATGTTTGATCATTATGAAGAGAGATTGATAAAAGTTATTGAGAAGAAAGATCATATTACAGACTATTAACAGTTTTTCAACGATGTCCGAAAAAATAATGTCGCGTGTGTTTTGTAAAAAAATGATGAAAATTAAATATTTTTCCTTACCTAATCGATTTTCTTCCATTTTTATTACAGGTATTGTCTTTATATGTTTATGCTATTCTATTGAAGGAATTTTGGCACTCTATGGTACTCGGAAAGTCGAATACTAAAGTGTCCAAAAAATATTGTCGGGCCCCTGTATTGTCATACTATTTTTATACCCACTGACGTCCTTTAGGTACCAGTTGTAGTTGGAAACCAAAAAATGTAAAAAGGGAACCCTTTATTCTATCTATGGGTAGAAATTGTCTTCATTCATTAACTGATACAAATTTCTCCAAAGGATGAAAATCATAATGATAAAAATCTACTTAAAGAAGAACAGAAGGTACAAAAGCAAAACTGTCATGACTAACAACCAAGATGAGGACACTAGCCCAAGTTCATTTGTGTAAAATAAGTACAATTAGTATAATTCTCTACACTTTGCAGACTGCTATACTCATCTTGTTTGCAGTACTTGCAAGTTTTCAGCTGCTGTACTCTATGGCTTTCTGTAATGTGTAGTGAATAATACCAACTCCTCCAGAAATATAAACACACACACACACACACACACACACATATATATATATATATATATATATATATATATCTTACTTGTTATTTAAAAATAATGTAAACCTTATTTTATTACTCATTTTTGTTCATCTTATTTTTTATATAATCTGTCACAGTATTTCTGCGTCAGTGAACACAGACTCTAATCTCAGTAATAAGAGCTTTTGGCAATTTTTGAACTGATATCCAACACAATGGTGGCCCATCTCTATCTAAAGCTCTTAAAGGCAATATTTAAAAAAGATGGGCTTCCAAAGTGTTGTTGAAGTCATTACTTTTTATTTCCAATTTTACACCAGTGTTTGTTGGATATCTGGACTAGGAATCTTGTGTAGTATACTACTGCTGGATCTTGACAAACAGTAAGGAATAATTATAAAAATATAATCTTATATTTCTGTTCTTCAATGGTGATGCTTGTGTTGAGCAGGAGAGTCGCCAAAGAGAGTTTGCACTCACAAAGGAGTTATCAGGAGTTTGAACAGCTCATGGGAACTGACTTCAACCAAAATTCTAGACCTTATATAGTCTTAAAACTCCCTCAGGACATGGTTGCACCTCTTCACCCATGCAATGCTTGCTTTTCATTGGCCATGGTTTACACCCATGCAATGCTTGTTTTCCATTGGTCACGGTTACTTGTTTTCTACTAGTCACTTTGTCGATTTTATCTATGGCTGGATGTGTCTGTCAACTACTACCACTGGGTTCAGCACAGGTCAATGCAATATATCACACTTGTGATAAAAGCCAACACTGATAAAATAGAAGAAAATGGGACTTTGAGATCCAAATGGATCATCCAATTCCATCCAGAAGATGAGTCTGCTAATTATCAAGAAGAAATGAACTTGTCACCAATTGGATTTTTGCCATTTTGACTCACCAAAGAGTGAAAATAAAAGAAAGCAAAAAGGTAGACAAATACCCAGATCTTGCCAGAGTACTGGAACATGAAGATGATGGTGATACCAATTGTAGTTGGTACTCTTGTAATGGTTCCCAAAGGTCTGGAAAAGAAACTGTGAGAACTGAAGATCAGAAGAAGAATCATGATCATCCAGATCATAACACTGTTAAGATTGGCTAAAATTCATAAGAATCATGGAGACTTGAAGAGACTTACTGTCACTCAAACTTGAGTGAAAAACCACCAGTTAAAACGGGTGTGAAAAACTTGCAGAAGAAAAATGCCTCATATAAGGTATTAAAATAAATGACCTAATCTTTTAAGTAAATGTCAGTTTTGTCTTTTTAATATCTGAAATTTTTTATGTTTATTTTTTACAGAATGTTCGAATTGTAAATGAGATCCGATCAGCCCAGAAAATAAATGTAGAAACAGAGGAAGAGGTTCGTAAAATTTCCATTTTTTTTATCGGCTTTATAAAAAATATTGTATTGAACAACAAAATTGAATATGGAATCTATATTTGATTTAATGGGGAAAAAAATTGAGTGCAATTAAGCTTTGGTCTTGTGTATATGTTTGTATTCTTTTCGTGGACTGGGAATTATCTATATTTACTCTTTCACTTCTGTGTGTGAGTATATTAGCATTTCTGTAGCCATGCCATGTGCAACTATAGCCTAATTCCTAGGGTCATGCTATGTGCAATGATAATCAAATTGAATCAATAAAAAGTTTGATGCCTAGGATGAATATTGTAATATGTGATTTTTTTTTTCAGAAAAGCTATTTTTCCCTAGAATGAAAGGGTATTATCATTTCTGTTGATAATTAAATAAATTCTCCATTATATCATGTTTAAAAAATTATCAAAGTTTTGTCTTTATCATTTTGTCACAAATAAGTACTCATTTAAAGGTTTATTTCAATAGACATTATGCTTGAGACTAAATCATATCCTGATCATAGAATCTATATAAGAATTAGCTGCTAATGAATAAACAATCAAAATCACCTTATATGAGGGATAATCTTTAGATTAAAATCTAAAATATATTTCCATTGAAACTATAACAGAAAAGGGCAGCACACAAATAGACCTGGATGAATCAAGTTTTCAGCATTATTTTTTTATATGGTCACTTTAATTAAGTATTTTTTCCAGAGATGAACAAGAGCCTAAATTTAAAGGAGTTCATTTGTTCCAGCCATAGGCTATCAGTCATATGGAAGTCCGACCTGACCGATAAAATGAAATGCAGTTTCTTCCTAGCAGCGGTTGTGTTGATACTGCTATATGGCTGCATTACATGGACGCTAACTCAACGAATGGAGAAAAAGCTTGACGGCAACTACACAAGAATGCTGTGAGCAATTTTGAACAAGTCCTGGAGGCAACACACCACAAATCAGCAGCTATATTGCCACCTACCATGAAAACTATCAGAATTAGACAAACCAGACATGCATGACACTGCGGGAGAAGTAGGGACAAGCTTATAAGTGATGTACTCCTGTGGACCCCTTCACATGGACAAGCAAAGGCAGGGTGACCAGCTCGAACCTATATGATTACAGAGAAATATGTACCAATATGTGTTTTTGTTTATAATATTTTTCTCCCATTTTGAACTTATTTTCACTGCAAGCTTGTTGCATTTTTGTTTGAACATGTCCGTGTGTTTGCTCTAAATATTGTGCATTCAGACATAATGCAAGCTAAAGAAATTCTTATTTTTAGTCAGAAAAAACTGTTAAAAAATTGAACAAATTCAAAATTTAGCTGTAACAAAGTCTAAAAACACCGTGCATATTATGCTGGTGACCTTTTTATTCCAGAGATTTGTTGTCCAAATTTAGTGAGGTGGGGATTCATCATGGCATAGGGGCTAACGTGCAGGACTGTGACATTATTATAAGTGAGTTAAAATTCCAGTCAGGCTACTACATTCACTTTTGGACTAATACCCTCGGGAAAGGTATGAGCCCTCTTATACACACAACTATGGCTTAAATAGTATCACTATTGTTCTTCTACTAGGATGGATTTAGCATTGAATAACCCATGAAGTTTGATATACCATTAAAAAAGGAAACCAAACCAGTGTTTGGGAGGTGTTGTACATAAATAATTAGGGTATTTCTCAAATTGTATGAATTGCAAGACGAAATCTGTAAGCATTATCTAAAGAAACTCCTAAATAGGAAAAAAACAGAGACATAATAATGTGACTATCAAGAGCCTTGTCCTCTCTTATATCATTAACATTCAACACTGTATTGAATACAGTTAAATCTCTTTTTAGATTTAAATCTTGGTATAATAATGTAGTACCAACAATAATTAAATATGAACTTATTTTCTCTGATGAATGAAATGGAAGCCTTAAACTTTTAGGTGACTGCAATTGACAGCTCATCTTTTTCTGTCTTTGAAGCTAATAAAAATGTGTGACCTGAAGCAGATATGAATTAGAATTATTTCTTTGTTATAAACTATTATATAGGTATATGAACTGTGAAGGCACATTTTATTATGACTTTGAAGTCTAAAGATGGTCATGTTGTTAAAACCTGGCTGGATTCCAATGTGTAAGGATAATACACTGCAATACTGGAAATGCATTGTATTCTTTTGATAGATGTTTTTGAAGCACTTTTAATAAGTCAGTTGTATGACTTGACATGAAATGTGTAAAACTTTCCATTTTTTATTATATATATATATATTTCTTTTTCTCTCTCTCTGTATATAGATATATTTAAAAAGATTCTCTCTTTCTCTCTCATGTACACACACATATTTTCTATCTCTATATATTTTCTATCTCTCCCTGGAAATACACACACACTCACATATATATATATATATATATATATGTACACTACAGGTAGAAAGTTTTAGACACCTTACATTTCTTTAAAAGAAAATTAAAATAAGATACTTTTGTGTTTTTTATGTAAAAGATAAAATTTCACAAACTATAGTGCATTTGCTTTTGCTTTTCAATCTTTCTCCAGTCTTTCTTTGCAAATACACTTTCCTCTTAATACCAAAATCTTTAAATTTAGACTTGTCTGTTCATAATACCTTTCACTGAATTATGAATATTTTGTATAAGAAACATTGTATTTTGCTTTCATCATCAACCATACACTAGACTTTTTGAGAGTGCTAAAATTTTCAATTAAATTAAATGTTAATTCATGTTTTGAATGTCAACTCAGCACTGACTAATGTTGTAATTCTGATTACAAGGAATACTCATTTTAGACAAAACATTTTGGAAAAAAAAATGTACCATTACAATAGTATTTTTATATATTTTTTTAATTTTGAAGTAATTTGCTCAAAATGACAAATCAAAGCAGCGAAGCATTGAACTGATGGTGCAAAATAGAATAACATTCAAAGAAGGCTACTCTCAAAGACAAATTGCCAAGAATTTGAAGAATTGTAGACATGAGGTGCAATATTTGTTACAATGGCAGTTAGAGACTGGCACAAATTTTGACAAAAAAAAAAGAGATGAAGCCCTAAAAGTTATAACTGCTACCAAAGGTAAATATTTGATTATTGAGATTAAAAGATATGGAAGAAAAATTGCTCTAGTATTGACAGTTGAACTTGATTCCTTTTGATAGCACCCAGTGTCGTTCTCAACTGTAAAAAACGGACTTAGATCAGCAGGGCTCACTAAATGCATAGTCATCTAGAAACCCCTGTTATGGAAGGTGAATAAGCAGAAAAATGACTGTTGTGGACAATAAAACATAACAACTGAACATTGAAAGACTCGTCAAAATGTATCATGGATAGATGAGTTCAAATTTGAACTTTTTAAGTGAGAATACATCTTAGCAAAAAACTTAATGAATAATAACCGCTTTCAACAGTTAAGCATGGTGATGGGTCTCTTATGGTGTGTGCTTGTTTTGGGTAAGAGAGAGTTAATGATTTAATTCAGGCCAAGAGAATCATGAAAAAAGAATAATTTCATTCAATTTTGTAAAAAGATGCTATACCATCTGGTTTATGCTAAATAAAAAATATCAGCTTTCAACAAGAAAATGAGCCAAAACACTCTGTGAAATTATTTCAGTATTACCTTAAGAAAAAAAAAGGATATTATGACATTGCCATATTAATCCCTTGATTCCTGTTCAATTGAATTAGAATGGTATAGATTGGAGAGTGAGAATGAGCTTTTTCAGTGCTTGAAGAATGCTTTCAAAGGTTTGCTATCTACTTTTTTTTCAAAAAGTGTCTGAAATAATGCCAATAATTTGTAAAATCAGTAAATAAGGCAAGTGAAGGTCTTACTTACAAAAATAACAAATGATACTGTGGTATGAAATTTTTTATAGTTAAGTGATTATTTTTTGTCAAAATTACTGAAATTTTATCTTTTACGAAACAAAAATACCAAAATGTGTCATTTTAAGTTGATTTTTAAAGAAATGCAGAGTGGCCCCAAACGCTTTGCCTATAGTGTATATATAAACTGGAGGCATTTGGAGGCATCATGGTTGCTAGAGCAAAAAATGAAATTGATTAATTGAGTTCAGATTCCTGCTGCACTGTTTGCATTCACTTTGCATTCATTTTAGAAAATTGCATTATCTACTTCTCTTAATTTCAGTTATGGGTAAATATTGGGCTCTCAAGTCTTGGTTGGGTAATGTGTAATAGAAGAACAACTCTAAATTCACTTCTCTTTGCAAAACATATGAATCAGTATAACAGGGTAAGACTTTTTATGTTCAATGTCTTGGGGAAGGCCTGTAACCTGCAGTAGACTATGAAAAGGTAGAGGGGATATATATAAATTAAAAATTTTGCATTTCTATCTCAGCCCACAATGACTTGGAACACAAACAAAAATGTATTTAATCAGAAAGATTTGATTTAATAAATTTTATAAAAAGAGAAAAAGTTAAAACTAAGAATAAATCAAGATTAATATTATTGGTAAATTTTTTCAAAGACTTGCTAAGGTTTTTGTTGCTATTAGGATGTTCAGATTTAGCAGATTTCCTCATGAAATTATTTTTGCAGAAAACTTATGAAAAAGTACAGAAATGACAATTCTTAGCATTTGTGGACAAATATATGCAAGCATATATGACTGATAATTATTTTATGTGTGCTTAGCATAACATTGTTGTTGAAGGAAATGGACTGAATGAGTTGAGTTCAAATAATCAATGAGACTCTGTTTCACTTTTTGCCTATAACTTTGAGAAAGGCAGGAATCCAGCAATGTTTGAGTACTTATCAGTTTTAATAGTATAAACAATGATCACATACACATTGTGGAACTACCTTTATGATTGATGACAGTAGTAAAATTACAGAACCTCTTTTCTTTTGTTTTTTATTCAGCAATAGGTAGGTCTCTGAAGAGATTTACTGCAAACAAGAGTGAGTTAAAGTCTCATTGAGTACCCTATTAAAAAGGCCTTATGCCACCTGTGTTCTCTGATGAAAGCACAAGCTGGAAACTTACACATATATAACACATATGTAAGAGCAAAATAAATAAATTAAAAAAAATACAAATCTCTTCATGGACCTACCTATTTTAAAATATATTTTTATTCTTTCTTTGGACCAACAAAAAACATTTTTATATATACATAAAAAAGTAAAGTTAGCGACCATAGTCGAGGGTGACCCGAAGGCTCCCTTTTCGATAGCTACTACACCAAGGTGTAGGGGAGGGCGCTACTCCATTCCCTGGATTGCTCCACTTTACCCTTGAACCGTACCTTATAATGCTGAGTGTTAAGCAAGGTGGTATCAAGTTCCATTTTTAAAGTCTTTGGTATGACTCGACCTGGGATTGAACCTAGGTCTCCCGGGCCATTGGCGAACACTCTAACCGCTGGGCCAATGTCCCGGTTAATTAATTGAATTACTATTTTCAAACATAGTCATGGTACAACCAGGTGCTTGCCCAGGCACATAATGATAATGATGTCTCATTAGGATTTCACAAATCTTTTTTCTTTGATGTTCATGTTTTCTCTATCCCATGCACACGACTTATTTTCTCTGGACTTGAAAACAACTTTAGTCTTTGGTTTTGAATTCAGTGTTGTCCTTTTCTTAGATTAATTGCCCACCAGAGGCAGATAAATTATTTTGCTCTCCTATTTTACTCAAAGTTAGAGAAAAAAGATAGAGTCATGCCTTTCCAAATGACATTAACACAAGGGCAACAGATTTAGTTTCTACTGAAATTTAAACTAGATGTACTCATTGTCATGGCATTGCCCCAATGGCTACATATATCAGTGATAGGTATTTGTATGTTGTGGAGGGGAAACACAAAAACCCAACTTGACTTTTAGTATTTAGGACCTTCATTGTTTAATTCTCTCGCTTTCTTCAATCTCTGAAGCCATGGAAACTGAAAAAAATGGACAACAGACCCCATGTAGTTAGCGTCTTCATTTTTCTAGGAACAGGACTCTTTTTTATCTTTGATTTATTCTTTGTTCTCAACAAATGTTTGTCTCTTTACAGTTTGGCTACCAATTGAGAAAAAGAGACCGAATCACAAAATTTCAAATATATATATATATATATATATATATATATACACATTGAGATTTTTTAGAACACCTCAGCCCTAACTTCCACCTCTGGTGGGTGATATTTTCCAGCTTCTATAACTATCTAGACCTGGTGGCCTTGTTCTGGGATGCTAAATCAAGCATTATTAGCTCACTGGAAGAGATGTCGAACTCTGTCTGCTTATGTTTCTTTTGACTGATGGCTTCACTGATTACTTATCTATTTACACCCACTCATGTAACATTTCATTACTATGCTTTATTGGATTTTCTGAGATAGTACCCACAGTTTTAACCTTTTCATGTATGTATGATCTTGAAAGGATCAGGAAATAATTATTTTGTAAAAGTGCTTCTTCAAAAAATCTAAAGAACGAGAAGTAAATTAAACAGTGCAAATTTTTTCAGTTTTGACAAAATTTAGAACACTCTGAGAACTAACTCCATTTTCTTCATTGAAAAGGCATTTTTTAATCCTTGGGCTGTTGTAAAATGAAAAAAACCTGTTTATATAATGGTGACAGTAGAAAGTTATTTCATAGATGGTTCTTAAAAATAGAGAAATTCATTTTGAAAAAAATGTCTACAAATGAATTAGTAAAATATTGGAAAGTGTTGTCTTAAAAAATGTCACTAACAGAAGAAAAGTCGAGGCAAAAAGAAAGAAAACAAAGTGTATTCAAGTAAACATCAATCAAGAGTTTTACAGACTTCACTACAAACCTGATCTAAATAAAATATGATCTGCAGTTGAAATATTATTTTAAAATGTGATGCCATTAATAGAAAATACTTTTCTGTATTCTAAAACAGGGACAGTGTTGACATTGAAATTTATTTTCTTTTTCTTACCCAAGAACAGAAATTACATTTTTAAAATGTCCAAGTGACTTGACTTTATTCATTTATTTATTTTTTATGTTTCCTTTTAGAATTGAAGAAGAGAAAATAAAAATGAGTGAAAATTTAAAGATTCTCTGTTAAAGTAAGAAATAGGAGACAATGTATTAGTTTAAACATGGAATAGTTTACTAAAGTCAAATGAGTTGGAAAAAAGTTTATCCTTTCTTTTCTAAAAGGGGAAGAAAAAAGATTAATTAAAAAGGAAAAGAACAAAGGATTGAAAATCCTTTTAAAAAAAAAAGATGTTAAAACAAACATTATTTTCACTAAAATTTCAATATCTCTTGTGCATCTGACTATTATTAAAATTTTTGTGAAGTTTACAAATACATATGGTTGGCTGGTTGTTTGGGTTTTATGGCATATCAACCTTTGTAGGTTATTTAACGCCAAATCAATTTTTATGAAAATAGTTCTATTTCAAACAATTCAGTTTAGGATAAGTATGCTGTTTAAATGTAAGTAGAGTTTAATTGTGAAAAATATTTCTATTTCAAGCTATTCAGTTTAGTCAAGCAGTTCTAATTCAGCTAATTCAATTTAGTATAAGTACAGATTTTGTTAAATGTCAAAATAGTTCTATATTGAACAAATCATTTTAGTGTAAGTACAGTTTCAGTGTCAAAAAACAGTTCCATTTCAAATAATTCAGTTTAGCATAAGCAAGCAGTTTAAAAGTAAGTATGGTTTAATTGTCAAAAACATTTATTTCAAGCTATTCAGTTTAGTCAAACAATTCAGTTAAGCATAAATATGCCATTAGTTCTATTTAACCCATAGATAGAGCCCTATCAGGTGCTACCACACCGGGTCAGAGTGAATCTGGGAGCAATGGCAATGAAGGGTGGCTCTGCATTCCCCAAAGCTCCAGCATCACTGGAACCTCACCATCAGATTGTTTAGTGTATTATCCAGGACACTCATTGGGGAGGGTTTGCAGTCAGTGTATTCTACAGCCCCAGCTGACTGGGCAAAAATGTACATATGTATAATGAGTGTGTTACCATAACCCAGAAAAGACAGCAAGATTATCTAAATTCTCAATGCAACAGTGAAAACTATGAAATATAAATTAGATTCTAATTCTTTTAAAATTGAGCATCACTGACAACTTTTGAAATGAGAACATATTGAGGTTAAAGGTTATCTAGTCTCTCTCTCTCTATATATATCTCTCTCTATCTCTATATATATATATGTATAAAAATCCCCATTATGTTTGTATATCCACACTCACACACACACACACATATATATATATATATCATCATCATGTTGCGCTGGTAGCACAGATATCCCTGACCCTCTCTCGCCACTCCTCCCTATCGTTCATCGCACTAGGCAGGTTTTCAGGACAACATCCCGTATCCTCACATAGCTGCTGAATGTATGTTTGTGCTGGTCGTCCTGCTTTTGCACGGCCATGAGTGGGGGTCCATAAGAGTACATCTCTTATGAGTTCGTCCCTGCTTCTCCAGCAGTGTCCTGCATGTCTGGTTCGTCTAACTTGAACAGTTTTCGTGATAGGAGGCAGGTGGCCGTACAGTTGGTGTCTTGTGGAGTGTTGCCCTCAGGACTTGTTCAAGATTGCATGCAGCATTCTTGTGTAATTGCCGTCTAGCTTCTTCTCCAGCCGTTTTGTTAGCGTTCATGTAGTGCACCCGTATAGCAGTATCGATGTGACCGCTGCCTGGAAGAAACTGCGTTTCATTTTATCAGTTAGGTCTGATTTCCATATAATCGATAGCCTATTGATAGCTGTCCATGCTTTCGTTAACCTCGTTTCGATGTCCTTTTCGGTTGATTCGACGCTGCTTCCTAGGTAGGTGAATTTGTCTACTAGTTTAAGAGGGGTTCCTTCTAGAGTGGAGATGTCCCCCGTTTGATTATAGCATATATATTCCGTTTTGTGTGCATTAACATAGAGGCCTATGCCTGTGGCTGCTCGTTCCAAACTATGCAGTAGTGTTTCGGCTTGGTCGGGTGTATTTGCCAGTATCGCTATGTCATCAGTGTAGTCGGCGTCGGTAATTGTTTTTGCGGGGTACCTTCTGCTTCTTTTCTTCGTCAGCTCGAAGCCATTCCCTCTGATTTTGTCAATCGATGTTTTAAGTACGTAGTCTAGACAAATGATAAAGAGGTACGGGGCCAGCGTGTCCCCTTGTAGTACTCCTGCTACAATGTCGAAGTATTCTGTGTCTCCATCTGGTGATCGTACTTTTACTTTAGTGTTTCTATAGAGAATCGTTATTGCTGTTACAGTTTATATAACATAAAAATACAAAACTCAGAGTTATAAAAGAGTAGCATGAAGCTCCAATAATGATTTAGGTTTTATAAACAAACTGTGCAATTTTGGCATGGAGCATTTTTTGCATTGTTTTCAAAACTGCCTGGTCTTCTTAACCTATTGTTGGGATAGCAGCGTGTTTACAACCTTTTTTATTATTTAGAATATATATTATTCTGTCTCTTTGCTTGCTTAGTACCTATAGACACCTCAGCTAATGAGTCAGTCTTGAAAATTGGTATGTGGACACCCTTAACTTCAGGGAGTCCTAAATAGTATTGTTGGAGCTAGGGTGGAATTCAAACTGCCCCAATCCTCTTAGGACACTTAAAATATTCATACTTAAAATTGATCAGGCAGGTTTTCATTTCCGAAAGTAAATAAAATTAGCATCCATGGAAGTGCCTCTACAGAGAAGAGGATTTTTTTAACTTTGGAGTAAAATGAGTCACAAAGATCTCATTTGCTCTAAAAACTTGTAAAATTGGTTTCTGAAAGCATGGAAGTTTAAATTAATCCATGAAATAAATTTTAAAAAGCTTAAGACAAACTACTCTACACTCAACATTACTCTCTAAGTTTTGGTGGCCTTTTATATCATAGAAAATAGTAGAAATGTATATATTCCTTACCCAATAGAATATAATCATTATACTTGATAAGATTAAAGATAATAGTTTCCCAAATTTTCTATAATCTTTCCTCAAACTTGTATCAATGAATACAGTCCTTGATGAGTCAGATGTTTTTGATTCATATGTTTATACATACATATATTTATTTACCCAAACCATCCCATCTCAGTCAGCTGTAGAATACACTAACTGCATCTCTGCAGATGGGTAAGACCCCACCACTAATGAGTGTCCTGGGTATGCGAGTAAACCATCTAATGGTGAGTCTTCAGTCCTGGAGCTTTGTGAAATGTGGAGTATCCCTCATTGCCATTACACCCAGTTCTACTCTGACCCAGAGCGGTAGTATCTGTTAGGGTCCCATCTATGGGTCACATAGAACTAGTGTTCTGGTTATGACGCTAAATCGCATCTAATGGTGAGTCTCCAGTCCTGGAGCTTTGGGTAATGTAGAGTACCCTTTCATTGCCATTACTCCTTGGTGCTCTCTGACTCAGAGTAGTTGTACTCGTTAGGGTCCTATCTATGGGTCAAACAGAACTGTTTAGCTGTTTGCAAACAAATAATTGATGTTGAATTGCTAGTGTTACATAGCAATACTTGAAACCATTGAGCTGTGTTCAACAAATGATTAATATAAAGTAGAATTATTAGTGTTAGATATCAATACTTGAAACCATTTAACAGTGTGCAAGCAGATGTGCTCTGGCTTGTTAAAATACTACCTACAAACTATTATTTACAAATCATATATATTAAATACAAATGTATAAACAGGATTTGGCATTAAATAACCTACAAGGGTTGATATGCCATAAAACCCAACCAACAAACCCTGAACATGAATAGGATGTGAGACAAGATAAATTTTTAAAGTGGAGTTTAAAAGGTTTTTATGTTGAGTAAAGCTCATTTTAATACCAAGATTCAAGAGTCCAGTCTACTCTACTATTTACTCACTGCTAGAGGGAGAATAGTTGAATGCATATCTTTCTAAAGGACATTAATGCTACGTGAACTGCAAACAACCTCATTCAGGATTTGAACTCAGTTTGCAGTGTCTATTTTAAAGGATGATAACCATTACATGACAAGTGTCTCTATAAATATAAATATATTTGCAATAATTTTAACTAATTTCCTTCAAGAAATACATTTTCCAAGAATTAGTTCAATATGCCAACTAAAAGTTGTGCATGCTAGGGATGAAAATCTAAGGCCATGTTAATTCTTCTCCTTTTCTAGTAGTACTATCCACTTCAGAAATGACAGTTCTAGGGCATGCCTCTAAAATCAACAGTTTGTATAAGTTTACCAACAGAATGATGTCATTAAATATACTAAAATGATAATGATTAAGTATTTGAATTTTATATTCTGCATATCTATTAGGGATCATATATGAGATGTGTTCAAAAAGTATCCCGGCTGAAGCTGTATTTAACAAGAAAGAAATGAACAAGGAATGACACATTAAATAAGGTGTGCTTAGTATGGTGGGTGTCTCACTTTCAAATCAGTTTTTGAAAAAAAAAAATTGTTCAAAGAGTATTGGACATTGGCATCATATTTTTTTTCCAATTGGCATTAACTTGCTCAAAAAAGTTAATTCCTCTAGGCATCATAAACTGCAAAGATGTGCACATGTAAAAGAACTCGATGAGCCAAACTCAAATTCTGGACAAAGGTGTTTATGCTTGTAGAAGTTACCCACCTGATATAGTAGAAGCAATAAAGTACTCACCATCATAGTGGGATTCTGATGAGCGTCCAGTTGGCAAATAAGGGACAAAGCTATAACTCAGTAGAGTCGATATTTGTCACTGCCTCCCATCAGACCGGACTTGACACAAGGTTATCGGCCTTCGGGTTTTTGATGGGAGGCAGTGACAAATATCAACTCTACTGAGTTATAGCTTTGTCCCTTATTTGCCAACTGGATGCTAAGGGACAAAGCTATAACTCAGTAGAGTCGCTGAGAGCATAATGCAGAATGATGACTATTTATCTAGCACCATATCCACACTCAAACTATCAGCCAATCAGGTTCCAAGGAATGAGATCACCCAGATGCAAGAATGGAATATTTTTAGTGTCATAAATACCAATTGCTTTATGCACAGATTTATGTCATAATTAGCTAGTCAGTTATTGTTACAGCTCAACACAACAGTACACTAACTCAACAGTGCTTTACTTCATACTAATACCCCTGTGAAAAGCATCAATCCTTTTTTTTCTTTCCCCACCCATAGGCAAATTGTAGGGTAGACTGGCCTCTTTATTCTTTGTAAGGCAACCTGTCAAGAAGAAAGAAAATCTCTGCATCCAAACCAGCAATATTCTGCTAAAAATTTGACCTTGTTTTGCATCCTGACTTTGGTGGAGAGGCTGGGTAAATAAATTCTATGAAGACATATTTCACCAGAGGTTTGGTATCTTCAGAATGCAGATGGTTTTATTATCAAAGCAATGCAGAATATTAAAAGACATAGATGCAAAAAATGAATATAAATTTCATTTTCATAGTGAGAGTGTTAAAAAAAAAAGTTTTCAGACACTTTACATAAATTACATACCTCTCTTCCTTGATTGTAGATTCATCTTTGGTAATTAGATAATTTCCATTCTGATTATGCTAGACCTCTTCTGGAACATCTCAACCTAATTACAATTTTTTTTATTTGGGTTTCTTGCATTTGTGTGTGTGTGTGTATATATATATATATATATATATATAGTGTTGAACAAAAAAATTGAATGCTTTTTTTATTATTGCCACAAATTTTAATGAAGCTTAAATGTCTTACATACACATAGAAAGACATAGAAGGTGATTATATGCCTCTATTTAACCTTTTTCAAACTCAGACAACTGCTTACTAGTCATTAGCAAATGACTAATCACAAATTAAGATATCAAATGAAAGCAAAAAAATTCAAAGAAATTTCTTATTCTTTGATATTTCTGAGAATTTTTTTATTAAGAAAAATATAGCTTTTCACTATGTTGTATTGCTGTGATGAAAGAATGGTGAGACCATAAGACATTATTTACAAAAATATAAGACCCTCATCATTATTACTGGGAGGGTTGAAATTGGCTGTAACTGTGAGAGAGAGAGACAGAGACAAAGGACACAGACACAAGCTGATGGAGGGGCACATATTGACCTTTCCTTTAACTGCATTCCATATTCAGGGCCTTATGTCTTTGCTTGTTTGATGGGAGGTTTGCAAACAGCCCCTCACCAGGATGCCACCTTCACTCCACTCAGGCACTCACTGGCCTCTCTCAGAGCCTCTTGACTGCTTGAATCACTTCTGCCTGACTGACTTTGACTGACAATTCTATCTGTAGGGTCTGATATATATATATATAATTTCAAAACACCCACATGCTTATGATTCACATGATCTGCTCCTGGCTGTTTCCCCACATGAGCTGTCCTCTTGTTTATTTAACTGGAATATCCTGTTTAGAGGTCCCTACTTGAAGGGTCTGTCAAAGGTCAATATACAATGACTACAACTATGGGATCTTTGATAACAATAATTCCGGAAACAGTTAAAAAACTGAACTTTATCACTGCCACAAATTTTAATGGAATTTCAGTGGCTTAGACATGCATAGGAAGGGATTATTTTAGCTTGAGGTATTCTGCAGGTGTTTTTTCTTTTAATTAGACATTGCAATATTGGTTGATTATTTTCAAGCAGTATGAAAGTTTTAAGTCATTTTCTAATGAAATTTTTTCCCCAAATAACAGTTTGTGAAATATTTTTTTATTTACAAATTGTATCATTAGGGTTTTTTTCATAACATAAAAATTATAGAATTGGTATAAAGATAATATATATATGTGTGCGTGTGTGTGTGTGTGTGTGTGTGTACTAAATTTGAATGCCTACTGGCAGTAAATTCATTTCAATATACACATCTTCAATAGACAAAAAGTTTTAGTCTCAAAACTTTTTGATCATACCTTATATACCTGGTAATAATTGAAAAAGTTCCTTCCAAGACCAAAAATTATGTGTCATAAAAAAATGGCTATTCACATGTGACTCAGCTCTTTTTGATTAGGACAGCTTAAATTATTTTGAGAATAGGATTTTTTTTTTTCTTCAGATTACCACTGTACTGGACGTTTTTCTTTTTTACAATGCATCATTTTGATAATTTTAAATTAAGCATATCCTGGGAAATGCTCCGATGATTTTTTTGCCGAGATAATTTTGCATAATTTCTGTGGCAGCCATCTATCACCCAAGAGAGTAGATAGTAATAGAAGTCCTGTATAGTAGTATATGCCACCAATCAGTAAAACTGATATATATGGTTCTGGTTGAAACTGGGCATTGAGTATCATAGGAAAAAAAAATTGATCTGCAATTGGTGTGCAACAGTTCAAAAGCAGGATTTTCTTCCATCTTTTAAAATGAATTAAATTATCAAAGTGGCCATCACTTAATTCATTGAGATAAAAAAGAGGTTTTAGAACAAATAAATAATATTTAAAAAGATGAAAACTTCGTTCATTTAATTGCCCTTGAAAAAAATACTGCAAAGATATGGTGCTGAGTGGTCTCTTGCTAGACTTATTGTCTAGAACAAACCTTTTTGAGAGTGCATGCTCACATTGGCGACAACAATATGGAAAGATTCTCACAGTACTTTTTGGTATGAGATTATCATTTTGATTATATTTTTGTTTTACTGTAATATATTGACTTTCTTGATAATATTTTAGTTTTAAATTGATTATCATTTAAGTTTTATGATAGGCAAATTCTATAGATAAAGAGAAGCAACTAGGGAAAATACTACCCTTTAAAAATAAAAATATTAGGCCAGAATAATATGACAATTATAAAAGTCAGTATGTCTTTTTTATTTTATGCATCAAAAATGTTTCCTGTGTGTCATACTTGGAATACATATGAGTAGTTTGGTACTCCTTGTCAACCTCCAGACATACAGTAGGCTACTGTGACATTCTAGTTAGTGTTTACTGGCAGTGCACCAGCTATTGGAAATAGCTTGTGGTATAGTATTGATATAATACTTTACTTATATTTCTGTTTTATCATTTTATATTAATTTCAGTGTTAATTTGTTTAATAAGTTCACCAAACATGAGTTTAAATTAGAAATGTTTGCAGAAGTATGCTAGAGTTATGGTAAGTCGTGTATATTGATTCTTTGGAGTATTTTTCCACTGGTTGATCAATCTGTGGTAATGGTTTGAATTTCAGCTCTGCCATATAATTCAACCCCTAGTTTTGTAGAGATTTTTTCAGGCTTCAAAAGTTGACTTGTACACTGCAATGTATTTTTAGGCATTTTTGAGATTATCTGAGATCTCTGGGCAAATCTAAAGCCATGAACAATATAAACAAGGCAGTAACCCATAGTCAATAAATGCTAAAAGTAAATGATTCTCTGTAAATAAAACTGATCATCATAAAATTTAATGAAAGCAACAATACCCTCTTTATTTTTAAATAATGACTATCTTACAACTTATAATATGGATAAACATTTATCCTTTTGATAATTCTTCAAGGTACAAGAGCTTATGATAGATTTTTCAATTATATAAAAGAAATGCATTTATCTTTATTCAATGGAAGCATTGTTGGTTTATAAGAAGAAATATTTTTGTCTTTTATTCAGCTGTTTGAATAAGTAACTATTTTTTCAGTAAAGACACTTTACAGTGAATTCGTAGTTAGCAGATTTGTCTTGCTAAACATTAATACTGTAGTGCTTTAAAATTATGACTTTCTGTTGTACTAATACAGGTTGAGTCAATACCTACAAATTTCAGAAACTTTTTGATTTCATACCAAATTATTACTTGGTTTATTTCATTCACTGGAAATACTCTGGACATTTTGGGGTACATCCACCTTTAAGCTGTGATAAAATTAATACTTTTGTTTGAGATTGATGAAACTATTGAATAGAAATTCCTTGATATTTATTTATCTATGCAAATTTTGTATACTATATTTGCTGGCCTCCTCCTTAAGACATAAGCTAAACAAGCAACAGCTTAGGGACTCAAAATCCGCTGGAGCCTCAAGAATATTTCAAATTGGGTTTTATACTTGTTCTGAAGTAATGAAGAAATAGAAATGCAAATACAGGAAGGATTGGTTGATTTACAAACCAATAAAGAGTCAGAGCCTAAATCTGAGAGAGGATATCATCATTTGTGGTTGCAGTACCAAATTACTCATTTTTATCCTGTTTGATATGCTGTTGTGAAAAAAGTTCCCAATTTTATTTCCATTGTTGCCTATCAAGCTAAAAATAATGTAAATATGGTAACAGAGCTGTATTTATGCATATGCTTTCAAAAGGTATCTTGCTGATTTAGCTGAGGGCCATACCGAGTCCAAATCTAGCATAGCCCGTAAGTGACACTTTAATCCAAATATCAATCTCTGTCTACTTTGTTAGTGGACGGTACAATATGAGCAGATCCCTAGTAAAGCTGATAAGAGTTTTTACTGTCACTATTACCTGAGTATCAGAGAAGGGAGAGGAGCTTATTCAAATTTTCACTCATCCACTCTTTTTCATTTCAATCATCATGGTATTGTTCATGATAATAGTTTGTTTTTGTTAAGATATCTGTGAATAGAATAGATATCAGGGATATAGATTTATGCCTTTCCTCAGGGTGTTAGTGCTAAGTGAACACAGTTGAAATTCAAAATAAGTTTGCTGGTTCTGTTTTTCTGTATTGATAATCAATGATGTCTATCAATATATGATCAAATGTACTAAATTTTGAAAAAAATGTTTTTTGTAAAAATTTTTTATAAATCATGCATCTTCAATATAATATAAACTATTTCTATTCAGAAAGATTAGGGATATTTTTGTGTTCATTTTTTTTGGCTATTCAAGCTGAACTGTTCGATACAGTGGGTCAAGTGTTTGGTATCCGGTAGTTTTAATGGGTTAATCTTCCAAATAAGTGAGTATTCCACAAATCCATTGCCATGCTCTGTTAATCATGAAATGTACAGAAGCATTTCTGATGGAACACAGAGAAAAAGAAACAAAAATCCTCAACTTGTCTGTTATAGTTGTTTAGGTAATACCAATGCTGTGTTACCACATTTGTCAATATTTTCAGATATCAAAGCACTTAAGAAAATTACTTAGGTTTATATGATGTTTGTAAATAATGGGGTTTCCAACACACATATACAAACACTCAGACACACACACACACACACACACACACATACAAATATTGTAGGCAATTACAAGCAATACTGCAAGGCTTTTTTTTCCCAATTCAACATTCAAAGCCTGAAGAAAATAATAAGAATATATAACTGCTACTGAATGTTAAGCAGGCAATAAGAAGCATGCCATTAATTTTTTTAAAACGTGGATTGATGTAAAGGAAGTGAGAGAGAGAAATATTCTTTTTGTTGATTATATAATAACACTCTCTTAGTTGATAAAGAGACAGCTTAATTTTTTTAATTTGATTTTTATGATTGTTGTTATTTTGCAAACTAAAAGCAAAGAAGAGAAAAAAAGCATGCAAAAACACATCACATCAACCTTTAAAATGTCATGCATTTTTTCTTCCCTTAATATCAAGCATATGTTAACTGCTCAAGGTTATTTAATGATTTTTCTCCTGCAGCTTTGTACTTGCTGACATTTTCCATTGTTTCTTTTTTATTTCTTTATCTCTTTGTCCTTTGCTTATTTTTGCTGATTCAGGTTTAAGTGTATTTACTTACTATTTACATTCATATACTGATAACTATCTCAGTGTCAAGCAGAAAGAATTTTAAAAGAAATCATTTGTTAGAGATTAGTTTCATTTTTATCTATAGTTTAATCATCATCTACAATCGAAACAACAGTGAAAAATATAAGAATAATTTTTCTCGTGAATATGTTAAGATTAGTTAGTGGGATAATCAGATTAAGATAATGTTATTAGTTTAGGGACAGCAGTGTTTTATATAATGTGATATCTTGGGTAGAGCAATGGTTATCATGCTTGTCTTGCTGACTATGCTTTCTAATGAGTTTATTAATCTTTACTGAATACATTATTGTAAGGTTGTACAAGACTAAACTTAGGTAATTATACATCTATTTTCATCTGTCTCAGTTTATTTACAATTTCCTATTGGTCTATTTACATTTATCAGTATCAATCTACTTGCCTCTTTCTTGGTTTATTTGCACCTGTCTCAGTCTATTTGCCTCTGTCAGTCTCATTCTGATTGCACCTGTTTGTTTCAGTCTTTTTGCACCTACCTGTCTGTATCATATTGTTTTAAACTATCTTGGTCTATCTGCAGCAGTCTACTTCTGTCTATTTTGGGCTATTGCTGTTTATTTATATTGTGCATATGATAATGGGCAAGTGCATTTTTATATGTACATGCATATGTAGAAATTTTACTATGTAATGATAAAATGGAAAAATGGAACAATTAGAAACTCTAAAATGCATTGTAACATTGGTAAATAATAAAAAAAAAGTGAACCTCTCAATGTAAAAAAAAGAAAATGGATCTGTAAAAAATCAGTATAAGTTGATGACAGTATAGTGAGTATTAATGTTTGTTATTGTTTTTAGTGAAGAAATGTATTCTTACGCGTGTGTGTTATTCCCTCGCTATGTGTTGTTGTTAATAATGGAGGATTAAGAAGTAAGAAAACGAAGATGCCGTTAGCTTTTACATGAAGGTTTTTAATGGCAGCATGGAATAAAGAGTTTATATTTATGCTGCAAGTCTCGTATAAAGGAAAGAAGTAAGTGAACGATTTGAAGTTATGATAGAGTTGAGAAAGCAGCATGTGTCGTTGGACGTGCGAGGGAGATATGTTTGCCATGCTTTAGGCAAAGTCGTGTTTGCTGTTTGAGGAGAGAAACGTTGAAGTCACCGTGAGTTTGTGGTTTTGGTTGCTTTGGGTAGAAGCGAGAATGTCCCCAGAAAATGTTGCCCAGAGGTGAAATAACTAGGTGTCAGAGCGGGATTCTGCATCGCAGTCAACATAGTCAATTTTGGGGGTGACGTAAAGTTGTTCCTGTGTGTGGCGTATTGAATTCATCTAATTCATATTCAACTGGGAACCCTTGGTCTAAGAAAAATAGACACAAGGGATCCATAAATTAGACAGCTTCCCTCATTGTGTCCATGCTGCTGCTACTATTGAAGAGCAGACAGTGAGACGTCTGCACTGAACGAAGTTGTTCAGCCAAAGAGAGTGTTTGACGGTTTTCCCCAATTATTGCTCCCCAGAAAGCTAGTTTGGACTGAATAGGATAAGTCATCCTGATTGGGTAAAATTATGCGTCGACCCTAACGGTTGAATTAAATTACGTGCCAAACAAAAATACGTAATTCCTTCTGCTACAACAGTATAATACCAAACCTGATACATTAGTGTTGTGATTGGGACATTTTTCATGTTTAAAGGCGGCTTTAAGATTTATTGTCAACTACTAAGGCCAAATTCAAGATTTTGATATGTTTTCAAAAGAATATAATTTTTTTTAACTATCTGTTCATAACACAGTTCAAATTTGATTAATATCTGTGACTGAAATAATAAAAAAAAACTTTACTAAAATTTTCATGCCTTTTTTGAGATTGTTTTTTCATTGTGATATCAGAGTTTAAAGTGGATGTTTACCATTTTTTATTGGGCTTTCAATAAAGCTGTGGAAGATAAGGCATGATAATTAGGAAGGCCAAAGTCTTCCCACTCCTGCACTAGTGGCTACCTATAAATAAATGGAAATATTTACTCATTCCTGGTCACAACTTTAAAAAGAAACTGAAGGTCATTTTAAAAATGTTCCTTAAAATTATGGTATATAATTATGGTAAAATTATGGTGAGAGTCCATTTAGCATTATGGCTAAAGTACTGGACTTTCTGACTAATACTCTTGGGAAAGGTATATACTCCCATATCTCCGCAGTTATGGGTTAAATAGTATCACCAATGTTCTCCTACAAGGATGGCTTTGATAATAAATAACCCAAAAATGTTGATATGCCATTGAAACAAAGAAACCAAACCATTCAAACAATTATTTTGTTGTTTTATTCTCTGTAAGCAAACCATTTTAGAATTTTATGGAAGAACATTTTACTATCAAATCTTCTCTTAACATTCACATGCATAAACATATATTATGTTCTTTCGTTCCTATGTGTATTTATGTTTAAGTTTAATGCAAAAATGTGACACAGTAAGAGATTAATAACAATAACATATAAAATGGGACAATTATAACCATGCAAGCCTGTGAAATTCGTAGACTAGTTCAGTAGTATCTCAACTACTGAAAATAATATCAGTGTATGCATTGGCAAAGCATGGACTGCTATTGACAGGTTATCAGCCATATGGAAATCTGATCTCCCTGATAGAATAAAACAGTATTTTTTCTGTGCTGCAGCAGTGTCAGTACTACAGTATGGTTGCACCATTTGGACTCTACCAGCGAGCTTGGAGAAAAAGCCAGACAGAAACTATACAAGAATGCTATGTGCTATTCAGAACAGATCCTAGAAGTACTCTACAAAACAGCATATGTACGAACACTTACCTCCCATCTCATCAAAGTAAAATGAATAAAACATGCTGGGCACTGCTGGTGAAGTAAGAATGAATATAAGTGATATTCTCCAATGGACTTGTGCACATGGATGCACCACTGTTGGCCAACCAGCAAAAAATTGCATTAACTCAGTGCAGACACTGGATGCTGTCTAAAAGACCTGCAAAGAGCAATAGTCGATTCGGATGGATGGCAAAAGAAAGAGTCAAGAGAATCCATATGCTTATCATGATTGATGATGATGACTTCCCTAGAAAGAAAAATGTGATGTGATCTAACTGAACCTTTCAAAATAATGGAATTTTTAATTATAGTATATATTTTTTCTATATTTCTCCTCAGACTAGAAATTTACTATCAAGACAGATTTTAGAAATTAAGTCTACTAACTAATTTGATTTTTTTTTGCTAACAGAGTAACATTTTTGGAACAAACTGCCGAATCAGATTAAAAAACTTAATTGTGTTAGAAAATTAATGATTAAATAGGATGATTTAAAAGATTTGAATAAAAAGAATTTAAAAGGGTATTTTTGTGAACAATCAGATGAATATTTTAACAGAATTTAATCTGTATACAGATATTGTATTAATAGTGTGCATGTTCTGTGCAAAGATTCTTTATTTTTCTCTTTAGGGTTAATGTGAGAAGATGGTAAAATTTGGAGATGCCCAAGAAGGTATAACAAAGAAATGATAACAATGTAATAAGAATTATTTGACAGAATATTTTTCCTTACTGTAGAATGTAGAACTGCAGCATTCTATTTTCGCCCAAACCACTACTCTTGCATTTTAGACTATTATTTAGTAAATGTTATGATTTTTTTATTTCTCAAGTTGACTGAATAATTGATACTGGGAAAAGGAAAACCATGAACAAGAACATGGTTACTAGTTTGGAAAAATATTTTTCTTGGTATAAAATCATTTAAACTCATCAGTTGTGGTTCTTGATAGTTCCTCTCCAACTATCTCCAAGAACTTTAAACAAGAGATAAGGTTTCCATCGCCCAGTCATTTTCATAGACATTTTATATCAAAACCTGAAAAAAGATCAATTATGAAACTCTATAAACCTTCCATAGTTTATTTATATAAGGAATACATATCTAATGATTATAAAAAGACTTTATGTTAAACTTCCTTTCATACTGGAAAATTCCAGTCTCTTTGATGGAAAAAAATGTCAGTTTTTGATCCTGTTCAGACTGAGTCAATATGGTTTCAATTCAACTATTATCAATTGCTAAAGGAGAAAACCCCTCAGATTTATGAAGGAAAAAGAACAACAATTTAAGCTAGCCTCATCAAAAGCAACCTAGATACCATCCAGGTAATACTGAACTCTCTCAGAGTGAGCTGTAAGGCTTCTAAAAAAAAAAAAAAACATATCTCTTGTTTGTTTAGGTTCTTTTGAAACATTGTTCAGGTGGATGGATTTTCTTTATACAAAACACAGAATTGCATTGAATATTGTTAGTAAAGGAGATTTCTGTATTAAACATTATATCTATTTTTATCTGCTGAAAAAAACATTCTTTCCTGTTGGCTACGATAACTGCAGTAACCATTCTTCCTGGGTATTTAAGATTAGTAGGCATCATCAAATATTACAAAATGGAAATAACAAAATACCCAAGAGAAGCTCTTTTGTAAGTAAAAGGAAGCAGATACCCTTCTGCTCCTATCTGAGTTGAATATAATCAACTTAGTTCCTCCTGGGGTGCTAACAGTTGCCTGACATGAGACACCTTAATACTTTTATCAGGGCAGGTCACAACTACCCCACCTGATATTCCTTGTAACTATAAAAAAGGAAACTTTCTTGTATCATTGAAAGGAAGGGAAAGAAAGAAACATTTTCTTATCTGTTTTGTTGAGAATTTTCTATTAGAAAAAGCAGAGAAGAGCTCTCTGATTCTTAATGTACTCTGATAAAATTGCCATGATAATGTATCATAAAGATTAAAAAGAAGAAGAAGAATTGATCTATAAATGAATACTTGATCAATTTCCTTTTCTCTTAGATATCTTCTTTTGTCATTAAAAGCTCTGTTTGCATCTATTTAGAAACAAACTTTACATTTCCATAAAGGAAATAAGATAGAATAATATCTGTAAATTTATGCTCTTGTGCTTTCTCATGTTTCATAGGCAGAACTGATGCACATTAATGTTTTATGTGCATCAATGATTTTGGTTATTATCTTCATCTGTTCAAACAACTGAAAAAGCCCACTGTAACCCATTGATACTGTGGAAGAGAACAGATTAATGTAAGTTTATATATGTATATTTATACTTTCTATGAAATATATGAATCATGAAAGTAGTAAATATGTCTATATATATAGGCTTGCATATATATATGTATATATATATATATATATATATATATATATATATACAGTGATCAATATGTCCACATCCTAACACTGTTATTAGCTGAATTTCAATCTGAAATTTTCACTGTATAAGATTTGATTTATGCGATCTGTGATAAAACATTAGGTTAAGTGCATTGACAAGAAAAGCGTGTTTTCAAAAAATATTCATGTATAAAATAAGTGTGTCTTATCATGATCAAGCTACAGACATACTGACAAATCTATCTCACTATGTATGTGTGTGTGTGTCTGATTATGCGTATAAGTATTTGTATGTGTAATTAAATGTGTATGAATAAATCTATATGTGCATAAATATATGTATGCCTACTTTGTTCATAAGAATAAGTACATAAATCCGTGTACTTAATGTGTGTTTATGCATGTGAATAGATTGATATGTAAATCTGTATATGTGATACTTTGCTAGGGATGACTGGTGAGCTCATTTTACAAACTATTTTTACTGTTATAAGTTCAGTTCATTTACATATTTTTAAAGCAATAAAGTATCCAAATGTACAAGAATTAAAGATAGGATGTCAATCATTGAAGGCTTTAGCTATACAGTCAGATGTTTAATATAAGTTGTAGGGAGTCAGAGTCAAAAAATACCAGCAGAAAACATGCATGTTGGATTTATTTTTATTGATATCTTTTATATTGATACACTTAGTTTCTTTTTATAACAGCACTTTTGATAAAAAAAACTCTTAGTTATAGTGTTGAAATAAAACGATAACATACAACCTTGTAATTAAATAATAACAGTAAAAATATTTTCATAAGTCTTTTAAAAAAATGCTGTCTTACTGGCAAAACCGTCAAAATGACTTTTGAACCTTCAAAGTCTCAAGGAATATTCACCAAAATTGTGCTTATAAAACGTGCACCTTATTGGATGAAAAACATGATTTATGAAGCAGATTACAAGTGAATTATATACACTAGCTGAAAAATCACCATTAGAGCAGGTTATTAAGCTTTGCAAGTGGAAGGGTTAAATGGGGCCTTTGGATCTGAAACTGACAATGAATTTAACCATCCCACATTATTTTTGCTGTCATAAACACTGGTAAATCACTGAACTATGTTTCAGCAAAGATTTATAATAAGCATTATCAAAAATTGTTTATAACCCCACAGTGGTCATTGCACATACTAATAATGTAAATACAATCTTTTGCTGAATAGGGAAAAAATGATGAGGAAAAGCCATAACTTTAGTTTCTAAGATTGAAAATTTTCCCTTTAATTATATATTAGACAAAAGGAATAATTTTAGCTTATCTAATAGTCACAAAATAAGGATCTAGTTCAGTATTGTACGCACATTATAAAATTGAGCTCCTTGCTGACAACTTTGGAAGGTTTGGAATTTTCCAAAACTAATAGTGAAAACAAGCTCCAGAATAACAGTAATAACCACAGAAAAATTGTTGGCAATTGATCTAACCATCCTTAAATTAAATGATGATAGGAGAACAAAAAAAGACATTTGAGAATTATTGTTAGATTTCATATCAGACATGTACCTTCATGAATATTCATGAATAGACTAATTCTAAGTTAAATTTGATGAGTGATAAAAATAGACGTCGAAAGATAATGTTACATTCGTCTTTCAAGAGTGAAGACCTGCTTGTTTACCTTGAAAATCAGCATTTGGAGAAAAATCACTGGCATTAAGAGAAAATGATGTTTGTGCAAAATTTATCTATTATTCTCTTTATGGATGAATATAATTTCTAAAACCATTCTAATTCTGAATTTTCTATCAGTTTGAACTATTTGAGATTTTTAATAACTATTCTTGCTGTTTGTTTCACAAAACTCTAGTGTCATATGAATACATGAAACATGCATTTTTCCTCTAAACTTTGTATCCTGGATATGACCCTAACCCATCTTATGGTGAGGCTCTTGTCCTGGAACATTGGGGAATGTGAAATACCCCTTCATTGACATTACAGCCTGGACCACATTGATCCGGAGTGATAACACCTTTTAGGGTTTCCATTATGAGTCAACTAGAACTATTTAATCATCTACTTTACTTGAAACTATTTAACTGTATACAAACAAATGATTAATATTAATAGAATCATTAGTGTTAGATAGGAATACTTCAAATGATTTAACTGTGTGCAAATAGAACTATTGGTATTAGCAATGCTTGAAAACTTTAAATTGTATAAAAACAAATTAATATGAGGCAAAATTGTTAGTGCTAAATAGCAATACTTGAAACCATTTAACTGTGTACAATCAAATAATGTCTAACTCATTTAAAAATAAAGTTACCTGCAAACTATTCACTGAAAAATTATATATATATATATATATATATATATATATATATATATATATATATATATATATATATATACAGAATTATTAGTGTTAGATAGCAATACATGAAACCATTTAACAGTGTGCAAATAAATATATTAATGCTAAACAACAATATCTGAAACCATTGAACTGTGTGCAAACAAATTATTAATATTAAATAGAATTATTAGTGTTTCATAACAATAATTAAAAACATTTAACTATGTGCAACAAATGAACTCTGGCTCATTTTAAATTATTACCTATAAACTATTCACTTACAAATCCTATATATTGATTATATATATTAATGAACAGGATTTGGCATGAAATATTCCACATGGGTTAATATGCCATAAAACACAAACAAACCATATACTCTTGGATATCCAAACCTTTACCAAAAATGCTGACTTGAGAAGTAAAACATAAAATGACACACAAATAGCTGCACAAATAACAACCATACCCCTTAAAGAAAGAATAAAACAAAAATGTCATCAGTAACAAAATTTTCTTTAAGTTTTTATAACATATCTTCATTTTTTGTTTTGATTATCGTTAACATATTGCTAAAATTCAGTGTTTCAATTCTCTCTTCCCTGTATAGTTCTGTAGGGTTTTATACATTTAAGAGATTATATTACTTCAAAAGAAAAATTTTCACTGAAAGTACATTCATAATTTTATCAAAAATGTATCTATTTAAAATTGGTAAAATGCAATGTTCCAAGTATATATGTATATATCTATGTAACTATGCATGCACAAGATGTATTTCTGGTAAGTTTTATGTAGAATTTTCATTGGTCTGTTAATATTTTACCTAAAATACCTCTATGAAATATACTGAGTGAAAATTTGTAAACAATAAACATTTTGAATTTAGTAAACATTATTTTTCTCCACTGAAAAAAAAAAAAAATGATTGAACAGTTTGCTCAATTAATTTGAATAATTTAGTTTCAGAAGATGAATTTCTATTTAATTTGCTTTTTTTTTTATTGTGACCTTCCCTACACTTTTTGATAATAAAAAATAGTGAAATAATAGGAAGGAATAATTCAATGATATTTTTAAGTAAACTTAAAAAAAATTCTTTATCATATGTCTCATCCACTGCAAATATGGAAGGTTTTAATGGTTATTATTCTATTCAAATGTCTAGCTCTCACTCAATAGACAAAATCAAATCATACAGTATATATAACAAGACTAATATACAGGTTTGCTGTACCTATTACTTGTTTTTTTCTTTTTTTTCTTCTCTAAGATAAAATTTCATACATGAGCAAGGAACACATTTAATTCTAGGAAATTAGATTTATTATTTATATATATTATCTATACTCTTCACACATATTGACATCGGTACACCTGAAGATCATTTTCATCAAACTCTGAATTGTGAGTGATCTTATTCTGAATCTTTTTTTTCTTTATATTTTAAATTTATATATACATATATATAAGCATTATCTTGATAAGAAGAAGATCAGAAAAAAAATTAGTTAAAATAGAATAATACAGTATGTATATATATATATATATATATATATATATATATATATATATATATAATACAATATACTAATCAATATAATTCATGGAATTGTAAATGAATATTTTTAAAAGTGCTTCTCCAGGTCAGGAAATCTCACAAGATAATTGCTGAGTCAGTTGAAAAAAAACCTACTGAAATATAAAGTTTGAAGCATCCGAAGTAACAATGCCTGCCTGAAGTAACATTTTACAGTATTGTGAATTTGTTACTAAAGCTCATTTTACAATGTTTAATAAATTTTTCTGCTATAACTGGAAGAATCTCATGCTGTGAGCCTAAGTAATAGATACTATATTCAGTGTGATTCTTGTTATCATCTCATTCTTAATTGCTCTGAAACTGTGTAGCTTGACCAAATTAATTCTTAGGACAAGAATAAGAATAAAAAGTAATGACATGCAATAAAGTTATTATCTCTACATATATTGGATACCAGGTGGCATTATCTGAGTCATCTATAGAGGTGATTCAAGCATTCTGTTTTGGCTTGTTTAATGATACAGATCTAGCAAGAAGAAAAATAATTGAGGGATATGATTAGGTGGAGAGTAAATTGAAAGATGTACCTGCTGGAAAATTGTATCATTAAATCCAATGTGAATTTCTTTGATTATCAAGAAAAGGAGTGCTCTGTCAGCTGGGGCTGTACAATATGCTGATTACACATTCACTGGGGGCTAAGACCACCCTCAATGAGGATACGTGTTGTTTGAAGGGGCTGAGCCATGATGTTTAAGGATGGTATTCTGGTGGTCGGGCAGTCTTTGACCAGGCAACTGAGTAGTCTAGTAGCTTGCAACACATCACTTCGACCCTTACTGGGTTAAGCAGGCAGTCAGATGGGCCTGATCTAATCAGTTGGCTGGTAGCATCAAGCTCTAGGTCTATATATTCAGAAATGACCATATTCTTCAATCTCCCTTTGTGGAAAACTCCTAAACCTTTTATCTTATGAGCACTTGAAGGTGATATTTGTCGGTCAATTGCATTGAAAGAATAGAACATCAACCATTGCTGAATTACAAAGTAGTAAGTAACATCTACTGAAAACCTGAAATTTGCAGGGGTTCAAAAACCTATTCCCAGCTTGAGTGTGCTGGTAGTATATCCCTGTCTCAAACAAAGTGCATGGGTTTCTCCACTTGGTAAATTCCTAACTCAAATAAGACGCCATGGTAGAGGGTGGAGCATAGGACCTGAGAAAAATAGACATTACCAATGGCTTCTTCAACTAAAACAAGAAAAAGAGATTTCTCAGTTGGACTCAGAGAATGAGGCAGCAGACTTTCCTAAATTCATTGTCATTAAATCTTTGCAAGAGATCTGCCAAGCTAAATCCTCCCCTTTTTTAATAGAAAAGGTGGTCTCTACAATACCTCCCAGTACTCCTGAGGTGTTTTAAATCACAAAAATATGGCCACCAGAGGGGAGATTGCAGAGGATGTTAAACATGTGCAAGATGCTGCAAAAAACAAAAAAAAAACAGACAACACTGAGGAAGAATGCTCAAATGAAACTCAATGTCTAAACCGTCAACAAAACTATCCCACTTCCTCAAAATCTTGTGACATTTATAAAAGAGAGAGTGAAATATTAAAGGTGAAGCACAAAAGAAATGTGACATTTTTGGAAGCTAGGATTATAGTAGGGTCCTATATGGGAGAGAACACTTATGCTTCCATGACACAGAGAGGGGACCTAATCAGACAAAGCAATCAAGTGGTCAAATACAGAGATCTCATGGAGAAGCTGATCCAATTGGAACCAAATGATTAGCCAAAGTTTCAGGAGCAGCTGAAAAACCTTCACTCTGCCAAAATTCATCTAACAGCAGCACAAACTCAATCAAAAGAAGTCACAACAAAGAAAGAGAAATCCCATAAAATAATCAAAGGAAAAATACACAAAATCTATCACTCAAATACAAACTCCTCCAATTCATTCACCAAAACCCATCCAAGACAGACCAAAAAACTTGTCTTCTAAAAAGCCAGAACCACTCAAACAAAAACTGGAAGCTCCTATTGATCAATCTGGAAAAAATACATATGAACACAAAAGGGAACAATGAAAGACCTGGAAGTGTAGTCAAACAACCTTCAGCTAAACTAAAAAAAAAAAACCTCAACATCTAGAACAAAATCACCTAAAAGAATTAATGAACAATACAATGCCCATGGACAAACCAAACTCATGAATAGGTCCTATAGTATAGAAAGTATGAATACTGAAACTGACAACATACTATATCTGATTAAAGAAAAATTCCATACTTGAAACCATTTAACTGTGTGCAAACCATGCATATTCAATATATAAATATTTATAAATAGGATTTGGCATGAATTAATCTACAAAGGTTGATATACTATAAATGCCAATCATTTAGCTGTATGCAAATAAAACTTAGTGTTGGATAGAATACTTGATGTTTAAAACTATTCACTTGCAAATCATATATATATATATATATATATATATATATATATATATATATATATATAAAGAGATTGTTGATTAAATACTTAGATTATATATTTTGAAACACATCATCTTTGATAATGATTTTGTGATTAATAAACAAATTGCAAAATTCCATCACAACAGTTCTTTAACGTACAATTAACTTCATTGCATTTTTAAATAAAAATGATGTTGTGGTATAAATGGCAAAAAGAGTAACTCAAAACTCATTCCCAATAACAAAAGTGCATCTGATATTGTGTGAAATCAGTGAAGAGGAAAATGTAATGATGCTGAGTGTGCATAAGCAAAGCTGGATTAACCATTAAGCAAAATAAGCTTCTGTTTAGAGCACCACAATGTTTTTTTCTTATGAAGATATTATGCTTTTTAGTGACCAGATTATATTTACAGTAAAACCCTATCACAATGCTTTTTTTAATGAAGATATTATGCCATGTAGTGACTAGATTATATTTGCTGTAAAACAAAAATTGATGAATGTAAAACAGTCATAAAAAAAGGATTAAAAATTTGTCCAATTTTGTTTAACTATTTCTTGTAGGATTCTTAAACTATGAATGTTGCACTTCTATATTATTATCATTATTTTAGTGATATGCAACCTAATAATAATAATAATGATTTGAATTTATGCACATTAAAGTACATTCCTGGATGTCTGAAATTTTGTTCCCTCTACTCTGTATGCATTCAGTCTCTTGCATTATCAATGGAGTGTATCAATTTTAATATTTAACATGATGTAGATTGTGTGAAGTTACAAGTTCCTGAATTGATCATTGATTAACTTACTAGATATTTACAACATATAGTGACAGGTATTTTCATTATAAGAACTTATGTTATTAAATTAAAAGCACTAACTTAAAGTTTCGTTGTTATCAGAGGAGGAATGAGGAGGTACCATTTTTGGGTTCTACTTATAACATCAACTGGCTTTAATCCAGTCCGGTACATGAAAATATCATTGGTCCAATCTCTCAAAGTCTCAAGAAGAAAGTGAGAATAGATATACAACTGCTTCTTCAGGCTTATATTTTTCTAATATCTCCCAGCATGCTTCATTTCTTTCCCCCATTTCACACATAAATTACATCACACACATGTCAACTAATTTGCATGAAATTTTTTTCCTGCCATTGTGTAATATTCTGATTGGATGCTGTTACAACTCCCACTATATAACATGCAAACTTTTAATCTTCAAGAATGCCTGAAAATCTTTATCTCTGCCACAATCCTTGTTTTTTTATTCTATTTTTGGAAATTAAAAAAGTTTTCAGGCAATTTTAGAAGTGAACATGCGTCTGGCACAAGTAGCTTTTGAATAAATTCAGATGAAGTTGGCTCTCAGGTGTTGATCATCAGGCATTCAGACCTGTCCAAAAAGATTAATGCCACTTAATCTCTCACAAAGCTAACATGTCTAATGGAATGCAAACTGATAAAGAGAAGAATGGCTGCAATGGAACCTGACAGATAATGAAAACTATCCAAATTCTGTCATGCCAATATTTTGACACTTGGCAAGGGCCAATCAATTAGTCTTCATTGTTTTTCTATTTTTAACATTGTTTTAACCAAGCCAAACTATCAGAAGGGACTTAGCTTGTTCTAAATCTTGTCAACTGATGCCTTCTACCATTGTTAACTCAAGTTCACCACTCTAGTCATTTAAAGTATCTTTTAAAACCTTTCCCAAAACCTACTTTATCTGAGTAATTAAAATTTAAAACATATATTCTTGTCTACTGAGAATTATAAATGTGCCCAATGATTTCTGTTTCCTGGATTTAGAGAGTAGACACTGTTGATGGTTTTTAGCCAATGACATTGTCCTAAAATGTTATATCTATCACTGAATCCAAACCCCACTCCATATCTCCTACTTCAACATTTCAAATGGTTAATGATGCTGTTCTGATAAAGACCAGAGTCTCATAATAAACTTGATGCTTGCTATGGTGCATTCTGGTTCCTTTTGTTTGGAACTGGCTCATATCTATTTGATACTTGGAAAACCTCCCAGTCTTCTCTCCAGACTGAAACTATTTACAGAAAACTTGAATAGGCTTGTCAGATGAGATGACTTTATACATTTTTATAGCCTTTCATATGAATATATTTCCATATATATATCTATATATATATGGCAAGTATTTTTGCTGCTATATTTAGTATTATATATCAATGTAAATTTGTGGAGGAATATGGGTATATATATATGTGTGTGTGTGTGTATATTTATAGGATAAATACAGCTGTAATCATACAAATGCACATGTATTGGTGCATCAAAAACTCAATTAAGTTTATTGAAGAACAAAAGAATTTCATTACAAATGTTTATTTTTCAGCATAATTTCTTCTCTTGTCAATGCACTTAATTTTAGCTAATAGATACACACAAACATATACACTGAGTAACATTTCTCTCTTATACATATATATATATATATATATATATATAATCTTTTGTTAAATTATGAATTAATCTATCAAAATAGACAAAATATTTCTGTCATTATTTAAATTTTAATTATTAATTTATCAGATATTTTAAAATACTGTTAGTAAAATAATTAAGATTTAAAAATATAAGTGGTATGATTTAAGATTGCTTGTAAGAGTTTATTTTTTTCACTATAAAGAAAATCTATTAGAATTTGTTGTATTCAAGGGAATATGAGAAATATGTGCACCTGCTTTGCTCACAAGTATATATAGTACTGCTCATAAATATATGAACAAACATGCAATTTTCATCTAATTGATTGGTTTTGAGAGTTTAAGAACTGAATGTTGTGCTGTAAGAACTGAATTTTTATTGCAATCAACATAACAAGGTACATATTGAGTCATTTTTTGTAATTTTGGATGCTAAATTTCTGGAAAAAGGGTTTTCTCTAATGGAAATTGTTAAATGAAAATAAAAGATATTTTATCTTCTGATCTTGTTCTGAATTGATCAAGGAAACTGTAAAATCAAACTTTCATTGCTGCCGGAAGGGTTGTTAAATTAATAAGGTAGTTTGGATCATTCCTTTTTTTCAATATCCTTTATAGTCTCTGCAATCTTTGGCAATAAAAAACTAGTTTTATACTTCTTCAAATACTTATGAATAGTACTTTCTATAGCAGAAGAATTTGCATATCAGTATAGCTATATTGTTATATCTTGATAATATAATTGAAGATACACATGAGATGATTTGTATCTATTTTTGAAATAAATTTACAAGTAAGGAAATACAGTATGCAGTAAGTATCCAATTACTATATCCCTCACTTGCTTCAGCTTGTTTTTTTTTAGGGTCTTGTATCAATTCATTCTTGTGGGGGTAGTTCCACATATCACATCAAATTCTAACACACACACACACACACACACACACACACACACATATATATATATCCAAACATTACAGTTTCAGGTCTGAACCAATTTAGCTATTTGTTTAAACTATCCTTGATTTAAAATTTGCTGTAAAATATCTAACAAAACATTCTTGATTAACTTATTCCATAACTATGATCATATTAGATGTAAATAAAATGTTATGATTTAATTTTGATTGGATTAAAAAGAGATATACCAGGATGACAGGATTGATGTGTGTATGAATGTATAAATTATGTTCTGCTATCATTAGAATTTTCTCTCATTATCTTTAGAATAGATAGCTAAAAATTCACACATTGTTTCTCAAATATATCAGTTTCTGCATGTTTAGTTATCAGCAAATCACCTTATTTTTGCATATCATTTCAACATTCATGTTGAAACACCAGTTCTCTCTAAATTGCCAAAACAGTATGACAAGCTTTCTTCATACTTTGATGTGAGTACTAAGTGATGAACCATTTCAGTCATTAAATAGTGATGACTTAAAAATAGCAAACACTGTAGGTAACCTGAAGCCTGTATTCCAGACTAAGCATTGCTAAATAAATTCTATATAATCTCAACCTTCCTATCATTTGTTTTTCTTAATGGATGTACTTTAGTCTGTTCCTATGTTATGTTGTTTTCCCTACACAATGTAAATTTTCTTTTTTTTATCTCTTTGTATTGGCCAATTGTGTGAAAGCATCACAGACAAATTAGAGGATTCAATCAGGAAGTAAGCTTGATAAAGACTTCTAAAAGATTTTTCTTATTTAAATTCACTGCTGATTAACATTAAAAGATATACTAAACATCATTTCTGCATCTTTCTTTTTCAAATTTTATTTGTTTATTTATCTTCTCTGTGTCATTTCCTGAGCAGATTTTTAGAAACCTCTGATACTGAGAAATATGCATTTGGCTTCACCTTGCTGTGATAGACTTTGAATTTATTATACTACCTTACTTATATCTCTATTTCTCTCCATATCTTTACTCATCTTTACCAGAAACCATAAAACTGATGGTCTCAGAATAAAAGATACAAATTCTCTTGCTGTTTATGTATTTACTAAAAGTATCATCAAACTTAAATATCCCAGCAAAAATGCTAGCAAAATGCAAGTATATATTTGAAAAGTTTTTATAAAACCTGTGATATCATAGGTTGCATGTATTATCAATACTTTCATTCAATCTAATTGTTACAGTGAGAAACACAATTTTAATTTGAGGCAAAGAAATCTTTTAAAAATGATACAGTAATCATTATTGTATTTCATGTTGGTTGCATTTGAATATAACATATGGAAGCAAAGTTTTGCTTTCTTTAAACTATTGTCCATTGATTTTACTGTTTCTTTCAGTGCTACATTGTTTCTTCTATTCTTTTAGGATGCCCATCTCCTCTCTTTGTTATCTTTTGTTGATGTGTCTCTTGCTCAGCTATCTTGTTCTTCCCCCATGCAATCTTCTCGTCATGTTATCACTTTCTCTCAATCATTATTTCACCTGGATGAATAACAAGACCACATTTTTATGAGTTCATAATTTTATTTCTTTGATGACTTACATTTTACCAACTTTACACACAAGTCAGGAGTCGGAGATGGAAATCAGCTACTGCTTGTTTTGGGTGACTCTCTACCGACTAAAGTAAAAGCATAATCTAATTCTAACCTTCTAATGAAAGCCAAGCTTTCAACTGACCTTAAACAGTCAATTCCACTTCATATCACATTAATTGTTAGAATCTTTTAAAACCTGCCTACACAGTACACCAATATTAGATACAACTAGTTTATCAACATTTCATTGTAGAAAACAAAAGTATAAGAAAATATAACTTTATTAATAAAATTATGAATTTTGCAACTTTTAATCTACAGTTTTTTATAGATTCTTTTTTTTAAGGAATCATTTTTAATGAGAATGTTAAAAATCAGGAAGTGTCATAATAGGACTATCATACATGTAATATAAACACATTACTATTTTTTTGCTTTAGAAATATATTAAAATGAGAAAAGGATTGTCAGTTGTCAAGAATAAAATGTTATTGATAGAATATAGTTATTATATGTGTAAGGTTGATAATGCTTGTTAATAACTTTACAGGAGAATTATACAGAAAATCAGAAAAATAAAATTGTTTGTTGCCAGAAATTTAGGCAAGGAAGCATATTAAGGTCAACACAGAGGATACAATTGTATTTGGGATATTTATACAACTCAATAACTTTCTTTCTATCTCCATATTTTTCACAAACTGAATGCCCAATTGGGACTGAACTATAATATTGTCATTGTAGAAGAGGAGATCTTGTGCTATTGATGAACAGTCACCATTCAGTTGTTGACAAGAATTCCCAATTCCTTCTGTAAACACTGTATATTATGGCAATGCAAAAACCTACTGTCACTTTAAGTGTACTGCAGATATCCACTTTCTCTTGATCAAAAGTAAGATACCTTTTCCAGCATGTGTTTCTCATTCAGTCTTCATGCTAGAAGTTTATAAGCTTTTTTTGATAGTCCTAAAGTTCATGACAAATCATTTAAATCAAATCTCTTACAAGCTGAGTCATCTTTAATTTCAAAATTTGTATCATTGCAAGAGATTCAAAACTGGCCATAGGCTGCCATGTTTTCAGAAATCAATCTAAAGTCTCTATATTTGAAAAAGCTCACTCCTTATCAATAAAATAATAAAAGAAATCAGCTGACCTGTCCTATTTCTGACAAACAAACAATACAATCATGCTTATTTAGAGAGTAAGCAGTAAAAACACTTGTCATAGAAGAAAACTGACTGTATATTTAAAATTAGAATACCGATTTTAGTCTAGATAAAATGGAAAATTGAACTCAATGGGAATTATGCTCAAAATTGTTCCCCAGTGTTTTAATAGGGGGTAGGAAAAAAGTTCAACATTAACCTGTGAAAACAATTGTCAGCATCAGCAGCTGCCAGTTAAATATCTCTGAGGAAATGGTGCTAAACTTTAAATCTACTATCAAGTGAATTCTATAGTTGGATGTGACAAGCTCTGTTGAAGAGGCAGCTTTGAAAAATTCTCATGATGTAAACAGGTAAGTTTTTTAAAGAAAAAGAACAAGGCAGTGGTGAGAAATAGAGGGCCAGATTTCTCAAATTTAACATTTCAAGAGGAAAGAATGACTGTCAGAAGCCAATAGAGTGATACTAAAAGAATCACATTGCCAGCTGACAAATATAGCCTATTGGTGGCAAAAGATAAGTTGGATTGTTTACAAAGATTGACAAGCTAAGATGGAGATGTTGACTTCTGCAAGCTAATGAAAGATCAAATCCTGAAAAACGAAAAGTTGTCACAAATCCAGAATAAGGACAAGGATCACTTCCTTGGCACTGAACATAAACAGTTGAATCAATCGTGCAGTAAACTATTTCATATGTATGATCTAACTCAAATTCACAAAGATGATATTCTATTCATCAATGCCAAACATTGTATTCTGGTTGATATAGTCTATCCACTCATAGATAAATTTTTGATTTTTACAAAGGGCTCTGTCCAATTTCTACTCTGTCAGCAAGGCTCAGAATATGCAGACTATAATCTCATACAGAGAGGTAAGACCCCTCTAAAAAGGGGTTTCCAGGGTGTCCAAAAATAAATATTTTTTGAAAACTCAGAAACACATTTTTAAATGAGGTATCAAAGTTTTAATGTTTTCTTTAATATATTGTTAAAGCTTTATACATCTGTGAAGAGGTACAAGTACTAATTTTGTATTGAGACATGGAATATTTGTTTACAATGTATTCAAAACAAATCCAATAAGTTAGACTTTTTTTTACAAGTGAGAAGGCTTTAATAGATTCTTTGATTTTATTAAACTCTTTATTCCTGTTTAACTTTGTCAGAATTCATCTAATAAAAAAATAGTTGCTGAATACTTATTAAAATACATATGTGTAATTTTGCAGAATATTTTAAAAACAATTGTATTTTACACCTTTGGTTGAAAATCAGATTTACCTAGTTATTTGTTTCTATGATATTGATCATTCAAAATCATTTGCTATGAACTGGTTTAGGTGAAATCTGCAGTCTCACTGTAACAAAGATAATATTATAACTTATAAAGCTATGAAAAATTTTTTTTTATCATATCATTAAATTTATAGTAGTCAGTGATAAAATAATCATATAGTTTTAATAAAATTTTATTTTTTAATTGTTTTCAGACAGACTAGGCAGTTCTGACAAAATGTGTTTTTCAAATTGATCTAGCCATACTAGTTGAATTTAGAAGGTTGTTTACTATTGAATCAGTTCAAACAACTCAATGGTTTCCATGTAGTTGTCATTTACTTAGCTTAGCTGAGTCTTGCACTAGAGCATAAGTACAGGGACACAATGAGAATTGACCTCACTAACAATTGTTATATTATAGCCCTCACGTTCGGCACCCTAGAGTGGTGGATATGTCAGACATTTGTAGAAATATGATTGAGGGGTAACAAATCAAAGTTCACCACTGCTGAAATAAACCTGTGGAATATAATTGAAATAAAATGGATGCTCATTCATTGGCTATAGGCAGTCATTTGAGAATTGAGAGATTTAGTTTGGTATGAAAAGTCAGTTAAGATCCAGATGAAAAAAAAATGTTGAGTGATTCAGGGCTTGAATGAAATGTTCTCTCCCAACTGTGGAACAATAATGTTATATAAATTTATGATTGAGTCTTTTCTTTAATCAACTGAGCAAAACAACACCATGTCTTCCTTTTTGAGACCAGTCCAAAGAAAAATGTAATAACTGGCCATAGATATGAAGGGATTATTTATCAACATATTTGTTATTCCTTCAGGCTATCAGGATCAAGTGATAACCATTTTTCAAAATACGTTACACCATTATCCGCTAGCCTAGCTCATTAACCATCACACTACACAAGGTGCTTTTTCATGTAATGTGGTGTGTGTTTCATAACTTGGAATATCAATTTATTGCACTTTCATGCTTGGTAGAGTATTATTTATAAAATAGTTTGTGCCTTTTCCTTCCCATAGAAAGATTAAATGTCAGATATCCATGAAAAAAATTATCTCTACCAGAACATAATTCTACTAGAATGCTATGTAGATAGCTAACTCATAAATTGAATTTAAATTTCAGTTACTTTAACACTGGAGTCGCACTTAGCGTAGGCGGAGGTGCATTTAGCATAAGAATAATTGTCTTGTAAATGGAATTGGTGACTCAAGCTGAAATCCTGGATGAGGTTGTTTGCATTGACTTTGCACTTATGCTTTGGGAAAGGCATGACCCCAACACTTTTTAAATCCTAACTATGTGAATATTTTTGCAGACTAGGTTCTTTAGTTTTGGTAAGACAACCGGTCTAAGAGATGGAAAATTCTGAACTCAAACCAGCTTTCCTTAAAAACTGACCCTCAATCACATCTATTTGTGGTAGAAGGATTAGCTAAATAGATATTCTAAAATTGGTAAAGTAATAAAATAAATTCAGTCTGTTGAGGGTTGATATAATTTTTATGCCTTTAAAAACGACTGTTAATGAACATTTTGGAATATATCTGAATCTCATAATCATTATTGAAAAGAACAAAAAGTAGCTGCTGGTTTTCACTATTTGTTATTAGTAGATCACTTAAAGATGATGATGATGATGATATATTTTTGGTCAGCTCTGTGTATGTCTCTGGGCACAGTATAAATAAATCTCGGCTCTTTACAATGCAAATGAAACAGAAATAACTTTGAACTGACAAAGAAATGACATCTCAATAAGCAGACTTATATCAGAATACTTTTAGTACTGTTGGCGTCTTCTATATCTAAGATATCAATTGGACACTCTTCAAAGTTTCAAGTGGTAACCATTGGCTGTTTCTGCCTTGTAATTCTGCATGTCTTATTGATGATGGCAGAGGGCAATCGTTTTCCTATTGTCAATTATTTTCTCTCATTCGATCTGTGGTCTGACAGACCAAATCACCATCTTTACTGTCCAAATTAGTACAAAGAGGCTGTTGGAATGAACTTAGAACTATTATCAGTCAGTGTTCCTCTGGATATTAGCCACACTGGCTCTTTTGTTTAATGGGTTTCAAATAAAAGGCATTGGAAATGATGAGGGTGGCTTTCCTTCATGATTGAATTTCATCAAAAGTTTCTCATTTCTTCTCCTTGTCACCAGAACAAAATCATTTCTTGGAAGAAACTAATATTCTTCAGTCTATGACAATATATCTTTCTTCTAATTTGGTGTCATATGTCATGTTGTACAATTTAGATTACCATATATTTAAATTGTCCTATTTTTGCTGGTTTCTTGAAATAGTAATAAGTTTTAGTTTTGAACTTATCAGCTTCTACTGCTAACTAAGACTAAGTATTCTTAGTGCTCCAATCGGTGAAAAAAATTTTGTTGAAAAATGCTCAGTCCTCAATTCTAAGGATTGATAAATAAGATCTCTCTAACCTTATAAAACGTGTTTTAGAATAATAAAACTGGTCACAAAATGAATTAAATTTCTCTTCAAAATTTCAAGTTTATTTTTCACCCTGTTGAGTAGGTATTAAAATATGCTGATTATATTTTCTGCAGATGGATTTAAACTCCAAAAGAGTGGTGTCCTGAGTTTCACATGAATCATCTGATGGTAAAGCTCCTATTCTGACATTCTAAGGAGTTTGGAGTACCCCTTTCAATGCCATTTCTCTCAGGTTCACCCTGACCTGTAGTTGTAGTACTTGTTAGGTTTCTTGTCTCTGGGTTAAAGAGACTTGTCTGAAAATTATTTGTATTAGATAGGAATTCTTTATATCTTGTAATTGTGAATAAAAAAACTCTTAAAAAATGTAAATATAGAATTCACTGTTCACAATTCTCTAACTTCTAGGTATGAAATAACCACAAATATGTTGACATGCCATTAGAATCAATCCATTTATCCATTCTTGATACATTTTCAACAGATTTTTCTTTTGCATTGAATAGGAATATTTGATACCCTAAAACTGAAAATCATATTAAAAATAGTTACAAATAACTGTGTGAAAACAAGTAATTATTATTAAATAGAAATAATTACTTTAAACCATATAATTGTTAATAAGTTTGACATATTAAAATATCAGTACAGAGAATAAACTGTGTAAACTTGCAAATGGTTCTTCGATGTCTCAAGCCAATTTCCAGTGTTTAGCATTTACAGACGGTCTGTTACAAAGTAAAATTTAAAATACCAAATTGCTGCCATTTTTCTGGCATTTCATTGTACCTGAAGAATTTATTTTACCCAACAATGTAATGCCAAACTTATATATATAACTGGAAGTTGTTTATGGCTTATACCAGAGAAACAATCCAATACTTTTTTCAATTTTGGGAACTGTCAAAAGACTGATGGTACAAAACTGGTTTGTACAGGTGTGCAGTAAGTGAATTTTAGGTTTCAACCATTTGTTGCTTCTGTTGTTACCATTGTTGATGAAATGATGATATAAAAAATATGATCGCACAATTCATTATTAACAGTAGGATTGTAAAAGTAGATAATGAAAATATTCTTCATTAAGTAATAAATCTTTTATTTTGAAATCAGGTCCAATGTTACAGACATAGTCTAATTTTTGATGAAATCTTTTTCTGACTCTTTTTCACTGCTGTTGACTAACAAGGCTTTTTCTTTCCTTGCCCATTTTCTTTTCTGAAATTTAGCAATAACTTTGAGATTTTCTTTAATGATTTTTTGAATTTTGCTTTTTGTTTTTTTTTTTAATTTAATTGCAATCCCTTGGTGATAAAGTTTCTAATAAATGAGTGAATTTATTTTATAATAATAATATTTTTTACGATTGTTGAAAGTGAAAAAAAGGTGTGAGAGAGACCATACTGAGAAAAAACTTGATAGAAATCAATGATCTAAGAATAATAATGTGTAAAATGATACTTTTTATATCAACTGAAGTACTAGTGAGTAGAGAAGATATTTTGTCAATTCCTCACTTTTTAAAGATCATTGATAGCATTATTATATCTGTGATATACAACCACTGAATAAATGGATGAAAAGATAAGTTCATTTACACATATATCATATACATGTAAACTGGATTGAAAAGAATACACAAATGTGTACTGACAGCTAGAAATTTGCACATATTATTCTTTGCACTAGCAGAACAAGGAATTGATACAAAGATAAAAATGTTTACTTGATGAGTGTAAAATGTATCTTTACTGTTTCAAGGCAAAACCAGGTCTCTAACATTTAAAGAACAAACAAAAGGGGTTCAAAAATGAGTTTCTGTGGCGATCATGTGATAGTCCATGAAGCAATCAATGGACATGTCTATTCTAAAAGAGAGATAATTATTTATTGCCTTCTTACCTACCCTTATGAATTATACCAGTTGACCAAAAACATTTTTCAGAATGGTAAATCATTTGAAAGCAAAATAGTTACAATAAAAAAAAAAACTTTATAAACATCTTATATAAGAGAGTTATTGAAGATTCACTGAGCATAAAATGCATTGACGTAAAATTTTATTTAAGCCTCTCAAAAACCAAACTGATTTATTAACTAAAAGTAATTGCAGTTTTTGTCATCATGACAACACAGATTCCCTTGAATCCCTCTCACATCATCCTTGTTTAGTTCACATCAAGCTTTTTCTTCAAGCATTTCATTAAAGTCTAAGTGGTGCAACCATAAAGTTGTGCCGACATGGCTACTGCTTGCAAAAATTTTATTTATCAGACATCAGATTTCCATATTGTCAAGATGTCAATAGCAGTCTATGCTTTACCTACCCATATATTGAAAATGCTTTTAGTGGATGAGATATTGCCACCAAGATATATGAACTGGTCTACTAATTTCAGAGGCATGCAATTTAAGGAGATGGCACGACCTTGATTAAAACATTGGAACTCCATTTTATCTGAGTTCATATAAAAACCAGCACTTTTTACTTTAGCTTATGTTACAGAGTAACTCTTCTTTGAATATTGGCCTTTACAGTTTGATCAGAAGCCGCAAAAACTTCTATTGGTGATAGCATTTAAATACCAACATTGAGTGGGTTGCTTTACTTTTTAATATCTCCCTTTCTGGCTTTGCTCTTTATAAGTTTGAATGCAAAACTAATCAAAGTTAAGTTTTAGCATGAAGATTTTAGGAGATACTTTAAGTGTTTTGTGTTTCATTGTCTACACTTAGACTAACACTTAGTGTAATAGAAAATGGACTGTTAATGATCTAAATGCTTTTCATGAAAAGAACTAATGTGATGGGTTTATTTACATGTGCTGATGAAGTGTTAAATACAGTAATCCAGCCACATTGTTAAATCAAAGTATGTGATATTCTTTTCAGGTATTAAAGAAAGAGAGTGGATACTGTAGAGTAGTACATTTACAATAGAGTATTGTATTTAAAAGATGAATGACTTGGCCTTTGGTAAAATGCCAGGAATTTCAGTAAATAGCTGCTATAAGGTGACTTTCTTTTCTTTTGTCAGGTTTTGAAATGCTTTTCAATGGGAAATTCTGGTGTGTGTAAACTTTTATATTTCTTGTTCTTAGTTGAATTCACGAGGAAGTGATCAGTTTTATGTGAAATACAGAATTTTGAAACCTTTATTATGAGGAAATTGTCACCACCCTTAGAATATGTAAACTTGTATAAGGCAGTCTAATCAGATAGCAGTTCATTCCCTTGCCCTTTAAAATTTTGAGAGCAGCTTTGAGACCTAAAAACTGCCAAAACCTCCATACTTGTATCTACTATTACACCATCTGATATTGCTGAATAGTATTGGTAATAATCATCACAATGTTTCAACAGCACAGATTCCTTTGACTCTCTCTTGTCATCTATCTGTATAGGCAGTTGCTCCTGGTAGGTCCCTTAGACAGCATCTAGGGTCCCCACAGAGCTAATGAATGTAAGTTTTTGCTGGTTGGCCTACACTGGTATGTCCATATAAAATGTCACGAGTTTGTACTTACATCCCCAGTGGTGCTCAGCATGTCTGCATCTTGTATTTGTTCAAAACAGCATGCAATCTCATCTACCTTTTTGCCCAAGGAATTTTGTCCAAGTGGTACAGCCATACAATAGTACTGACATGACTACAAGTTGGGAGGATTTTCATTTTACTTCAGTAGAGAAATCAGATTTTCATATGGTCCTTCATTAGTCAGTAACAGACCATGCTTCACCTATGTGTATGTTGACATCACTTTGAGTTGATGAAATATTGCTACCACAGTATATGAACTCATCTACTAATTTCAGAGGCTTGCCATTTAATAAGAAGTCACTATCTTGATTAAAACACATTAACTGTTTTATCTGATTTCACATAGAGACCAATGCTTCTTGCTGTTTGCTTCAGGCTGTGTAGCAGAGATTCAGCTTGAGCAGGTTATTTGCAAGAACACTAGATCATCTGTGTAATATATATCAGCAATAGTTTCTGCAGAGTATTCTATGCTTCTTGTCTTTTCTTTTTGGTGTGGAGCCATTTTCTTTCATTAGATCTATTGAAGTTCACAGTATGTAATCTAACCAGATATAATAATAATGTTAATGTCACAGATTCATCATTTTTATTATTAATAATCTAGTGAAGTCAAACAAATATTGGCTTTACAAACCATTTTATTATTTGCTAACTTATTTTTCCTATGATTTTGTTTTGTTGGTAATATTTGTCTCTCTCTAAATCTATCCAGTACTTTCATGATTTATTTTGAAGATAAAATAATGCTGACTTGTTATTCATATTGTTTTAAGTATAGGAGAACAAATTTCTTTTCTGAATTGCTTATTTTATAAATTTCCTTTTATTTCCTATGCTCTAAGTTTCAAGTCACCACATTATATTTTGGCTGTATGATGTTTTCTGTGTTGCATAAATCCCTCCATTTTAAAGTCTGTACTGTTACTTTCGACTGTATGAAGTTCTCAATAGAAATAGATGATTAATCAAATTCTGGTTTCGAAATAAAGAATTCCCATAAAACTGATAAGCTTTGCATTAAATGATGGATGAATAATGTGTTATCGTCTAGTCAAAGAACGTGAGGAAAATATATCAACGCAAATTTGCTTATTAAGAAAAACATGGTGATATCTATATCACTTAGAAAGAAGACACTGAGTTTGTCAAATACAATAGAATACAAACTTCAGAATTTATAAGTAATTAAATTGGAAATGCTTGCCAAAAGAGTGTTTGAAAATGTATTAAATAAATGAAACTTGCTATGCTCTGCTACCATTGATATCAAGCATATAAAGGTCAAGGTGAAAAGTTGTAGAGGTCCTCCTAGCAGTAGAAACTGAAGGGGATTTATCCAACTTCCCACCCTGTCCGATTTGTTATGAAGCCATTTTATAGTGGTGTTGGGAGGGACACACAAAAATATACTTGATGCCCTTGACATTCCCTTTTTGGAGCACCTCTGTTGCCAGACTGTAAACTTACCCTGCTCAGCAGGTATAGCTTGGGGAAAGGCCCCCTTAAACCAGACAATCAACTAACAATCACTTACCTGATACAAATACCAGATGGGTTAGCTCATTGGCAGGTAAGAATTATAGCAATTTAACTGACTTCCCACCAAGCCAATTTATGATTTAATAGTAGTGATCCGGGCACAAATTGGGCTCATGAATGTCTGCTGTAAAATATGCTTGTGTCTGTCAGCACTCTCATTATGTTGTGCCCCAGGCGCTGAGCAATAAACTCAACCCCTGCTAAGCAGGTATAGCCTAGAGAGAAGGTCTCCTGAGACCAGGGGATTAACTTTTAATTACTACCCTGGCACATATGCCAGATGGTCATGCTTAGAAGCATGCTTTAATCTAAGAGTTTTAGAGAAATAATGCTTAATGGTTACATGTATCTTGGCAAGAAGGGATACTAGTCTGCAGCTGCTTGGAATGCATCCATGATTTCTGAAAAAATGTATTACAACAAAAAAAAAACGAAGCCAGGTACAAAAACAGCCTGTCATCCAGATGGATTTTACTAGAATTTTCACTGAATAATTGTTAGGAAATATCTAGTTTGAATTTTCATAAGAAAAACAAATATGTAGAAAAAGTATAATAAAAATGAAAGCAATTTTACCTCAAAATTGGAGGATCTTATTTTCTGTTGGGTCAAAATGTTATCTCTGTCTTTGGTTTATGATAGTTGTATGTATTTAGCCAATCCTCTGTCACAGGTGAGATGTGACACTAGGTTGATTTTTAAGTGGAATATTGCTTAGTTTGAATTCAGAGTTTTCTTTCTTTTTGATCAGTTGACTTACCGAAATGAAAGGACCCAGGGAGAAGAGATAACTTCATGCCTTTGCAAAAGGCATTAATATATCTAAGATTCGAAATGAATTTGTGGTAAAATACAAGGCTCATTCAATGAATAAGGCGAATTTAGTCTAAAGAAGTTGGCAATAGGAAGAACTGTTCATTGTAACACCTTTTTCAAGGAAACCTATAGTAAAAGGTTCCTTCCTATCCCAGAAGACTTTCAGTATGACTTTCTTTACTGACCACTGAGCTTGGAACTTTTTCTTTACCAGAGAGTCTGTTGGTTTCCACTCCATGAACTATCTTTTGACACAGGCTCATAATGGCAAACCCATTTAGCGAATTTATGAATATTTTTTTGACTAAAACATGCTTATTTGTACACATAGCACATTTTTCTATATATTTTACACTGAGCTTCTCAGCCACTGAAAATTTGATGACAGACAACTGTTCAAGCCTGTAGCACTCTGTTTGATTTGATGCCAGTTTGAATTGCCTCTGAACAAATATTTCTAAAATAATTTTTGGTATAAACCAATTCCAAACAATCCAAAGCTTAGCTGAATGAAAAAAAAACTCTAAAAAAAGGTGTTTTTTTTCCAAAAATTCCCTTTATTTGTTTAATGACCCTCATTTAACCCGTTTCATTTCCACATTGCAAATTGGGCTAATTTTTTTTGATACAACAGAAAAGAAAAAAATTCATTTATTCTTGATAATTTTAGTAAAGATGAGATTGATTCTGATGACATTAAGAAAGTCTCTCAACTTTTCAACAAGTAACATTAACACAAGATTTACCAAATTAACATTTTGTATATATCAGATGGATTTTAGTCACATATTAAAGTCTGTTCACTTTTTAACAGGTGAACTTCCAAGTTGAAAACTAAATTTTGTCTCCTGTCATATGATAAATCAGTCAATTTTAATGGGGGTGACGAGTAATTTTGACCTGAGGATCAGGGTGACAAATTGCCACATAAAAATTAATTTTCTCTTCAATAAAAATAGGGAGATCAAGTCAACTGAATTATAAAATACATATCAAAAATTGCTTAAATGACTTGAATTATGACATTAAATAACCCAGGAGTTGATATGCTGTTAAATAAATAGACTAAATCAATCAATCATTTAGAAATGAATCAAATTATGGCATTAAATATCCCATAAGGAGTTGATATGCTGTTAAATAAATAGACTAAATCAATCAATCATTTAGAAATTAATCAAATTATGGCATTAAATAACCCATAAAGAGTTGATATGCTATTAAACAAATAAACTAAACCAATCAATGCTGTTTTACTTTGGCTACCAGAAAAGTTATGTATGTTTCAATATGGTAAAGATGTTTTGAAAGCATTTATTTAAAAATGAGGTATTTTTAAATTAGTTTACAGGAGAATCCCTTTAACAGTATGTCTGAGTTAATAGAAATACTTGGACATCTCTCAGTTAAACCTCTTAATATTATGCAGAATATTTGTCATTAAAGAAGACATAAAAAGCTGATTTTTAGATTTATTTTGTTTTCATGTTAAGCCATGGATGCTTGATCCTTTTGATGGTGATGTAGAATTTCTGAGTGAAAACATCCAAGTTGAACTTACTGAACTAAAAGGTAATGTTGAATATGAATAAAAATTTGAAAGAGCTGGAGTGACTGAATTGTGTCTGTCAAATATGACTAAACAGCTCCATCTGAATATGAAGTTTGAGATAGCAAAAGTGCAGTTGCATTTTCCTTTTTCATATTTGGCTGAATGTGATTTTAGTATAGTCAGTAAGATATTAACAAAGAAAATGAAAGAACTGATATATATATATATATATATATATATGTGTGTGTGTGTGTGTGGTTGTTATATTCAAAAGAGTGATATAATGTTTTAAATAATGAAAGAATGAGTGAAGGGCATTATAAATTAAGGCATGACTAAAAAGTGCTTTAAGAATAAGACACTTTATTTTTATCAAACATGAAATATACAAACTATGTGCAAACATTAATGTACTTTAATTTACATAAACAAAAGTCTTACTCTTAATCATCCTTATCCTCATCTACATAATGAAGTCTATTGCATGAATCAAAATACAAATTTTGTGAAATTTCCAGGATAAATTCAAAAGAAACTTTCATGTCTCCTTAAAACTGTCTCAAACCTATATTCTTTTTGGATTTGTTAGAGATGTCCTCCTTTTGTCATTTCATTCTTTTAATTTTAATATTTCCTTTTTTTAGTATATAAGAATATGTACTGAAGGTCAGGTAAGGGTAAAATTCACAAATTTTGATATGAATATTAAGAAATAAACAGCAAAACATTTAGTACAGTGGTCACATGAACTAAGTAAAATATTATATTAGTTTCATTTAGAAATTTGGGTGGAAAATTTGCTTGAAAAAATAATCCAAAGATGACAATAGGGAATACAAAGCTGTGAAATAATGATATAGACATTGGTACTTTTTTTATATCTTTCTATTTTCTCCAAGTTCTGTAAAAGCAACTTTTCTGTTTCTAAGGATCTATAGTCTTACAAAATTAGTTCTTGATATCATCTGCTTGGACAATGACAATAACAGCATTAACAGCCGGTTTTCTTTTGTTCTTTTTTTTTATATACTTCTCTTTGTTCAGTTTACTTATCTCTTCAGATCCCATCTATACTGTATGGAAGAAGAAGACATTATCAGCATCTCTAAAGAAAGATCTGCTTTTGCAGCCTTTGTAAGAAAAGATCTTTGGCTAAATGTATGGGTGGTAATTTTTCAGATGAAAAGAAAAACTCTCTTAGTCGACAAATGAAATAAAGATATATCAGTGTTGCAATGTTTAACCTTTGTCCCAACTTGTGCAAAATTTCTTCATTATTGGTTTATATATCACCTGTTTACCCAGCAACTTGAAGAGCCGATAGGAATCTGAGCATTTTTATCTAAGGTCCAGTAATTTTGCCAAAAGCTGCTTTTCATTGTGAGAAGTTTGGGTTTTTATTTTTGTTTTTTTTTATATAGGAATGATTGTCCATGTTTTTTCTTGATGATATCTGTATTAAATTACAATACTTGTATTGCCAGAATTTAAAAATTATTAGGGATATTAATTATTAAATTGAAAAGCCAAAATACCTTTCTATTTTCAGTTTATAAAGTTTATATTAGAAATAATCATAGCTGAAATTTGTTTATGCATTAGATATACTGATACAGGAGGGGCTTGTGGTGTAATGTTTATCATTGTATGATGTGAACTTGGCTACTCAAGTTCATAACCTGGACAAGGCTGTTTGAATTTCATATAGTGCTAATACCCTTGGAAAAGGTATGAACCCAGTTATTCTCCAGCCCAGTTGGCTGGGGCTGTAGAATTCACAGACTGCATTTCTGCAGAGGGGTAAGACCCCACCAATGAGTGTCCAGAGAGTGAGGCTTCAGTAATGCTGGAGCTTTGATAATTGTCGTATACACTTTCATTACCATTGCTCCCAGATCCACTCTGGCTCAGAATGGTAGCATCTGATTGGGTCCTATCAATGGATCAAATAGAACAAATTGTGTGCAAACAAATGACTGGTGTTAAATTGTGACTGTTATATAGCAATACCTGAAACCATTTAACTCTGAGTAAAAAAGAGCTTGGGCTCATTTAAGAATGTTATCTGCAAAACATGTTTACAAATCATATATATATATATATATATATAAACAGAATTTGGCATTAAATAACCTACAATAGTTGATATGCCATAAAACCCAACCAAACTAATTATTCTTCAGAAGTAAAGCTATGGATTTTTGTTCTTTTACAAATGGCATCACTTATTTCTCATCATTTATTAATTGAAAACAAAGAATCTGAGACAATACTGCATTCTATTAAATATTTTTATTTAGTTAGCTGTATATGTTCTGCCTGAAATGACAGAATGATTTATGTATGGCTCAACACTTTGGGTTTGGATTAAAATGTAGTACTGGATAAAAGTCCCTATTCAGCACACCTGATTAGGGTCAGAGGGTAGTTTCTGCATTTGTAAAATTTCACTCTTTTTATATAAGATATAATATTAAAAAATTATAAAAATCTATAAAATTATGCATACCACTTCAAATTAACAAAAATTCGGAACAAATGTAAAAAATAATACAATATATACAAAAACTACATTACCATAAAAACAGAATTTTCATTACTTTATTGAGTCATGAAAAATTCTATTTTTATGGTGAGGCATACTGGAAAAAGCTTGGTATACATATTTGTGTGTTTAGAAAAGCCTACACACATATGGTTAATCATGATTCATGTTATAATAGCAAAAGAATTTCTCATTTTTTATAGTGAGACTAGGTTTAATGATTTACTATAGATTGCTATATTTATAAGTAAAGAGTGTCCAATATCAGTGATAGAGTATATATATCTAAGTTAGGATAGTGTAAACATTTTTGACGGCACTTGGTAGCTGTCAGTTTCTCACCTAATCATTAGATGATTGCATAGGCAACAAATTGAGAGTTACCAAACATCATTGACTGTGTGTCTTGCTCTCCTATATTATATACCGTATCACATTGAGACTATATATATATATATATAGAATATAATGTGACACTATATATATATATATATATATATATATATATATATATATATAAATAGTGTCACATTATATTCTATATATAAATAGCTATTTTATATTCTGTGTTTTTTTTATAAATTGCATTGAAAAGAATTTGAATTCACTCTCAACTTGGTGTATATGGCCACAGTGTTTTATCATAGATAGAAAATAATGTTCTGCATTTTTAGTATCCTGCCTGTCACTTTTGTCGATTAAATATTGGAAAGAAAGATGAATACATAACATATTTATGCAGGAAGGGAAATATACAGGAAGGTACAAATTGTGTGAACTTGGGAGCCACATGAGTGATGTTGTATATAACAACCATAGACATTTTATGATGGACAGGTATGAAGTCATCTAAGAAATTACATACTTTTAAATACTTGCTTTCACATTCAAAATATGTACTTAATGGCAAGCGTTGTCTTATAGGAAACTGATGTTCAGCTATTAATTTTACCACCTGCTATTTCTCTTTGATTGCTTTGTAATTGCTGTGGTTAATGTCCTGTTTACAAATCTAACTTTCCATTGAATGAACTTGGAGCAAAGTCATTGATGCTGCGTATGAGAGTAATGTGGTATATAACAACCGATTTTTAGGAATCAAGTAGATAATTGAATAGGCAATCAGACATAAATATCATAGGAATAGAAAAAGGTATTCTGCATTTACTGTTTCACAACGTCAACAAATATTCATGTCAATGATAAGCCCAAGACCACGAGCCAGAAAATATCCTATTTACCATAAAATGTGAATTCTTCCAAGCTGTAGCCATGTCAGTATTACTGTATGGTTGCACCACTTTGACTTGAAACACTAGTAGACAAAGCTAGATAAGAACTATACAAGAATGTTACGGGCTGTTTTGAACAAATCTTAGAAGCAGTACCATACAATACAGCAGATGTATAGTCACTTTCCTCCAATCTCACAAACCTTCTTAGAAAGATGATCAAGACATGCTGGGCACTATTGAACTCATAAGCTACTTTCTCTAATGGACTTCTACATGCGGACACACCTGTGTAGGCCAACTTGCAAAAACTTTATAGTCAGCTCTTTGTGACATCTTGAGACTTGACTGTTAATTGTGTTATTTTAGTCCACTTCAGATAATATTAAATTGATCAGTAAAATAAGAACTATTTGATATTTTACTCACTTAAAGGCTATATTTGACATCGAGTTTGCATGTCAAATTACTTTTTATTTATAGGATTTGAGCTAAAATTATGAACTCTTTATCCTCCCCCTACTATGGATTAAATAGTACCTCTACTATTCTTGTACAAAGATGGCTTCAGCATTAAATAACCTACAAAGATATGCCATTAAACAAAGAAACCATACTAAACCTATTGATTGCAAATGAAAAAAATAAGGATAGTATTCTATATTTAAGAGTTGAAACATACTATTCAAGATGTATATGAATGCATACCTACACTTATTATTCAATTGCAAATTTCACTGGAAATTGCTTTATTTTCTAAGATTAATTTAATGCTATTGAACTAACAACATTTTTCTATAACAGGCCATTATTGCTATTAGAGAAAAATACATAGGAAATTTAGATTGCTACTGCACAGTAGTCATTTGAGATGAAAGTTAAATAAGTGCTAGTATAATTTTCTTTTTGCCAGCACACTTTGCTTTTCCTTGAAGACCTTGTCTTTAAATTTGTTTTTAACATTGTTCTAAGAGAATAGCTATTGAGTTTAGTTTTCAGTTATCAACTAAGATAATGCTTAACTTTACTATTCAAGAGTAATTTTTTTTCTCGCTATGCTCTGTCTTGATCTTTAAAACTGATTGAATTTTAAAATAAAATATTTCTTCTCGGATAAAATTTTCTTTCCTATGTCAAGAAAGAAAGAAAAGTTGATAGATTTATTTACACATTCATAGATTTCTGAAGAAAACAGAACAATTTTCTTGTAGGATTTTCTAAATCTCATTTTAATTCATTATTTTTTAGAAAGAAAGAAAGCTCTTTTGTACTATCCAGTGTTGTTGCATTTTATTGAAAATAACATCATATAAAAAAAAAATCAAATTCAAAAAATTTCAAATTCTTTTTTTTTTAATGCAATAGAAAAAAAAGGATTCAGTTTTTGGTTTGTAATCACATTATGCTTATATTTATGTTGAAATTAGTATTGAGATATGTATTTTTTTAATTAAAAAGAAAAAAAAATTGATGTTTAAATAAATAGAAATTATTATAATAACATCTATGGTTGATTTATTTTTCCTTATCTGTTGCAAAAAGTGTTAATGCAACATGCACATACATCTATGTAGCATATTTGATGAACTCTAAGATACATTACTGACAAGGGTATATTATGGACAACTGCAGCACAACCAAGGAGTAGAGTTGCTCATTTCAAAATATGATAAATGCTTCCTAGACTATTGGTAAGTAGATTTTCAGTTTTTGTTGTAAAAAAGGTACTTGACAAAGTAACTTCCTTTCTTGAACAAGGTTGTACTTTTCCTTTTGGTCTAAAGCCCTTGGGAAAGGCATGCATCCATCTCTTCTCCTCTAATCTATGACTTGATTGTAGGGCTCTTTATCTTTGGTGAGACAACCAGTCTAAGAGAGAGAAAACACTAAATTTAAAACCAGAGAAGTGTTGTTCAAAGAATTTGGTATTGCCAAAATATTAGCAGAGTTTTCATATGAAATTTTTTGTGTATAATGTTCAGTTTATGTGATCAATATTCCCCACTGAATTAAGTCTTTGTGGAAAGGAAGGATATTATGTTCAAAATACTTGTTTTGCAAAATAAATACTTTTCTCACAATCAATTTATTGGTGCATACATATAGAATCCTTCATAACAATTTGTACCAACATATTTTCATTCATGGACACTCTCTCTCTCTCTCTATATATATATATATATATACATAACCTGTCAGTTACAATAGCATTAATTCCTGACTACTATCAATATCTTTCTTCCTGATTTTCATTGTCCAATATATAGATTGAGTGCTAAAACTTGCTCAAACACATTTTAGATAAAAAATGACAAAATTCAATGCCAAATAAGTAATTGCTTCTATACATGCCATCAGAAATGTTTAGTCTGTTTGTGAAAGAAAAGCCTAAAGATATGCAGCGAAATGTTGGAGTAGTGATAAAGTTAGCAATAAAAAAAAGCAAGAACTTTACTGGCATATAATATATTGAAATGCAGCCAAATACAATCATGGCTATTTCATCTGTTACTGCCAGAATTTCTTGACATTTTAAAACTATTTGTTAAAGTAAATGAAAATTTTGATAGATTTCTTTAATAAATCCTGAGATTTTCAAGATTACTTAAATAGTGTATATATGTCAGGAGCCAAAATATTAATTGATATATGTAAAATATAATTTCTATTGAGATTTCAGCTCATTCTTATGGTTCATTTATATTATATATCGTACTTTTATTTCAAGTGGGACTCAGTCACTCTCAATAGTAAAATTAGAGGATACACACACACACACACATAATATATATGTATGTTGTGGAGTTAAGAATATAATAATCAGATTCATTGAAACTTGACCATTGAGAAAGTGGGCAAAATTTAATTGTTTGCTTGCTACCCAAGTGGGAGAGCTAAGTGAATAAATGAAGGGAGAAATAGTAAAGAATATGCAAGCCACAGGTTTCTGACAACACAAATAAAACTGACCACAAATTTATTGCAACAGTCAGTAAATGAAAATTTATAATCTAAGAGGAAATGGATAGCATCTTTAAATTGTAAAGAAAGGTGCCTTGTGTGAAGGTATTTATGAAAGCAAATGTCCTTGCAACAGAAAAAGTCATTATGGAAAGAAAATCTTGAGTGTGAACTCATGGTATTTTACTGGCGATAATGAAGTTACTTACTTGATGAGAATTTTGCTTTGTTCATTCTACTTTGTGGACTGTCTATGAGGGAATATGTTTCTTCTGGTGTCCTGGTGTGTGTGGCAGTGAACTTTAGTTGACTTATCAGCAGGTGATAGGTAATATGCATCATTAAGCTAGTTGCAGATTGCTATGCCTGCTATGGTCTGTCATGCCTTCTTCTTGTATGCTGCTATCTTCAGTAGGTTTCATTAATTGTTTTTATAATAAACCAGTTGGCTCAGCTGCACCAAAATGCAGACTTTTGGTGTTTTATTTTCATTGATTGAAACATTTTGGGTTTGTTTACAAGTTTGTCTGTGTCATCATATTTATTGAAATATGTTTTTTCTATTTTGATGCTGATATATGTGTATTTTCCTATATACAAATATTAATGCAATAAAATGCTTATATTTATCATTCTGTTTGGAACCTATATATATGTTGGTACATGAATCATATTTTTTAATATGAATAATCTTAATGTATGAATGGTTAAGTATGTGTGTAATTCCATGAAAAATGAGTCTAATATATGTGTTTGTATAAATATACACTTATATGAACATTTGTATTTGCATATATATATATATATATATATATATATATATATATATATATCCAACACCTCTGCATGAGCAGGATGCAATACAAGGTAAATTTTAAGTGGATTTTTACAGGTTTGAATTTAGAGTTTTACATCTACACTTTTTGTTATACCAAGGTTAAAGAGCCCAGTCTGTCCTACTATTTTCCTATAGTTGGAGGGAGAGTAATTGGGTTCATACCTTTCCCAAGGGTATTAATTCTATACAAAATGCTAACAACTTCATCCAGGATTTGAACTTGAGTGGCTGTGTCCATTTTCTCTGATGGTAACCATTACACTATGAGCATCTCAAAACTCATATTTACATATATGAATATAGTCTGAAAAGTCCAAATGTTGCAGTCATATCAGCTGTTGATGAATTTTTGAACCAATGGGATCCAAGTACTACAACACTAATTGAAGAGGTATGTGAATTGCAAGGTCACATTTCATGAGAGTATCTTGGTCAGCCTAGGAACTTTTCTGCTGATCCTTGTATGCTTTAAAAATCATATTTTGGCATGTCTATATGTATGTAACAGTATTACTATGAATGTAAGCAGTTTGCTTTCAACAAAGAAGAGAAATTACAGAATGTTCTGTTTATATAACCATTTAGGATTAAAAAATATATATTCAGCTATCATATCCTAGAATAGCTGAGCATAGAGGTGGAAAGAACTCCATTGTTATATGACCTAAATTCTTTGACTTAATAGTTTCTTCTTCTTGTAATTAAGGAATAAATTAAGTGCCATCTTATGAAATTTCTCATCTCATAAATTTATTTCAATCAGTCTTGTAAATTATGCTTTGAATTTTTTAACAGATAAAAAGAGAAATTTTAAATATCTATTTTCTTCAGGTAAAGATAGCTTACACAGACATGAAATGTATTTTTATCATATTATTATTATGGAAACAAAGTTTCTTTTAGATAACTAAATATAATGTACATGATATTAAACAGCAACAATAAATATAATGGCTTGAATGATTGAATTCTAAATAAACTTTATGAAGAAATTGATAATAACATGTTATGCAGCAAAATATCTCTTTTCTCTCCAGATGATGCTCTTTGATTTTACCTAAAAATATCCTTTTTATTGATTAAAGAAGGAAGAAGAGAAAGAAAAAAAGGAAAGGAAAAATAAGAATGGAAGTTGTATTCATTTCTTTACTGAATTTCAATACTGTTTGTCACATTTCTCAGTTTCTTTATTTGGTGAAAATATCTTCTTTTTCACTATTTTTATTTTATTTCATTTTTTAGAAATATCTTTCACCAAATAAAGATGATACATTACCTTGAATTAGATTGAACATGAAACTTGAAACTGGTGATATAAAACAATTTTCTATGTTTGATTTGATTTCAGCATTTGGTTTAAATATACACACACACATATATATATATATATATATATATATATGTTACTGACAATGTGAAAGAGGAAGAAAAAGAAAAGAGTGAGAAGTATAAGGGCTACAAGTAAATGGTGTTGAAAGACACAGATAAAGGAAAAGGTGGATAGGAAGATGAAAATTAGGCCTGGTGTTGAATTAAAAAAAGTTCCAGAGTAACGAAGAAATCTGTTAAAGAAAAGAAACAATGGAAAATTCTGAAAAAGAGACAGGAAAAAATAGCTGTGGAAACTGAAGGGAGTGAAAAATAATACTGTCTCTATCCCTTAATTATTACATTCGCATATAAATTTCATATACAAAATATCACAACTACATGTGGTATCCCTGTGGTGTAATGGTTAAAGCTCTGGACTGCAGAATCGTAGTAAGCGAGTTCGTACTCCAGTAGCGCTTTTACGTTCACTTTTGGATAAATACTCTTGGGAAAGGTATGAACCCCCTTATCTTCCCAGCTATGGGTTAAATAGTACCACTACTGTTCTTCTTGGGGAATAGCTTTGGTATTAAATAACCTGCAAAGGTTGATATGCCATTAAACAAAGAAACCAAACTACTGCATGTATGGTGAGATGGTCTCAAAGCTTACTGGCCACCTCACATGATGTAATGATATGTAAATTAGTTTTGCAGTTTAATTTTTACCAAGTAGTAAGTTTAATCCTTTATAGGTTTCCATACTTACTGTCATATACCAAACCTAAGCTGCTATTGGCTTCCTTGATGCTAAGAAGGATATTTAGTCAAATTCCTACTCACCAAGAACCAATATTAGCATTAGTACATACTAACAAGTACCAATATTATCTATTAGTATATACTAAAACTGAAGACAATGGAAGGAAGGATAAGGTAAATGCATTTGCACATAGAAGAACATTTAATCTTTTCTGTACATAATTCACATACCAATGGTATAAAGAAGAAAGAGAACATAAATATGTCCCAACTGCTAGAAATATGTTCATATTGTTCCATGAACAAGCAGTATATGTAAGGGGTACAAGATTAGGAAAAAGCTGACTTGATGAGGAAAAGTAAAATATCACATGGCTTTACCATTCCCTAGCAGGGTTTGAGGCATGTTTCTCCTGTTCAAAGAACAGAAGCAAAAAGAATTGAGAATAGACTTCTGAGGCATGTGACATTCCATGAGGCACCCAATGTACATGCTCATTCTCTTAGAAAAATAATTGTACCACTATACTATGCTTAGTTTTTATGGTACATCACTGTATAACAGTAAGTTAGGTTAGCCAATGATTATTAGTGAGTTCAATTTTCACTGGATGCCAATCTAAGGTTATTAGTTATTTAGTAAGCTTAGCTTAGTTTGGCACAAGACCAGAAGTATAGGAGATCTACATAGAATCAAACTCATAATACAAATCATTGATTTGCTTGACTGACTTGTGAATCCTGGCAGTACCTGTTGGTGACCTATTTATGGGTCAAATAGAACTGTTTAATCAGTTACTATACTGAAACCATTTAACTGTGTGCAAATAGAACTATTTGCATAAGATAGCAATACTTGAAACTATTCAACTATGTGCAAATAGAATTATTATTGTTAGATTGCAATACTATAAACTATTTAACTGTGTTCAAGAAATAGCAATACCTGAAACCATTTAACTGTGTGCAAACAAATGAGCTCTGGTTCATTTTAAAAAACTATTCATTTAAAAATCATTTGTATAAACAATATTTGGCATTAAATTACCATCAAGGGTTGATATGCTATTAAATCAAATAACCTAACCTTATGAACCATTACACCTTGATGGAGTCACAACTATTTTGGGATAGAGGTAGTAAATAGATAAAGGTAAACTCAAGAAAGACTGAAAATGTAACAGTTGATTAAAATAAAAAATATTGAACAAAGATGCATGAGGCCAGAAATATCTCAAAGTGATAACTGAGAGAATTAAATGGTGATAGATATTTAGTGAAAAACAAGAGAAAGGTAAGGATCAAGGAAAATAATGGCAGTAGAAATGGTAATATTAAAAGAATGAACAAATAATAAATGTTTAGGAGTTCAAGAATAAAAAGATAGAGGGTTGACAATAAGCAGAAGGAAACTTGTAAGAAAGGAAGAAGAAAAGGTGAATAGGGAGAAAAATGGAGGAGAGGGAAGAAAGACTCGTAAAAAAGGAAAATAAAAAAAAACAAGAATGACATAGGAAAAAAGGTGATAATTAAGAGCAGATCTTATGAAAATGATTAAAATATTTTGGTAAAGAGAAGGAATGAAGAATTGAGGGTTTAATACAGAAAGAAGTTGGGAAATGGATGAGACACTAGTTAAAAGCAAATAAAGGAATGGCACATTCCATTTTCTAAAACCTTGAGAGACTTGCAGTGTCTTTTGTTTTAAGACATCAATTTGAATTTTTTATGTTTATGTGGGGATACAGAAGTAAGAATTCAATCAATACTTTTAGAACAGAAACTGGGGATAGAATGGTGAGTTTGAATTGTGTATGCTGCTTTATGCATTCATAAAAAATATCTATTCTGGAATAAGTCATACCTCCCCAACAAAAGCTATGACTCAGTCATTAGTTTCCTTTTCATGTGTCCAGCAAATTCAACAAGTCTGTATCTCTGAAATTAAAGGTGGAGTATTGGAGAAATATGAATAATTCTGAGAGGTAAAGAATAGGGGTAAGTGTTAGGAGAAATATGAAGAAGTTATGGGAGAGAAGAAAGAAAAAATGTTGGAGGGAAATATGAACAAATCTAGAAAGAAGGCAGAGAGGAGAGTGTTTTGAGAAATTATGAGAGAGAGAAGGAAATATAAACAAATTATGAGAGAGTGGGAAATATGAAGAAATTATGTGAGAAGGAAATAGAAAGAAATTATGTAAGAGAAGGAAGAAGGGAAGAGTTTGGGAAATATGAAGAAGTTATGAGATAGAAGGAAGAAGTTATGAGAGAGAAAGAAGAAGGAAAGCATTAAGGAAATATAAAGAAATTATGAGAGAAGGAAGAAGGAAGTATGAAAAAATTAAGAAAGAAGGCAGAAGGTGAAGTGTTTAGGGAAATACAAAGAAATTATATGAGATAAGGAAATAGGAAGAAATTATGAGAGAGAAGAAAGAGAGTAGTGTTCAGGGAAAAATGAAGAAATTATGAGAGAGAAGGAAGAAGGGAAGCATAGGGAAATCTGTAGAAATTTAGAGTGAAGGATGAGGGAGTAATGTTTAAGGGAATATGAAGAAATTATAAGAGAGAAGGAAATATGAAGAAATGATGAGAGAGAAGGTAAAGGGAGTAATATTAGGGGACTTAGGAAAAAATTATGGAAGAGAAAGAAAAGGGAGGTAAAGTGAAAAGTGTTAGAGAAATATGAAGATGTGCAAGAGAAAGATAAGAAAGTAAGCTGAAGGTGTTGGAGAAAGATTAGAATGGCATGTGAAAAAGACGTGAAAGTATTGACAAATAAAAACTGACAGCAGAAAAATAGAAAGAAAGTAAATGGTGAAAAGGAATTTTTTTTTTGCCAGTTGTCAAGAATAGCTTCTGGAAAAGGGGAATACTCTTGTCTCATAGAAATTAATGTAAAAAAGAGAATAACATTTTTGTTTTCATCACCAGAGGCATAAAAATATGAGTGAAAAGAGCTTGAGTAGAATGAAAAGGAATTATGATATAACTAGAACCAAAAATTGAAGAGATTTAAGAATGAAAGAAAAAAAAATTGTTTGATAAATGGCTGAAAAAGTTCAAGTGATTTAAAATCTATTTAATTCTGTCTATTGTTTATAGAAATAAAGTAAAATTTATGATTCTGTAAAAAGATTCAAGGTCAATTTCAGTTCCTGGAAAAAAATCAGTTTTTGCAGACATGGTTAAGACTATTCTAGTCTAAAAACCAGACAGTAATGTCTGTAATGGGAGCTTTAGTGCTTCATCATTAAGGCCTGCCAATAGCATGGATTCCCTTGACTCTCTCTCATCATCCATTCCTATAGTTTATTGCTCTTGGCAAGTTCTCTAGATTGCATCAAATGTCTGCACAGAACTGATGAATGTAAGTTTTTGGTGGTCAGCCAATATTGGAGTGTCTATGTGCAAGAGTCTTGTGGAACACATTGATTATGAGTTCATCTTTCCTTCACCTGTAATATCAAGCATGTCTTGTTCATTTTTATTGGATGGTTTGTGTTATGTGATGTAAATGGCCATACAGCTACTGTTTTATAAGGTGCTACTTCCAGGATTTGTTCAAAACAGCATGCAGCATCCTTGTATAATTCCCATCTACCGTTTTCTTCAGGTATTTCATTCAAGTCCCTGTGGCGCAACATACAAATATATTGACATGGCTACATCTTGGAAGAATTCTTATTTTATTTTATCAGAGAGATCAGATTTTTATATGGTTTATAACCTGTTAGCAGCAGTCCATGCCTTACCTATGCATATATTGACATTGCTTTCAGTAGATGAGACCTTGCTACCACATTATATGAATGGGTTTACTAATTTCAGATGCTTGCCATATAATGTAGAGATGACACCATTAACATTAAAATACATTAACTCAGTTTTATCTGAATTCACATAGAAACCAATGCTTCTTGGTGTCTGCTCCAGGTTATGCAGCTGAGATTTGACTTAAGCAGGTGTATTCACAAGAAGTGTGAGATCATCTTGGTAGTCTGCATCTGAAATAGTTTCTACAGGATACCATCTGCTTCTTGACATTTAGTGTGAAACCATTTTTTAAGAGTGAAAAGTAACACAACAATAGAAATGAGGCATATTCAAAAAATCAAAAAAATTTATTCCCATTTATGGTTATTCAGGATGTTGTTCATTAAGGAATATGTTGAATCATTTCAGAACTATTGTCTGAAAGAACCACAAAGAAAATTCATATGTGAGGTGAGCATACTGGGTCAAATCAACTTTTCTCATATAGTGTACATATGGCTCAGAGTTGCTCAAGGGAAAAAGAAAATATTAGGAAAGGAAAAAAGAAAAACTGAGAGGAAGAGGAAGAAGTGTTGAAGAGAAAAAGGTGTAAAATATCCTTAATGTTTATGATCACCATCACTGGTCCCATAACCTGGTGTGGTTGTGATGATGCTACTTGAGTAGTGTATTTTAGGCAGGAATAGGCTGGTGGAACCCATCCCTCTCTCGGGCTACAACTGTTTTTGAATTCAGAGTTTTCCTTCTCTCAGACCAGTTGCCATACCACGATTAAAGAACCTAGTCTCTCCCAAAATTTACCCATTGCTAGAAGAAGAACAGTTGAATTCATACCTTCTCCTAGGGTATTAGTGCTATTCAGGATTTGAACCTACATTGACAAGTCTACTTTTTATGATGATAACCATATTGCCATGAATGCCTCCTTAATGAATTACACGACGAGCTTAGCCTTAAATTGTTTATTTTCCAACTTTGATAGACACATAGTTTTTTAACTTTGGAAAAATTTAATTGCAGGCTGTATAACAGATATAAGTCAAATGTTATAAAATGTTGAAGTTAGTGAAATATGTGTATGCAAGAGTAAAAATAACAATAACCATTGTTAAAAATGTTTGAAGGAGAAAAAGCAAAATAGATTTAACCAATAGATGAAGAGTTTAAAAAGGTGAATGATTGTGTGCATAAAATATTTTGTTATTGATATTTTTTTCAAGTGGGCTTAGTTTGGCACAAGATTATAACTGTAAAGATATTCAGTGAAGTTTAAACTCTCTTTAGCTTTGTGAATATCTTGCTCATAATTATTTTGACAGCAAAGCCCTTTTAACTTATTCAAACCCCAGGTTATTAGTATGGTAGCACCTAGAGAGGATCAGACTCAATTACATAGGAATAGTCTGTGAGACTAACTCATGAAACATTAGTCTCAAGAATCTGTTGCATTTAAAGTGAAAAGAAAAATACAGGGATGTAAATAAAAAGGAAAAAAGTCAAGCAGTTTTACATTTTATTGGTAAATTTCCACATGAGCAATACTGTAATTTGCCACATGAAAGAAGTACAGATTGTGGCTTGATTAATGCACTATTTTATTAAACAGAAATTCATATCAAACAGCATTTTGAAGAGTGTAAGTATTAGGAACTAGCAGAAGACTCTGGCATTGCCCGGGACAAAATAACGGAGAGGTAACATTAACAGTAGTACAATGATTATAAACTAACCTAATTTTCTTCCCTATAGTCAATGAATATTAGGTTGGAATAAGAATAGTGATACTTGAAACCAAAAGAGGTCATAAGAGTTTTATATGAATTGTTGTTTTTAATGAAAACAAAAGCTAATAACAAGCAAAACATTTTCTGACTGTACATTTGATTCAAGACTGAAAACTTGTTCAGCATTAGAATTTCATAGATTGCAATGGCAGTACTATACTTTTTGATATAAAAATCAATGGATAAATGGAATCTCTTCTTCCTTTAATTGCCATTATGTAGAGATTGTCACTCACTTAACATGAGACACTTAATTAAATACCATAACTCTGAATTAGTTTTTCTTTTGCAATATGTGTTATTGGAATTAATATTAACAGTTTTACTTTACTGGATATTTGGTGCTAGAGTGATATTTAGTAGTTCTCTACATTGTAAGTTCAAATATTAGCATTAGTGTATCCACTAATACATGGAATATACAGAAATGAAAAATGAGAAGCATTCACTTGAACAATATATATTGATGACATTTAATAAGCATATACAGCAAATATGCAAAAAGTAGTGATAAACAAACATGTCCTAACAGATTAATTGAATGCATTTATCTGATGAACAGTGCATTCAAAGGGGATGTGGAATTGCAAAAAGCTTAATTTTCTTAGTGGACTTTCATTTAAAGGGGAAATACAATGAAATACATCACTGGAATTTGAGTCACAGCTCCACTTCTGTTCACTAAACAGAGCTCAGAACCAATATCTTTTCACTGTGACATAAGAACACAGAAAGATGATGGTTAAGGAGTTTGAATTTTCATATGACCAACTGATGTGATAGGGGGAGACACACTCATAATTCAAGAGAAAAAAACTATTTTTGTTTCCTTACAGTATGTTGGATTCTATGGGGACTATTTAAAAAAAAAAGATGAATGTTTCATTTATTCTTCATTTCTGCCTTGGTAAATACAACTTCATTCTTGATAGTTTTTGATAATAAATTCATACAACTTGTAAAACAAAGCAAAAAAATCTTTTACAGCTACTATTTATAAAGCTCTAGGCCGTTACCTGTTGAAGCACAGAAAATAGGTTTATTTTGAGTGACTGGGAAGTTTAATCTAATGAACAAAACCATCACTTGGTTATAAAGATTACAAATTATCAGATTAAAAATGAAAAACATTGCTACTTGACATTTTTAAAGGTGAATATTGAAATTAGATACCTCCATTAAGCAAGGACTGTTGTGTTGACAAAGATAAGAGGCATGAATGTTAAATAATTTAAAAATTGACTACACCAGTTATTTTGATACAATTGACATATGTTCACATGCATCCAACCATTTACGTGTATGTGTGTTTTATTTATATTAACAAAATATTCAGAGATTGTATTCATTTATATGATAATATGCCAGTGTTTAACTTTTTTTGTTAAACAATTTCATTGAGTGACGTTAAAACACAATATTATAGTGCCTCATCTGAAAATCATTTTCCAATGAAAAAATGGGATGAAAAATGAGAAAGTTCTGAGCATTCTATTATCACTAATACTGCACTGTTTCAAAAAGTAGGGACATAATTAGTGTTTGAACAATTTCATCATTAGAACATTCTAACTTCACATTCTAACGGATGGTTTAACAAAAATCCCAAACAAATAATATTGGCATATTATCATATAAATAAATTCATATTCTGAATATATTGTTTTTTTTCATGTTTTTATATTTACTTACTGTTGGATTTATTTTCATTTTTCACATATATAATGTGTGTATGTATGTGTGTTTAAATGACTATACATGTGTGCATATATGTGTATGCTTAAATGTATAAATTTTTGTGTGTATGTTTGCGTGTGTACATGTATATAAGTATAATCAATGTCTCTTTAAAGTAAAAAGAAAAGATTAAGTCTTTCTTTTTTTCATTTCAATGTTGCAGTGTTCCCAGAGTTTTCTTTTCCATACTGGAATTCATTCTAAATATGTTTTTGAGGGATAGTGTGTAGGATTTTTTTATACATCTTCTGTCACCTGAAATGAAGTTTATCCATGCTTCAGTCCTTTTAGGAAAACTTCATTGACAGACAGCTATTTCTACAGCTGACAGCATGCACTTCTCAATGGAATTGGCCTCTTCTAAATTAGTTTTTATGCCTGTTCTTTCCAATTTGAAATTCTAGTACCACTTGTGACATTGTCTACAGCCCAAACAATTATCCTCGTAGGCCTATTGCAGCATAAAAAAAGTCTCCCTAAAAGGTTTTCCTCATTTGAAACAAAATTTTGCTATTCAAGATCCTTCATTTTTCAACTTCAGGAAAATGAAATAATGACAAAATTACTACATGCAAACATTCACCATCACATGTGACATGATGTGATGTTGTTTTTCATACAAATGTCAAAGTTACTGCTACACACTATTTCTGTTGAGATCATATTAAAATGTTGTATTTGCATACTATTTGAACATTTTGTTTTCTTTCAAGACATGCCTTGTATCTTATTTTCAAAGTATTTGTATTGATTACTGCTGTTTACATAAATGTTTTAGCTAATTTTGCAAATGATATTTTACACTAACTGGTGAAAAATTTCCTAGAAGTAAAATTGAAATTTCAGGTAATATTGTAAAAACCTGTTTTCATGTCAGAATTGTTTGAAAAATCTAGCTTTGAGTCCTTTTCAATAAAAGTTACATAGGATGAAATTATTTCTTAGATATACATCATGACTAGGTAGGAAATCAATGAAGGAAGTCCCCATGGTGTGGCTAACATGCTGGACCACAACATTTGTTGTGAGTTCAAACTCCAGCTGTACTATTATGTTCCCTTTTATACTAATACTTTTAGGAAAACTATAAATCCACTTATCCCTCTTTAGTTATGGTTTAGATAGCACTATGACTGTTCTATAAGGATGGCTTTGGCATTAAATAACCCACAAAGGTTGATATACCATTTAACAAAAAATAAAACCAATCAGAGCATCAATAGTAAATAATGCAGATCAGAAATAAAGGATAAAATCTGAGACTTGATTGTATAATTGTGATTAAAAGCAATTGAAACAAACTTGAAAGAAATACTTGTCCTAAAAGGCATGCTCAGAATAACTGCTTTTGTTGTAAAAATGGAATTGGCAGTCCAAGTTCAAATCCTTCATATGACTATGTGTGTTTAACTCATGCTGAAACCCTTTGGAAAGGTATGAATCTACCCGTTTTCCTCCACTATATATATATGTAAATAGCAAGGCAGATGAGGTTATTATTCAGACTTAGTTAGCCAACCAGTCTAGGAAAAGGCTAACTCTGAATTCAAACTAGGTCTACTCTGCTTAAAAACTGACCTTGTATCATTTCTGGTAAAGGGCTTGAGTGAATATACATGCAAATCAAAAAATTATTAATGGTTGACAATGCTTCATCTGATAATAATTGAATAATTTTAAGATAATATTACAACTTTTGAAAAATTAGTATAAAAATATACATTATATAAGTTTCAAATTATTTTTTACATTCTCTGCTTGTAACAAGTAAAACCAGCAAATTGCTGCACTGTTCAGTAATAAAATTTAAATGTGTATTCATATTTTTAAAACTATAACAACTATTTGTTTAATTTTTAAAATTTAAATCCTATAAAATTTAATCTTGTTTTATTTTTTAAGAATATGTGTGAGGGCATTGATATTTTTCAATAAATTAGAGATCAAAATCTGAATTAAGATGCAGCATTATAATAAATTAAAAATCTCATTTTTAAATATTTTTAAAAATAGATGAAAAAATATTCATCACAACAAGACCCTGCAAAAGAAAAATGTTCTAAAACCTAATGGGAATTTATAAAAAATTAACCAAAATAAATGAATAATATACCACTGAAAATTATAGTAACCAAGCATACAATTCCTAGGAAGAAAAAAACCTAGCTTGAAATATAATGCTAAACAAATATCTACAAAATATATAAACAAATTATATTATCTAACAATGATAGATGAGGTGTATATTTATTTCAGTAAGCTATTGTGTTGATTTTGATGGATAAGATCATTAGAAAGACAAATATATTGTGAACAACATATATATTTGGGACTTCTACTTATTAAGATACTTTTCATTCATGTATGAATTTTAGATTGTAAAATGTAGTATCAATGTATGTATTAACTTGTGAAATATAAACCATAACTCTTTCTAGACAGTCTGGCCCACTAACTTTCTGTATTCATTCACAAATTAATCTATTTATACAAATTGAACACAGAAGTGTATGCACTATTGAATCTGCTTAAGTAGCATAGCTGGCTTCCATGTAGCAACCGTATGAAATTAATCATTTATTTTATGATTTTTCCGCTGATTATCAAATTTTCATATCATGACAACATAGACTATTGATATCCAGGAGGCTTTTCTGTCTCTGATGATAAATTTGAAGCAAGGCATAGTGAAGAATTTAGTTCATATGGTGACACTATATTTTGTATTTAGGAGAAATTTCATTGCATTCATATTCTATGAAAATTGTAAAAAAATAACTAATATTCAGAAGTGAAAATACCTTTATTAGAAGACAATAAATAATTATTTCCCCTGGAAAATAGGCATGCTCATTAGATGACTCATGGACTGTCACATGACAATCCAAAAAAATATTTTCTCTTGTCTCTGTTCTTAGAACAGTAGGAATGTATTTCTTCTCTGGCCATGAACAGTAAGCTAACATGGCTAAGGCCATTTTACTGTCTTTCAAGCTCAAGTAAGCTTTTTACATTGTACCCCTTTTTTATATCACTTGTTCATAGAACAATATGTGCATATTTTTGTTGGGACATGTTTCTGTATTTTTTCAGTGCTACTTGTATGTATATTATATATGTATTAAATGTTCCTGTATGTGTAAATGAGCTCGTTCTGTCTGTTTTTCCATTAACTATCAGTATATCATGGATATACTAATGCTAATATTTTTATCTGCGGTGAGAAGAGACTCAACTAAATATCTTCCTTTCCTCCAAGCAACCCACTATCTTTAGGATGGACTGAACATAACCATAATAACAATATAGTTAAATTGTATACACAACCTCAAGACTGTATTTAAATTTCAATTACTCTAAAACTTGTAATATTTACAGATAAGTTCTGTCTGGGAAGGATTACAATATATTTGATAGAATCAACTTTTATACTTGTATGTTCAATAATTCATTTATTTTTTAGAGAGATTTACTCTAAAAAAAGATAGCCTTATGTCTGCCATTTATGACTCTTGGCTTTATTTGTTTATTTGTTGCAAGAGAAAGAGTAAAGGTGTTTAATGAGCAGTAACAAAGAGTTTGAACAAAGGCTAGGACCCTCACCTTAATGAGCAATTAGTGACTTAAGTTGCATCTAAGTGGTAAATGGGATGTATGGCTTTCTTTCAACTGGTGTTGAAAGGCATTAGTTTCCTGATCAAAGAGTTCAAAGATCTCATTATTCGAACTTGTCAACACTTAGATTAACCTCATTATCAGAAGTATTGGCATGAGCTTACCTAGCGGAGTGAGCAATCTTCAGTGAATCTCACTAATAAATTCCATCTCTTTGATAGAAATCTATACAATCTTTATTTTGAGTAGCTTTTTTGTTTCTTTGTTAGTTGGTTGGGGATAACCAAATGTTTTTATTCACACTCAAATATATTTCTGTTCATTGTTGGAATTATCATTAGTGTATGCAAGAGAGAGCCTTAGTATATGTGAGATTAAGTAACAATCCTAATTTATCAGACAATCATATATGTCTATTAATTCTCAGTCTATCATTTGAAAGTATGGTTAGCATCTTGGCAGTATGGATATCATTGAAGTAAATGAACTTGTTAAGCCAAGTTAAAATTTTGAACAAGGCTATTTGTATTTCATTTCATCTCTTTGGGAAAAGCATGAATCCATCTCTTCATCTCTTAACTGGTCTATGATAAGGAAAAGCTTTGAATTCATGCCTCTTACAAGAGACACTTGCATTGATGGATTTGAAAACCAAGAAGTGGAGTCCAGTGACATGCTGAAGTAAGATATAGATTTATAAAACCATATCAGTAAAAAAGAGTCTCTTTAAATGTTCATGAAGGTTTAAGGACTAACATATCATGACATACTTTATATGCTGCCTCACAAGAAATTCAGAAGTTCAAATTATTTACTTTATTCAATACTTTCTTTTCTTTGTGCTTAGTTTGTATCTTCCCAAAAAATTAGTAATGTAATTACATGATGGGAAATGAAGTGTGTATTGTAATCATGTGAAATCTTCAGTCAATGATGAAATTATTTGTACACTCATGAATATTGAATATTTTGATCCATTTCTAAGAATTTAAAACTTGTATGATGCCAAACTTTTAATATGTTTTTGAGTACAACAAAGGAATATAAAACTTAATTTTGAGGAGGATAGGTTAAATTTGCTAAATATGAGAAGAAAAATAAAAAAAGAGGAAAAGACAAAATTATTTGTACAGTATGAAAAATAAAGAAAACTGAACAATTTTCACAATAATAGCCAATAGTATAACATCTTATTGTTATAACTTGCTGCAATCATTTTCTAAAGTTTTTGGTGAGATTTGAACAAGTCTTTTTTGGGATTACCTTTCATTCTTCAATGGTTACATGTTCTAATTCCTGACGGCTTTTTGTTGACTGATGATTTATTCAAACTTTCAATTTTTGTCATAGATTTTTAATAGGTTTCATGTCTGGACTCTTTTTTTTTTTTTGAAGACACACAGTCACTGATTTAGATGTATGTTTGGGATGATTATCTTGCTGTAAAGTAAACTGATGACCTAGATCAAGATTTTGTGCTGATAATCATAGATTTTCATCCAGAATTTTGGTAGTGTCTTCACATATCATTATTCCTCTTATTGCAATTAAAACAACCCTAAAACATCATTGAGCCACCTCCATCTTTTAATGTTGGCACTGTGTTCTATGGAAGGAAGGCTTCACCTTTCTTGTGCCAAATCTTCTGTACATCATTATATTGAAAAAGCTCCATTTTTGTTTCATCACTCTATAGTACTTGTTCCCAAAAGCAATTTTCTTTGTCCAAGAACATTTTCACAAAATTAAACTGAGCAACAATGTAACATGGTTTGTGAAGGGAGGGGGGTTGTTATGGTCACTTTCCATACAACCCATTTCTATTTAAACAATGTTGCATTGTGTGACAACTTACACTGATACCAGTTGTATCCAAACTTTTGGTGATGTCTTTCAAAATAATTCTTGGCTTTACATTAACCTCAGAACACAGTTTACATGCTGTTCTTAGTGACAATTTAGCTTTTCTTTTTCACCCAGGCAAATTCTCAGTCATGCCAAATTGTTTAAACTTCTTTATAATGGACTGTACCAAAAATCTAGGGATAGCTAACCAGTTTGAAATAGAGCTGTAACTATTTCCCAGTTTGTGGAAGTTAATTATTCTCTGTCTCATGTCAACACTATGCTTTTTTGACTTTCTCATTATGCTATTAATGTAAGAATAACAATGATGTCACTGATGTTATTTGCTGGAATTATCAGAAATATTCTACTGAATGAATTGTCTCAAAGGCTTCACCAATAAAATAATTATGTAAATTACTTATACTTACATGAATCAATCAATTTAAAATCATATTTTCTACTAAATGAATAATTTTGTCTTTTCCTATTTTGCATAATTCACCTCTAAAATTTGTTGTATTTAACCTATTGTTTTGAAAATTGAGTTTTATATTCCTTTTTCTTGTGCTTATTGACATAAAATAACTTGCATCCTTTCGGTATTAGATTCTGAGAAATGGATAAAAAATATTGAAAATTGGTGGGCATATGAATAATTTTGTTGTTGACTGTATGTAAAGATTGCTTTCTGAGAATTTTTCCTTACACAATGAAATTGGTCCAATTTGAATTCGAATTTCGTATTAGTCAATTACTACATTTAAGATCACAAATGATAGTATTAATTTTTGTCAGCACACATTCTAGTGACAGATGCATCTTATAAATTATTATTATTGACTTTATTCTATACTTAATACTTTAAAGTTAAGGCATTATTCCAATCAAATTGTATATATGGAAAGTTAAGAGTAGTTGCCAAAGACCATTAGGAAACAAGTAAGGTTGACAAGCTGTTGCTAGTAGGTTCAATTCTTAAAATTTTCCCTACTATTGTAGTTTTATGCAAAGCTTGGCAAGAAGTAATGATGTACTTGCTATATATCATATGAATACTTACCATACTGCCACTGTTCCATCATTGTTGATTGTTTTACTTCTTTCTCTTTCTTTTGTCTCCTTAGTTACTATCAGATATTTTACTTGCTTGCTTTACTTTATATTCTGTCACAAAGGTTGATATGGCATTAAACAAAGAAATCGAAATGAAAACTATCATCTGTTGATAGCCATCAGCAGTATTAACATCCTATCTTGGCTTACGGGACGAGCAATTATCTCCACCTAGAGGAAGAGGGAGCTTGTGAGGAGAAGAAGGAGGAGAAAGGGGGTTGACCACTTTTTTAGAGGGATCTCTTCGAGACAAGTCGCACGTGTCAACTCTAAAATAAAATATATATTTATCCTATTCTTGCCTGGACCTTATTTATCTTAATTAACATTTGGTAGCAGAGACCAACACCTACGGCAAAAAAAAAAAAATGAGTTCGAGACTATTTGAACCACTGCTCTTAAACCCAGAATTTTACGATTCGTGGAAGTGAGAAATTCAGCTATGGCGGCTAGCATCAAATATCTCTCCCTCTCGCCAAGCACCGGCGGTTTTTTATCACTTTCAGGCCAAGCTCGGACAGCTATATTAGAAATGGACATTTCCCTACTAAATGCCGAAGATGGAATGGACAAACTAGTTGAAAAACTTGATACCCTTTTCCTGGAAGACAAAAACCAGTCTGCGTTTATTTGTTACGAAAACTTCGAGAACTACCACCGGGAATGTAACACTTCCATTAATGACTATTTAATCCAATTCGACCGACACGTAGGGAAACTCAGAGAATTTCAAATAACATTACCCGAACCGGTATTAGCTTACCGTGCTCTGAAATCTGCCAACCTCAGTCCCGAAAATGAGAGGTTAATCAGGGCAACAATAAACAACCTCACTCTTTATGATATGGCCCAACAATTAAAGAAAATCACGCGTGGGAATTTAACCCTGATAAACACCTCACAGCAGCAATCTATTTCTGTCAAAAAAGAAATGGACATCGCCTTTAGCCGAGATGACACACATTCAAAGGACGACCAAATTCTATATGGCAGGCAAGCGTACAATAAACCTCCCTTGCCCTTCCACTTGTCTAGTAGTAGCACTATCAACAGAAGAGGACCTCGTAAATTTAACGGCTGATATTCAAATCGACAAAGCCCAAATTGCTACATCTGTGGATGCAAATTTCACTACTCCAACAAATGCCCTAACTCAAAAACTAATAATACTACTACACAAGAAAATATGGTATTATTAAATGAATATAAAAATGACTGCCATAATGAGACTGGAAGTTGTGAAGAAGTTGCAAACATAGTGTTGCTTAATCGAGAGAAGCTTGATAATTCATCCCTTCTTGGACAGACAATAAACTCTGCTATCTTGGACTCAGGTGCAAGTACCACCGTATGCGGAAAGAAATGGCTCGATTGCTTTCTTGAGACTTTGCCTGAGGACTCAAAAAAAAAACTCCCCTACGAAGAAGGAACAAAGTGCTTTAAATTCGGAGATGGGTTAAAAGTAAAATCATTAAAAAAGGTAACTCTACCTTGTGTTATCGCAAAAATGAATGTTAAAATAATAAGTGATGTCGTTGACGCCGATATCCCTCTGTTATTAAGCAAAACGGCAATGAAAAGAGCTCGGATGACCCTCAACTTTAATAATGACACAGCGGAAATGTTTGGCAAAAGAATTAAATTACTGTGCACCACGTCTGGTCACATATCCAGACCTCCACCGGACCGGGGTAAGTTATGACATATTTTATTTCTAAATAACATTGATAAAAAAGGCAAGGTAGAAAAATTAAAAATTGCCACCAAATTGCATAAACAATTTAGCCACCCCAGTGCAAAAAAATTATGTGATCTTGTTAAAAGTGCCGGTTTAAAAGATGCCGAGTTTATTGACATCTTGATGAAACTTCCCCTTACTTGTCAGACCTGCATCAGGTATAAAAAACCTGCACCCCGACCGGTTGTAGGATTTCCCCTGGGGACTCACTTCAACCAGACTGTAGCTAAGGACATAAAGGAAATTAAACGGCATAAAGTACTACACTTGGTTGACCATGCAACAAGTAAGGAAAGTACTGATATCCTAACTGCTATCTTCAAACACTGGATTGCATATTTTGGTGCTCCGGGAGCTTTTCTTACTGATAATGGCAGGGAATTTGACAACCAATTCTTTCGAGACGTGGCTCAAAACTTGAACATTTTAGTTCATACTACTGCTGCACAGTCTCCTTGGAGCAATGGATTAAATGAAAGGCACAATGGTGTTCTGGGAGAAATGGTTATGAAGACGTTAGAAGATGCTTGGTGCAATTTTGAAGTTGCTCTATCATGGGCTGTCAATGCCAAGAATACACTTCACAATTCACATGGCTACAGCCCTAACCAGCTGGTTTTTGGAAAAAACCCTTACCTGCCTTCTCTTTTGAATAATCAACTTCCTGCACTCGAAGGTGTCAGTAACAGTGAAATTGTCGCTGACAACCTCAATGCTATGCATGCTCCAAGAAAAGGTTTCATAGAGTGTAAAGCCTCTGAAAAATTGAGACGAGCCGTCCGTCATCAGGTTAGAACCAGTATAACTGATCTATACAAAAATGGTGACCTTGTTCTTTATAAAAGAAATGAATCCGATAGATGGCTTGGTCCTGGTGCCGTCATAGGCTGGGAACACAAACAAGTGCTGGTCAAACATGGCGCCACATATGTCAGAGTACATCCCTCACGCTTGATTTTATATCCCGACACACACCATGACACTAGTGAACCAGTAAAACATCATAGCCAAAATAATGTAACCACAAACGGTTATGTTCTAATAGATGATGGGAATGAAACTGATGATAATCCTGAACAGTATGCCTGTGACAAATCACCAAAAATAGTCACAAAATCTGTACAACTGCCCAAACCAGGCCAAACTATAAAATGCAAGTTCACCAATGATGAAGACCACGAATGGAGAAAATTGAATGTGATCAGTAGAGCTGGTAAAGCTACTGGTAAAAACAAATATTTAATGAATGTTGCTATGGAAGAAGGAGATCCATTCTGGCTGGATTTTGAGAATGGGGTCTTGGAATGGGAAACAAATGAAGATGACCAAACTGCCACCAATGAAGGCCCAGAAGTAAGTCTTTTGATGGACTCATCTAATGACCAACTTGACGAAGCAAAGAAGAGAGAACTCCAAAGTTGGGTTGAACATCAAGTTTCCACACAAGTGCCAGATCGGAGCCAACCAAAAATACTCACAAGATGGGTCTACACTAACAAGGAATCTAACGGCAAGCAAACTTTTAAGGCCAGACTTGTTGCCAAAGGCTTTCAAGACAAAGATGCCTGCAATGTTAGAAATGATTCCCCAACATGTTCTAAGGAAAGTTTACGAGCAGTCTTAGGAGTTATGTCAGCAAATGGCTGGGTATGCAAATACATGGACATTAAAACTGCATTTTTACAGAGCAAGAAGTTAGATCGGCCCATCTACCTTCTTCCTCCCAAAGAAGCTAATGTACCTACTGGCTACATTTGGAAATTATCCAAATGTGTGTATGGTCTGACTGATGCATCTTGATCCTGGTACTTAACACTCAGAGAGGAACTAGTAAAGCTAGGAGTCACACCATCAAAATATGACCAGGCAATTTTCACTTGGCATTTTAAAAACAAGCTCCAAGGCATAATAGCCACTTGTGTTGATGATTTCTGCTTTGCTGGATCAGAAGCGTTTGAATACCAAGTCATTAATGAACTTCGTAAACTTTTCAAAATAAAATCTGACGAAGTTGCTAAGTTCCAATATATTGGACTAGAAATAAAAAAATCTGATAGTAACATCAAGATTGGACTAGATGAATATACAAAGAAACTTAGGCCTATTCCACTGCAGAACGGAAGAAAACTAGAAGACAAGCTAACACCAACTGAAATCACCGAGGCCAGGCAGCTAATAGGTCAGCTCAATTGGCTAGCCACCCAAACAAGACCTGACCTCAGTTTTGATGTCAGTGCACTAAGTGCAATATTAAAACAGGAAAATGTGGAATGTATTAGACAAATCAAGCGGACTATAAAAAAGGCAAAAAAGGAGAAATCACAAATTCATATCCCAAACTTGGGTAACCCTAAACTGTTGCAAATTATAGCATACAGCGATGCATCTTTTGCTAACCTAACTGATGGTGGATCACAGGGTGGCTACATAATCTTTTTAGTAGGCAACAATAACCAATACATGCCCATAGCCTGGCAATCCAAACGCATCAAAAGAATAGTTAAAAGCACTCTCGGTGCAGAGACTCTGGCCATGGTTCATCTCACTGAGGCCTGCTTTTATTACAGAAAATTAATACTGGATTTGTTACAATTAGAAGACCACCCTACGAATATAAAGATAACATGCAAAACAGACAATTCTTGTTTGTATGACGCAGTGCATTCCACCACACAAATCCTTGATAAAAGACTACGAATTGAAATGGCAATCCTTAGAGAAATGGTTGACAGAGAAGAAATTGCAGAGATATCATGGATACCCACTGACAAACAAATTGCGGATAGCTTAACAAAAAAGGGAGTCCCCTCCTTCAAAATTCTCCAATTCATATCTGAACCCAAGGAATCATCTGTCTAATTTTCAAGTATGCAGTCTTAAATCTTTGTTCAACTGTCTTTTTCTTTTCCCCTGCAGACAGCCATTTGATGTTGCCTCCTAAAATGTCCCACCTCAGTACCAGAAAGAAAAGCAGGGAAGTGTTAACATCCTATCTTGGCTTACGGGATGAGCAATTATCTCCCCCTGGAGGAAGAGGGAGCTGTGAGGAGAAGAAGGAGGAGAAATGGGGTTGACCACTTTTTTAGAGGGATCTCTTCGAGACAAGTCGCACGTGTCAACTCTAAAATAAAATATATATTTATCCTATTCTTGCCTGGACCTTATTTATCTTAATTAGCAAGCAGGCCTTAGAATATGCTGATCATATCTCCCCAAAAAGGAATATCCTTGGTATGATACAAAACTGTATCTGATGGTAATGCTCCAGTTCTGAAAATCTGAATGGTATGGAGTCCTCCTACATTGCCATTATCCCCAGGTTCACTGTGATTTTAAATGGTAATACCTGTTCCGGTACTATTTATACATCAAATTGATTTATTTAAAAATTGATTATATTTGATAGGACCACATGGAAAAAAGTAAAAAGAAGAAACAACTTGTCAAAAAATGTAAATATGTATGTACAATGAACATGATTCCCTAATCTCTTGGTACAAAATAACCCTGGACAGGTGAACGTACCATTAAAATCAATCAATCAAAAGTAATTTTTAAAATTTAGTTTGTTTAGACTCAGTGCTACTAATACCATGTAGCAACAGAAGGATAATTAACTTTTTGGCCAACTTGACAAATGCTAGACGTTTTTGGCCACTCTTTTCTACTGGTTACTTAAATTTAACCTGTTCACAATTAAATTATACTCTTTCAAATGATAAAACTTTAGAGATTGGAACACATTTTTTAAGAGGATTAAGCAAAAAAATAAATAGAAAATTTTTCTATTTCAAATTTCCTGCTCTTGAACACAAGCTGCTTTAGGTGTCTGTAATGGAATTTTGTATGTCTGTATTTTTTTCTTAATTGATCACAACTGGAAAAATTTTTCTTGATTTTTCAACAGTACTTGTATGGTGAAAAAAAGTCATGCTGTAATAATATCTGCTATCATTGGAAAGAAGACAGGAGTGGTATATAGTAGAATATCATTTATTTTAAATATTTGTTTAATTTGCCATATTCAATGGCCATTATGGTTAGTGTTAAGTCAAGCCCTATGTATAGAATTCGTATTATGATTATCATCATCATCATATCGCGCTGGTAGCACGGATATCCCTGACTCTCTCTCGCCACTCCTCCCTATCGTTCATCGCCCTAGGTAGGTCTTCAGGACAACATCCCGTATCCTCACATAGCTGCTGAATGTACGTTCGAGCTGGTCGTCCTGCTTTTGCGTGGCCATGTGTGGGGATCCATAAGAGTACATCTCTTATGAGTTCATCTCTGCTCCTCCAGCAGTGTCCTGCATGTCTGGTTCGTCTAAATAGGGTTCATGAGGCTATTTCTACCTATAACTCACTATAAGAGTAGTAATCTTACAACAAAACTTGTTTACAGGATCATTGAACTGAAGAAATCTGATTAGCATTTTAGATGAGAATAAATTCTGGTATTATAATTTTTAGTATAAGATTTTTCATCTCATCTTTTTTTTTTTTTTTTTTTTTTTTTTTTTTAAATGACAAGTACTTTTAACTTTGCAAGACTGACCATGAAACAATAAAAAATGTTTGTATAATTAAAAATGCCTTTACATGATGTATTTACTCATTCTCTCTGCTACAGGCAGGATGTGACAAGGTTAATTTTTTAAGTGGTTTACAACTGGTTTGAAACTGAGATTTCTTTCTTCTAGACCAGACTGAGGCTAAAAATTCTAGTTTGCCCTACTAGCAAATATTTTGATATGATATTACCAATATACCAATTCCTGGAGGAATAACTGATTTATGCCTATGCTATCCATAGCTAGCAGAAGAAGAGATGGATTCATGTATTCCTCAAGAAAATTTGTGCAAAAGTGAAATCTTAACAGCCTCATCCAAGATTTGAACTCTAGGCACCATGTTTGTTTCCTGAAACAATAACCATTCAGCCACATATCTCTGTAATAATGTTATCTAACAAGATGTTGTTTTTATTTTGTATTTAAGATAGGGTATTAATGTTTATGCCTTTGATAAGGATTACGACGATTGTTGCGCAATTTTTATAATCACAAGGAGCAGTAGATATTAACATATATGAATTATCATCATGGTTTGAACATTAAAGAAACCAATTTTGGAAGCTGATGATATTTCAGACAAGAAGAAATGGGCACATATGTTGATATGTACATTTGATCATTTAAATGAATGATAATATTGGTTAAAGAAAAGTTAAAATTCTACTGAAGATCATTTGAGTTTCAAAGACTTCTTGGTAATAATATTTTTAATAGCAAAAATGTATTTACCTAACCCCTATGGGCAGGATGTGATACAAGTTCAATTTTTAAGTGGAATAAAGCTGATTTTTCTTTCTCCTGCAATGGTTGCCTAACCAAGATTAAAGAACCCAGTCTGCCTTATGATTTTACCAATTCCTGGAGGAATAACTGATTTATGCCTATGGGATTAGTGCAAAGAGAAATGCAAATAACCTCATCCAGGATTTGAACTCGGGTCACAGATTCCATTTTCTACTATGATAAGAGTAATCCCAAACATGCCTCCAAAATATTCCTGTATATGAAAGAATCATTTTTACTTGGAGGATTTTGTGATAGTTTGTTTTTTTTACATTTTTAAAATTTTACTTCTTTTATTTATGATGGTTTCTCTTTGATGAAGGTGAAAGATGGAAATATTTCAACATGATAAAAACCTAACCACAACTCAAGCATTAAGCTCTCTGGCCTAAATGCAGTTTTTTGCACATCTCAATAGCTTTTTCAGGGTAAAGAGGATTGCTATTTCAGTGGGCTCTGATTTGATATTTGGACTTACTCTCCTTTATTTTGAATAGTTACAAAGCTGGTTCCAGTAGTAGTGCCAGACTTTTTGGCCAAGGGCAAATAATTGAATATTTTCCATGTAACAATGACTTACCAAATGTTAGATATATGATCAGTAAATATAAACAATGTAAATCAAAATAAATAAATATAGAATGCCAGTTGCAAACATCAATATACATTTGCCAAGAGGGAAAACCAATTCAAACAACAGAGTTACTTACTCATTATCTTACCTACACACAAATATATACAAACCAGCTTTATTTTATTTAAAAATTGAGCTTGGGTTACATCCTTCCAACATCATGTACATTATATGTTTATGTATCCATTTTTTATGTAGGTATTTCTTAAATGTTATTTGCCCATAGTTATTATATCAACTATTGCTAATAAAAATAATTAATATACTGTTGTAGTGTTTCAAGTTTTCTTATCTAATACTAATAACCATATGATTTCAAGTAATTATTTCTATTTGATAATAATCATTTGTTTATACATATGGTTTTAGTAGACAGATAATAATCCTTAGTAGCTTCAAGTAACTGTCGTTAATACAAATAATTTACACACAGGTTATCAAATATTTCTATTTGATACAAATAATTTTCAAAGAGATTGATTTGAACCATTGATGGGACCCTAACAAATACTAACACTTAAAGTGGACCTGGGAATAATGGTATTGAAAGAGTATCTGATACTCATCAGAGCTTCAGAACTGGATTCTCATAACCAGTTGCAGTTTAGTGTCATACCCACGATACTCATTTTCTGTGGTGGATAGATCTTACCTTTCTGCAGGATATACAATTTGCATATTCTAAGCCCTACTAACAGGCATGTATTTCATCAAGTTATCAGATGATAATCCTTTTGTTATAAAACTTTGTCATTTAGACATAATCATAATGTTGAAACAATAGCTTGAAGATGGTATGGTATTTTGATCTCATGCCTCTTTGATGCTGTATAGCATGAGGTATTTCTTTGCATTCAAACCACACTTGGATGTGAGGAATAGGATAAAGCTTCTCCAGTTTTGTCAGTCTTGCCTTACTCAAACTTATTATTGTGGCAGGTTTCAAGGTATAATAGTTATCATCATAGAAAATTGAATCAACAACTCAAGTTCAAATCTTGGATGAAACTGTTAGCATTTACTTTTGAGCTAATGCTTTTGGGAAAGGTATTAATCTGTCTTTTCTTTTCTCAACTCTGGGTAAATAAGATAGACTGAGTTTTTTAACCTTGGTTAGGCACCCTGTCTTGAGGGAAAATACTGAATTCAAACAAGCTTTACTTTGTTGAAAAATTCACCTTTTGTCATATCCTGTCTATGATAGCTTATTAAGTTCATTAGAGAGATATAACCAGGATGATCAGATCTTTGACAAGTAAGCTCAGCTAGCTGGAACTGTAGAATACACTGACTGCATCTTTGCAGAGAGTTAAGACTCCCCACCCGCTAATGAGTGTTCTGGATATGACACTAAACAATTTGATAGTGAGCTTTAAGGAATGTGGAATACCCCATTCATTACCATTGCTCCTAGGTCTACTCTGACCCAGAGTGGGAGCACCTAATAGGGTCCTATCTATGGGTCAAATAGAACTGTTTGACATCTAAACTGTGGGCAAACAAATGACTTGTGCTAAATGACTGATGTCTAATTGAATTGTTAGTGATAGGTTGTAAGTATTACAACCATTTCCCTGTCTGCAAACACCATTTCCCTGTCTGCAAACAAATAATTAATATTAAATAGAATTATTAGTGTTAAATAGCAATAATTGAAACTTTTTAACTGTGTAGAAACAATAGCAATACTAATGTACAAATAAATTTGTTCTAACTCATTTAAAGATGAGATTAACTCCAAACTATTCACTTACAAACCATATATGTATATCCACTTAAATGAGTGCAAATAAATGAGTGATGTTGAATTGTTACTGTTACATAGCAATACTACTTGAAAGCATTTAATTATGTGCAAACAAATGATAAATAGTAAATAGAATTATTCATATTAGATAGAAATACTTAAAACCATTTAACTGGGGACAAAAAAAAGAGCCCAGGTTACTTTAAAATGTTATCTACAATATGTGATAACAAATCATTTATATTTGATATGTATGTATAAAAAAGATTTGGTATTTAATAACCTGTAATGGTTGATATGACATAAAACCCAACCAAACCAAACTAAAATCACCTGGAAGTAGACATTATGTTTCTTATTGATTCCAATCTGTTGGCTGAGGCAACTGAACCACTGCAGAGGGGTAAGACCCTTCCAGCAAGGTCACCTGTTGACTGTGGATGGTGATTTGTAATGCTTGAAGACAGGATCCTGGTGGCTGAGCAGTGTATGACTCAGTAACTGAATTATTCATGTGATTTGTAACACTCCACTTTGGACTTTACTAAGCTAGACAAGTGATTAGAGAGTCCTGGTTTGATCAGTTGACCAGTCATGTCAAGCCCTAGCGCCTATATTATTGTCCTGATCCTATTCTTCAAATTGCTGTTGTAGCAAACAAGTACCCAAACCTTATTTTTCTTGAAGAGGCTAGAAGTTTGTGGCTGAGGATCAATTGTGCTCAGATAGTGATACCTGAAATCATTTAACTGTGTGCAAACAAATGATTAATATTCAATAGAGTTATTAGTGATAAATACCAATAATTGAGCCTAATTTAATGATGGAAATAAATAAGCTTAACTTATTTAAAAACAAAATTACCCACAAACTATTTACTAACAAATTGTATATAATATATATATATGTATAAACATGTTTTGGCATCAGATAACTGCAAGCGTTGATGTGTCATTTCACCAAATAACCTGAAACCTGCTTCTTAATTATCTATGACCATAAATTTAGATGGAAAATGGTATCTGTAAAGAAAGTTTTGATTTCAGCTAAAGCTATTTATTTTCACGTTGTGCTCATGTCCTTACAAGAATTATAAATCCACTTCTCTCTGCCCTGTCATATCACCAGCTAACTTGATAAAATATGTCCTCCCTAGCATACTGTCAGAATTCATTGAAAGCAAAGTGGCTGTGTGAGTACTTGGACAAACCACTCTCCAATAATTACTTTATCTGCCCTGGCAGTAACACCCAAAAGCTGTTACTTCTTATAATCAACATTGAAAGGATCCAATCAATATACATGAGAAAGATAAGTAGACAAACCTTGAAAGTAAGCAAATAAACTGATGTAGATAATAGAATAAGTATGAAAAGACAATGAGGAAACCAAGTAAAGCTGACCTTCCATAAAGATTAGAGGTTTTGAATATCCACAAACATAGAGAAACTGAAAATATATCTATCAATTCCAAGTCTAAATGGTTGATACAGTTGAACCATCACCCTACTTTTTCGTCAAAGAACCATAAGGATTTTGTCTTTTATACATCAACAACTTCTCAAACTACAATTACATAGTAATTAGAGAACCATTCTGCTTCCTTTTATATTAACAGCTTTTTGAAGAGTTCATTGATTACTACTTCAAATTTATTGACATTGATTCTGCACAAGATTACCCCTTCTGTGAAACATGCTCACTCTGATTAATTACAGTTTGATGCAATAAGATTAAAAAAAAATAACTGACTCTTGAAACTTAAGAGTCCTTGAGATATTTGAAATTTATGAAGTAGGTTACAAGTTTTCTTTTGAGCTAAGTAACATTTCCATTGCTTTATTTAGTATTATAAAACCTATACACATGACCTGTTTTCAATCATATAATTGACCAATGACTGCTTAAGTTAAAAGGGAACTATTTTGTAGATATTAAAATATGAAACAAAGTTACCAAATGGTACAATTACAATCAGAGAATCAGTCATTTCCACTATCTTATTGATAAAATTTATTTTCTGAATTGATTTTAATGAACATTAACTAATTCATAAGTTGACTGATTTAGCTGAATATTATAAAGTCTATAAGGTAGACTTTTCTTTCTTAAATATATTATCTAAATAACATGATTTATCTTAAAATACATAAATGATATCACTTCATTTTTTAAAAGTGTGTCTCTTTGTAACATTACCACCATATATTATGTTTGATAAAATTTTACTTTTGTATTGGTATCTGCTTAAGGTAGTAAATTATTAAATCCAATAAACAGCTGAAAAGATATCTCAAACAAATCTGAATGTTTAAATGCATGATGTTAAAACTGAGTCAAAATCATAGATATTAATCAGAATGAGTTATTCATTTTTTTCTTTTGGAATATTTTGTAATTGTTATATTAATTTCTGGCTTTCTATCAAGCTGCATTTGAAGTCAAATTGTTCGAGAGGAAATAAAGTATAATAAAATGAGGAAATTAGATTAGTATTAGCCAAAAAGTTTAAATTGAAATTAAATGCTTTTATACATAAAATACATAAGGTAAAACTGATGTGGCTCTTTGAACTGTGGTGCATGGTGATAGTGCATGACTTTTTTAGTGTTTTGTCTATATATGAATATTCACACAGTTCTACTGACTATGATAAAAGGTTCTTTTAAATTTGTTGGAGTGCTGATATTGGAAATGTTCAGTAAATTCTATAAGTCCTTTATATAGATGCTCAGGTGATATGTTTATAAAAGTGTAAAGTTTCTTAGTGTTTAAAGATTGTGTGTGTACTAGTATTACTTGTTGAAAGAGATGCATTGTCCATTTGAATGGACATATAATTAGTGTTACATTGATCCTCATCAGAAATCAAATTGAAGGCCTGGCTTCAAACCCTGGAAGAGGCTGTTTTGATTTCACTAAGTGATAATGCCCTTATGAAAGGCATAAATATATCTTTTCTCCTCCAGCTATGGATGAATAATAGAGTAGATGGGTTTCTTTAGCCTTTGTAAGGCAACTAGTCTGAGAGAAGGAAAACTTTGTTGTCCAACAAGCAGTACTCTATTTAAAAATTGACCTTGAGTCACATTTTGTATGGGGCAGAGGGGTTGGGTAAATACATATATTCTTCCCTTCAGTGATGACCTGTCCTCTTAGGATGGGAAGAGACTGAATTGATGTAAAGTATATTGCAGGTGAACATTAAACTCAAGTATGTTGCAAGATTCAAAGAAATTTATCTATTTTCAGTGACTCCTGGCAGTTTTCTTTGAAACTGGCTGTAGTCTGTGCTGATGGGTTGTAAAATATTCATTTTGAATTGTTTTTAAGTTGTTCAGCACCTATTATGTCAAATCTTTTTCTAGTATATATATATATATATATATATATATATATATATATATATATAATACCATGGATGCTAATCTGTGACTACTGGTTTCATGCCATCTTTAAATGACAATCATTGGGCAGAGAAAGAAAGATTTTGGAGAAATCAAATACATAAAAAAATACAGTCAAAAGAATGTTTGTGTTAGAATTGCATATAACTCTTTTTGTATGTGTGTGTGTATATATATATAGATTATATTTACATATAGTTGTTAGAGGTTATATAGGTGAATGTTAGTATGTGAATGGGTGATGATACATGTGCTGTGCATGTATCATCACACACACATACTAACAATCTTGTGCTTGTTCTCCTTTGAGGGACAGATCCTTGCATCATATTGAAAATGACACCACAGAATATTACACAGCATACAATATCCTCAGCTTACTTGCTTATAGACAAGTATATTTAATTCCACACAACCATCAACTATTGAACACTTGTTATAAATGTAAGTTTCTCCCTGAAACTTTAATTTCCCTTAGAATTCATATATGTAGATATATGATAAGGACATTTCTACATAAACCACTTTATTCATTCCTTTCTTAGTTGTCTGAATTTCTGAGATGAAGGTTGATGATTTTATCATTCAAGGTTTTTGGACTATTGTCTTCAGCTTTATTGTTATATTCACATTTCAGCTGATGTGTCCTCTAGGTTTCTTCATGTGTTTTTTTGTTGAATTCAGGAGACTACACAGAACTTCAAACCACATCCTTTATTTAATCCATGAGGGTTGCTTGCTCAGAGTCTGTTAACCATAACCAAGTAAAAGTGTTAAGTACTCCTGTATTGTTACTTACCTGCTGTTAGAATTGAACCTGGAACCTCTACTTAGAAGCTTAAGGAACAAACACCTACAACTGTTATGCTCTGTATCCTGCTGAACAGATGAGAGTGAATTTTTGGGACTTATAAACTATAATGTTCTTACATCATTATGAATTACTACTATAATGTATAATTTTTACATGAGCTCATATTACGATTTTTGTTTTTATCAAACATTTTTGATTATTGGTTCTCATATTGTATTCCTCTCTCTACTTGGTTCACTCAATGGGTCACTGTAGCCCAACATATGTGCTGATTCTTTAAGACATCTAATTCTCCTATGTTCTTCTCTATCAATTATTTTAACTTCATCCCATAAGGTCAGATGGTTTCCCTTTTCCTTCCATATATGGTCCACCATACCCAACTTTTCAATTTCACCTTGTACTACAGCTTTTCAATTTTCTTCTAGCCTTACTTTTAGTGGGTGGCATGTTTTGTCTAGCTATACTTTACCACAACTATAAGGGATGGAGTACACACAGTTCTTGGCCATGTTGGGGTCTTGATACAGAAGAGATACTGCCAGAGAGTCAAGAATATTATGAATATTGTCCTGATGTCATATGGACTATATATCTTTTGGATCCTTTGGCTAGGCAGACATACTGTGGTGAGTTTTCGACTATAATTTTCTATTGTCCTCCCCAGATTTCTTGGAGCTGATGTTAGGCTCTGTGGGTAGATGTTGCAATGGAGATTGTGTTTTAAACTAATCATTTCTTCTTGATATGCATCAGTATCACTACTAATGGCTTTTGCTCGATATTGTAAGCAATGGACTATTCCTTTCTTCACATTATACGGATGGCTGGAGTTGAAATTGAGATACTGTCCAGTGAAGGTGGACTTATAATACACTGATATTCTGAATCCTTGCTCTGTATGTGTTACTAATAAATCAAGGTAGGGTAATTTATTATCTTGTTCTTTCTCCAAAGTGAACTTTATAGATGATTGGATTGAGTTCATGTGATCAAGTAATGTCTGAACATGATGAGGCCAGAGAATGAATGTGCCATTGTAATATGAGCTCAGGTGAAAAAAATCATACATAACGGTAGTAATTCATAGTGATGTAAGAACATTAAGTTTATAAGTCCCAAAAATTCACTCTTAACCATCCAGCAGGACACATAGCTTGTAAGTGACAATCATCTGGAGGTTGCAGGTTCAATCATGACTGCAGGCAATGGAATCAGAGTATGTAATGGTTTGAAGTTCCATGGAGACTTCTGAGTTCAATAAGAAACATCTGAAGAAAGCCAGAGGACACATTGGTTGAAATGTTGTGTATATAACAAAAAAGATGAAGACAATAGTCTGAAAATGCCAAACCATAAAAATCATTCCTTCCTTTTGCATTACTTGAAACCATTTAGAATTATTAGGGTTAGCAACACCTAAAATCATTCAACTGTGTACAAACAAATGATTGATATTTGTTAGTGTTAAATAAAAATACTTGAAACCATTTAATAGTGTACAAATAAATGGTTAAAATTGAATAGTATTATTAGTATTTGAGAGCAATACTGGAAACCATTTATATGTGTCCAAATAAATGAGTTCTGGCCTGTTTAAAAAAAAGTTACCAACAAACTATTCACTTAAAAATCATATATATAAACAGGATTTGGCATTAAATAACCATCAAAGGTTAATGTGCCATTAGACCAAATTGCCTATAACCTTTCTGTAGTCATTTCATTTTGTATTCTTTCTATTAGGCAATAAAATATGTTGTTGGTGATCAGATTCTGTACACAGAGACTATATTTCTTATTCCACTATGCTACAACTAATATTCTATAAAATATATACCTATATATCCTTTTAACCCCCAATTCTGCTCTCTCTCTATATATATAGAAAACAAGCAGCAGCAATATGAAAGACAAATATTGTCAGTAAAATTAAAGTGCTTGTATGTTCATAACCAGAGCACTATAAGAATTAAAATTAATGACTCTCTGTTTTATTAGTGTTTGTAAAAGTTTTGTGAGTTGGTTTTGACACAAACATCCGACAGAAATTATTTGAAGGTTAGCTGAGAAGTTCATAGGCTGATAGATATATTCTCATGCACTGTGATCAAATAAAGTTTAGTTTTCAACATAGTCCTATTTTTAGTCCACACACTTCTTCCATCTGTGTTGCAGTGCTTGGATCCCATTGGTGAAAAGTCATCAACAGCACATTATTATATGAATTTATCAACTTACCCTTACATACATATATATATATATATATATATATATATATATGTGTGTGTGTGTGTGTGTGTGTGTGTGTGTGTTTGTAATGATATGTTTTTAGCTCTTTGATTATATAGTAAGGTAGCAGACACATATGGCTGCTATCTGTATATCTGAAAATATTTTCACTAGAAATGGGTTGATTTATTTCATTATTTTAAGGTATTGATATTAATGTTGGATTTCACCTTATATCCAACAAAATGATAATCAGAATAAAGTTAAGATAGCATACTGTTTCTCCTGAATTCATTTGAAAATCTGTCAAGAAGGAAAAATTGCATATTTTTTATTCATAGAAACTTCAGTGAAAATTTATCTTTTCATTGTGTCTCTTGAAAAATATGACAAGACAAAAATGGAAGAGTTTTTTCTTGTTATATATTTATCCTTGTAAAAAGAAAAAAATAGTAAATGAAAGATATGGCAAAGAATTATGTAATTCATCTTGATATTGATATAAACAATAAAATCATATTTTAAAAAATAACACCTTTCTATATCCTATAATTTCTTTAGTTTTACTTGCTGTGAATATGTTCTAGTAATGGATTTATTGCATAAAGCTTATTGATTGATATATCAAAACTTCACGTTTGTATTTACGCAACCCCTAAGCTCAGGTAAGATGTAATATAAGGTCAACTTTTAAGTGGAGTAAAGGTAATTTAAATTCAGAGTTTTCCTTCTCTTAGACTGGTTGCCTAGCCAAGGATAAACTGCCCAGTCTGTCCAATTATTTACTCGTAGCTGGGTGGGAAATAGATGTATTCATACCCCTTTTTTCATAGGCATAAGCATGAAAGTGAAATGCAAACAGCCTTGTTTAGGATTTGAACTCAGCTTACCAATTCCATTTCCTATGGCCATAATTATTAGACTAAGTGAGCCTCTAAAAGGTTGTATTTACCCAACCTCACTAACTTAGACAAGATGTAACAGAAGTTCAATTTTTAAGTAGACTAAATAGTTTAAATTTGGAGTTTTCCTTCTTTTAGACTGGTTGCTGAACCAAGGCTTAAGAGCCCAATCTACACCATTTATTCATAGCTGGAAGTAGGAATGGGTGGATTCATACTTTTCCAAGAGTATTAGTGGAAAAGTGACATACAGACAGCCTTGTTAAGGATTTGAACTTGGGTTGCTTATTCCATTTCCTATGACAATAACAACTACTCTAAGTGAACTTTAAAATATTGTAAATATTGATCAATTACATTGAATTATTTTCATCTTTTTATGGGGACCTTGGTTCAATACTTCTTATCAAATTGGATCCATGAGTGAAGCAGGTGAATAAAAATGTTTGAAAAAAAACCTGCATTACATTTGTCAAAATTTTGAACTAACTGAATGTCTAGGTATTATGTCACTTTTGAGTAGTATTTCTGTGATCTAATTATAATCTATTCCTTATTGCTATCCATCAATGTATTTATTTTTCTTTCTTAGGTCTCTTAATGTATTTTGCATGGAAAAATCCATCATAACTTTTAGGTTGTGACTGAAGTCTAATATGACAGGAAACATTGAATAATACATAAACAAATCTGTTGGATCCAAGTTGATATCAAAGCCTGGAAGTGATGCAATAATGCTTCAGAACAAATATAATAATATTGAGACTCAGAGAAACTTTTATTTTGATAAAATTCAAAAGATGGGCCGGGAGACCTGGGTTCAATCCCAGGTCGCGTCATAGCAAAGACTTTAAAAATGGTACTTGATATATCCTTGCTTAACACTCAGCAATATAAGGTATGTATTAAGGGTAAAGTGGAGAAATCCAGGGAAAGGAGTAGCGCCCTTCCCTACACCTCGGTGTCGTAGCTATTGAAAAGGGAGCCGTCTGGTCACTCGACTACGGTTGCCAATAACTTATATATATAGTTCTATTTTTTATTTCAAGAATTTTGTTAGAATCTGTAGATTAATACTTTCAGGGCTTCCCAAACTTTTTATTTGATTGCACACCCTGTAACAAAATCTAATTATCACTCACCCCCAAATAGATTTATTTAATATTAAATTACCCAAAATAACTAATTTACCATTTTTTTAATAATTTAAAAAAAATTTTTTTTGTTGAAATTCATATTTTTATTCTTATTAAATAATCTTTTTTTCTAAAGACATCCAATAACCTATTATAGAAAAGGATATTTTAAAATTTGATATTTTTATAAAATGATTTGTATAGTATATATTTGTCTTTCAATGTTTTCTATAGTGAAAATATGAATGTGTACATTTTTAACAAATCATTCATTCATTTAAATGTCCCAGTATGTTTTGAGTATGAATGACACATCACTAGTAGCTGTCACATCCAATCAGACATTCTCTTAGGTGTATACTATCTGGTAACTATGCAACATGATCCAGTGATTTTGTTATGTTCTAAAGGGATTTATAAATGCAAACTAGTAAATTCAACCTCATGGATTCCAATGCTTTTATTCAAGTAATCAAAATTTCATTCACATCCAAGAATCTATATGAACCACTTTAAGAAGCCCTGCATTAACTTGTTACTTTTGGAATTTAAGTTTATGATTCTTCTGTAATTTAAGATACAATTAATGTATTTTTTTATTTTTAATATTTGTGTAACTTTCAAAATACAATAATCATCACTATTTTTAGTAGAATATTAGAACAATAATAAAGTGAGGTAATTATTTACTCTATTTTGTATCTGATAATGTTTCTCACCAAAACAAGTTAGATTATTAGTTTTTATTTCTATTTTTTACATATTTGATATAGAATATTGGATAAGAAAAAACAGGGAACAAACTGAAACATTTTTATCATTACGATCAATTTTAATAAAAATTCAGTGGTTTAAACTCACATAGGAAGTGATTATTGTTTTTTGTCTATTATAATCAATGTTCCCTTCATTGTAGTGAAAAGTCATATTTTTTCAACAATCAAGATTCCTAGAAATATAAGATAGAGGAAATTTCTCAGAATTTTCTTTTCCTTAATTTGATATCCGAATTTGTGATTAGTCTTTTGCTAATGGTTATAATCTGTTGTCTGAGATTTAAAAAAAAGTAAAATTGTTGGGTACAATTATTGTAAACTGTCACTTTATGTAATTGAATTGCCATCATTCATCAATTGAAAATTTTTGAAATTTACTATTTTTTGGTATTTCTGAGAATTTTCTTTTAAGAAATTTATGATTTTAACTGAACTGAAGCATAAAGTATAAGCTACTTCACAGCTTTCATGTAAGCAGCTAATTGTAATGTGATTTCTACTCATTCACATGTTTGAACCCTTAATATTACTATAACTTAGGAATATGCATGAGTCATCATGCTCATAAAAGACTCATCCAAAGACAAGAGCATTCATCAATGGTGACTGGCAGAGAACCAGAATTAAAGGGACTCTTGGTTGGAGCATATAGAGTGTAACTTTGTGAGAGAGTAAGAAAGAGAAGGAAAATGAATTCTGTTTGACTTTGTCTATGAGAGGAAAATGAAAGCAACCTCTTCTTTGGAAGTGTTGTTTTGACAACAATCAGAAGGACATGACTTGCGCCAGGAGAAGTGAGAAGTCTTTTCGTATTGTTTGGCAGGAAAAAGAATTCTATGTATGATAGTATAAGAAAACTGACTGCAATAGTTTAGACCAATGATTTAAAAAAACTGTTCTATAAAGAAAACATTCTAGCTGACCTTTTACACTTAGAATTTAGATGCCAAAGAACTTTGATAATAAGCAAATTTTGACATTTAAAATTAATTTTTATTTTGGATGGATTACATTCATTTTAATCCTCAAATATGATACAGCTCTGTGTACAATAATTATGTTTTTGAGAGCTGTATGCTAGATTATGTTTCTTTGCAATAAGATTTACAATGTTAGGTTCAATGTAATAATGCAAATAGTTGTAAAATATCAATTTCCAAGAACAACTTTTAATGTGATGCATTGTAATTCATTAGATGCATGATTGGCAACATTGCACCTGATGTATTTCAAAATGAGTGGCTACACAGGATGAATCTTTGGTCATTTGACTCATCCAGAGGAAATTACTCTATGGGTAATCTGTTGCAGAATTTCAGTGATTTACATTACAAACTATCCTTTTGTTCCATCTCTAAGATTCCTCACACTGTAGTATTGCCTGATCATGAAATCCAAAGACTATTAGTTGCCATATGTGGCTTTTATATTTATGTTGGACTGCCTATATATTCACTATCCTAAATATTGAACTCTGTCCATTTCTTTATGCCAATAATGATTGTGTCATGCATGCCTCTTTATCTCTCTCACTCTCTTTCTCTCTCTCTCTCTCTCTCTCTCTCTATATATATATATATATATATATATATATATATATTGCAGGTGTAAGAAAACATATATTAGCCTGAGCTGAGTATTTCTTTGCCAAACATGTAGATACATCTAGAAGTTCATAGCTTGATAATGAAAATTTGTCAATGCACTTAATTCAGCTAATACCCATGTATCAGGCTACAAACTTATTGATACCTCTTTGATCATAACCTTTAAGGTGAATGAAAGTTTTGATGAGCTATATCTGTCCCATAATGATGATAATTTTTTCATATAACTTTTATCCACAAATGTAATAAATGTTTTGAGACAGAAGTAATACTTATCAAATAAATTCTACTTGTAATATCTTGGGTTATAAAAAAAAGAAGTTATTTTTTTAATCTAACATTCATGTCTCTCTCAGTGAAGATGATTGTAAGTGTTTAGCATCGTAGATAAATTTACTTATATTTCTTTTTATTAAACCTTTTGAAAATTTCTACGCTTATGATTATTTAAATTTTTTTTTTAGTTGTTTTTTTTAACCTTCCTTTTCCATTTTTGTGCTTTTACTGTTTAAACAGAATCAGTTATTTTTTCATACATTGGAAGAAAATTTGCAAATGAATATCTTTATATAGTTGCATAATATTGAGATTATGATAATGGTAAAATTGGTATTTTAATAATATTGGATTGAACAGGGAATGTATGCCAAAAGATGTGTCTTATCATATTGACCATATTTGCAAAAGAATGTCTTGGGTCTGGAAAAAGAATTTTCATGCATCAGTATTGGACAAGAAACAACCTTGTCGGTTAGTGGGGCTGTAGAATATGCCAACTGCATCTCTGCAGAAGAATAAGACCCCTGCAATGAGTGTCCTGATTATGACATTAAACTGCATCTGATGGAGAGGCTACAGTCCTGGAGCTTTGGGGAATGTTGAGAACCCCTTCATTGCCATTACTCCCAGGTTCTCTCTGACCCAGAGTGGTAGTACCTGTAAGGGTCTTATCTATCAGTCAAATAAAACTATTTAATAATTTACTATACTTTAAAACATTTAAGTGTATACCAGCAAATGATTCATGTTAAATTGAAATGTTAGTATTACGTAGAAATGCTTGAAATCATTCTATTTCAGGGATGGGCAAACTTTTTGGTGGGAGAGGTGCATCACTGGGTTATGAATTATCAAAGAGATACATCTTTTAAAATCAAACGAATTTAGTCTTGATTAAAGTGCAAGTGTTTATTTTTTAATTTTTTAGAGGCTCCTGTGGACCGCGCAGAATAGTACAGTGGACCACAGTGTGCCCACCCCTGTTCTACAGTGTACAAATAAATAACTGTTAAATTGACTAATTAGAATTTCATGGCAATACTTGGAATCTATTGACTGTGTGTGAAAGAATTATGTTGAATAGAATTACAAGTATTAAATAGCAGTACTTTAAACTCTTTAAATGAGGGCAAATAAAACTATTAGTGCGAGATTAAATATGTGGAAGCATTTAACAGTATGCAAATAAAATTATTAGTGTTAGATTGCAATGCTTGAAACTATTTAACTGTGTGCAAACAAATGAGTTCTGGCTTGTTTAAAGATTGTTCCCTATAAACTATGCATTTACAAATCATATACATTTAATATATATGTATAAACAGGATTTGGCATTAAATAACCTACAAGTGTTGGTATATCGTAAAATACAACCATCCAAACACCAAATCATATATATTTAAAATGAGATTTGGCATTAAATAATCCACAAAGATTGATATTCTGTAAAGCTCAACAAGACCAAATCAAACCAAACCTGGACAAACATAAAAATATAGTAGCTATTTTGAAAATTTTCTTTTAATAAAAATCTGTCAAATTTTGTGTCAATATTTCTTGTCTATCACTTTTTATTCATGTTCCCTTTGTAAAATAAAGATTTAAATAGTTCATTGAATATTTTCCTTTAAGAATTCTCTTTCCTCCTGAATCATTTAAAAGTATTTTAAAACATTATTAGAAAAAATAATTATCTTCTGCTTTTTAATGTAAATTACTTTTTAAAATTTTAATTTCTTATTTCTTATAGTTAAGTTTTTTGCTTTTGAAGCTTTGTCACCCTGTTTTACTTCCTCACACGTTAAATAAATCTGTGCTCATGTAGTAACTTAAACAGTTCAAAGACTTCTATGAAAAGCATTATTTGTTCAGGGTGTTTCCTGAAAAAAATATTTACATTTCTCTGGGAGTTTCTTTATGATATTATGATTTTTAAGTCTCCACCTGTTCACGCCGTCTGTCATCTAATTATTGAAATCTTTCTCAGGTTGTCTTCATAATATCATTTCTGCTTTTCTAATAAAGATACTCTCAGAGAAATATTTATTTTTTCAAAAACCTCTGGTAGGTTCCAAAACAAGAATGATGAATATATTGAAACTGTTTTAAATTATATCATAAAGGTTCTCCAGTAAGTGTGTAATCACTTTTTTGATTACCTTGTATTTTATTTGGTCACTATAACCTTCAAATTAGTGGCTTTGTTCAATGATGCATTGCTTGAATTGCTGTTGCCATACTTGGAATGTTTCCTGAAAGCAGTTCTCTTTAATCATGTCATGTACTGTATGGGATACACATAGGATCTCTTCTCTGATGTCAAAATGGGGATCCTTCAACTTGAACTTTATCTTGAGGAAGTGAAAAAAAGTTGCTGAATGAGTAGCTCAAGTGTGGAAAAACCTGTTTTTTCAACCCCTGCCTTCATGCCACAATTCAGAACATTTGTACCAAATGTTCTCTCTTAAAACAATATAGTAGAACTTGATATTAATCGTTTGATACTGATGAATGAATTTTTGGAAATAAATCTCTTATCATCTAGTGATGTTCTACCACTTTTAAAGGATAAATGCCACTCAAAACACCTGCTTTCCCAGTTGGTAGACAAGTACTACCTCTCTGGGTCAGATTGGACTTGACAATGAAGGAGTACTCTATGCTCCCTGGGGCTGCAGAACTAGAACCTCACCATTAAGTACAGTTTAGTATCACAACCAGAACACCCCTTTTTGGGAGGTGTCTCATTCCTCTGCAGTCAGCATATTCTAAGTCCTGCCAACAGAGTGGAAGTTTTGAAGAGAAACCTGATGGTGTGTATAGCATCTACCATGCTAACCCACAATGGAAAAGGATAAGGGTCACGCTGTGGGTCGCCTGTCAGAGAGAGACTTGGGATTGAACCAGAAACAGATGACTTACAGGAGAGGAAGAGAGTGTTTATTCTTTTCCACCCTCTCTTTTGGTTTGTTCTGGCATTCTGTCGCTAAGCACCCAGAATAAATGGAAAAAAAACTTCTGCAGATCAACAAGGAGGCAGTTTGTCCAAGTAGTGAGACAGAGAGATGGATGGACGGAAGAAAGAAAAGAGAAGTGGGAGGAGAAAGAGGAGAGGAAAAGGAGAAGAAAGATTATTCTGCCAGTAAGCGTTGCACTTGATTATTTACTCCCCTCAACAAAGAATTCTTTTTTACTTCAATGTGAAACAGTAGTCAGTAGATTATTCTTGAACAATCTGATAGGTTAAAGTTGTTGAAGAGACTTTATTTTGCTTTTTATTTTCTGTGTTGGTAATTATTATACTACTTGCACTTTTCCAGCAAAATTAAATATTGCATGATAAAAACCTACTTTGTAGTAATGTGTACAGATATAAATTATATTTTATAAAATTCTCTCTTTACAGGTTTTGAGAAACCCTATATTGTTCAGTAGATTGTTCTTAAACAGTCTGATAAGTAAAAGCTTTTTCAGAAATACGCAAAGAAATGACCATTCCATTTTTCAGAATTTTCTTTTTTCCCCTATGTAACAGTCTCAGTTTAATTTGTGTAATTTACACTTTATAAGAACTGTACACTTGATTTGGTCATCAAGGCTTCTTCATGAGAATCTTTGTTATACTTCCATTAAGCAGACACTATCAATTCGACAAACACATTATCCATGACCCCATGATATGTGTTCTTGTCTTATCAAGGCACGCTCATGATCTCATTAATGGCTTAAGGCACCAAGTGGTTGCTTAATGTTGTGTTAACATTTAACACTAATTTCATGCTGCTTCTCACATTAGAAGCCATTTCAATTTTTCACATTAGGAACTACTCCAGCAACAATTTCTTAGAATTGTTTCTCATCATAACATGTTGGCTTTGAACATAATTTGTTTTATTTTCTTACAAGCTATCAATCATTCCAATAGTTTTCTCTAACCTTGGGCCTTGCAAGATGTGAATATCTGGTTGATTAAGCACTTCAGAGAGCAAGTTGAACTTATGCATAGCACAATCTGTGAAGCAAAGAATTCTGGCTTTATGTCTGACTTTGTTGTTCTTTATTCATTGCTAATCAATGTCTAATGGAGTGTGATTAATTTCGACAATGGCCACCTAAGCTGGCTGATGTATGTTGATTGCTTATGTCTTACAATAGAAGGTAACACAAAGTGCTTGAATAGCATATGCAAATGGACAGTAGGTTGTCAAAATGTTTTAACATATCTATAAAATAACATTTTCTTTCCAAGAGAAATTGATTTTGGTTGAAATAAAGTAGCTTTCAAATTCCTTTAAAATTAAATTTGAAAAAAAACATGATTTTTCTTTTTCTTCAAATTTCTAAATTCAAAAAAATTTTTTTTTTATAGTTTGTTAATATGAAACAAGAGATTCAAACACGTCAGAAACTGATAATAAAAAAAATTGCTCTGGATAATTTAAGAATCATCTTTTGTCTTCCTTTTAAAGTAACACAAAATTAAAAAAAAAAAATTTTTTATTATTTGAAATGTTTATCATATTCTTTTCATCATTTTAATGCCTGCAAGAGACTTTTAGTTTCTGTCAATTTTTTAAGCCTCAACTTTCCATTGTACAAATTTAAGATCTTATTAAAGCCATTGTCATGGGTGGCATTAACTGACTGCTCTTGGTTATTAAGTGCTACTTTATTCATTAAACAATCATAATTCACTTTATAAATTCCAAGAACAGCTTTGGACAATATTCCCAGACCAGCTATATTTTAAGGTGGCTACTAATACATTCCTTTTCTATTGATTTCTGTCTATGGTGGTTGGGGGTTGGGAATTATGCTATTACAACTGTTGTGGAGATTTCTAAGAAACAATTTCTCTTAATCTCATCTGTACTTTATTAAAGTTTATTGCTTCTTCTGTTTTATGACTTGAACAATAACCTGTTACCCATTTCATATCTTCTAGCCTAAAATCTCAGAACAGTTGGGCCATACTAATAGCTGGTTGGTCATTCATCATATAGAATATAATATAGAACATTGATGACTCTCAGTGGAAAGATAAGAAAAGTAGGTGTCTGCCTATCTCTTTACTATTGAATTAATCCTTGGGTTTTGGTCTAAATAAAACTATCAACACTTTTTAATTCAGTTTCTACTTTATTTGTTTAGAGAAGGAGAAAGGACAGGCAGAATGCTAATAGTTCTAACAATATTGTGCCGGAAAACTAAGTACTTTTGAAACCAAACAGATTATACTGCAGTTTTCTTTTTCCCTAAAATTTACAAATTCGTCTGCCCTGTCACCAGAGCTTAGAATATGCTGTCTGTATCCCCTGCAGAGAGGTGATAAATCCCACAAAGTGGGGTCCTAGATAAGAAACTAAACTGTATTTGATAGTGAGATTCCAGTTCTGAGGAATGTGGAGTAGATCTGTTTAAAACTTATTTGTATTGAGAAAAGTTAGTTAAAGCTATGATTGTTTACCAAAGATTATTATTAGTTAGTTGAAACAATACCACTGTCCATCCTATTGGTTAGGGTGGTAAAATATGCTTACAGCAACTCTGCAGGGAGGTAAATCCCCCCATCCAATGGGGCCAATTATTGGTTGTAGGTAGTGGCCCTGAGGCTGGGATTCTGATTGCTGAGTTGTTCATGGTTGGTCCATGTACTAAGTGGTCACATGACCTGCACCACTCTACTTTGGCCCATACTTGGTCAAGAGAAGCAATCAAAGAGTGTTGATCTGATCAATAAGCTGGTCATATCTAACCCCAGCACCAATATAATTAAGTCCTGAATATATTCTACAAATTGCACTTATGGTAAACAAGCACCCAACCCTTTTTACTTAAAGGTGGGGGATGAGGGCCAACCACTGTTTAACTCTAAAGTACTAGGTTTTAGTTACTGAAATTAGGGGTAGCTCAAACTCCACTTCCTGTCGCAAGTATACAGGCCAACAAAGGTGAATGGATATATTCTCTGGTAAATTCCCCATTAAATTTGGACTCCATGGTGGAACTCTGTAACAGAGAAAGAAACAAAACAAAACAAAAACAACACATATGGTAATATGATAAATACCCAAATGAAACCTTTCTGAAACTGATTCAGAAGGTGAAATAATTGAATTCCCAATATTCATCATCATCAAATCACTAGAAGAAACTCTTTTTAGCTAAACTGTTCCCTTTTGATTGAAAAAAATAATCTTCAGCTGGGAAAAACCTCTAATTGTGAAAAAAAGTTGAAGTGGCAATCTACTTGTAGAGGTAGATAACAAGAGATATGTTGAAAACCTAATAAAAATGAAAACCTTCCACAACTTGGAGATCAACTTTTAGCAACATGAAAAGGTTAATGCATTAAAGAGAGTTATCAGAAACAGGGAGCTATCCCTGGCTATGCTAGAAAAATGAAAAACAAACTCAGGAAAGCAAAAGGACATGGACTACAAAAGGATAACCATTAGACAAGGTGGTGAAGAAATATATACTTACATATATCTTGACATTTGATAAATCCCTCATTGCCAAAGATATAAAAGTTGAATACTACCTTCAAAAGGTAAAAAAGTACATCCTCATACCTTCAGTTTACTTTAAATTTTTAAAATGTGGACATCACAAAGAGAGTTGTATTTTCAAAAACTTGCAACATACAAAAAAGAGATGGAAATCATTGAGGTGAAATATAGAAGAAATATAACTTTTTTAGAAGCAAGGAAAATAAGGGAGTACTTTATAAATGTTAACATCTATGCACAGAAGACAAGCCCAATCAGCAATAACAATACAAACCAACCATCTAAATAGTGTTCTCACAAAAATCTAATGCAATTAGGTCAAATTAATTGGCCAATACTCCTAGTTCAGTTAAAAAAAAACTGCACTCAGCTAAAAAGACCCAAACAAAACCACAAATTAAACAAAAAGAATCCATAACAAATAACTATACCACTGCCTCAAAAGCTATTAATAGAGAACCCTAAATCTCTGACTAGAATAAATACAGAAAAATCACTTGGATGACAAAATCTGCCCATAAATTTCTAAAATAAATAACTCTAGAAAAATCCATATCATAAAGTCAGAACAAAACATCAAAACAAGCAAAGAAAAAATAAAACACATTCCAACTATTCCAGCCAAACATAAACCTTTACCCCAATACAAAATAAATTATAACCGAACAAAAACTGAATGACCATGACTGAAAATTTCAAACCCCTCATCATCTCAATACAGAAACCAGTCAATATCAAGAAAAAATCATGAAAAAATCATCTGAAACCAATGTTATTCAAGATCATACAAACAAAAGCAGAGTAACTCTTTATAAAACCAAATTTCTAAATAGATCCAAGAGTGTTGAAAATAAGGACATTGAAATTGGTATCATGGCAAACCTCACTGTAGTAGAAATATAGGAAAAAATATAAGATACATTTGTGAAATGAGACCATCTACAAAGCATATGTCTGAGATGAAAAATTATCTACAAACCTTTTTCTTGCACTCAAACAATTTATTATATACAAATGAAAAGCAACATACAAATTACTGTCTAAGTAAAATAAAACATCACCAACATAAATGAACCCATAAAATCCAACTAAACCAAATGAATTCATATAACTGTATGCAAATAAATGACTATTATTGAATAGAAATAATTACTGGAGACCATATAATTATTATTATTAGAAAGGAAAAGGTTTCTGGAGAAACAACTACAAAATAATATAATATAAACATACAATGAATATGATTCCCTGACCTTTAGTCATAAAATTACCCTAGACAGGTTTAAATGCTGTTAAATTTAGTCAGTTACAAATTTACTTTTTAATTAAATCTTTCAATGAATTTATACATATTCTATTGGTAAAAATAGCCTGCATGAAAATCTTTTTCTTCTTAATTTTCAATGAACTGAGTGATAAAAGTTGCCTAAACACATTTTAGGAAAAGAGTTGAAAAAGTGATAGTGGAATTGTCACAAGACTTATTATTTGTCCCTCTGTGGGACAACTTCCTTATCTGCTAAGTCTGTAACACTCCTACAGAGGGCAGACTGGATTCTTCAGTTTAGGAAAATTTAAACTTCAGTTTAATCAAGCTATACTCTGCTTACAAACTGACCTTGTCCACATCTTGACCATGGTGAAATGGTTGGGTAAATATTGAGACCTGTATGTACCAGTTAGCAACCAACTCAGAAGCTCAAAGAGATTGTATAATGTTTTACACAAATTTAGAAACCCCGTGGGATTTTAGCATAATATGTGGGAATATTTTCAAAGATTGTTTTTTGATTTATGTTTTCATTCTTTTTCTATTCTCTCCATTGAAAAGTCCCACAGTGGTTCTTAAATTTAAGAGTTAAGCAGCTTATGATTTAATCTTTCAATCTTGTTGACAAACATCTGGTAATATTACATTCAGTATAGGAAGTTCCATTCAATGGCCTGATGTTCAAAGTGTAATAATTATTGAATTGAAGTATGTAGGCATGAGTCATAATGAAATCGAGTGAAATTTATCAAAATCTGTTGTTTCAAAAATCTGTAGCGTCTTTCGTGATGATCAAGGAGGACTGTATTTTCTGCCACTAAAAGTGCCTCTGGATTTAAAGATATTCAACGGCCTTGGAGTCAAATTGATTACAATTGATGCAGATAAGGAACAAAAAATAAATTCTTTGTAAATACTAACTTAGTTAAATACTTATTTTTTATCTAGTAAATTTTTACATACAATAGATGCTTTTCTTTTAAATTGAAAATAATTATCTCATTTTCAGAATTTTAGAAGCATCCATCTTTCGCAAGATACGGTATAGAACAAACATTATCTGCCTTATTATTGTGCAAAGTGTGTTAGAAATGGGGTTTCTTGATGGTCCAATTCAGTGTAGGCTTTATGGTCTCTTAATATGTCAATGGCAGGAACTTCCAACACGGTCAATATTGAAATTGATGGACAGCCTAAGAGAATGCCTGTATATAAAAACCAGAGGGGATGAAAATGGTCTATTTGTTTAGTAAATTTTACTAGTGATATCATTAGTTACATAGAAAGTTAGTATAAAATAATCGTAAAATATCATTTTACAAGCAGAAAAGAAAATTGTTTAATGAATGCATTGAAACAGTTTTTATTTTTTTATGTATACATCATAGGCTTATTTTAAACTCTGCACTGAAATGTAAGTAATTTTACTTTGCATCTTAAAAACTGACTAATCAATGACATAGCTAGGGTATGTGTCACTCTGGGCAGTCTTTGAGTTTGCTCCCCCATTTGTTGTAGAGGCCCCATACAAGCTAATAAAATAGACCTAAAAATACTGCCCCCAAGTGGACTTCTTTCCTTGCCCTTTCCTGTTAATATAACTACGTCTATAGATATAAGGTTGGAAGGGCTTTGATTCTTTCTCACAAGCTTAAATGGAAGCTAATTTTGTCTTCATATAAACTGCATTGACTAGTGTTATTTATATGGCCACTATTTTAGTGTATCCAAAAATATGTACTACTATTAAGATACTCCAGAATAGGAGTGGTAAATCTTTTGAGAACATTTACTCATATTAATAATAACCTTTTGAAAAGGTTTCCTCTCTTGCCTATTGGAATATTTTATTAATTATTATTTGGGTTTTATAATTGATAACTTCAATAAATAAAGGGAGGCAAATAGGGAAAATACACTTGTATAAAACAAAAAAATGTATAATACTTCCCTCAATTCTTAATTGGCAAATATAAAATGAAAATTATTAAAGGTGACATATATACACCTAACTTCTCTGCACAAGCAAAATGCAACACAAGGTATATTTCTACATGGAGTTTAACAAATTTGAATTCAGATTTTTCCTTCTCCTCGACTGGTTGTCATACCAAAACTAAAGAGCTTAGTCTGCCTTACTATTTACCCACAGCAGAAGAGAGAATAGTTGGGTTTATACCGATCTCAAAAGTATTAGTGCTGTGTGAAAGCATTGACCAGGATTTGAACTCTACTGTGTCCATTTCCTACAATGATAAACATTATACCATAATCACCTCCATATATATGTATAAGAAACGACCTTTTGAAAGCAAAATAATTTTTTTTTTAAATTCAGTTAATGCTGTCATTCTTGAATTGTTTTGCAGCAATTTAGTTCAGTTAGTACGTCCTACTCCATATCTGAGGATCAATTTATTACTAATTTTTAATATATCCTTTTATCATAGTGGAGATCTTTTTTTGTATTTTGTCACAACTTCCTCTCCTATGCCAAGTAGCCATTTTTTGCATTGTGAGAGGAATATTCAGTATGTATTATTCTTCATCCAGTTGGCTCATGTGTTTCATCTGACAATTGTATTCTTCAAAATACATGAAACTTTTAGTGATGAAGCTGACAAGAGGAGTTAGGATAATTTATCTTAGGTTTTGTCCTGTTCTACTCTCCAGTATTTGAGCACTTTCCTGATTTAAGAAAATTCCAATTTTTTTTAAAAAGCAATTTGTTCATTCACCCACATATATACGTATATATAATTAAGGACAAGAAAATTAAGTATTTTCCATTACCTTATTAATTTTCTTGTTCTTAATGATATTTTGCTCTGCATAGGTTTCTTTATATATGTTTACATATATTGATCAGTCATACATTGAACACTCTCTTTAGATTATTCTGTTTAAGTCTATTTACTGACTTAATTGATACAATATATAGGTGAGGAACAATTGTTTTAAAAGCTTATGTTCATTTACCTACATATATATATATATATATGTGTGTGATGAACACATTTAGAAAACATTTTTCTAAATATATATATATATATATATATTTTTTTTTTATTTTTTATTTTTTATTTTTTTTTTATTTATTTATTTTTTTTTTTCACTAAAAAACGTTTTATCTCTCACAGGTAAAATTATTTTTAATGTGCTACAAGTTTGACATCTTGTGTTAAAATAATGTTAAGCTTTATGAATCCATCTTGAGCAGATGATTCAAGGCAAGTAATTAGATATCATCATTTAACTTCAAGAGAAGTGTCTTTTGATGCACTAATACATCTTGTCTCTTTTACTTGACCTCAATGTATGTTTTCTAATACTCTGAAAAATGGAGATATTTTTAAAGATCCAATTCAAAAACAATTCCACTTATTTTTTGCACAATTCATAATTATTTACAGTTATTTTTAAATGAATATTTTTCTCTATGTATATGCTATGTGACCTTTTTATCATGTAACATTTTTCTTGAATTTTGAATATACCTTGAGTAGTCTTTTGAAGAGTAGAAGAAAAAAAAGTTAAGAAACCTCTGATCTTCACTTCATTCTTGAAGTTTGGCTTTCCTTTGAGCTGAGAAGGTAGAATATTTGTAGAGAGATGAAAGAATGCTGAAAAAGGAAGAAAAATTGTCATAAAGGAAAGTTTGAAAGTGATAAGCTAGAAGTTCTCCAGACCCAAAGAATAAACAAGATGTTTGTATTTTTATTTTTTCTTTCCCTTTGTTGTGTTTCAGTATCAGCTTTTTTTTTTTTTAAATTATCTATTTATTTATTTATTTATTTATTTATTGTGATATTTTCCTGTCTCTGTTTTTTTTATATTATGGATTAAAAATTCTTATGTCAGAATATAAATATAAGATCTGGAATACGTGACTATTCTTGAATCATCATCATTATCCCTAACAACATTAGTATTGTAAAGCAAGAAATGGAAAGAAGATAAAAAGCTTTTGCAAAATGCAATAGCTTATATTGCCAGAAGCAAAACAATTACAGCAGTTATATAGAGTTGAAATATTGCTTCTGTAAGAAGTAAAAAATTTTAAAATCCTCTTAAAAAGGCACTCAACATTTCTATCAAATGCACTGAGAGTGAAATGTCAAGCTTTTTTCTGTTTTTTTTTGCCTCTAATTTATCAACTCATATACCATTCTCTCAAATGTGATTTAATTATTTCTTGGGAACAAGTTTGTGTTAGTAAAATGGCTCAACAGCTGAAAAGGCTGCTTTTTAAAAAGCAAATAGATTTTTGCTTTTGTTCACTGAGATCTAAAATAAATCCATGATGCATTATGTCCACTGCAGTCAGTTTTGTTTCCATACATGTCCATGAGATGATTATCTGGGTTAATAGAATGACTCAACAGCTGAAGGAATTGCTTTTTTAAAGATTTTTTTCTCTCCAGAAATACACTTGTTAAAGTTTTACTTTCTTTCATTGAAACCTAAAATAAATCATTGATATATCATGTCCAATGCAGTCAGTCTGCTCTTTATATAGGATTATCTTTCGGCAAAGTAAAAATGTCATAATCTTTCAATGTGTTTTCTGGAAAGATCAGATTAATAAAAACTTAAGAGAAAGGCTAAATTCTCTACATTTCTATAAACCTGATATAACTCTGATGAAATTTATTCACTGGGTGAGGTTCAACAAAAAAAAAAATTTAAATGGTTATGTCAGTTTTGATTATCAAATTAATATATTTTTCATTTTTATTAAAAAAAGCTTTAAAAAATTGTATTTCCAACACTTCTTCAGACTCACAAGTAATTGATAAATATATGACAAGCAAATTTTCTTCAGTAAAATAAATTAATGTGCTACAAATTTGCATTTTATATAATTAACAACTGGGAAGAGTTTTATGAAGAGACACATCATTGAAATTAATGGCAGAATTGGCTTCTAACATAAAAACAAACAATCAATCCAACTATCTTCTAAATTGTTATTAGTTTCTGTTTTTTTTTTGCATTTGTCTTTTTTTTCCTTTGATCATGGCATATTCTAATCCATCAAATTTTTGTCTTTTTCTTGTTTGAATTTGCTTCCTAGTATGCAGATATTATTATTTATAAAAAAAAATGCAACAACTGAATAACATACACAATTATTTCATTTTATTCTATCCAATCATTTAGAGTCCTCAGACATTAAAAAGAAGCTAACATGTGTCATTCTCTAAATCTTCAACAGATATTGGTATCTACTAATCTTAGGTTAATATAGAGCCTACCTAAAACTCACAACATTAATGATAACAACCACCACAATGTCAAACACTCTACTCTGTTAAACATTTTCTCTTAAAAGGCTTTACTTCGGCTCACATTAGATATTTTTCCAGTACAAATATTATGAAAGATCTATTTGAAAATGTCAACATGTATGATATTTTGCCCTCAAAATAAGTAAAATTATACCAAACATTATGAATATAAACATAACTACTGTACAAAGTAATTATTTTTTTAAAATCCCACCTGGTGCTTTAAGACCTAAATTATGATAGCCTTTTGCTCCCTGGAAGTAATTTTGGTTTGATGGCATCTCAACTATTGTAAGTTATTTCAGGCCCAATCCTCTTTATACACTATATCAAATATATATGATTTAAAAATATTTTGTAACTAATATATTTAAATGAGCCTCAGCCCTTTCTCTTTTTTTCCACACAGTTAAATGGTTTCAAGTATTGCTATGTAACACAAACAATTTAATATCAAACATTATTCACACACATTTAAATGGATATACACATGATTTGTCAGTGAATAGTCTGTGGGTAATTTCATTTTAAATGAGTTAGAACTAATTTGTTTGCACATTTAGTTTCAATTATTGCTATCTACCACTAATTATACTATTTAATCTTAATTGTTTATTTGTAGACAGTTGTTACAAATATTGCTATTTAACATTTTTTGATCCAGCACTATTCATTGATTTGTACACAGTCAAATGGTTCCAAGTATTGCTATGTAATACCAATAACTCAATTTAGGCACACTATTAAAGAGTTTTATCTATTGCTATTTAACACTAATAATTCTGTTCAACCTTTCTCATTCATTGGTAGTTGGTATATCAACCTTCATAAGTTATTTAATGCCAAATTCTGTTTTTGCAAGTATTGCCATGTATCACTAAAACCACAAAAGTCATTTGCCTACACACAATCAAAAATATCAAACAGTTCTATCTGACCCAAAGTAGGACCCTATCAGGTGCTACTATAGTGAATTGAAAAATAAAGCAAATAAGATTAAAATGAATTTTGAAAAAAAATGCAAAAACTCCTTGAAGCCCCTGACAGGAAGTAGGGTGATACATGCACAAAAAAAGAACCATTCCGACTAAAGGGAAAGATTTGTTTTCATATCAGCTGAACCCTTCAGACTGAAAGGACTTTCTTCCACCCACCTGCTAGAGGTACCACTCTTGTTTTGTTGAGTCTCCTGGACTTTGCATGTGGGTTGTGTGTGCTGCTAGCAAGCTGACGCACGAAAGCAAGCAACATGAAAACACCACTGGACATGACCACACTGAATTTGGTCTTATTAACTACTGGAGATGACTAATATATTTCAAAGTTTGATTTGGGAAAAATGACAGTTCTCAAATAGTCCAGAGAGTAGTCATGCAAAATTCCCAAATGAAATTAAGTTAAAATAGAAAAGGTATTTTCACTCTCTGCTTTCTTTCCTTATTCCTTCTTGGCAGTTTTCACAGACAAGAAGACACCAAGTAAATTAAGATGGGGTAAGAAGAAAATAGCAGAGTCATATATAAAATTTAAAAAAAAAAACAATGACCAAAAATATTCCTACACCCCATTCTACTACTCCAGGTTGGAATGGACTTAGAAGCAATCGTAATGAAGAAGTATTCCACACTTCCCAGAGCTCCAGAACTGAAGCATCACCATCAGATTGTTTCGTATTATATCCAGGACACTGGAATTTAGTTGGCGCTAAAAATTTTTACATCTTTTTTGGCTTATTTTGCAAAGACCAATAATTATTTTTGCATTTAAAAGTTTCAAATCATTTATTCAAAGTTGAATGACATTGTAACAATAATGTCATGTAAATATTTCTTTACAAAATGAATCTAATTATATCTGGCTAAAGTTTTGAGATGAGACATTCTATCTCAAACTCTATTACCTATAAGTATATAAACACAAACTAATTTTTTTCATAAAATATCAATTTATTTCTAAACCAAAGATAAGCAAATTTTATTATGTCTCGTGGAACATTGTATAATCAAATCCAAGATTTTCCAGCCCAGTCACCTGAGGCAGTAGAATACACCAACTGCATCTTTTCTCAAAGGGGGAAATCCCCCACCCAACAAGTGTTCTGGATATGACATTGAACAATCTAGTGGCAAGGCTCCAGCTTAGGAGATTTTAGGAATGTGAGTTACTTCTTCATTATCCTTGCTCCCAGATCCATTCTGATCTGGAGTGGTAACACCTGATAGGGGCTTATCTATGGGTCAAATAGAACTGTTTGACATTTACACTGTGTGGAAACAAATAACTAATACGAAATTGAATTGTTAGAAATAGAACTGTTTGATCATTTAACTTTGAGTAAACAAATGACAGATGTTTAATTGAATTCTTAATGATGCATTACAATACCTGGAATCTTTTAACAGTGGGCAAATGAATGAGTAATGTTGAATTGAATAATTAGAGTCAAATAGCAATACTTGAAACTCTTCAACTGTATACCTAAATTGAATTATTCATTTTACATCACAATACTTGGAACTATTAACTGAGTGCAAATGAATGAATAGTGTTGAAATAGAATAATTAGTATTATACAGCAAAACTTGTAACCCCTTCACTGTCTGTAAACCAGATTAAAAGTGTATAGAATTATTAGATTTAGTGAGCAATAACTGAAATCATTTAACTGAGTAAAAACAATAGTAATATATGTGTGCAAACATATTTGTTCTAACTCATTTAAAAACGAAATTACAAACTACTCATTTACAAATCATATATATATCCATTCAAATGTGTGCAAATGAATGATTGATGTTAAATTGTTAGTGTTACATAGCAGTACTTGAAAACATTTAACTATGTGCAAAAAAAATGAGTTCAAGCTCATTTAAAAATGTTATGAATAGAATGTGTTTACTTATTATATACTTGATATATATGTATAGAGAAAATTTGGCATTAAATAACCGGCAATGGTTGATATGCCATAAAACCAAACCAAACCAAAATTTTCAATATATTACAATGTAACCCCCAAAAGAAGTATATATTCATCAAAATAAAAAAAAAATGCTGTAGAAATATGGTTGTAAGAATAAAAAAGTTTATCTGGCAGACAACTATTTCTTTGGCCATGATTTATTGTTGCTGCCTCATGATATAGCAAGTTTCTGTTGTACAGAATGCAAGTTTAACTTGTCAGGAGCGACAATGTCTTGAATTCCAAAATTTTAATCTGCAAAATGATAATTGTGACCTTTTCTGTCAGAGTTTTTATTCATCTGTCAATAAATTTCTCATGGATAAGAGTGTAGTACGAGGTGCATACAATAAGTTTCCAGACTTTTTTTGTATGGGCACTTTTATTGATTGTACACACATGAAACTCTAGTCCCTTTGAAGTAATCTCCTCCACCTGCAATGCACTTGTTGTATCATTCCAACAACTCCTGGAAGGTCCTCTAGTGTGAGCATGTCAATGACCTTCATCACAGCCTCTTTCATCTCCTCAATTGTCTCATAACGACAGCCTCTGAGCTTAGGGAATAACCAAAAGTCACTGGGAGCAAAGTCTGGACTATAGGGAGGGTGAGGAACTGTCTTGATGCCCATCTTGGTCAAATAGTCTGTGACAAGGATGGTGTTGTGGACTGGTGCATTGTCCTGCTGGAAATGCCACTGACCCGATTTGAAGAGTGCTGGTGTCTTCCAACGGAATGTCTTCCTGAACTCCCTTAAAGCCTCAACATAGTAACCCTAACCCTAACCCTTTGACCAATCAACTGTGGTGTATTGACTTCCTTTCTCCTCCCACACCTCTCATCATCCATCAAAGACTCCCTGCCTTCCATGAATCTTTTATGCCACTTAAAAACTGATGCTCGATTCATGCAAGATGGTCAAAAAGCAGTCTGAAGCATTCCATACGTTTCTGTGGTATTTTTTCCAAGTTTAAAACTGAATTTTATTGCATATCGTTCTTCTAAAGTTTCCACACGTTCAGATTGTATTTTTGAAATTCACCAGGTGTGACAATCAGGGTTTAGTAGGGTGTATTCCAATTCCCGCTGTAGCTGTTGATTTGAACCTGAAATCCTAAAAATTGGTCAGTCATCTTATAAGATGTATAGCAATAGCATTCTGAATTTTCAAGAGTCTATGCCAATTTTAAATGTCCATATGAAAAAGTTCTGGAAAATTATCGTATGCACCTCGTATCTATGTTTTCTGCTTTGAATTAAAAATATCTCTTCCTGAAGCTTCTATGTACCATTAATGTAGTATCTTTACTTGTGGATGTCTAACTGAATATACTATATATATAGTTGCAATGAAACTCAGTCATAAGTTTTTATCCTGCCTAGGGATTTTTTATAATATATTGTAATATTATCACTCAACATTTTAGTGGCAGTTTTAAAGTTAAATTTTAACCATACACATATGTGCATGTATGTATATTTTTTCTTATATTGTGCTTATTTTTGAGAAAGTATTAAATCTTATAACCATCAACTGCTCATTTGTATATTTTACATTTAATTTTTTTTCAATAATTGTAGAATTTTCATAGATACAGATACTATACTCTGATTAAAGCAGAAACTTGTGAAATCAAAACACTGATCCTAAGTAGAAGTATCATATATACATATATAATCCTATAATTTTTGATGGGAATTATGCAAGTATATATATATATATATATAAATCACACATGCATATAATCCTGGATGAAGTTTCTCCATGTAAGCTGATTGTCAAGTTGAATTTCATTTTAGGATATATGGAGTGAATAAACTTTCTCACAAAATATAGAAAAAATAATACTACATACGTGAACACAGTATATCTCAGTACATGTTTTATATATATATATATATATATATATATATATATATATATATATATATATATAAAAATAATCAAACACATATATATATATTAATACAAGTATACTTAAAAACAAGAAATGCAAACATATTCATATCCAGAAACAGATTTGTTTTTTTTTCTTTTTTCTAAATCAATAAAAGATACATAATGTATGTACTGGGCACATTCAGTATTCACACACACACGCACACATACACAATGTGCGCACACACACACACACACACACACATATATATATATACCTGTATTCAATATGAAACAAATACTTCTGTAAATGTAATATATATATATATATATATATATATTTACAAACACAAACTCAGTGCACATAATTATAGCTTACACATCAGATTGACTTCCTTTCTAAGAAGCTTTGGTCATAATTTTGGCAGATACCTTTGCTCAATGATTTATCCAAAGCCAATTCATGAGACATGTTATGTTTTCTTCTGTGATTCTTATAGTTTTGGCAGTTTTGAGAAGGAAATGAAAAACAGCATCATTGTAAGCAAAGCCATCATAGCTTCCATTCCATTTATTCTGCTCAATATTTCCTGTGACTTCCAAGCCTGAAAGAGACAAAATGGAATTAAGAAAAAAAAAGTATTGATAACAACTCGTCGAACTTCTCTCTTGGTAACACTCACAAAGTTGATCCTTGTGTCATTTTCTGAGTTGGTCTTTTCAGGTTGGCTTAGGCTTTAGATCACTTTCTGAAAGAGCAGATTGTGTATGAGCATATCTCTATCAATAAATCAGAACAGTTTGTTTGTTCACTATAGATTGCCAAATACATTGCTGTAGAGTTACAAAATTTGGTATGGGTATGCATATTTATTTGAACCAGGCAAAAATGTTATTCCTAATATAGAAAGGAGGCATTTTCATTGTGAATTTGAAGAGTCTTTAATTATCTGTGGGAAGCTCTCTTACAGCAAAATATAATTAATTGTGTTTAATTTAAATTTCCTACATTCAATAGGTGACAGAAAAAAGCACTTCTAAAAACACTTACCATGACAAAAATAAAACCACTTATTAATGTTTTTTCAAACAACTTTGACTAGGCAACAAATTTTAACTCTTCCTTCCTAGGCATGTTATTTATGTATTTCCTTAACCCCTCCACCATAAGTAGAATGAAACATAAGGTCAATTTTTTAAATGCTGAGTACAGTTGGTTTGAATTCAGTGTTTTCTTTCCCCAAGACAGGTTGCCTTACAAAGGCTAAATAGTCCAGTCTGCTCTGCTATTTATCCAGAGCTAAGGGGAGAAAAGACAGATTAATGCTTTTTCTATGGGCATTTGTGCAAAGTTTAATGCAAACAGTCTTGTCCCGGATTTGATCTTGGTTCACCATGTCCATGTCCTATGACAAAAACTACTCTGCTATACACACCTACGCATTTAATATAGTTTTAAAGTGGTTTTCCAAAGTTTACATCAGCTCTCTCTATTCTCTATCACTCATCGTGGTATGCCAGTGACAAGATAATTTGTATTCTTATATGATGAGAACAAATTTGAGGAGGAGCAGATTCATGCCTTACTCATGAACATGTAAAGAGACAGTAATCAAATCCAATGAAAATTTCATCTCCTCACCAATTCCATTTTCCATGTTAATAATTATCATGCCACCCCACACCAAAAATAACCTGCAGGAAATCTTTAGGAAGAAATATTTAATCTTTTAAAAGTCATGCAATATTTCCAAATTCTCTTTTCTTTAGAGAATCTTCTGCCTTGCTTAGATTATATGAAGAGTAGAGATATATGTTGTCTTGTTATCATTGAGAAATAATGAGCCCTACTTCTTCTACACCAAGATAAATTAATTCTTTTGAATGGGTATTACAAGTAAATTGCTGCCCTCAAGCTGGTTTTCTGTTATTTAATGATTTTAAAAGAAAATATTTTTCTTTAATTTTAACACATTTTCATCAGTTTAAAAATCTTTAAAGAAGTTGCAGACTTGGATTGGCCAAGTTGTTATGCTAAAAACAGTAATGAAGAGCAGGGGGGGAAGAATTTTAAAATACTATTTTTAGATATTGATTGAATGTTATTGTTTTTTTTATACTTTTGTCTAGTTTATTATTTTTCTCTTCAACGAGAGCTGGCTGAGCTGTGGTCTGTAAAACAGATGTAATCTAATGTAACAATTTTGCTGTAGGCTGTTCTTTTTTTTCTGATATGATCTTTTTCAAAAGAATTTTCCTTTAAATCATTTGGAAATAGAATTCACAAAAAAGATCATTAACTTCTTGTGAATTCTTTTATTCATAAAGAGCACAAAGTTAAATTTGATTTAAATTTTAAAAAAAAAATTGTTTCATTTTATTTTTTTTATTAAAATCTTAAAATTAAGAATCAACTTTGGGAATGCAAATATTTTTTTTCTTGCCCAAAACACTTTAAAAAATCCAAGTGCATGTTTAAAACATCTGAGCAATGAATAAAAAATGCTTTGATGCAGAATTTAACACTGACATACACAATAAAGAAAAAAAGAAATAATATAGACAAAACACAAAGAAAAAAATTTTGCCAATGCTCTCATTACTTTTAAAAGATGAAAACAACTTTGGGTTTTGATCATTTGTAAAAAGAATGTCTTTCTTTTGTTGGTCACTTGTTATCATACACATTCTGTAATACCCTAGAGGTAAAACATCAACTTTTGATAAAGATCTTATCAAATAGAAAGGATTCCATAAAAATACCCTTTAAATATTTTCAAAGTTAAAGCACTGTCAGGAAGTGATTTCACTAAACTGTTTCAATGCATTGTTTTTGTATTGTGGGTTAAAAGTCTTGTTATATTTTGGTATATGCTAGTTTGTATATATATCACATGAATGAAGCAGTTATAGCCATGGAAAGTATCTACTGTGGTTGGTAAGATCATGGTAATTGTTTAACTGACATATTAGGTATTGCTTGACTCTGTATCTAATTTGAAAGTCACACAGATGAACGGGCAATGAAGTCTAATTTGGGAACTCATGCTTTTCGAGTTCAAACTAAGCCATAATGTCACAGAAGCAACCAAAAACATTTGTTGCACTAAAGATGAAGGCACAATTGATCACAGTATAGTAAAAAGATGGTTCAAGAGGTTTTACTTGGGTTGAAAGAGCCTCAATAATCAGACAAGATCAGGTTGGCCTAAAACTTTGGCTTCAAAGGCTGTGTTCTAAGTCATAGAGGTAAATACAGCAAGGAGGACTCAGAGATTATAAAGCATGCTTAGCATCTCTCACAGTTCTGTGTAATTTGTCACCTTCTCAATTTCTGCACAAGTAAATGGTACTGCTGAATTGTGCCTCATTTTACCAAAATATTACAAAAGTTTTGACTCATCCAAGTAACAAAATGAAAAAGAGAGACTAAGATATAAATGGTTTTGATGCAAGATATGATCCTCAGATGTTTCTTACAATTTTAATGTGGAAGAGAATGAAATCTTGAAAATGACAAATGTAGAAAAATCCTATCTTTTGAAAAAATATCATCAAATATTGAATGGACTGCTAATTGAATTACTGTTTGGATAATGGTATCAGATTCATAAAAGATCATAATTTATTCTTTAAATAAAATCTTGATTACTAATGAGTTTTTATGTTTTTTTAGGCTAACATAATTTTTGAAAGAGTTTAAAAGCTGTAAAACATTATCATAATTATCTTTTATTCTACATTCTAAAGAATGTAATATAAATAAAAGATAAACAATGTGCAGTGTAAAATGTTCAGTGTACTATGAAATTTATTCAAAATCACATCAGTATTATAAGATGTTTTTGTATTAACATTTTTGTGTATATTTAGCAGTAAGGAAAAATAATAATGATAATAACTTTCATGGCTGTGTTTGAAAACTAATTTTAAAAAAACTTGTGAATGAATTCTAGCTTACTCCTAAAAAAGTGAAAATAGTGTGTTGGATATTGCACTCTTTAATATTAAGAATTAAAGTGATTGAAGGGTGCAGCAGAGTACATTAGTGTTTCATGTTCTCCTCAGTGAGTTATTCTTTGAACTCACGACAAATATTATATGTGACCATTTTTTAGCCAATCAAAAATATCAATATTTCTTTTTATACGAGTGATATACAAAAAATCACTGGGGATGCTATAACTGAATAAAAAACTACTGTGCATTATTATATATTCTTTTTGAGGATATTTTGGAATTGAATAAGACACTGTGAACTGATATGGTCTGAAGGTTCTTTTCCTGTATCAGATAAACACATCTAAATGCCATATACATAATTGAAGTGGAGATAGTGTGTAAAGCTACACCTTGTATATTTTATGTGATGAACAGGTAAAAGAAAAAAGAGAAAAAATTAGTATTGGAGAGAATGAGATAGTTATAATGAAAGGTTTAATATTATGATCTTTCACAGCATTTCTATTAAGGTTCAGGCTTTAATGTGTGCTTATATCTTTATATGATTCTGGTTGATTGCGACATAACTGTAAAAAGAACATTATTATTATTGTTATAATCATTAATTTCACTAGTATTTTCTTTTATCATAATTTTTTGTTTATTTCTTTATCACCTCTCCTTTCAGCCCACCCTGTTAGCTGGGTCTGTAGAATATACTGACTGCACCTCTGTAGAATGGTAAGACCCCACTTCCTATGGGGACACCTGTTGGCAACCTATGATGCTTTAGAATAGGATCCTGGTGGCTGAGCAGTCTGTGACCTATTTACCTATGTGGCCATATGACTTGCAACACTTCACTTTGACCCTTACTGGGCTAGATGGGCAGTCAAAGATGTCTAATTAGACTAATCAGTTTATCACTTCAAGCCCTCTTTTGGAGTCTTGCAGTTTTTCTTTTCCATTAATTCTGAATCATAAAGTCTTGGCTATAATACTAATCATACTGAAGAAAGATTTGTAGGGAATGAATAAATAAATAAAAAAATTAGATTAAAAAAAAAAATAAATAGATAAAAAGAAAACTATTAAATTTGAAGAAACTCCCAGAGGTCTCTAACGGAAAAGGAGATGACGCATGCGTAAAAAGAAAAAAGGATTTCCTCTTGGTAAAGGGAGCAAAGTATTCTTGCTCTTTCAGGCAGTGTCCGTCGAACCAACAACACCATTTTGCTGTCTGGTGTTTTGGGCATCACGCTACGTCTTGGGACGTAGCGTTGGTTAGTCCCTTCACCAAGTAAATAAAGGAAAGTATGGAAGAAATGTTTTCGTCTCTTATCTGTTTCTATCTTTTCTTTTTGTATATTTCTTTTGGGACTTTCTTTGGGCAAGGCATTGTGCCGGCCAGTTAACGTGGGGTAAAATAATATAAGCAAAATATGGAGTCAGATATTTATGGCAACACAGCCTTGCCCTTAGCCCCTGACCTTCAAAAGCCTTCAAACCCCACAGATTGATGTTCCCTCCTCAATCATAAGGTGTGTAATCATCTAATAAACAAATACCTAGAGATCCCAAATTGTTCATTCTTTTCTTCAGTGTGAGTATACTGTATAACTATGATTTACCCAGACAAATGGATTTCCCCCTTGACATTTCTTTTCATAGGGGTTCATGCTGAGTGGGTACCACAGTCAGGGAACTCATTCAAAATCCTCATTGATACAAAAAAAAACCCAGCCCAAAACCCGAACAAAAATTTACATAACCTTTAAAACTTCCAAGTACCCTCACCCAGAAACTGATACAAATAATGACCCAAATCTCTTTCCTGAATTCATAGTGCTGGAGTCAACAAAAGATACCTCTCTCATGAAGATGTCTCATTTCATTATTGAAAACACTCTGCTCCACGATCAAGCCAAAATCCATTAAGAAACTAACAAACAACTCTCTATTGGTTGAAATCTCAAAGAAAACTTATTTGAATCTTCTACTTCAACAGAAGTCCTTTTATAATCTTAGAATAAAAACCAACCCCCAAACTACCTGAACTCATGAGAAGTTCAGATCCCTCTTAAGATGAAATAAAAGCCAACATTTACAAAGAAGATATTACTGACATCCAAAGAATCACTATCAAAAAAATAACAAAACAACCCAAACAAATACCTATATTCTCAGCTTCAAAAATCCTTAACAAAATAAAAATAGCATATATTATGTCTAAAGTCAAAACATACATCCAAAACCCACTCAGATGTCACAATTGCCAGAGATTTGGGCTCCAGAGAGAAAAATACTGTGGACTTCCTGTATGTAAAAGATGTGAAGAAAGTAGAACAGAACACATGGACTATAAACAACCACAAAACTGCACAAAACCATGCTGCTAATTCAAAAGAATGTGAAGCGTGGAAAAAAAGAATATCAGAAATAAGACACACAAAGAATATCTAATACCTAGAGACTAGGAAAATAGTAAAAAATTCAATAGTAACAACAATATATACCAATGTAGCAAAACCCACTAACAATCAAACCAAAAACCAAATAAAGGACCCATTAGGAGATGATAACCCTAATAAAAGAACATAAAACTCAAATAGAATCACTTAACCAACCAGACAACCAAACCCCCACCTCATTGAAAAAGAGCCAATAAAGAACCCTCAGCCCCAGACAAACAAAAGTGAAGACCAAAAATAACAAAAACAAACCCCAAGAATCCATGCTCCCATTACTAAACCTAATGAACTCCTCCTAAAAAAAATCAGATAACCATAGAAACCTACTGTTAACCCTAAAAGTAATATCTCCCTGGAAAAAGTAATCTATCAAACATAGACCAAGAATCTTGCTGAGAGAAACAGAAAACAGATTCAAACTAATGAAAACTGAGATCCAGAAAAGCCCATCAAAATAAAGAAATCCTAAATATTCAAAAAGTCCCTAGAAAATCATATCAAAAAGCTCAGAAACCATGGAAATCACCAAATCCAACTAAATAAAACACTAAAACCAAAACAACCATAAAACACACAACAAAGACAAAAAAGTATGATTCATAAAATAACCTAATGGAAGTGCCATGGCTACAAAGCAGCTTCTATTAATAGCTGAACTGAACCCTATATGCTTCTAAGAAACCTTTAAAAAAAACAGTGACAAACCAAATACAAAAAATTATGAACCATATGACTACACACATGATCCTGGACAAAGAGGTTCAGGTGGACTCTCAATTCTAATAAGGAAAAATGTTACCCAAAGTAATATTAACCAGCTTGCAAGCAATTGCAGTCTCAACAACCCTTACACAAAACTGTCTCCATTTACTCAATATCTATCCACCTCATGACCCCATAAATGAAAAAGAGCAAAACAACTTCATAAAACAACTCCCTAAAGTGTTTATCTTAATGAGAGCCTTTAATCACAACAACACAATAAGGAGAAGTAAAACAATATCTAAAAGAGACCAGAGCCTTAAAAAAATCGTCAATAGTAACAATTCATGCCTTCACAATGAGAAATTTCTAACTCATCTTGACCCATCCTTGGGTCCATTCTTTGCCATAGACCTAACTTTCAGTGACCCATCATTCATTGGCTATAACTGGAGGGTATACTAAAACTCAGGTGACAGTGACCACAACCCAGTTATAATGGAAAACAATATGATAGAAAATTCAGAACTTCAAACTATTCCAAAACCCCCATGATGGAACTTTAAAAAAAGCAAACTAGCAATCCTACGAAAGTAGTCTTACCACACTCATTCCAGAAACAGTGTAAATCAAGAAGAACCCATAATACATTTTGCCTACACCCACATTTTACCCAGTCAGTTAGAGCTGTAGAATACACCAACTGCTTCTTTGCAGAGGGGTTAAATCCATCCCCAATGAAATGCAACTAAGATTTTTATTTATTATGTATTTTGTTTTTGGGTTTCCAAAAGTAAAGAATTTTCTTCTATGATTATATTACTTATTCTACTTCTTATTCTTTTTCATTTTGAGACTCCATACATTGTGTGTTCCCCAAATTAAGAAGAGATTAGTGTCTGTTTTAAGTTTTTTGGTTGTCATTTACTTTTAATGATTTTTGTTGTCTAGTATGTTTTTGATTCAATCATTGTTTTTAAGTTGTTTGAGAGTCTTTGTTATTTTTGTAAATAGTCCTGGGTTGATTTCATTGTGTATTGAGATATATGCTTAGGGCTCTTTGTTGCTACGTTTTTTTTGGGTTTGTAGTTCTTTTAATGATATTTTTTCCTAATTCGAATCCCTTATTTATTAGTGTTACTAGATATTCCCTCAGGTGGAGGCTTATGTGTAGTTTCTTATAGTCTTAATAGAAGAGGTACATTACTTGTGACATAATGTTTATTATCACAGAAAATTAATTCTTCAAGCTAAATCAAAATTCTGGATGAGGCTGTTAGTATCCCACTGCACACTACAACCCTTGGTAAAAGCATGAATCCATCTCTTTTCACTTTCCAGCTATGAGTAAATAGTAGAGTTAACTGGGCTCTCTAGCGTTTGTAAAGGCAACTGATATTGGAAAAGAAAAATTCTGAATTGTAACACCTTGTCAGTGAAGTAAGGTAATTTTTATAGTAGAGTGGTAAAATCTGCAGCTGAGTCCCTTAGGTAGTTTGACATTTTTGTTCAACTACATTCTGGCAATTTCCCCTTCCTTTGGATAAACATTGGTGGTATGAAGACATCTGCAGTTTTTAGTTTTCTATATAACCTTGTCTTGATCATTAGTGAGAACCAACATCATTTGCTGGACATAGACCAGTCAAGTTTCTGCATTAATATATGTGTGATTGTTTAAGAAGTTGTATCTATGTATTAATACATACATGTTTTCATGGTTGGAGTTATGAAAAAAGTAACCTTTGGATGGATTTAATTGTTGATTGAAGTTTAGGTTACAAGTCCTGTATTTGCATTGTCATACTGAATTGAGAAAATTCCTTGGAATCAGGAAGTAAATATGCTTTACTAAAAAAATCTTGTATGAAATGTGTTGTGAATATCTTCTTAGTCTTGAAGAAAATAAAATAACTTGCAAGTTAAAATGTTGATAGGTTTGTGGCTCACAGTACTGCATCTGACAGCTATCTAAATACTAAAATTTTCAGCACAAAAATTCTTTATAGGGATTGTGTCTAATTCAGCTGTTTTCTGAATGGCTAGATGCATTCTATTTTATAATTGGTAAAAAAGGTGAATTTTAAAGTTTACATTTTCTTTTGCTGTGAACTATTCTCTATAGAGTTGTGCTTGTGCTTGTACAAAAAAAAAAAAATACAAAGGCTGCCATATGCAATATACCTGGGCAAAGGCAATGTCTTAAAAAAAACCCCAAAATCACGAATATAAAATGGTTTCTTATTAGAAGCTGTCTTCTGCTGCAGAATAACATGAAGATAGTGTTACTTTACCTTGTCTTAGTTTTTAGTTGGATAAGTATTATTTTCTCGGTATCTACATAAATCAATACATATTGCATATGCCTAAAACAACTTAAAAATATGTATTGTATTATTTTCTAACAGAAATAGAGGAAAAAAAAGCTGATGAACAAGTTTTTCTGTTTTTCTTTTTCTCTGATGTCTTAATTTTCAACATTTTTTTTTATCGCTTTTTGTATTTTTGAAAAAAAGTCGATATTAACATTTGTGAGAGCCTGGTTTATTACACATGAAATAGAAAGGACTCTTCTTTTTTGGAATCTTTGACCCCATCCCACCAAAAATATAACACATCTAAGATTGATAACAATATTAATACCATTTCTGATTGTGTTTTTGTTCTACAATATTTACTAGCATTGCTGATATATTTGGGCTCTCCTTGTCTATTTTTCAATATCCTACTGACTTTTTGATACTGCCTCTTTATTTATATGAGGATAATTAAACAGTTATTTAGATATAAAATTGAAACTTCTCAATTTATATACATAAGTACAAAGAGAAAGAAGATTCTAATAGCCAACTAAATTGAAAACTATTTTTTCCTACAAATAACGATTCTACTCATAAAATTCATGATATTTAAGAATTTATGGTTTACATAAGAATATCATCATTAAAATTTCTTTTTTCATTTACTGTTTATTAAAGCAAAGTCATAAATTATTCAAGGAAGAAAAAGTCAATAGTTTTGAAACAAAAAAAAATTGAATGAATAAAATCAAAACTTTTATATCATGTACTTGATCATGTAATTGTAAAATCTAAGTATAGTTTCATGCAAGTGTCATATTTGGCACATTGCTCTACACATATTGTTATTATTCATTCTGACTAGTTTCTTGTTTTTGAGGTTTTTCCTCAATATTTTTAGCCAATAGATTCTTTGGCTTCAAACTGCATAGAAATGGAATACAGAAGTAACTTAGGAAAACCCAACATCAAATCTCAGTTATTTAGGAGCTAATCTTTTATTTATAATGTCTTATCGTTAGGCATGAGAAACTTTTGGGCTTAACCAGGGATCTCATATTGAAGTCCATTTGTCACCTGATTTTTATATTTCTGCTATATTGTTTGTATTTTATCAAAACTTCTCCTGCAAGTAGGATGTGACACAAGGTCAATCTTTAAGTGTGTATGACCAGTTTGAATTCAGTATTCTTTCTCCTAAGACAGTTGCCATATCAGGGTTAGAGAGTCTAGTCTGCCTTACCATTTACTCATAGTAGGGGTTAGAATAGTTAGATCCATACCTTTCCCAAAGTTATAAGCACTATGTGAAATGCAAACAGCCTTGTCAAGGTTTTGAACTCTGGTTGCCAATTCAATTTCCTATGATGACAACAATTACACACTAAGCACACGTATGTATATATCATAGCATAGAGTACCTTCATTATTGCAATGTCAACTTTGTTCATCAGTCAGTTGGTGTTTTCTGGGCTATCTCTGGTGATACTTCATTGCTGCCTATATCTATTAATATAACATGACATGAATGTATTGAAGTATCTGGTTGAGGGGGAAGAAGATAAACAGTCTGCAAAATGCATCAAATACTATTGCCTAGCTATTATTGGAGCAAAGAACGTATTTAGAAATGACAAGTATGAATAAAACAGAAAAACATATATTACTAAAATTCTCACTATGTACGGTGTTCTGGATATGACACTAAACTGCATCTGGTGGTGAGGCTCCAGTTTTGGGAAGTATGGAGTACTCCTTTATTGCCATCACTCACAGGTCCACTCTAACTTGTAGTTGTAGTACATGTTAGAGTCTCATCTATGAGTTACATAGATTTGTTTGAAAATTATTTTTTTAAGATAGAATACTTATTTATATAACTGTGTGCAAAAAACTCTTAAATCTTAAACAACACAAAAACGTAAATATAAATGTACAATGTAGGCAATTACTTGACCTCTAAATATAAAATAATCACTGACTGGTTGAAATGACATTAAAATCAATCAATGATGTTTTTGTGTGTATATATGAAGTGTGTAGAAAATGTATTGAGACAGAAAATGTATATACCAAGACAAAAGTAAGGAATGAATGAAAAGTTACTTTTCTTCAAAATGATCCATGTTCCTTAATGACAAATGTTATACAATTAGTGCTATACTATATTGTCTATTATCTTGTAGTACTCATTGTAAAAGTTTTTAGTTGTTCCAAGATTGAATATATTCTTATGATTGCATATATATTTTTTTGTCTTTTTTCTGAGATAAGGCCTTATCATTATTATTCTATACATATTGCAGACTGCTATACTCATTGGAAGAAGATTAGAGAGTGCAGAAGCTGAAATGTTCTGATTACAGCAGTCTTCAATATGTAGAGAATAATAACATACATATTTGTATAATACATATTTGTTATTCCTTTTGATAAGTCAAATCTAACCCTTAAAAATCAGAGACCCTCTCATGCCCTTTGGTCTCTCCACCCTTGGCTCATGGTTGAAAGATAGCTGAAAATGTACAGTGCTATTGGTTGACTGGGTTTATAGCATAATTGTAGATTATTTCATGCCAAATTCTGTTATATATATATATATATATATATATATATATATATATATATATATATATATATATTGTTTAAAAAACAGGAAATTTAGAAATTGTATTCCATAATAAATTTATTTCACTTATGAAGCTCATCCAAAAGATTTCGTAATTTTATATTATTTGTAAATGAATTGTTTGTAGTTAACATTCTGAACAAGTCAGAGTTTATTTTTTTGTTCACAGTCAAATGGTTTCAAGTATTCTTTTCTAACACTAATAGATCTGTCTATTGCTTATAATTTGTTTGCACAAAATTAAATGGTTTCAAGTATTCCTATGTAATGCTAACAATTCAATTTAACATGAGTCATTTGTTTGCAAACAGTTAAATGGTTAAAAAGTTGTATTTGACCCATACATAGGACCCTGGCTAGTACTTCCCCTCCAGGTCAGAGTGGATCTAGAAGTAATGGCAATGAAGGGATATTACACATTCCCCAAAGCTCCAGGACTGAAGCCTCACCATAAAATGGTTTAATGTCATAGCCAGAACACTTGTTGTAGAATAAGGGGATTCATACCTTCCCTTAGGATATTAGTCTGAAAGTAAACATGGCTGAATTTGTGTTATTAGTTATTTAACTGCCAGTTTAACATGTACAAAAGGGATTTGATTGTTTAGAATTCAGGCTGTCCTGATTTAATTTCATCTTGGTTTTGGCACCAATACCAACCACTCATTTAATAATATAAGTAATAAAAGTATATGCAATAATGAAAATCTTTTATTTCAGTTTATAATAACAGATATATTTTGTGTCATAAATGACTTAAGATTGCAGAAACATCAGTTGACTTAAATTTTTTCAAATAAAAGGACAAAAGCAATTCAAGAATAATTGCAAGGAAAGAGAAATCAAAAAAGAGAAAAAGGAGCAAAACCGAGAAGAGTGAGGCATAGAAAATCAGAGAAGAAAAAAAGAGAGAGAGAGAGAGAGAGAGAGAGAGAGAGAAGATAAATAATGTAGTCAACTACATTATTCTTTCTGTTTTGCTTCAAGCAGCATCAAGTAAAATCTTGTGTTATACTAACAAATATCTCATTACTCTATAATCAAGACCAGGTTGTATGCTTTAGAAATATACATGTAAATAAAGCAACATTGTATTTTCTTTTTAAGTAGATTTTTTACTTTTATTTCATCTTATTTTGTTGGTTTTTTTTAATCAAAACTCTGACCATCATTCTACTGTTATTAAAATAGAAATAAAGAAATGAGACACTGACAATATTTAAACCTACATCTGTTTTATTTAGGAAGCCTGATTGTACAGAGCATTTGCTTTACTGATTACGTTGCAAAGACCAATGGTTAGAAAAGCTCAAATTTAATCATGTAACTTTTCCTTTCTTTATTTTCTATTAATGCCTAATATATTCCCATCTTTATTTACATATACGAATATGTAATTTCAATCTTGCTGGAAGTGTGTTCTTTATTTCCAGTCTTTATATTTATTATTTCCAAGCTGCACTATATAATAATAAGCTGAGTATATTAGGTTCTGAGGGCTGCAATGAAAAAGAATAGAAATGATATGAAATAGTGAAAAAAAATAACTGAGTCCCTGTTAATAAGTTTTATATATTATAGTGCCAATACTGAGAATAAACTACATAAACTAACAAATTGTTCTTCAATGTCTCAAATTATTTCCAGTGTTCAGCATTCACAAGGCAAAACTTCAAGTACAAAATGGCCACCAATCATCCGTCATTTTATTGTAATTGCAAGATTTATTTTTCTCAGTATGCAATGTCAAATTGTTATATATTTCTGACCAGAAATTGTTTATGACATATGCCACTGCATAGATGATTCAACATTGCTTTATCAAATCTAAAGTTTTACTACTTCCTATCAGTTCTGTGAATTGTTTGGATTATTGATTTTTTTAAATTATTATCTTATGTTCTGACTAACCTATTCTACAACCTTTTTTATATGTATTGTAGAAGTCACTGCTCTAATGTGCTGAATAAATAATAATAACAACAGTTACTGGCTCAGTGGTCCCAGCTTGCATCCCGCTGGTAGACAATAATAAAACAGGCTCTAACTCAATACAGTTTATTTCCAAAATTTGTAGAAAAAATACATATTTATTCAAATTTAGAGGAGCATGAAGCCCCAATGTTTTTTGTGTGAGAGGAGGAAGGGAGTGGTCATGCTTGGCTATATTTTCTAAAGATGCCTTAGCAAGTCACGTTTGCTGACCCAGGCACAAAATACAATAGAAAGATATACATCGGCAAGTGCACAACATTCACCAAAATACAACATTCACTCTATGAGAACCTACTTAAAACCCAAGTGTAGTGGATGCTTTATTTACAATGAGAGCAAATATACAAAATAACAGTGATGGGGAGGGGAGAAACAATCCAAATATAAATTGGTAAAGTAAGGATAAAATCCTTGTTTGGTTATCTCTATGATGTAGAGAGCCGACTGTTTTCCAGTATCAAAAAGGACTCAAAACAAGCCAGACTATCCCTATGCGGGGAGTGGGTATAAGCTAATGGGACAAAAGAAATGCTTGCCCAGTCAGCTGGGGCTGTAGAATACACCGACAGCTTCTCTGCAGAGGGGTAAGACCCACCTCCCAATGAGTGTCCTGATATGACACTAAACAATCTAGTGGTGAGGTTCCAGTAATGCTGGAGCTTTGGGGAATGCAGAGTACCCCTTTATTGCCATCACTCCCAGGTCCACTCTGGCCCAGAGTGGTAGCACCTGATAATGGTCCTATCTATGAGTTAAATAGAATTAAACCATGGTTTATTGAGTTTAATGTTTTTTTGTATTTAAACAGCATATTTATGCTAAACTGACCTGTTTGAAATAGAACTGTTTAGACAAGTAAACTGAGTACTAATGCTAAACTGAATTGTTCAAAATAGAACTTCTTAACAAGTAAACTGTGTACTTATGCTAAACTGAATTATCTGAAATAAAACTATTTGGACATTTAACTGTGTATTGGCCAGTTGGCTAGGGCTGTAGAATACACTGACTGCACCTCTGCAGAGGGGTAAGACCCCACCAATGAGTGTCCAGGATATGACACAAAACAATCTGATGGTGAGGTTCAAGTGATTGCTACCAGGAATGGCTCCCTGGGCAAATCAATGGTTGAACATATCCATCAGAATAGGGACAAACATGTGTGACATCCTCAAGTATACTTGGTAGGGAAAACTGTCCAGTCCTGGTTACTTGTTCAGACCGACCAGCTTCAACACATCATGGACTTTATTATCAGAAACTAAGCTCTTGCAGCTAGCCACTTTAGTCTCGTGAAGGTGGTTAAATAGCAGCAAAACTCCTAGCAGCAATCACAGTAGTGTGCCTGAAAGGCCCTTGGTATCTTACGATTTGACTGTAGTGTGTACCCATCCGGGGATTTGACAAATTTGATGTACTGATGGGGAAACCTTCATACTTCTTACTCATGCACGAATGTGTTGCATTTCACGGTTTTGTTGGCAACTCTTTTTAACCTAGATCTAACAAAAAAAAACCTTGTAATGCTCACAAGCATCATGTTCAAAGTCCCACCTAGCTAGATCTATGGCTAGGGGATCCCCCTTCTCCACCACCCTGGGAGGCCTATTGTCTAAAGACTTTGCCATCTTGGTCCTATGTAGTTTAAGCTGTCCACTGTATCTGATGGCGAAGTCCCTCATCCTATACTTTGGGGTTCCCCACCACTTATTCCTGGTAAATGCCCCCACGAGCACCTACTGAATTAAGGTTTCTAGCTGCTCCCGGAAGTCCTGTATCTCCATTAAGGAGGTATTGAACTTCGAGTAACCAGCCAGACAAGACCTATTGGCTAGTTGCTGACTGACCCTAACAAGTCTACAGTCAGTCAGCTCTATCCAGTGGAACATGGAATAAATAACAAATGCAGTGTCAGCTCTTCTAACTAAAACTCTGTACAAGTAACTTTCAGTACAGACAAAGGGCAAGCTATCTAGTCACATCCACATCTCCCACTCTTGGATGATCCAGACAAAACCTGTCGACCAAGTTGTGCTGGGCCATTAAGTTGATCAGGCTGTTTTTACATCAATCCGACCCACTAAGTTATTGGGATTGTTCTTGATGGGGGTGTTGTTGGGATTGTTCTCGAATGGGATTTGTTGGAATTGTTCTGATTGATTTGTTATTGGGGCTAGGGATTGGTAGTATTTTTTGCTCTAGAGGGACAGAGTTTTTTGGTGTGGCTTTTCCACTGTCCTTTTTTTTAAAATTCTGGTTTATATCCAAGGAGGCTTCTTTGGAGTCTGGGTCTTTTTAGGTCTGAGGATGCAATGTTCTTGAATTCTGGTGAAGATGCTATTGGAGGTGTCTCTTGTGCTGCTGTTGCCGATGGTGTTGAAGGGGCCTTTTGGGTCATTGGTGAAGGTGTTGAAGTTTTATTTTTGGTTACCGGTGAAGATTTTGGGGCAGTTCCTTTGGGCATCAGTGTGTTTAGTTACATCAGAGTTTTCAGTTGGTCCTTGGCTTTTTTTGGTGAGTCCCCTTTTTTCTACTCTAAGTGACCTTAGTCCAGCCATTCTCTGAATTCACCAGTTTTTCTGCCTCTGGGGCAATGTTTGTAGCATTGCTTTTTGGTTGTTTTGGTTGCTGTGTAGTGTCCACTTTCTTTGGGGCTTTCTGCAGGAGGGGGCTTTTGCAAGGTAGCCAATCTGCTTGCAGTTCCAGCAGTGTGATTGTCTGCCCTCCACCACCACCATCATTTGCTTTTCCTGGCAGGATATTGTGTCTGGAATGGTTTGAAAGCCTTTCCTGTTGAGGCACAGTTGGAATGCATAGTCTCCATGTGCTGTCTTAGCAGCAGCTCTAAGTTGTGTCAAGTCCTCAACTTGGGCATAAGCACTAAGAAAAGAGGCCACCAGGACATTGCAGACAGTCACATCGATCCTGGGCGTTCCCATGTATTCTGGCTGGAGCCAGAAGAACTTGGTTGTAATGCAGCTCCTTGCCAACTTGGCTACTTGTTCCTTTGTTGGCAACAGCACATCCCATGTTGCAAAACTGCATCAGCAGAAATATTGTCCAGGGATGTCTGCTGTGTGAAGGTGCTTGTCAAAAGTGTCCTTCTTTAGCTTCGCCAGTCTCATGGTTTTGATGTCAATGATGACAAGAGAGAGGTTCTAGGGCTCTAGGACTTTTGAGATCTCCCTAGAAATATGGGGCATACTTGTCCACCCTGTCTTTTTTGTAGTCCTCCAGAGGTTTTTGGTGGACTTTCCAGGCAGCAGGAATTGCTGTGGGACTTATGATTTCTGTCAGCCTTTGTCCTGGTTGGATGGGACTTGCTAAGGAAGCTATTTCATTTGTCTTTTGGGGTGGAGAAACTGGAAGAATTGGCCAATCAGTGCTTTCACCGTTGGCTGCTTCTACAGACCCCCAGATGGCTCTGAAGAAGCCCCCAAAAGTCTTGGGAAACCTTTGGGGAACCCTTTAGAGGTGAGTCCTCCACAGTTGCAGGAGAAAACCCAGAGGGGAGTGTAGTTTGCTGTGGGCAGGAGAAACTAACTAGATGAGAAAAGAAAAATGGCTAATTAAGGCTATGCTATTAGAAGAAAGATCTAAAGAGAAAAACTATTGAGAGCCACAAGGTTATTTATTTTTAAAATGAAATATATGTTTTATTTGGTAGTAAGTTCTGACAACTCAACAAATTATGCAGAAAAGGGGAAGCAACTAGTGTCCAGTTGCCAGACATAACAAAGATGGCAATAACTCAATATTCAATCACAAAAAGAATGATGTATTGCGCACAAACAAAAAGTGTTCAAACCCAGGCTGTAACTCAATACATACCCCACACTTTTACTGAAACAAGCCGATATGTATATATATATATATATATATACACACACACACACACTAATATATTCTTTCCTAGGCTAGCAACCAATCATTGTCCAGGAAATGGACTTAACTGCGCACATAATAGAATACCCCAGTGACCATAAAATTTCCTTCTTCAGAGTTCTGGAGCTCACTTCAACTCATAACTTAACTTGTTACACAACTGAGTGCTGACTCATATCTACCCAACACAGTGTCTCAATACAAGTGAAATCTGACACGAGAGCACTTTGACATGTGCAATCTATGCAGAAAGAGGTGAAGATTTTCTCTATATCCCTTTTTTCTGAGTAAACCACAAAATGATGGCCAACTCAGAAAATGTCTTTGGAAATGTACTGGCAAAACCAATCTTAAGCTAAACTTTCCAACAATCAATAGATAGCCATTTTGATGGGGGTGGGGAGGGAAACCCATCGTGTAATGGCTAACATGCTGGACTGCAACATTGTAGTAAGTGACTTTGAACCCCAATCATGCTATTATGTTCAATTTTGGCCAAATACCCTAGGGAAAGGTATGAACTCCCTTATACTCCAGATATGGCTTAAATAGTAACATTCTACAAGGATGACTTTGGCTTTAAATAACCCATGAAGGTTGATATGCTCTATAACAAAAAACAATCAAACCAATTCCATATTTTGTGATCACCATTGTTTTCTACATGGAAAAAAATATGCTCCTACTGTTTTGTATGGATTGTTCAATTGAGGAAGCCTACAGGGTAGATAATCACCTTTATTGTAGTTAAAACCAAATCAATGAAAAAGTTTGATGAATAGCCTGAAAAACCTTTGAAATGAGATGAGACATATCAAAATTATAGAGTGTACTTGATCTCAGAATCTTAAAAAGTATCATTTAATCTTATTACAGCTTCTCTGGTGATAAAAAATTCAGTAACATCTATAAATTTGTCATTTTAAAAAAAATTTAGGAAACCTTCAAGCAGAAAAAGATTGCACGCATTCAGTCAAAATTTTTGATGGAACCATGTGGCTGTTTGTGCAAATTTAAGTAATTTTAAATTTACTTGTGATTATATAATTGTGTCCTAAAGGCATACCTTGTTGGAAGTATTCATTTTCTGATGTGTATAGCATTGCATTCTACTGGGTTTCTAAAATAAATATTTTCCTTTTCTTTTCATTAGATTCTGTCCACAATTATGTGTTGATGGTTCTTGTCAAAATTCTTTGTATTAACAACATTGTTTGGAAAGTCATATCACATTTTTTAGCAATAATCAAACAACATTTAAATGTAACCAAAGTTGAATTCATTCGTTGAGAAGATAATCATCATCATTAGTAATTAAAAAAAGCCTACTGAAAAACTAATTCTTTTATTTCGAAATGATTTGAAGCATTGTTTCCATCTTTGAAATGTGCTAACAAAATTCACCTCAAAATCCGGCACAAAATATTCACAATATTACTTTAGTGGGTGAATATGTCATCATTTCATTAAAAAAAAAAGCTTTGAATAGTTACTATTATTTTCATTATTAGTTGCAAAAGATACTGCCCATTAGGACTCTGTAGTAACAGCAGTTCCTGATAGCAATAATGATGCTTCTATTTAAGAAATAGAGAGAGATTCTTATTAGCACTAAATAATTATCTTGGTTATGTAGAGAAACTGGATGAATAAAAATTTGTTATTAATGCAAATGCAGATCTAACAGAATTTTTATTCAGTTACTAACTGGACTAGGAATTGCTTTATTCTCTAAGTTAAGGCATTTTAAATGTATTTCTCGCATTAAAAAATGATAATCATTAGCAATTTTTTTCATGTTAAAATTACACACACACACACACACACACACACACACACACACACACACACACACACACACACACACACACACACACACACATAAAGCCTTTTCTGAGACAAAACGAGTGCGTTTCAATCTTACCAAGAGCTCATTTTTTATCTTTACTGTCCCTTTTTTTTCAAATTAATGGCTAAGGTGTAGTGTGATAAAGAAATCAACAAAACATTAATATGAAAGAAAATAGTTGTGAAATTAAAAATAATAATAATAATGTTTTCCCTTATGTTGGAATTAACCAAAATTATATATATATATGTATATGCAGTTTGCTACATATATATAAATAAAGATTGCTCTATATTGATGATAGAGCATATATAGATTTAAGTTAGAATTGCATAGACTCAGTCAGTTGACTGGGTGACTGTTAGTTTCACCCCAATGCTAACTTCAAAGAAATTGGTAGTTACCAAATGATGTTGGCTGTGTGTCTCTGCTATTTACATTGATGTGTGTGTGTGTATATATATATATATATATATGGGGGTTGAACACTCTGGCGAAGGAATTGTTGGCCGCTACTAGCATAATGCAAAGCTCTTCGCAAGAATTGAGCACTCTGGTAGCTGATAGGGTATAAAAAATGTAAACAAAGGCTGCTGTTGCTAAAATAAATACCTTAAAATTCCCTTAGCCAACGTGGTCCGCTTGGTGGCTGAGAGGTCTGGAACTTAGTCTAACGTAAAGTTGGACAGGTTTCGATCCCGGCTTCGACCATCCTGCGTGTCTAGCCACACTGAAGAGTTCTGATAGAACGAAACAGTCTGTCTGTGGATGACAATATATATATATATATATATATATACACTCACACACACACACACATAAATACAGAGGAGTAGATTACATGTGAACCTGTTAGATTCCATATCTTACATCAGTCCATGATATTGGTGATTCTATTTAGAATAGTGAGAATGGTTTTAGTAAGCATTTCCTCATTATCTCCATTATATAAAAACATTGGACCATTAAAAATGATATTTGCAAATTGAACAAGAAAGTTCTTTATTGTCTATGCTAGAACATTTTAAGTATATTGCTCTATTAGAATTGTCCCTATTGTGAACTGTTGTGTGTGTGTGTGTGATGCAAATTTCAGTTATATATAGGTATGTATTTGAATCTTATGTTTAGGTACTAAATATAAGGTAAAAATCACTAATTAATAAATAACATCTATCCCTGAGCAAAGAGTTAATTGAAGTGTTACAGAATATCAATCAAAATAATAGTTTCTCTTTTGTTTGTGGCCTTTTGCCTGTGGTTTAATCTTGCCAGTTTCAAAATGAATAAAAATAAATCTCCAAAAACCAAATAACAAATGCAGAAAAGAGACCTGAATTAATAAATCTGTAAATTTCCAAGGAGAATTGGCACGTAAAAAAAAAAGAGTCTGAAGTATCTCTGTATCTTAAATGAACTGTGATATTTTAATGCCTTTACTTGAGATGTGAATCAAAGAAATGCAAATGTCACAATGTTTCATTAATTGAAATTTTTTTGGATATAATTTTTGATTCATAATATAATCTCATTTTATAATTAAAAAGAAATATATTGTTGGATGAAAAGAGATGTTTGTTAGTCTATGCCAATGTGATACTATCTGTCAATATTTTTGTAAAATTCTCATTAAGTTTGATTATATATAACCACAAAGCAGCAAAGATTGTGCAGCATAAAAAGATTTTTATTAGAATATACACTTAAAATGGTACAAGAATAGCGTAATTTCTATTATAGTTTGCAACTGAATGATAATTTTATGGGGTGCATATGCAAATATGGGTGACATTTACGTATATATAAAATTATTCTACTCCATGCAAGTTTTTCACAGCAGTTTTAACTGGAGTCTGTACAAAAGCAACTTTCCTCAGGTCTTCAGGACTTTTCTAAGTACTCTAATTGATCTTAATAGTGCTGTGGTCTGGATGGTATTGATTCTTTCTCTGATCTACAATTCCCTCAGTCTCTTTTCCAAACCTTTGTGAACTGTTCCAAGGCCATCAATTACAATTTGTATCTCTGTCCCTTTATGTTCCACTGCTTTTATAGCTCTCTAGCAAGGTCTATGTATTTATCTATCTTTTAATTTTCTTTTATTTTCACTTTGTGGTTTGCTGAAATGTCAAAATACATTAGATATGACAAGTTCTTTTCTTCTAGTTAATTGATTCTAGCTCTGATCTTCTGACTGAGATTGGGTGATCCATTTTTGTCTCAAAGTCCTTGATAATTTCATGTGCTTTATTTTCTAGGACAGATTCTGATTTTTTCATATATCATTTGCTACCACGGTCAAATTTTAATCACTTGCACAATTCCTTGTGGATCATCTTTCCCAACCAATTGAGCTTAGTCTCATTTTCTTTTTGTGCAAGTTTGAGGCATTCATTTATTATATGATTAACTGTTTCATCTCTATCATCATATAACCTCTACTGGCTACTCTTCTTTGAATTATCAATTTTTACTTTGTTTCTTATGGAATTCTTTTGTTCTGCTTTTAAAAGGGATTTAGTTTCTCTCATCTAGTTTTAACCTCTTAGTCACCCTGTCATTTCATGTGCAGTTTCCTTTGTTTGTTGAAGTATACATACAGTTTTTTTCTTCCTAATTCTGTTTTCAAGTTAGAGTGACAAGTCTCCTCAGCTCTCCAAGACTCTTCTAAGTATTCTAGCCAATCTGACCTGTGCTGTGATCTGAATAGTACCAATTCTTCCTCATCTCCTGCCCATCTAGTCTCTTTATGGTCTAAGGTATCCAGTTGATTATTTATATCCCAATCACCTTTATATTCAATAATATTATCTAGTTTATCTTCACTTCCTTTAACTCAGTGATCTTCTGGAACAGGCAATCCACTAGTTGTCAAGAGCTTTATTCTTGCTAGTTAAAATTAGGTTTGGTCTTCTAGACTGGATTTAGTGATCCATTGGTATCTCAAACTCCCAGAGAATTTTAAGTGTCTCATTTTCTAGTATGGATTCTAGTTTAGGCATATACCATTAGTAAGCATGGTCAAGTTTTAGTCACTTGGAAAATTCTCTGTGGATCATTTTTCCCCTCATGGTTCTTCTTTTACACCTTCTGTGGCAGTTTTTTAAGGATAAGATATATAAAATTAAATATTGCTAGAAACTTACTTTATCTTTGTTAATGTTGCTTATCTAATAGCTGTTGAATAGCAACCACAGAGTTGCTGTAAAAAAACAACAGAAACAAATTGAAAGAAGTGGTGGTTAAGATTTAATAAATCTTGTTTAAATATAGGGCTATTTGCCTGTAGTTGAACAAGGTTATACTCTACCATTCTTAGATTCAATATAAATATCTTTAAACTAGTCAGTTTGTATATGATTAGTTTACTCTTTCTTATAAATATAACTGTTTCTCTTTGTATGCCTCCTTGTCTACATTATTTATAACTAAATAAAATTAAAAACTTTGTTTGACATTACCATAAAATGGGATCCGATTTAGCATATAAATTAGCTTCAAGATGCTTTGCTCAAATTTGGGGTTAGATCTATACTTGTTGTATAAATTGACACCCAAACATTCAGTTGACTACAAGTAGAATATATGAAGCATGCAAATCTTACATATTAAAACTTATATGAATTCACCATCTATTGCACTATCTTGAAATTGCACAAACATACCACTGTTTTCTGACAGGCTGCCTTGGTGCTGTGATGTTTTAGTTAGAATTACAGTCAGTGCATGAGCTGTTGGAAACAGCATGTGATATAGCATTAACATAATACTTCATTTGTATAACAGTTTTATTATTTTATAATAATCTCTGTGATAATTTGTTAAATATGTTCATCAAACATGAGATTAAATTAGAAATGTTTGTATCAGTCTGCTGGAGTAATGGTAATTGGTGTATATTCATTGTTAGGAGTATTGTTCCTCTGGTTGACCACTTTGTGATAAAGGTTTGGATTTTAACCTTGCCATATAATTCAAATTTTTGTGTTATAGATATTGTATGTTGTTTAACTTTCCTTTTAGATGTCTGAATAAGTAATAACAATGATAAAGGCAATGTAATTATAAAAGTAATAACAGTTGTAGCAGCCCTCCAAATTTTATTAAGCAGATACCGTGGAATTTGATGTACGAGGTGCATACAATAGGTTTCCAAACTTTTTTTGTACAGGCATTTAAAATTGACATAGACTCTTGAAAATTCAGTATGTTATTGCTATACATCTAATGAGATGACTGACCAATTTTTAGGATTTCAGGTTCAAATGAACAGCTACAGCAGCAATTGGAATACACCCTGATTTTCACAGTTGGTGAATTTCAAAAATGCAATCTGACACTTTAGAAGAATGATATGCAATAAAATTCTGTTTTAAACTTGGAAAAAATGCCACATAAATGTATGGAATGCTTAAGACTGCTTTTCGACCATCTTGCATGAATCAAGCATCAGTTTTTGAGTGGCATAAGAGATTCAAGGAAGCCAGGAAGTTTTTGAGGGATGATGAGAGGTGTGGGAGGAGTAATGAAGTCAATACACCACAGTTGATTGGCCAAAGGGTTTGGGTTAGGGTTACTATGTTGAGGCTTTAAGGGAGTTCAGGAAAAGATTCCGTCGGAAGAGGCCAGCACTCTTCAAATCGGGTCAGTGGCATTTCCAGCAGGACAATGCACCAGTCCACAACTCCATCCTTGTCACAGACTATTTGACAAAGATGGGCATCAACATAGTTCCTCAGCCTCCCTATAGTCTAGACCTTGCTCCCTGTGACTTTTGGTTATTTCCTAAGCTCAGAGGCTGTCATTATGAGACAACTGAGGAGATGAAAGAGGCTGTGGCGAGGGTCATTGACACGCTCACACAAGAGGACTTCCTTGGGGCCTTCCAGAAGTTGTTGGAATGGTACAACAAGTGCATTGCAACCGGAGGAGATTACTTCAAAGGGACTAGAGTTTCATGTTTGTACTATCAATAAAAGTGCCAATATGAAAAAAGTCTGGAAACTTATTGTATGCACCTCGTAAGTTGTTATTGATGAATTGAAAAAGGTTAAGCTTGATAATTTTCTTGTTTTTTTTGGTTGTAATTATTGCCCATCTTTTAAAAATATTCTCTTAATGGTTGTAACTTTTCCAAAGAGGATTTTAATGTTTAACAAATGTAATTAGGATGTTATGTCTTCATGTATCACTTGATTTGTCTTTTACTTTAACACTTTATGTATAAGTTTTTATGACCTTGCTGTATAACACAATCAGTATAATCATTTAATCAGTCTTGAGGTTGCTTTTGGTTTTTAATTAAACCAACATATTGATTTTTTTGACTGGCCTGTCTGAGATTAAATTTTGAGAAGTTTGAATCATTAATAAACTGAAACAATTTGGCTTTGTATCACAAAGTATGTCTTTTGTTAGTTTGCATCAAACTCTGGACAGTATCAAAAGCTTCATACACTATTGGTCATAAATAAAGGATTATGTACCAAATGAAACTTTGTAAATACAGTAACTCCCATGAAAAAGTTAGCTTTTTGCTAGGGCTTTATAATATGCTGATCATATTTACCAACCCCTCCTCTCGGGCAGGATATGACGCAAGGTCAGATTTTAAGCGGAGTTTAACAGGTTTCAATTCAGAGTTTTCCTTCTCCTAGACTAGTTGCCTCACAAAGGCTGAAGAACCTAGTCTGCCCTTCTATTTACCCATAGCTGGAGGGTGAATAATTGGATTCATACCTTTCCCAAGGCTATTAGTGCTAAGTGAAATGCAATCAGTCTCGTCCAGGACTTGAACTTGTGTCGCCGTGTCCATTTTCTACGACGATAACCATTGCTGATAGTAAGAAAAAAATGGAGTATCCTGATTATAACGCAAAACTGCATGTGATGGCAAGACTCCACTTCTGGAGCTCTGGGGAGTATGAAGTTGCCCTTCATTATCATTCCTCCCAGTTCCACTCTGACCTTGAATGGTAGTATCTTTTAGGTTCCCATCAATGAGTCAAATAGATCTATTGAAAAATGAATTGTATTTGATTGGATCATTTGAAAAAAAAACTTTAAGAATCATCCCCTCAAATTGTAAATATGAATATGATTCTCTAACCTCTTGGCTTAAAATAATTCTAAATGACTTGACATGCTGTTAAAATCAATTAATCATAAATAAATAAAGAACACCTCTTAAAATTTTACATTAAAAATTACTTTTCTTTTAAAACAAGAATACTAAAATTTTATCATTCTTTTCTTTTGGACTGCTACATATCTATAGTTTTGGTTACAAAATTTCATTACTGTTGAGTTTGGTAATAGATAATACCTAATGATATCCATTTTAATTGTATAGTTTTCAATTACAAATAATGTTCAAATAGAAAAAAGAAAATCCAGATATCTTTGTTTGAGAAGAAAATTAACTTTTTATCTGTGGGTACGGAATATTCTCAAAAAAAAAAAACAATTAAAATTAGCATTGAATAAAATTAACTGCTTATCAAAAGATTTAATATGCAATGATGGAGCTTGAAAAAGTAAAACAATATAGCACAGGAAATTATATGAAAGCGTATATCTTGAATATTATTCTCTGAGTTGACATTTCTTGGGGTTACTAAACTTAAATTTCATCATATCCTTCCTAGATGCTTACAATAGATTTTTAAGTAAAATTAGGTAGACACATATAGTTCAGTAGATGTTAATGGCAATAGATATTTGTAGATTTGTATATTGAAAGTAAATATATAATCTTTCATAGAATGTTTATGCATACCCAACTTATCCAACATGAGGAGAATACAACACAAGATCAATTTCTATGCAGAGGACAACTGGTTTGAATTCATAGTTTTCCTTTTCCTAGATTAATTTCCCCACCAGGATTAAAAAGCCCAATCTACTTTAGTTGGGGTAAAATAGTTGGATTCACACCTTTCCCATGGGTATCAGCGCTATGTGAAATGCAAACAGACTTGTCAAAGAACTGAACTCAAATTGCCTGGTCCATTTCCTATGATGATAAGTGTTACACCACAAATGCTTCCTATTAAAATGTGTAAACCTTCTGGACTATATCTATAAAGATATATATATCAAATGTTTATTATCATGAAGAGAGGGTTCTGTGCTGGATCTTCTGTTCTGGCATAAATATTCTTCAGAAATTTCTCCAGGAACATTTTTAGCATTCAAACATTTGATTGGGATTTCATACACTTGAAAGAGTTGGTTTGATAATCTTGAAAATTATTTCTGTAACCTCTTTTCACAAAATACATTTTTTATAAATAAATTCATTGAAAATTTTTTTCATGTAACTACTCACTTTGAAAGTGAAAATTATGTGGTGGTAGTATGTCACTTGGCCTTATTTTTGTCACTCTTCTATTATCTATCTCTCTCCTCAATGTTACATCAGGATATAACTAGCTGTGGGGTTGTGCAATGCTATCTAAGAACAAGTAGCAGGGTGCTGTAAAATAGGTTTCCCATTATAATCCCTCAATATATTATTGAGTTTAATGTTTATGATAAGCTTACCATCATTGGTAAGCTTTCAGTGCACACCAAGCACATTCAAAATGTTCAAATGATGATATATATTTTTCTTGTAGTTTCCTACAGATCATCATGCTATAAAAGTCAGCAGGGCTTATTTACAAATGTTATTTTCATTTAATACAAAGCTATAGTACTTAGAATTCCTGGGAGGATCAAACTCGTTTCATTACCAAGTTGATCTGAGACTAACTTCCCATTATACTATGGTAAATCCCTCTTGTATTGCTTATATATATATATATATATATATATATATATATATATATATATATATATATATATATATGTATGTATATAAATATATATGCATGTAGCTACTTTGCAAAATATATGTGTGTGTATATATATATATGTATATATATATATAATGTTTATTTGCTTCTTGCAAGTAATATATATTATCATCAAATCATGTTGATAGCAGAGAATTCCTTGACTCTCTCACTATCCATTTCTGATATCCATCACTCTTTGCATGTCTTCTAGATTGCACCCTGTGTCTGCATAGAGCTGATATATATATATATATATATATATATATATATATATATATATATATATAGGAAAGAAACATATGTGTTCTTGAATTTCCATCTATCTATATGTATATATAGATGCATTGATAATTTGGCGACTTAATAATGTAAAAAGAATTTATTCAATACAAAAGTATTTTTCGTTATTTTCATCTTTAGTTGGGTTTACTTATTAGCATATCAAACCATATAGGTTATGTTATGCCAAAATTTGATTTATTTGTAAATGTTTGATTATAATCATAACTATATTTTCAAGATTCCATTGGAATCATTTTTTAATCACCCTTTTTAATTTGTTTATATGACTGATAATTTACTTTTACACAGTTATATAGTATCAAGTATTCCTACTTAATATGAATGATTTATACATAATTATAGGATTTAAAGAGATTATTCCCATCTAAAAGTCATAAAAATATTTATGATCTTTAAACAGATCTATTGATCCATAGATGGGACCTTAACAGATACTATCACTATAGGTCAGAGTAGACCTGGAAGTAATGGCAATGAAGGGGTCATCCACACTCCGCAGATTTCTTGAACTGAATGCCATTTAGTGTCATACCCAGGAGACACTTGTTGGGGGTGGACCTTACCCCTCCACCAACGATGCAGTAGGCAAAACTTTCCTAACAGAGCAATGACCTTCTTTGTTTATACATAATGAATAATGTCAAATCTGATTGGATTAATATTCCCAATTGAATTAAGTGAAATTGGTAAAGAGGGTGGGTATACTGAAAACATATTTGTTGTATGAAATAAATGCTTTTTTGTCATTAGGTTCTCAAATTATTGATGCTCCTATGTATATGAATACAAATACATATGTATTTCTTTACAACAAATACATATATAAGAATTGGTAGTGTCAAAGTATTTGCTTACATTATGTTGAAACGAACAAGTAATGAAAACAAATAAATAACACTGAAAGATGAAAGTCAACAAGCTGACAGAAAAAAACATAAAGTAGAAAAAATTAACTAAACAGAAGAAAAAAGAAGAACAAAATCCTCCTGTTTAAAAAAAAAATAATAATAATTAGAAAAAAGCAGAGAATTGACACTTGTAGGAAAACAATCTAAAATTGTGTGGAAGCTTCAAAGTTCAATGTGCCAAAAAATAAAATACATGTCAAATAAGAATAAAAGGAAAATAATTGTTTTCATTTTTGCTCACAGGCATGTAAGTTAGAGTGTGAAATTCTGAGATTCATTGAAAACTATCATATGATGGCAGCATCAAAAATTTTCATCTTTGAAATACAAAAGCAACAGGGATTTTAAGATTAATTGGAAGAAGCCAGTCACTGCAATCAGCATCATATAACTATTTTCTTGGTTTTATATCTTTGTCACCAGCAAAAAAGAAATAAAAACATTCTGTATGAGAATACTGAAAAGTTTTCAGCCTGACCAAGAGCTATCGAATGTATGTGCTATTCTACACATTCATCTTGCAGTTATTTGCATTTGACACATTGTTCTTCTCAGTCAGCCAGGCTTAGAATATGCTGACTGAATCCCCACCATAGAGGTATGACCCCCCCACCTCCAAAAAAATGGTTATTCTGAGTATGACACTAAACTGCATCTAATGGTGAGGCTCCAGTTCTGGAGACGTTGAGAGTGTAGAGTTATCGCCTCATTGCCATTTTGGTCAAGTCCACTTTGATCTCAACACTTCCTTAACCATTTTAACTTGTAAATATATCATAGATTGTAGCGATTACCTTTTATTTGTAAAGTAACACAATGCAACTTATTTGTATGATGAAAAATCTTTAATGAAATACACTGAATTTTGGCTGAGTATGTGTGGCCTAGTGGATATAGTGTTTGCCAATAGTCCGGAAGACCCGGATTCAATCCCAGGTTGTGTCATACCAAAGACTTTAAAAATGGTACTTGATACCTCCTTGCTTAACACTCAGCAATATAAGGTATGTATCAAAGGTAAAGGGGAGCAATCCAGGGAAAGGAGTAGACGGCTTCCCTACAACTTGGTGTAGTAGCTATTGAAAAGGGAGCCTTCTGGTCGCCCTCGACTACAGTTGCCAACTTTACTTATGTGAACATTGATTCCATAATTCTCACATCAGTCCGCATAAATATGTTGCTAATTTCAAAGCATAATGATGATAAAAGCATTTATTATAACAAAAAAACTTTTTCAATATAATCTCTTTCTCTGCAAATATTAATTAAATAGATTAAACATTATACAGTGAAAATTCCATACCAAAATTAATCCAGTAACATGTCAAGTCATAAATGTATTGATTCACCTTTGTATATATTTCATATACATGATGGGCCAATAGTCCGAGGAGTTAGAATAATTCAAAGTATTGTTTCATTGTTGTTTTTAATCTATACTATTCATTCTGGTTGTAGACTGTTGATCCAAGTGAATTGGAAGTTTTCATATAGGCAAAAAATAACCCTCAAAGCATCTAGAAATTAATAATAGATAAATGGTTGAGAATGCTTTATTTTAAATTAAATAAAAGTGAATAAATGTATTTACTTAATATTTAGAGGTATACTTACAACAAATACCACTTAAGTCCACAAATTACAATTTCTATTTTGCTTCTAAGAAAAAAAAGTTGTTTTTGTACTTCCAAAATTCATCTCTATTCTGAACCACCATCTTGCTTTAGTTTTCAGCTCAAATAAGGGAAAATAAGAAATAATCACTAAATTTTTATTGTAAATGCCAACATTAATCTTATTAATATTTTCAGTTACAATTTAGGCTTGAGCTAAAAATTATAGATACTTTTACTAATCCAGATCACTAAACATGAAGTGTATTATTAGATGATTGATTTTAATGACATGTTAACTTGTCTAGGGTAATTTTTATGCCTAGAGGTTAAGGAATTGTGTTCATTGTATGTTCATATATACATTTTTTATGTGGTAGTCTTTTAAGAGTTTTTTGTGCACATGATCCAATTGAATATGGATAATTTTTAAAAAGATCTATTTGAGCTATAGATGGAACTCTAACAGGTATAACCACTCTGGATCAGAGTGGACCTGGGAATAATAGCAATGAAGGGGTACTCCAAACTCTCCAGATCTCAAACCTCACAATCATATTCATTTTAGTATCATACCCAGTACACTCGTTTTTCTGTTGTTTTACTCCTCTGCAAGGGATACATACAGTCAGTGTATTCTAAGCCCTACCAACAGATTGGTCTATTATCAAAGTATAGTATGAAACAAGTTACTAATCAGTTGGTAGTACAAATCATCATCATCATCATATCGCGCTGGTAGCACGGATATCCCTGACCCTCTCTCGCCACTCCTCCCTATCGTTCATCGCCCTAGGTAGGTCTTCAGGACAACATCCCGTATCCTCACATAGCTGCTGAATGTATGTTCGTGCTGGTCGTCCTGCTTTTGCACGGCCATGTGTGGGGGTCCATAAGAGTACATCACTTATGAGTTCGTCCCTGCTTCTCCAGCAGTGTCCTGCATGTCTAGCTCGTCTAACTTGAATAGTTTTTGTGATAGGAGGTAGGTGGCCGTACAGTTGGTGTCTTGTGGGGTGTTGCCGCCAGGACTTGTTTAAGATTGCACGTAGCATTCTTGTGTAATTGCCGTCTAGCTTCTTCTCCAGCCGTTTTGTTAGCGTCCATGTAGTGCAGCCATATAGCAGTATCGATGTGACCGCTGCCTGGAAGAAACTGCGTTTCATTTTATCGGTTAGGTCTGATTTCCAAATAATCGATAACCTATTGATAGCTGTCCATGCTTTCGCTAACCTCATTTCGATGTCCTTTTCAGTTGATTTGACGCTGCTTCCTAGGTAAGTGAATTTGTCTACTAGTTTAAGAGGGGTTCCTTCTAGAATGGAGATGTCCCCCGTTTGGTTATAGCACATATATTCCGTTTTGTGTGCATTAACATAAAGGCCTGTTTGCTGCTGCTCGTTCCAAACTATGCAGTAGTGTTTCGGCTTGGTCAGGTGTATTTGCCAGTATCGCTATGTCATCGGCGTAGTTGGCGTCGGTAATTGTTGTTGCGGGGTACCTTCTGCTTCTTTTCTTCGTCAGTTCAAAGCCATTCTCTTTGATTTTTTCAATCGATGTTCTAAGTACGTAGCCTAGACAAATGATAAAGCGGTACAGAGCCAGCGTGTCCCCTTGTAGTACTCCTGCTACAATGTCAAAGTATTCTGTGTCTCCATCTGGTGATCGTACTTTTACTTTAGTGTTTCTATAGAGAATCATTATTGCCGCTACTGTTTCTTTAGGTATGCCGTACGCTAGTAGGATTTGTTCAATCTTTCCTCTGTGAATGGAATCGAAAGCCTTGGTAAAGTCAACAGAAATTAATGTCGCTTGTAGGTTTTTTGCCCGTACACCTTCAAGGATTCTACGGATGGTTAATATTTGTGAAAATATTAATTACTATTTGATAAATATTTTGATTTTACCTCTATGTAAAATCACTTATATAACCCTACAGAATTTTGTTGGAAAAGATAAATTCTGAACACAAAAAAATGGAGATGACAGTTGGAAGTAGAGGTTAAAAATACACTTTGGTATTTCTAATGAAGCTTATATATTATTCAAATTTGTGAGAAATGACTGGACCTGAATCTTACTTTCATAGCTGCATTATTCTTACTGTCCACCAACATTTTTTTAGGTCAACATGTCACTGAGAATTTACTCTAATACAAATCATTGAATGTATTTCCAGACAGGCTAACTTAAAAGGACCTTCTGATTGTTCTTTTACATTTATTTTTGCCTTTGTAATTATCTAACAATCTATCAGGAATGAATTAAAAAATGTATTTATGAGGGTTTTTTTTTTTTAGTCTCAAGAGTATTTTGCTTAGACCTGTGAATTGCAGTCTTGACTAAAATAATTTTTTTCCTTCAAAAATAAGTTAGTCTCTGTTAAGTATCATTTATGCTGCATATTTTCAGGAAGATAAGAAAAAAGGCAAATTCTTAATGTAAATATCAACTTTGTGACTGTATATAATAAACAGTAATATGGAATTGCAATGAACTCTTTTGTTTTAGTTTTAACAAAGAAATTCCTTTCTATTTTCTAAACAAATTTTTTGTATGATTTATGTGATATTTTTTCAGCTGTGAAGTATTAAAAATTGTTCAGGATATTTTTAAATATCCAATCATTTGATATAATGAAGCTTTGAGCCATTTTGTAAATATCAATGATTTGTGTATATGCATATAGAGAGAGAAAGAGGAAAGATTAAAGACTATTATGAAAGACCATACAATCATTACCATGTCACAAGAAAATAGAGTATGGTCCCATGATTGAGGGGTAGAACAACCTCATGATAGTAGAAAAGAGTGATAAGCCACCCCATTAAAAGTGTTTGCCTGTCTTAATAAAAATCTATATAATTAACCCAACCAGTCTGCCATGGGAATTTTAAGAAAAATGCAAGTTTGAATTCAGTCTTCTTTCTCCGAGACTGGTTGCCATACCTACCTTAAAGAATCCAGTCTTCCCTACTTTTATCAGCTGCTTAATTGAGTGTTACAAATTGGATTTCCAGTGATCCTATTAAAAAAAAATACCTAGTCTTTTATGTAGGATTTCACTCAATAAAAATGCAATTACTGTTCTAAAACACATTTTCTTCAGTTTTGCATATACTTTGTCATTTTTGAAAAAAGTTCTTTCTGTTCTCATTTATTTTTAATTAATTTCTGTTGATTATTCTTCATTCTTTCAACATTTGGCATCCTTACTACAAAATCAACAATTTTAAGATATTTTCAAAAGACTTTTCCTCATGATAACTGCCCCCCGCCCCAAAAAAGAGTAAAGATTCTGATAAGTTTCAGTTGATTAGCTGTGTTTTGTCTAAAGAGCAAGGAAACTTTGAAGTTATAACTTTTGCTTATTTCTGTTAGCGGAATCAGTCCCTGCTTTTTTTTTTATATATTTTTTTCTCTTTTAGCTAGTTTACTTTCGAAGGTAATTAATTAACTAAGATTAGAGGATGGGAGATAAGGAGAGGCACAATGCAAATGCATTGCTTTGTCAAAATGTGAGAAAAGAATAAAATAAAATAAAAAGATAACTGACAATGAAGTAACAAAAGAAAGAAGCCAGTGTATGTCTAGATAAAGATGAGAATTAATTTTGGATTCTAAACAAAGAAATTTATTTGTTTGATGATTTTGCTCTTCCAACCAAGCAGAAAATGTTTGTCTTCTTAGTTTTGTTGTTGGTAAAATCAGGAATCTTATGCCATGTTTGACCAGCATTCTTTATGTCACCCACAGCATATTCTGTTTTTTTTGTAGCCCTCGTATAACAAATAAGTGGAGACTCTTATGGCATAACAATTATCATCATAGGAAGTGAACACAGCTACTAGAGTTAAAAATCCTGACCTAGGCTGTTTGCATTTCACATAGCCCAAATATTCTTGGAAAAGTTATGAATCTAACTATTTTAGCTCCAGAAATCGTAAATAGTCCGATTGACTGAGCTCTTAATTTTGGTATGGTAACTGGTCTAGGAGAAGGAAATTCAAACTAGTTGTAGACCTGAAGAGGGATGAGCACTGCTTTTCCTTAAAACAGACTATGTGAGAAGCACATCCTTTACCAAATCATGTTACAAGACTAGTGCTGATGATAACAAAGTTAAGCAATGCTGTCTTTCATTTGTTCATCAATGAGTAACCACTTATACACAAAAATAATTTTATTTTCAAATTACAAAAGAATACAAGTTTGCATCTTTTCACACAAAATAATTTAATTATTTTTAGATTTCTACTCTTCTTTTCTCAAAACAGAGAAAGTTTAATTCTGTTATATGATGATAAGTATTGGAATTTGTTTTTCCAGCTAAGTTTAAAAGGAAACAATTTGTTTTGAAAGTAATCTAATATTTATTCTATTTTTTTCTGTGAAAGAATGTATTTCTCCAACTCCTTGGCTACAAATAGGATACAAATTAAACCTTGTTTTCTTTCTTGTTGCCTAGCTAAGACTAGAGAACCCAGTCTGCCTTACTATTTACCCATAGCTAGGGAGAAAACAAATGGATTCAAATGATTCTCAAGGGTATTTATGCAAAGTGAAACACAAACAGCCTAGTCCAGTATTTGAACACTGACCTTTATGTCTATTTTCTCAGATGATAATGATGTTGCTTAGTGTGTATCTGTCTATGAAAGTAGTATGTCAACATACTTTTTTTCTACAAAATAAAAGTATTTCTTACTTAAGAATTAAAAAAAAAAAGACAGAAATTTTTCTAGTCAGTGATATTGAGAGAAACTTAAAAGGGTTAAATCAGAATTGCTTCATTTCAAATTTGTGTTTAAAGTGTTTATTATAATTTCATGTCTAGGGAGAAAAAAATCATTTGCTTAATTTGTGTTCAATTTAGTTTAGCCTAAAGATAATTGAAAAATAAAAGCTTACATGAATTTGGTTTCTAATGATTTTATTAGGATAATTCAAAAATAAAACTTTACATAAATTTTGTTTCCAATGATTTTATTTTGTCATGCAGAATACAGTATAGGTTTTAGTTCCACTCACAAGGTTCAAAGTTATGTGTTTGAGTAGGTTACTGGTGCATATTCACATATCAAACAATTAAAATAAAGAAGCAACAAAAACCTTGTGTTTTACCACAGGCCATTTATTCCATTTTTTTATCAATTTAAAGGAAATAAAGTTCTTAATGTCTTTTTGTATGACCATAATCATTTCTGTTGGTAGCCTAGTCACCTGGGCCAGTAGAATACACTGACTGCTTTTCTGTAGAGGGGGTAACTCTCTCCCCAATGATTGTTCTGGATATGACACTAGATAATCTGATGGTGAGGCTCCAGGAATGCTATAGTTTCGGGGAATGTGGAGTATCCCTAAATTGCCATGTCCACTCTGACCTGGAGTGGTAGGACCTGACAGGGTCCTATCTATGTGTTAAATGGAACAACTTATGCTAAATTGAATTGTTTGAAATAAAACTGTTTGACAATTTAACTGTGAGTAAACAAATGACTGATGTTTAATTGAATTGTTAGTAATACATAGCAGTACTTGGGACCATTTAACTGTTTGCCGAGTTGGCTGGGGCTGTAGAATACACTGACTGCACCTCTGCAGAGGGGTAAGACCCCCCCCCCAACAAGTGTCCTGGATATGACACTAAACAATCTGATGGTGAGGTTCCAGCAGTGTTGGAGCTTTGGGGGATGTGGAGTACTCCTTCATTGCCATTGCTCCCAGGTCCACTCTGGCCCGGAGTAGTAGCACCTGATAGGGCCCTATCTATGGCTTAAATAGAACTAACAGCATACTTCTACTAAACTGAATTGTTTGGGTAAACTGAATAGCTTGAAATAGAAATGTTTTTGACTATTAAACTGTACTTACATTTAAACTGCGTGCTTATGCTTAACTGAATTATTTCAAATAGAACTGTTTTTCGACATTAAAACCATATTTACACTGAACTGAATTATTACAAATAAGTGCTTGAATAGTTTGAAATGGAAATGTTTTTGACAATTAAACTGTGTACTTATGCTAAACTGAATTGTTTGAAATAGAACAGATTTTTTACATAAAAATGGATTTGGCGTTAAATAACCTACAAAGGTTGATACGCCATAAAACCCAACAAACCAACCATTTAACTGTGTTCAAGTGAATGAGTAATGGTGACTAGAATAATTAGTGTTTAATTGTAATGCTTTTAACCACTGCACTGTGTGCAAACAAATTATTATTATTGAATAGAATTAAAAGTGTTAGATAGAAATAATTGAAACCATTTAACCATTTAGAAACAATAGCAATACTAGTGTGCAAACAAATTAGTTCTTACTAATTTAAAAGTGATATTACCAACAAACTAATCTCTTACATATCATGTATATCTATTTAAATGTGTGCAAACAAATGACTGCTGTTAAATTGTTACTGCTACATAGCAAAACCTGAAACCATTTAACTGCATGAAAAAACTGAGCTCAGGCTCATTTAAAAATGTTATCAACAAAATATTTACAAATGAATAAACAGGAAATGGTATTACATAACCTACAATAGTTAATATGCCACAAAATTAAACCAAACCAAACCTCACCTTTTCTGTTGAAGTAGAAAACCAGAAATAAGTTTATGATAGGATTAGTAGACAGAGTAGTAATAGATCAAATTCAAGTCAAACATTAATTTAGGAGAAATCAAAAGCAAAAGTGGTACTTTCTTCAAAATCCCTTCCTGTGAGCTCTTAAAAACATATTCACATGCCATGTGTTGGGAAGTGGGGGGTCATAAAAATGGCCAGATAACCAAAAACCCTTTGTTTTTTTTTATTAATTTTTAATGTCTTGTGGAAAATGTATTTATTTTGTTTTAATTCTTTATTATTATCACTTGATTCTTTTATTTTATTTTTATCATATTTTTGCATCATAGGGAAAGATTTATTTGTTCTTTTTAAATTCTATTTTATTATTTGTTTTATTTATTTCATCTTATTTTCCCACAATATCATTGTAGTAGTTTGTTTGTTTAAGAAAATTGTTTTCACTCAAAAATTGTACTGTAATTTTGTTTGCTTTAAAAATGAGATATTTTAGTAAAAAGATTGGTTTATTATGTCATTAAAACAAACTTTATATTTTTTGTAAGAGCCATGCAAAAAACTCAAATGGCCTTGTATATAAAACCAAAATTATAATCATTATAAAAATTAATGTTATGAAATTAATATATAAGAATTATCATACAACCAGGCTTAAAATTATGTCTTTTGTTCTTTTTGCACTGAATAGTTTACAAAGCCATGACTTCCATTTTCTTTCTGTTGAATTATTCTTTTTTTAATAGAATTACTTTTGAGAACTGTACTTAAATGCTTTTTAAATATAATGATTCATTCTTTAAAACATTATTATAGAACATTATCTTTCATGCTATTGAGAAAGAAATGTCACAAAAACATGCAATAGAGGGAAATATAACTGCTCTTTTAAATATATATACACATACACTATATATAAGAGAGAAAAAGTAGAGGAAGTTGTTGTGCATAAGAGCTTAGTGCATTAATCTGAGTGAAATACTTTTATTTTGGTTATCAGGGGTTCAATCCTTTCTTTTTCATTTGCAATAAATTTTGTTTTCCTTTATCCTAGAAATAGGTTTTTGATTTGGTTTGGTTTCTTTGTTTAATGGTATATCAACCTTTGTAGGTTATTTAATGCCAATACTATTCTCCTAGAAGAACAGTAAGTGGTACTATTTAACCCATAGCTGGGAGGATAAGGGGGTCCATACCTTTCCCAAGGGTATTTGTCCGAAAGTGAACATAATAGTGCTACTGGAGTATGAACTTACGTATTACGATACCGCAGTCCATCACTTTAACCATTACAAATAGGTTTTTCATCATATGCACCCTACAAAGAAAGAAAATATGAGTAATGTTCATCAAATTTTGACTGATTTTCTCTACTTTTTAAAAATGACTTGTTTAGTACTTATCATATTTAGCTACTGTAAAATGAGAAGTTTATCCTGAGAGAATCCATCAATTTGGAAAATCTAGTGAACATATATATAGATCTGTTTGAATAGTGTAGACACAGAGTCAATAGCATTTGGTAACAGTCAGTTTCTCACCTGAGTGATCATCAGACCAAGAGGCTCCAATGTGGCAGGTATATCTTTATATACTCTTGTGGGGAGCATAATGGGAAGGGCGGTCTACTTTATATTGGCTTTTGTTTACATCTATAGTGATATATTGTTTTTTGTTTGTTCTACCAAATGGTTATTTATGTGGCAATGTTATAATTTTGTGATTTACTAATTTACTGTTTCCTAATATTTTCATTTATTTACTATCATTTTTTGTGAGTTTTTCAAACCAGCATTGTAAATATGGATTGAAGATGTCTAAAATCTTAACAAGATAAAAAAGGCTTTGTCTCTCAGATTTTATTGGCTGGTTTTAATGTCAGCGTCTGTATGTTTTTTATTCATTTGTTTTTTTGCAAGCAATTATATGCTTTCAAGTGACTAATTAATAATAATTTTTGTAAATTATTATAGCTTCAAGTAACTATTCTTATTTATGATTTGCACATATATGGTTTAAGTATTCCTGTCTAATACCTGTCCATTGGCATAATGGTTATAATATTAACCAATAGTCTTGGGGACCGGGTTTCAATCCCACGTTGAGTCATACCAAAGACTCAAAAAATGGTACTTGATGCCTCCTTGCTTAAGAATCAGCATTATAAAGTAAGGATAAAGAGTAAGTGGAACAATCTAGGGAAAGGAGATGCACTTTCCCCTACAAATTGGTGTAGCAGCTGTTGGCTTTGGATCACCCATGACTACTTACTATTCCTATCTAATCCAAATAATTTTCAAACAGGCCTATTTGATTCCTTAACAGGTACCACTGCTTTAGGTCAGGGTAAACCTGGGAGTAATAGCAACAAATGAATGACTCTACAATCCCCAGAGCTCCAGAACTGGATCCTCACCACAGTATAATTCCCTGGACACACAATATTTGATTATAAAATATGTGTGTATGTGTTCATTACGAATTAAACTTTATTAAAAATGTTTGACTTTGTCTTCCTCAAATTTAAATTTTATTAAAAAAAAGCTTCACGGACAAATTTCATAAAGAATATCTTGTTTCGAGTATCCTGTTTAGCTTACAAAAAAGCCAAATTTGGTTAATAAGTGGAGTGTGATATCTCATGTTTTACCAAAAAATATGATGTTTATACAGTTGAATTGTTTATACATATCTTTAATAAGGTCCTCATGTGAGTTTGGCTATATTTTCAAATAGCTTTTTATAAAATACAATTTATTTTTGTATAAATTTCCTACCCTTATTCTTGGAATTGATGTATTTTTTGAAAAAGGAATATTTGCTTGTAGTAAAATTGTTAACTCTCTTAGAAAGTCTATTTGCAAAAAGAATGTATTGTAGAATAATAAAAGAAAAAAAGAGATAAATGGTTAAAAAAAAAAAAAGACTGAGATGATTTTCAATTATTCATTGAAATGAATCTGTTGAATCAGATTTATTTGTAGAAATTGACTGCGTGAGGGAGAAAAAAGTTAAAAAAAATGATTTTGCATATCTCAGCATAAACAATGAAGGGTCGTCTGCAGAAAAAAAAATGCATAAATAATAGACTGTATTAAAAGTTATAAATAAAGCAAAAGGTTAGTTTGAAGGAGAAATAAAAATAACCAAATGATGGATTAAATTGATGATGTTTGGCTTCTTAAAATGCAGCATAAATTATTCTGACTGAAGCCACTATTAAATAAGTTGAGCATTGTACAAATCATAGACTTGTATGAATAAAAAGAACATATGATAAAAGTTACTGAAGTGTTGTCAGAGAGTTGAGAGACCATTTTCAGTCCAAGTCAAGAAGTGGAGTATTTTTCTCTTAAAGTTTGTCTTATACTCATAAAATTGACCAATATACCAAAAGGTACACTTTTTGCCATTGATAAGTATACTCTCCTTACCATTTTTAAATAAAATATCAATTTTCTTCTTTCTCAAAGATGCATGGATTTTATTATAAAACGTTATGCATTTAAAATGGATATTATTTGGTAATGGTTAGAGTGTTTGTGAAAAGCCCGGGAGACCTGGATTCAGTCCCAAGTTGAGTCATATCAAAGATGCAAAAAATGGTACTTGATGCCTCCTTGCTTAACACTCAGTATTATAAGGTATGGATCAAGGGTAAAGTGGAGGAATCCAGAGAATGGAATAGCACCCTTCCCTACATTTTGGTGTGGTAGCTATTGGAAAGGGAGCCTTTAGGTTGCACTTGACTATGGTCAACTATTTATTACAAGTCATGGATCCAATAAAATAAAATGCAATTTTTTCCTAGCAGTGGTTGTGTCCTTACTACTATATGAATGCACTACATGGGTGCTGACCAAGTGTAGGGAGAAGCAGCTTCATGGCAATTGCACAAGAATGCTGCGAGCTATATTGAACAAATCCTGGAAGCAACATCCCCCAAACAGCAGCTGTATGACCGCCTATTTTCCATCTCTAAAACAATCTAAATTAGATGAACAAAATATGTGGGACACTGCTGGAACAGTAAAGAAGAACTCATAAGCGACGTTCTCCTGTGGACCCTTCACACGGATGAGCAGGTGTTGGACGACCAGCTAGAACTTATCTACAACAGCACTGTTGAGATACAGGATGTTGTCTAAAGGACCTGCCAAATGTGATGGACAATGTAGATGAGTGGCAAGGGAGAGTCAGCGAAATCAATGCTTGCAGCGGGACATGATGATGATGATTTATTACAAAATTCTATTGAAACTGTAATCAATAGCTAGCAGTCCTAAAATAAGTTTGTCATTGCATAGTGGTTAACATGCTGGACTGCGACTTTGAAGTAAGCTAGTTTGAACTCCAGTTATGCTATTGCATTCACTTTTAGACTAATACCCATGGGGAAAGTAAGAAAACTCTTATCCCCCCAGCAATTGATTAAATAGTACCACAACTGTCTTTCAACAGGGATGGTTTTGGCATCAAATAATTCATGAAGGTTGATATGTCATTAAACAAAAAAAAATAAACCAACCAAAATAAGTACACTATTTATTTATATATATTTATGAAATTTTTTAAATAGTTTTATTGCTGTAAAGTTTGATAATATGAAATGCATGATAGTATTCATTTTGAGAGTATAATATTCCATTATAAATAAATAAACCATGGTATGTTCGGTTTTTGAAGAAAATTGACCTTGTGTATTAATACTTTAGTCCAAGCAATCTCTCTCTCTCGAAAGAGTTAGAGGCAAATAGTTTGTCGTGTTTGTTTCTGAAAGGCAGTTAATTGTTAAAAAATAACATTCTTTGTGTAAAATTACTTTTTAATTGATCATAAAAAAATTTTTTTGGTTGATAGTAAAGGTGATAATTGTTCTTATTTATTTATTCACTTTCAGGCCAGAAATGAAAAGCAGTCTGATTTTCTTAGCCAGCTGTGATATCTTTTGCCTGATCAAGAAAAACAGATTAGTTTAAGCTTTGTTCATTAGTTTCTTTCTATTTATTTTAAAGATATATACATTTATATGATGAGAATTTGATGTAGCATTCACAAACAGAACAAAACATCTCATAACTGTATATTGCATGGAAAAGTATCTCTAGTAGTTAACCTCTTGAGATTTAAATCATGCATTTCTGAGCATACATTTTAACAGTTTGAACATAATTTTATCAAAAATATTCAGGTGAGTTAAAAGTTTTGCAATATTTTGGCAATGTTAGGCACAATTCAGCAGCTCTGGAAGCTTTCACTGGGGTTAAGAAGGTGATGAGCTACACTGGACTGTGAGATGCCAAACTCACTTAATACTCTTTGAGTACTACTTGCTGGATTTGCCTCAATGCCTTTGAGCCCAATCTTGAAATCAACAGTTTTATTTCTACCTGAACTTGGTTGTTTGTTGTGGTTCTTGCAATCCGAGCAAAATTTCTTGAACCATCTGCTTACTGTATGATCATTTGTGCCTTCACCTTTTGCACAAAAAATGTTTTTGGTTGTTTCCAAGGTATTATAGCCCAGTTTGAACTTGTAAAGCATAAGTTCTTGAATTGGACAATATTACATGTTCATTTGTATGGCTTTCAAATCACATACAGAGTGAAGCTAGCCCAGTTGACTGGGGCTGTAGAATATACTGACTGCATCTCTGAAGAGGACTAAAACCCCTCGAACAGGTGTCCTGGATATGACATTAAACAATCCGATAGCAAGGCTTCAGCCTTGGAGTTTTGGGGAATGTAGAGCACCTCTTCATTGCCATTGCTCCCAGATACACTCTAGCCAGGAGAGGCAGCACCTGATAGGGTCCTATCTATGGGTTAAATAGAACAAACTAATTGTGCAAACAAATGACTGATGTTAAATTGTGACTGTTATATAGCAATATCTGAAACCCTTGAACTGTGAGCAAGAAAAAGTTCAGGCTTGTTTAAGAAGGTTATCTACAACATGTGTTCACAAATCATATATATATTTAATATATATTTGGCATTAAATAACCTGCAATGGTTGATATGCCATAAAACCTAACCAAACCAAACCATACATAATGAAGCAATATACAATATGTCAGTGCACCAACTAACACAATATTACCAACCACAGTGAGTACTTTCCACATCAGGAATTGCTTGGTTCATGTGATATATACACACTGCAAACTAGTGTGTACCAAAATATTTCCAAACATTTGACTCACCCAAGTATAATCAACTACATTTTAACAAAAAAATTGGCAAGTTGAAGAATGTCAGCATTTTAATGAATGATGTCATATTCAGATTTAAGCGCAAAGATAAGACATTGTCAGCTCTGATTTATCTACATCAATATACTTTGGTTTGCTAGTTTGTGATGCATTTCTATTATCTGGTGTCTTCACATAAGGAATATATTTTTCTGAGAGCAAGCTCTTCAGTCTCTAAAAAAAAGTTAAAAAATTATCTGCTTAAAAAGCAGATATGATTTTATTTTATATCTCTAAGCAAAAAAAAACAAACAAAAAACAAACTAAACAATCATTGTCATTAATTACTGTATAAAAAAATTTCAAAGGTAGAAACAAGAATTTTGTTTACTACATAGTATTTCAAAAATAATAGGACAATTATTCAAGTAACCAAATGTTCATTGTAAATATAGTTTCAACCTTATTACATTTTGAATATATCTTGAGTGCATGTGGGAATATATATATATATATATATATATATATATATATATATATATATATATATATATATTCACATCAGAAAATAAGCCATATTGATTATCATTAACAGTAATTATTTGCAGAATTTTGATCAGAATTTTTTATTGTATAATGTTGATCTGTGATTTATAGTGCATTGATAAGGAAGAATATTATGGTGATAGACAAGTATTTCTAACATAATGTTGTATCATGGTAAGGAAGAGATACACAGTGAAATAAAGTTAACTATTTATTAACTGAAGTGGTACAGTCCAACAAATATTATAAGTCTTGCGCTGTTGGTGTTATGTCCAAAGTAGGTCTTAGTACTGACAGTGCTTAAGCAACACAATGTCTTTTATTCCTATGAGGTATCAGAAGTCACATGGTATGAAACACTATACAACACACAAAGTAAATGATTTTTATGATTAAGCTGATGATTTATTGATGTATTTTGGTTTGTATTTATCCAATTCAACTGCTACAATTAGTATGTAACAAAGGGTCAGTTTATAAGAAGATTAAAGTAGGTTTGAATTCATGGTTTTCCTTCTCCAACATGGTATTCTATACTAAAGCTAAAGAACCTATTTTCTTATAAGTGGAGGGAGAACTGATTGATTAATACTTTCCCAAAAGAATTAGAACAAAATAAAATACTAATAACCTTACCCTGGATTTGAACTCTGATAACTGATTCAATTTCCTTTGTTGTTATACTAAGCATGACTTCTTAATAATTTTGTGTGATTTTGCATTAACTTGCTGGTCTTTCAAAACATTTGTATAAAAGAAGTTTTGATTATTTTATTTGCTGGTCTTTTCAACACTTTTCTAAAAGAAGTTTTAGGTTTTTATATTTGCTAGTCTTTTCTATGCTTTCAGTACATTTGTCTATATGAAATTTTGGTCATTATATTTGCTGATTTTTCCAACATTTTTAAAACATTTGTTTAAATGAATTTTTATATTTGCTGATCCTTTCTAACTCTTGCATAACATTTGTCTAAAGAACTTTTATGTTTATATTTGCCGCTCTATTCCATATGTTTAATAGATTTGTCTAAAAGAAATTTTGGTCATTATTTTTGCTGATTTTCCAACATATTCAAAACATTGGTTTAAAGGAACTTTTAGGTTTTTCTATTTGCAGGTCTTTTCTGTGCTTTCAATACATTTGTCTATAAGAAGTTTTAAGCATTTATTTGCTGATTGTTCCAACACTTTCAAATCATTTGTCTAAAAGAACTTTTCAGTTATTATAGGCTTAAATATAGTTCTTTTAGAAGCCTGAATGTCAAAGGATGTACTTTTTGAACTGTATTGTGTTTCTCTATTCAGGCTATTTTGTGAATAGTTGAACAAATATTTACTAATATATATATATATATGTGTGTGTGTGTGTGTGTGTGTGTAAATATGTATATATATGAATGTGTGTGTGTGTGTGTGTGTGTGTGTGTGTGTGTGTGTGTGTGTGTGTGTGTGTGTGTGTGTGTATATATATATATATATATATAACACATTTGATGTCAAGCTGTTTTATCATTGATCCAGGGTTTAGATTCAAAGGGAAGGATTAAAAAATGGTCCAACAGATGCTGCTGACTCTGCTTTATATACAAGCAAATACCTTGATCTCACTAGTTTGGGATTGTGCAACGGATTTTTAATATTTGATGTCTACTATTAATGTTGCAAGTTTTGCTATTATTCCCTCTGGTCAAACACAGAACAATAATCATAAAATGTTTGAGATAAAAAAAGAAATCCATCATAAATCAACAAAGAATAACCAGATGGAAGAGCAAGTTTTACAAGAGAAGTTTCTTTGCTGTTATTTGTGGCTTTGAAAGCAGATGGCAAATGTTTAATGTTTGCAAAAGTTTTCCCTGATAACATTAAGCTTTATGGACACTTGTATAATTAGTATTTTATTATTGAAGGATGAATGCAGTTGGATTGCCTCCCTTATATGTAAAAACAAAAACAAAAAATAAAACAACATTCGAGTTTGGTATTATACAGGTTGTAATTTTCAGATTGTGGTAGGCAATATCTCCTCTAAAGCTTTACTTGATTACTTTCATATATTCGCAAACCAAATTCAGCTTCTATTATACCAGCATATGTACTTATTTGAAGAACAGTCCCTTTTCATTTTGGGAATAGTGACTGCATATTATGATAAAATGGCATGCAGATTAAAGGCATAAAAAATACCTAAGCCTGGTGTAACTAGGGAAATATAGAATGCTAAAATTACCAACATAAACAGCAATTAAAGTCAATTTATCACTGGAAACAATAAAAAAAATATTTTCATGCAAAATCTTAATATACCACAGCTATTCATCCATAGCTGTAAGTAAAAGTAAAGTTGGTGACCTTAGTTGAGGGTGACCCGAAGGCTCCTTTTTCAATAGCTACTACACTGAGGGGTAGGGAAGGGTGCTACTCCATTCCCTGGATTGCTCCACTTTACCCTTGATCAGCTGTAGAGTGTTGATAAAAATTCTGACTTTTTTAAAAAAAAAGTTCTGCAAAATTCTTTGAGGTTAGTACTTCACAAATATCTATATAAGAATAATCTTTGCAGAATTTTCTATCAAATGACATTTCATCTAAATCCATGCTTCTCAAACTATCTGAAGTAGTGCACTGGCAGGATTGTTTACTGATGTGCCATGTATCTGAAGCAAGCATGTGGGTGCATAGCTTTCATTTCCAATCAAGTTCCAAGTATTTTTACTTGCTGTATTGTATCATAGCATTCTTAAAGAATAATACTACACAATACAGAAAAATTTTCTGGATTTTCATTTTTTACTTTACCTGTTATATATTTTATGATAATGTGGAACTGGAAATTCACTACATACCGGCATTCAATAACTTGCATACTAGCACATTGAGTGGTGCTGATCTAAATAACTTATAGAATAACCTTAAATAATACAGGATAATTTTAAATGAAGAATTAGGTATGGCCATTCACCTTTGAAATTTCTTCCACATTGTAATTTACCAATGTGAACTTTTTTAAAATCTTAAACTTTTTCTAATTTTTGATAGAAAAAGCAGCTAAAAATTTAGTCAAAAAATCAAGAAAAAAAAAATCACATTAATTATTTTTACAGTTGGACTGTTTTAAAGTCAATTTTTATCATTTGTTTTTAAAATTTGCGTTAATAATTATAAAAAAACCACAGAAATGTTCAAAATACACTTGCATTTGAAAAATCTACTGAATTCAACTAATTAATGAATTTTAATAAAACTTTCAGTATTTATTAATTGATGACTGGATTTATTCATGAAAAGGTTGCTTTGCAAAAAAAAAAAAGAAAAGATTAGTGAAATTTTGTTCATATAAATGCTCTCCCACTTATTTGATTTTATGACCTTATTGAAATATCAAATACCAGGCTTTGTAAATGAAAAGTAAGAAGAGGATGGTCTATGTTGACTGCAGGCATGTTTGTTGCTGATAAGGCCAATGCAGGACAGGTAGGCACAGTCACAGCAGCCGAAGGTCTGGTCCGGGTTCAATGGCATAGTGTTATAGTTCTTCCTTCTGCACCTTTTGTTTGAATCTTTGGGGCATTAATATTTAGCATATTTTCTCATCTGAAAATCATTCTAAAGTTATTGAATGAAAAGTTACTTGATAAAATATCATTCACTAAGGTGTCATTTCAATAGAAAATCTACCGTATTGGGAGGTCTTAGAATAAACTGACTGTAACCCGTGCAATGGGTTAAGGATCCCTCCCTAATAAAAAGTGTGCTGGAGATCTGGGGAGTGTGGAATACCACTTCATTGGTATTATTCCCATCTCCCCTCTGAACCAGTGGAGCAGTACATGTTAAGTTCCCATCTATAGACCAAATAGAACTGTTTAAAAATTATCTGTATTCGATAGGACTGTGGGCAAAAAAATCTCTTAAAAAACAACTATACAAAAAATGTACAATGAACATAATTCTCTGACATATAGGCATAAAATAACCCTAAATGGGTTTACATGCTGTTAAAATCAATCACTCAATCAATTAAATGGAATCAAAAATGTATTTACACACTGAAAATATAAATCTCAGGGAGCATTCATATTTAACATATTTTTTCATCAGAAAATCAGTTTATATCAAAGTTATTCTATGAAAAGTTGCTTGATGAAATATCATTCAGTAAGATGTCATTTCAGTGAAAATTCACTGTACAAGTGATAATAGGTGCATCCATCAATGGCCCAACCAAGAAAGAATTAATCTAGAGCCATGAATCATGCATTTTTTATTTACCAATCCCGCCACCATGGGCAGAATGCAAAACAATGTCAATTTTTCAACTTACGAAGGCTGCAGAGCACAGTCTGCCCTACAATTTAGCCATAGGTCAGAGGGAACAAATGGAGTCTTGCTTTACCTTGGATCATCAGTGGGAAGTGAAAAGCAAATTGCCCATTCCATGATTTGAACTTGGGTCACCGATTCCATTTCCTATCATGATAACTGTTATGCTAACTACATCTATTCCTATAAGAAAAGTTCTCGGCCCAGCTAAGAAGGAAATGATCAAGAGCCATGTTGTGCTTCATATTCATCCAAAGGTTTAACACATTTGGCACATTGTTTCTTAAGTTGGAAAATTTAGAAATTTATATATATGTTCCTCCTTTTGGTTAAGCCCAGAACTTATGAGTACCTCCTCATAGCACTGCTCAAGAATCTCCCTTTGTACTTAATTATTGGAGTGAAAAATATTTATGCTGAGTCACTATTGATTAGTTGTTTTGTTGATCATTTCAAAGTGTTTGTGTCTCATTTATCAATATTTGCTTTTAGTTTATCAAGAGGCTCTAATGGCATTACCGTTTGCATGTGTCTCTGAACTGAACTTCTCACTTCCTAACTTCTTAAACTTTTATGTTCATAAATACGTAATAACTAAATTCTAGGGTTTCAACACTCTTATGAATATCACAATTCCAAGTATCACTGTTATTCTCTTTGATTAACTTAGAGCAAACACTTCTGTCCTTTTCTCATCACTTAGAATCAGTAATAAAGATAGCAGTCTAACAGTCTGCTTTCATTTGTACTGTTAAATTACTGCCAGATTAATGTAAGTTTTCTTTTCATAATCCAAATAAAAAAGATAAAGCAGTTCAAGGAAAAGAACAGACATAGTATTATAAAATAAAATTTACAAACTTATTGGAATTAGACAAAAGTAGAAAACAGTAATCAGAATAAAATTACAAGGATGAGTTAAAAGTTTTACTTTTTTTTGGTATGTGCTATTTTTCAGTGCATAAACCACTTGACCAAAACAGTTCAAGCTGTACAAGTTGTCCACTGTTATTGGTAGTGTTGTGGTAGTTGGTGTGCTGACATATTGTGATTGTTTTACTCTGTGATTTGAAAACAATACTGAGGAATGTAAAACATAGTCTAATTTGGGAAATTATGCTTGATAAGCTCGTACTGCCATGGAAGCAGGCAAAAACATTTGTTGTGCAAAAGGTGAAGATGCACATGAGTAAAGTACAATAACAAGATGGTTCAAGAAATTTTGCTTGGGTTTTAAGAATCTTAATGATCAGGCAAAGTTAAGTAGGCTTAAAATTGTAGATTCCCAGGCTGTTCTTCAAGCCATCAAGGCTAATCTAGCAAATAGCTCTTGGAGAGTATCAGTTGAGCTTGACATCTCATAATCTGGTGTAGTTTATTATCTTCATGACCTCTGCAAAAGCTAGCAAATTGTGCTTTACATTGCCAACATATTGCAAAACATTTGATTTACCCTAGTAATAGCTAAGTCACTGACAAAGCTGAAGTCAGTTTGACTTATCTAATCCATTATAGGTAAACCACATCAATTTAAAATGATGAGCTGATGAAAGTTGAATTCCCATCCCTTATCTTTTTGAGTCAGTCATTCTGGGAAAGCATCTTACCTGGTAGGATACAAAAATTAAGTAGCAAGAGTCATTCAAATTTAATCAAATAGCTACATCCATCCTCATCTTATTTTCACTTCTACAAACTATTGTTTCTTTACACTAATTACATCAAGAGCAATAATCTCAAATGTCTAAACTTTTTAGAAAAAGCAGAGTTAGTATTAATAATGTTTTCTTCCAACATATTTTGTTGGATTTTATAGTATGAATGAAAAATGAGTCAAAACTTAATGATAATGGATTTCATTGATGTGATTTACAATAACAGAAAGCTCAATCAAAAACTTTATGAAATGGCTTTCAATGTTTCATAAAACATGCTTATAAGAAAAATGAGCACGAAAATGGCTTTCAATGTTTCATAAAACATGCTTATAAGAAAAATGAGCACCAAAATGGCTTTCAATGTTTCATAAAACATGCCCATGAGAAAAATGAGCTCCAAAATGGCTTTCAATGTTTGGTGTTTACTATTTCTGTCTATCACAAATTATTCATAGTTACTACAGTGTTTTCACTTTCATTCACCTCTGTAGATTTCATCACTTTTTGTTCTTCAGTTGTGAATTCATTTAAATCTTTAAAGTCTTGATACTTTTTGATCATAGTTCATATAACCAGATATAGTAATGTAATTTGTTTATGATTTCTTTTTTTATTGTTTTCAATCTTAATGTATTGAGATAGGAAAGTTCAAGGTATTACAAAAGCCAAGATCAAGATAACATTTTAGGAAGATACCTTTGAGGAGCTGATACCTTAAAATATCTGAGATCAATATCAATAATTCAGTTCTGTATATGTGAAGACCCCAAAGCATTTTCTAATTTCCCACCAGTGTTTCAAGTTATAGCAGCTGAATTTTATTCTGTTTGCTTACTATAGAAACTGTCGTTGATGATGATGTATTAATTTAGAATACAAAATCATAGAAGTGTCTATATTTATCAATAGTTATATTAAAATAGTTTGATTCATTTGTGGACTTCCAGGCACTTTTTTCACTTAAAAGAAAGAAAGCTTAATGACATTATACATCTGTATGTAGGTATATCTGAAAGTTTATAGTCTAATGATGAAAAAAGATATTTATATTACATAAAAAAAATCATCAAGCATTTTTTGTGTAACAATAATCATCTGAGAAAATGAACTCAGTGACTGACTTCAAAACCTGGATGAGGCTGTTTGCATGTCATTTCATGCAAATGCCTTTGGGAGAACATGCAAAAAAAATTCAGTTGAAAAATAGCCAAATTCAATATTTAATCTTAAAATTTTTCCCTTATCACCTGGAAAATTTTGTTCCTAAGTGCAAAAAAAGAAATTATAATAATGCAAGAATGTAGTGGAGTATCAGTAATGTCAGGGGGCAGTCAGAAGTAAAGTAGAAGCCTGTCTGATATGAACAAGGTCAGAATTATGTTTGCTAGAAAGATTCAGTTAGCATAATGAATAGCATCATAGGAAATGGAATTGTCAAACTGAGTTCAAATCCTTTATGCTAAAGTCATTGAGAAAGGTGTGGATCTATCTGTTCAACCTCCAGCTATGGGAAAATAATAGGGTAGACTGGATTCTTTTAGCTTTGGTATGGCTACCAGTCAGGAAGAAGAAAAACTCGATTAAAATCCATCTGTACTCCAGATAGAAATAAACCTTGAGTCACTTCCTGCCCGTGGTGGAGAGGTTGGGTGATACAAACATTAAATTTTTTTTTTAACATAATCTTCTTCCTTGTTTGAGCATCTAATTCAGTGGTGAATATTCTGTTGTATAGCCACATAATAACCATGTCCAACTATACAAACACATAATACATATACATCTACATATGCATGCAGAATCATAACAATGACACAATAAAGACGAGCAACACAGTCTTTAGAAAAATATACCTCTCACTTTATTGGAAAGGTTGTGTGTGAGAGGGAGTTGGAAACCAAACAGAACTGCAACATATTGACCCTCACTCTATTGGCCATAGCCGCGTTCCTTTCCCGTTCTCCTGGACTGCTCAACTAGGGGCCTGGGCGCCCACTCTGCTGGGTGCTGGCTTTCTCTACCGCATCTTGTCACCAATGGATCTGGTCTCCAAACTAACTGACTTCCTGTCTTCACCGAGTTATATAATAGTTCAACGCCCACCTTCTTGTGGGCGTCACAAATTGCACTCATTCAACCCATCCACAGTCAAGGTTATAATATCCTGATCAACCAGATACACCTGTTATTTACAAAGGTGCATTTCCTATTTTGACAGCCCGGCCGGGTTGTAGGTCAATATACAACATATTCATCATAGAAACTGAAAATCATATAATGAAAATCTCTTCACAAATTTCAGTTTATAATAGTGCCAGGCTACAGGCTTAGTGATCTACCTTCATGAATGAAAATGATTGGTGACTTTTCAGCATAAGAACACCAGAAACTTGGATGCAAAGAATTGGAAACTAGATTAATAAAGATTTTTTACCTAAGATGTTTAATTTAAACTTTTGTAAGAAAAAATTATATATACAAACACAAATCCATACTATACATTTATAAATAAATATATATATATATATATATATATATATATATATATATATATATATACACTACCTTAATTAAAGAACTGCAAGGTGTACTTTGCTTGAAATTTTTAAGCTGTCAAGATAACAGATATAAAAAGAAAAGATCTCTTGCTTATCATTTCACCACCTACTCTTCTGTTAAATCATTAATGGAATGATCTAAAGAAAGATTAAAGTTTCTATCAGATTAAATATCTGAAATTCTAAGATGAGTCATTATGACTAGAATCTTTATCCTGTCAGACTTACAAAGGACTGTTTTCATGTTTTTTCAAGTAGTACTGTTTACATTATTTAAGCAAATATAATGAATATAAAATTTGTTTTTAATTTATTCAAACCTGGGTAAAGTAAGAAAGGAACAAAACTTGTCTTAAATAATCTTAATTTCTTAAATGGAGCCCTTTCATCGGTATATTGATATCATTGTAACTTACCTATCTACCATCATTCACAAGTGGAGTTAGGAATATTCCAACTGCATCTCTTGCAGAGTAGTAAGATCTCTTCACTTTAAAAAGAGGTATACAGTTGTGAGATTCTTGTTCTAGAGCTCTGGGGAGTAGAGAATCACCCCTTTGTTGACAGGTTGACTCTGAACCGGAGTGATAATACATATTAGGGTTTTATCTAGAAGTCGATTTGATATGTTTGAAAATTATTTGCATTAGATAGCAATACTTAAAACTTTATAACTTCGTAAATTATTATTAAGATTAGTTTTGAAGCTATAATTGTTTACAAATGAATATTATCATTGGGCACTCAAAATTATATAATTTCTTGCCAAAAAATACTGACTTGATCACTAAATATTATAATGGTTAACATGCTGTAAAATCAATGAATTTACCATAATTCTTACGATTTGCAACTATTAGCCTAGAGGGTAGAGTGTTTGTCAATGGTCTGGGATACCTAGGTTCAATCCCAGGTCGCGTCATACCAAAGACTTTAAAAATGGTACTTGATACCTCCTTGCTTAACACTCAGCAATATAAGGTACGTATCAAGGGTAAAGTGGAGCAATCTAGGGAAAGGAGTAGTGCCCTCCTCTACACCTTGGTGTAGTAGCTATTGAAAAGGAAGCCTTCTGGTCGCCAACTTTACTTTACTTTATACAAAGTTGGGAAGGGATAGATGAAACAATTTTTAAGTGAAAAGTTACCCATCCACATGTATGCATGTATACTTTTGCAACATGGTTCAACAAGCAAACTGGATTACATTATTAATTAATTGCACACCAGCTCTTCTCATGACACTGTTGTTATGACATCCATGCTAGTCAACTACTTTGCATTATGATATCTCACTTTCACTAAAATATGACAGCAGCATTGAAATTCTAACTCACAATTGCTCTATTTATTTTTAATTGCATAAAAGTTAACTTCTAATTAAAAAAACAAATCTGTATCGATCAAAATTCCACAATCAGATATATTGATGCATTTAAATATAGTTGGAATGAAATGACACTGTTATATGTAACAGTTTTTATTTATTCAAATTTCTTAGTTGAAACATTATCATTATCATTATCATGAATGATTTATTAGTATTTTCATTTAACTTTTGTCGCTTTTTACTGTTACTTTAAGGTCATTTTTATATCTGTTCAGTTAGTGGAATGCATATGAAGTAAATGTTAAGTTTAATTCAAGAAAGTCAGATAACTTAAAAATAGTATGAAAATCATTCACTAAAAGAGAGAAATTTTTTTTTGAAGAAAGCGATAATTTTCTTTTTCAGATTTGTTCTCATTAATTTAAACTCTGCTGTGTTTGGAATTGGTTTATAGCAAAAATATTTTAATCTTGCAAAAAAAAAAAAAAAATTATTTTGAGGCTCTTGAAAATGTCACTAAGTGAGTTGATTTTCTCAGATGATTATTGTTACACAAAAATGCTTGCTGATTTTTTTATGTTATATAAATATCTTTTTTCATCATTAGATTTATCAGGAAATTTTTGGTGGCTGAGAAGTGCAAACAATGTAAAATTTACAGAATCCATGCTGTGTTTAGTGAAAAAATGTGTACAAATGGGTTGAGTTTGGAAAAAAAACAGCCCATGAACTGGAAATACATTGACTCTCCAGTTAAAGAAAAAGTTCCAGGCACAGTGGTTAATAAAGAAGGTCTTGCTGGCATTTTTCTGAGATGTGAAAGTATCCATCACTATCTATTTCTTTGAGAAAAGTGTAACTATAAACAGTGCTTCTTATTGCCAATCTGTTAAGCAAAATTCACCTCATTTGTTGAATGACCTTTGTGTAAATGAGCAAAAATATATCATGTTCATTGATTGATGAAGGAAAAATATTTCTCGACAAAGTGTGATCAAAAAGCAATCAAACTGAATGTGGATATTTTTTAAATTTAAAAATTCAGAATTTACATGAAGACAAGCAACTTACATTACAAAGTGATGATATCTTGGTTTCAAGTTTAATCATTACCAATTCTCAGTACCTTCTTGTCTCTGGATTTTGGCAAAGGAATATTGTATAAGTGCAGCCATCTCCATATTTAACAGAATAATCTCTGTGCAAGGTCTTGTTTCTCAAACTCAAAACTATCTCAAGAGTAAGATTTGCATGTAAACAAATGATAATTATCAAAAGGAAATAAGTGATACCATGTAATCTATTAGTATTAGTCAGGAATATCTGAAACCATACTATTGTGCACAAATTATTTTTATTTGATTGGGATATTTCATAGATAACTGGAAATTATTTGGATTAAGAATAGTTACTTGAAGCTATAACTTTTTACTAAGTATTATTATAAGTTACTTGAAACCATATAACTGTTAGCCCAGCCATTTGGGGCGATAGAATACACTGATGGTATCTCTTCAGAGGAGTAAGACTCCCCCACAATGAGTTTGTTTGTTTGTTTGGGCTTATGCCATATGAACCTTTGTAGGTTATTTAATGCCAATCCCACTTTTATACAAATAAACTGTTCTATTTCAAACAATTCTGTTTAGCATAAGTATGCAGTTTAAAGGTAAAAAAAGTTCTATTTCAAGCAATTCAGTTTATCATAAGTTCATAGTTTAGTTCTATTTGATCTATTGATAGGACCCTATCAGGTGCTACCACTCTGGGCTAGAGTGGATCTGGGGGCAATGGCAATGAAGAAGTGCTCCACATCTCCCAAAGCTCCAGCATTACTGGAACCTCCCCATCAGACTGTTTAGTGTCATATCCAGGACACTGATTGGGGGAGTCTTATCCCTCTGCAGAAAAGCAGTCAGTGTATCCTACAAACCCAGCAACTCCAAATGAGATATGAGTACAAACCATCTGATCATAAAGCTCCAGTCCTGAATCTTTGGGGAATGTGGAGTACCTCTTCATTACTTATCACTCCTCAGTCTATTCTGACTTGGAGTGGTAGTACTTGTTTGGGTCTAAACTTTGGATCAAATAGAAATATTTAATCATTTTTGATACTTGAAACCATTTAACTGTGAGCAAACAAATGCTTGATATTAAATAGAATTGTTAGTATAAGCTAACTATACTTGGAACCACTTAATGGTGTGCCAAAAAATGGATAATGTTAAATGAAATTATTAGTATTAAATAGTAGTACCTGAAACCATTTAAGTGTGTGCAAACAAATGTGCTCTGGTTTGTTCAAAAATCATGTTACCTATGAACTATTCATTTACAAGTCATATATTTATGTACAAACAGAATCTGGTATTGAATAACCTAAAATCAACCATATAACTACATGCAAACAAATGACTATTATTAAATAGAAGTAATTACTAGAAACCATACACTAATTAGTATTATATAAGAATATTTGATACCATATGAAAAAACATTTAAGGATCTTGTACACAAAAAATATAAATTCCCAACGAATGCAGATCCCTAATCTCTAAGCATAAAATAACCTTATACAAGTTGAAATGTTGTTAAAATCAATCAATCATATTTTGAAGAAAATTAATTTGGTTCCTTGATGAGATCAATACAGCCTCTCTTTTATTACTTTTTGAATCCTCCTCATTTGAATAATGCCCATTGGTCAAGTTTTCATAACCCTAATTGGTTAGATGCTCCTAAAGATAACCCAGCTATGAGTTAAATAGTATGTCCACTATCCTTCTACAAAGATGGCTTTGGCATTAAATTACCAACAAAGAATGAAATGCTATAAAACAAAGACACCCAACCAAACCCAAGGATGAGGTTAGTTCAAATCTTATTTCAAGATTATTCTTCACTTCGAACTAATACCACTTATTTATCACACATAGGATAAATGTAAAAATCAACAGAAATGAGATGGTAGAAATAATATCATAATTATTTATGTGTAATATGCATGTCTAACTTTGGATGAGGAAATTATGGCAAAATAAATTCTTGTCTATAATACCAATTGACTTTTGTAGCGGCTAAATTTAACCTTTGTTCAACTTTTTATCACTTTGTATTGACTAAAAATAAGAATTTATAAAGTTTGAGGTGGTTTCTTTGTTTAACAGCATATCAACCTTCATTGATCATTTAATGCTAAAGTGATCTTGTAGAAGAATAGCAATTTAACCCAAAGCTGGGGGATCAGGTGGCTCATACCTTTGCCAGGAGTATTTATCCAAAAGTCAATTTAATAGTATGACAGGAGTTTAAAGTCACTTACTTCAAGGTTACAATCCATCTTTTTAGCCATTATTCCACTAGCACTTCCAATTTACATAGTTTAAATTATGTCTTAAAACACCAAATTTTCTCAGTATTTAGGCCGGATTTGAAATATCAGCTGGTCATGTCAAGCTCTAGCACCTATATGACTAAGTCCCTATTATTCTCTTCAAATTGCTCTTGAGGCAAATAAATACCAAACCTTTTTTTATCTTAAAGGTGCTCAAAAGCAGTGACTGAGAGTAAATTACATTGAGAGAAACTAGACTTTGACCACTGTTAAATCTCAGGGTACTAAGTATTAGGTACTGAAAATGTGAAATTGATAGGAGCTTGAAATCCCACTTCGAACACAAATATACTGATAAAGGCAACCCCGTCTCAAACAAATCTAATAGGTTTGTCCCTTGGTAAATTTGCAACAGAAGGTGAACTTCATGTTGGAATAAAGAAACAGTAAAAAAAAAAATAATACACTTCACTTGACTAATGCAACAAAAACAAATAAATGAAACCTCTCTGAAATTGTTTCAGAGAACAAAAAACTAACAATCAATTCCCAAGATTTATAGTAATTGAGACATTGGAAGAGATACCCTTACTCAAACTGTCCCCTTTTTAAAGAAAAAAATAATTTCCAACAGAGCAAACCCTCAAACTGAGTAAAAAATTAGAAGTGGCAATCTCCTGGTAGAACTATATAAAAAAAATGCTAAAAACTTAATTAAAAGAGAAACCTTCCACAATAGGAAATTCAAAGTTTACATCAAAGAGAATCATCCGAAATTAAGCTTTTATCCTTAGTCAAACCAGAAGAAATTCAAACAGCCTTAGGAAAACAATGGGTCACAGACTACAAGAATATAACAATTAGAAGAAGTGGTGATGGAGAAATATAAGTGCTCACATATATTTTGACATTATATAAAGCCACAATTCCAAAGGAAATAAAAATTGAACACTACCTTGAAAAAGTAGAACAAAAATATCCCCACACCCTTAAAGTGTTTTAAATGAAAAAAAAAAGGTCAACATTGGGAGAGCGGCAGAGGATATCTGATATGTGGTAGGTGCGGTGAACAAGACCCAGACAATAGAGAAGAAGGTTGTCCCAATGAATTGAGATGCTCAAACTGCAATTTGGACCAAATGACAGGCCCAAATTCTAGGAGCAGCTTGGCAAACTATAATAAGCCAAAATCAAATCATAGCTTCCCACAACAAGCACTGTTACTACTATGCAAAAATGACTATAGAGGACTCCATATCTTCAACCAAAATAAATAAGCAAAAGGGAAAATCATGATGAACTCCAATCCAATTTTAAAATAAATAACTCTAGGAAAACTCATATTCCAACTTCAGAACCAAACACCTAAGCAAACAATGAAAAACTAAAAGACCTAACTACACCAATCAAATTCAAATCCTCCTCCAAATCCAAAATAAATTATACTTAGACAGCAGCTGAGCAGAGGTGATAAAAAATATCAAACCTCAAAAATCAATCCAGAGGCCCTTCAACACCAAACAGAAACCAAAAACAAGTGCAATCCATAAGAAAGAATGAAAACAGAAGAGCCTATTCCCACAAAATTCAAATCAAAGAAAACCTACCATAGAAAATAAAATCTGTACCACAAAAACAGATAGGAAGAACTTCAACAACTGTTTAATAAATTATGACTCAACATTAATATGTCTTCAAGAAACATTCTTCCAAGACACCAACCAACTCAACATCAGAAACTACAAACAATACAGTTACATGCACAAAGATGGATGCAGAGCCTCTAAAGGTGTCTTCATCCTGATCAGGAAAGACCTACCCTTATATCAACTCAACATTAATTCTGAACTTCAAGTGATTGTATTCAAAGCAAACATCTACTCCATTTACATTAGACCTCATGATCTCATAAATGAATTAAAGCTAAACTGATTAATAGAACAAATCCCTAAACCCCACATGTTATTAGGTGACCTTTATAGTCACAACACTTTATGTGGGGGGGGGGAATAACAAAAAAGGGAAGGACCTGAAAAATATGGTTAAAAACCTATCCCTTCAAATTAACAAATCCCAAACCTCTCTCAACACATCAGAAGACACCTACTTACCTATAGACATAATGCTATGCAATCCCTCAAGCTACACCGACTCTATGGTACACAATGATCTTTGCAACAGCAACCACTGGGCCATAATCCTAAAAGTCCACAAATCAATGACAATAAGCTCTCCTGTTGGAAAATAAATTGGCAAACTATGAAGAATTCAGAATCCAGTACAACCAAAAACTGATACAAGATCCTAACAACAAAGACCTTAGAAATCATTGCACTGGAACTTAAGTTTTGATAGGAAAGGAAACTATACAAAAAAAACTCACCTGCAAACCAATGTAACATACCCTGGTTTAATGAATATTGCAAAACAGCAATTTGCCAACATCAAGCTGCTCTACACAAATTTAATAACAAGCCCACAACCACTAATTCATACTCCTTCAAAATACTTAGAGCAATAACATGGAAAATCTTTGAAGAAGCAAAAAAAAAAGTTGGTGAGACTTGTGGGATTTAAAGGTATTTAGGTAGTCAGTGGCTAAGGGCAAGACTGTGTTGCCATAAGATATCTGACTCCTACCTCTTTATAAACAGAAAATGGAAAAATAGTGCGATGAATTGCGAGGCATACTCCACTTTCGAGGGTATGTCCTCCGATCATCGAATAGTCACGGCCAAAATACGTCTAAGCCTACGAAAAAACGCCACACGAACAGTGACAACTACGCGCTATGACTGGGCCCTACTTAACAACAGAGACATTAGAGACAAATATGCATTAGAATTAAGAAACAGATTCGAAACACTACAAGAGAAGACAGAAAAAGTTACCCCAAATGACGAATATGAAAACTTTGTTGAAGCACACCGAGAGGCGGCATCAAAGTGTATCCCAACAAAACCTAGAACTAAATATAGAGTCCCTTGGGAAACGTCAGAGGTTAGAGAAAAACGTGCACTCGTGAAAACTGCCTTCAAAAGCTATCGGAAGAACCCAACAAACACAAATGCCCGAAAACTAGAAAAAGCACAATATCAATTAGCAGGAATATATCTAAAAGAACAGGCAGAATACATACAAAATCAGATAGATAAGATTTGAGACTCGGTGGAAGATAGACAATCCAGGATAGCCTGGCAAACAATAAACGAAGTAAGTAGAAGGAAGAGTACAGCCAAAGCAAAATTGAAAGCTGCAAGCCAACAAGAAAGAGTAAAACTGTGGGAACAGCATTTCAAAAATCTACTCGGAAGCCCACCAAAAATAACGGATGAACCGATCACCAGAATTATCAGTAAGCAATTAGACATTAAACTAGGGCCTTTCACCAAAGAAGAACTCCACTCGGTTCTTAAAAAAATTAAAAATAGGAAAGCTGCAGGGCTAGATGAGATCCCCCCAGAAGTGTGGAAGACTAGACAATTCGACGATATGCTGCTCCGGCAATGCAACGCTGTCTATAGTCAAAATAGGATAGAAAGATGGATGAAGGGATGCATCGTTCCTTTCCCTAAAAAAGGCGACCTCGGATTAGCCAAGAACTACCGAGGGATAACACTTACATCCATAGCAGCCAAAATCTACAATGCCCTACTACGAAACCGCATAGAACCCAAAATAGACAACATCCTTAGGAAAAACCAAAATGGCTTCCGGAGAAATAGATCCACAACCTCACAAGTATTGACCATCCGTAGAATCCTTGAAGGCGTCCGGGCAAAAAACCTTCAGGCGACATTACTATTTGTCGACTTTACCAAGGCCTTCGATTCCATCCACAGAGGGAAGATGGAACTAATCCTACTAGCATACGGCCTACCTAAAGAAACCGTAGCAGCAATAATGATCCTCTACAAAAACACAAAAGTGAAAGTACGTTCACCAGATGGAGACACGGAATACTTCGACATTGTTGCAGGAGTACTACGAGGAGACACGCTAGCCCCATACCTCTTTATCTTCTGTCTAGACTACATGCTTAGAGCTTCGATCGACAAAATCGGAGAAAATGGCTTCGAGCTGACTAAGAAAAGAAGCAAAAGGTACCCCGCAAAAACAATCACAGACGCCGACTACACTGATGACTTAGCATTACGGGCGAATACGCCTAATCAAGCAGAGACGCTACTGCATAGTTTGGAATGAGCTGCAGCAGGCATTGGCCTCCATGTCAATGCGCACAAAACTGAATATATGTGTTACAACCAAACGGGCAACATTACCACTCTAGAGGCTAGTGGACAAATTCACCTACCTAGGAAATAGCGTCTCATCAACAGAAAAACAACATCGACACACGGCTGACGAAAGCATGGACGGCTATAGATAGGCTCTCAATAATATGGAAATCAGACCTGACAGATGAAATAAAGCGCAGTTTCTTCCAGGCAGCGGTTGTATTGATACTGCTATATGGATGCACTACATGGACGCTAACCAAACGGCTGGAGAAGAAACTTGACAGCAACTACACAAGAATGTTGAGAGCAATATTGAACAAGTCCTGGCGACAACACCCCACGAGACACCAACTGTACGGCCACCAGCCTCCCATCACGAAAACTATACAGGTCAGACGAGCCAGACACGCTGGACACTGCTGGAGAAGCAAAGACGAGCTCGTAAGTGACGTACTACTATGGACCCCCACATATGGCCAAGCAAAAGCAGGACGACCAGCCCGAACTTACATTCAGCAGCTATGTGAGGACACAGGATGTAACCCAGAAGACCTGCCGGAGGTGATGAACGATAGGGAAAAGTGGCGAGAGATGGTCAAGGATATCCGTGCTGGCGGCACGACATGATGATGAATGATGATGATGATTTTACCCCACGTAGACTGGCTGGCGCAATACCTTGCCCAAAGAAAGTCCAAAAGAAATATACAAAAAGAAAAGATAGAAACAGATAAGAGACGAAAACATTTCTTCCATACTTTCCTTTATTTACTTGGTGAATGGACTAACTGACGCTACATCCCAAGACGCAGCGTGGTGCCCAAAAACACCAGACGGCAAAATCGGTGTTGTCGGTTCGACGTCACTACCCGAAAAAGAGGGCGGTTCACAGAAAACCTGAGTATTTATCTCTCTTCACCGGCTCCAAATTCGCCACTCCAAAATCCTTCTAATTTTGGCGCGACCGCTTCCCATTGGCTACTTTACTTTTTATTATTTTTCTTTTTTCTGATTTTAAACCGGATGGATGCGTGGAGCCTTATGCGTGGCGACGCGTTTCTACATTTTGTATCTGGCAGCCGACGAGTCAATATCCTGTTGGGAGTTTTACTGTTAATTCCTAAATCCCCACAGACTACAGGGTGCAAAAGCAAAATTAGGAATATTCTAATTTTATGATAAATGACTCTATTATAAAAGAGGATTAATTTTGATTTAAAAAAATAAACAACAAAATAAGAAGATAAATACAAAACAGTAAATTTACTCAGTATGGCAGTGATTTTTTCAATTATTGTATCAACACCCCTTTGAAACGATTTGTATGCCTTCAAAATAAATTCTTCAGACATTTCATTCTGTTCCTCCTCAAGAGTAGTCTTAAGCAAACCAATATTTGGATGGGAAGTTGCACTGGTTTTGTTTTCTAAAATGCCTCATGTAGCATAATCAAGGGGGTCAAGTTCTGGGCTTGACTGAAGCCAGAAAGAAACTCCAGTTATTTTTTAAATTCATTTTGGCTTGGTTTTGGTGTTAAGCAAATCATAGATTCTTTGTCGTTGTCTTTTGTTTTGTTCACTCATATTTGACTGAATTTTAATGAAAAAGTCCTTGAATAATGGAGCTAATCATGAAGATTTAGATTTAATGCTTTTTTTTTCAAAAATTGGACTAATCAGACTAAAAATACGTTTTAAAAATTATTCCATATTTTGCTTATGCACCCTGAACATGAACAAAATTAACTCCTCCACCAAAGCAAACACAATCTGGAAAATCACAAAGAAAACCCAGTTATCCCTTTTTAAAAATAGCAGTAACCAATAAAAAAAAGATAAAGTAAACGTTTTTATTGAAACTAACTCAACAAATTCCTCCTCCAAGAATGACAATTGACAATTCTTAGATTATATACAAAATACCAAAAAACATACACTGAACATCAAAAGATATAAGTCTGAATCTTCAGCAAACCCTTCATATTACAAGAACTAATAAAAGCCATACTAAGATTCCATAACCCTGCAGTCAGCCAAGAGGAAATCAATTATGAATTTCATAAACAGCTTAAAAAAAACCCACTACACTATCTTATAACCACTGTTAAGGATATCCTGATAAATGGTAAATTCCCAGTTTTGGAAATAATCTACCCTATTCCTTATACCCAAACAAGGGAAAAATACCTCAACTCCAAAAATAACTAACACCCAAGCAGCCTTTGCAAGTCTATGAAGTGTATGATCAATAAAATGTTAGTATGGTTAATGAATCCAAGAAACTTATTACCAACTTGTGATGTGGGTTCAGAAGTCATAGATCTACAATGGATGATATGGTCAGGCTAGAAATTTTTGCAAGAGAGGCAAACATTCCAAAGCAACACTTCAGAGCAATATTTTTCAACCTAGAGATGATGTATAAAGCCACCTGGAAGTATGGTATAATGGAGGATCTACACAACCTGCAACTAAAAGACAGGTTATCTAACATTATTAACATAAAGAACATAAGAGATCTATTTGAAACAATAGATTCTTATAACATGATCAACTTCCTGAAAAAAAAACTGGCCTCTAACCAGATATATAAATCCATAGACCCAAACCTCACCCACAAGTAGATATACACACACTTTGATGTACCAATCCTCAAAAGAAAAGTTAACTTCACCAGATAGCAACAACTGAACCCTTTCAACTATTCTCAATATTCAATTACCAACAGAAGTATCACCTAAAGTAATATACAAATAACCATACATCGCAAAGAATAAATAAAGCAAAAACGTCTTTGGCATAAAATAACCCAAATGTTGACATGCTGTAAAATCTAACAAGCCATTATAAACAAACACACATTCAAGTGGATATTTCTCTGTAAGGGTGTAAAACATTAATTTTGATTATAGATATAACTTACTTTTGGTCATCTTGTCTCAAATATGGCAAAAAAAGGTAATTATAATGTTTTTTTATGTATAATATGCACCCCTGAATTTTAGGTTAAAAAATTTGAGAAAATAGTGTGTCTTATACACAAATAATTTCTGTAGTGTAAAAAATAAGCAATTATAAAATGAAATTAACTTAACATCTTTTTCTACATTACTTTTTGAAAACATATTTTAGTGTTTACAAGTTGAGATAAATTAGGTACGTAGTGTTTAATGTAAAAAAATAAGTGCAAAATTTTGGTATTTGTCCATTTTCAGAACAATTTTTCTAGTTGATTTTAGCAGAACTAAGGCATTCATAAAACAAATCATATAACCTGCTGCCATTGATACTAAGGAACATGTGCATAATATTATCTATGTATCCAGCATTTTCATTCGGGAATATCTTATTAACTTTATAGTCTCTGTTTGCTTTAAAAGATTGCATAGTTTATGAATTTATTTATTAGTGGGCAAATTAATCAAGTCGATTTTTCTTTCACTTTAAATGAAAAGAAATTAAAAAAGAACTTCCATATTGCCTCATCCATATTTCTGTGCCATTTACTTTGTCAATAAATTTCATTAACAGTCATTAAAGAAAACAAATTGGGATAATAAATGACTCTATTTAGACATAATGAAGATTAATTAATTTTCTTGGGGAGGTGGGAAATCTTCTCTTCCTTTTATAATTTATCAGATGAAAAATTCAGGTCAGTCAGTTTTTTGACATAACTCTGTATGAATGAAAATGTTGGAAACCAGATGACACATCAATGGTTGTGTAATTAAAAGAAAAACATTATATTCAAATAGATTTTAAAGAAAGATCTATATATTCTAATTTCATCAATTACTTGATATTAGATTTGGTATTGGTTTTTTGAGTGTTGAAAATACTGGGGTGTATGTAGAGACTAAGTAAATTTCCATTTTTTTTATTTTAAAGAAACTCTATATCATTATAGAATGTTCAGTAATGAAAACCAGGATGTCAATACTTAACATTGCATTTGGTCTTTAATAATTAAAAAGTTTTAAAATATTAGGATTGAGCACAATCTATTTATAAAATTAGCTATATTATTAATATATAGATATATAATTGAACATTCTACACTTATATAGAAGAAACAAATGATTTTCATCCTGCAATTAACTTATAGCCAAAAAATAGTCATGCAATTTTATATATTCATTCTTTGATTCAACATATTTAGCACATCATTTTTCAAGTGTATTTAGCATTTCCAAAAGTTTAGTAGTTAAAAAGACAAAAAAAAAACGTAATTCCATTTGTGGTTAAGTCAAGAGTTTTTCAGTAACAGATTAAAAAATACAAAGAATTAGAATATATTAGTTAAACCAATATTTATTTGAATAAAAGGAATTATGAATCACTGACATACATATGTATGTATGTATGTATGTATGTGTGTGGGTATAGGTTATATGGTTTGAAAATTAGTCATATTTCTAAAATACTCAGTAGAATTTCCAGTGCTCTAGAAACCCTCTGCTGCACAGGTTCCCTTGACTCACCTCCGATGTACCTCTTCATGAACTTTGAGCACAGGTAAAGTTTTATAATAAACCATGTTTGTCAAACTTTTTCAATCAATGGTCTTTTCATATTATTAAAGTACATCCTAAGCATGAAAATACGATTGCTAACAATTCATTGCTATAATAGGGATAATGTTTTAATGGCATTTCAACCTGTCTTGGGTTATTTTATACCCAGAAGTTAGAGAATCAAGTTCATTATATGTTTATATTTTCATTTTTTGTGTAGTGGTTTCTAAAATGTTTTTATATACATCATCATCATGATGTCGTGCTGCTAGCACAGATATCCTTGACCCTCTCTCGCCACTTCTCCCTATCGTTCATCGCCTCCGATAGGTCTTCAGGGCTACATCTCATATCCTCACATAGCTGCTGAATGTATGTTCAAGCTGGTCGTCCTGCTTTTGCCCGGCCATATGTGGGGGTCCATAAGAGTACATCACTTATGAGCTCGTCCCTGCTTCTCCAGCAGTGTCCTGCATGTCTGGTTCGTCTAACTTGGATAGTTTTCATGATGGGAGGCAGGTGGCCGTATAGTTGGTGCCTTGTGGGGTGTTGCCACCAGGACTTGTTCAATATTGCTCGCAGCATTCTGGTGTAATTGCTGTCTAGCTTCTTCTCCAGCGGTTTAGTTAGCATCCATGTAGTGCATCCATACATCGATACGACTGCTGCCTGGAAGAAACTGCGTTTCATTTTATTGGTCAGGTCTGATTTCCATATGATTGAGAGCCTATCGTTGTCCATGCTTTCGTTAGCTGTGTGTCAATGTCTTTTTCGCTTGATGAGACGCTGCTTCCTAGGTAGGTGAAGAGTTTCAAAATCTGCTGCTTCCTAGGTAGGTGAATTTGTCTACTAGTTTCAGAGAGGTTCCGTCTAGTGTGGAGATGTCGCCTGTTTGATTATAGCACATATATTCCACTTTGTGTGCATTGACATGGAGGCCAATGCCTGTGGCAGCTCAATCCAAACTATGCAGTAGTGTTTCGGCTTGGTTGGGGGCATTTGCCAGTATCGCTATGTCATCGGCGTAGTTGGCATCAGTAATTGTTTTTGCGGGGTACCTTCTGCTTCTTTTCTTTATTATTGCACAACTACCTAATACCAATAATTTTAACACACTTATATAGTTTCAAGCATTCCTATCTAATACTAAGTATTAATACTCAATTATATGGTTTAATGTAATGCTTCCTATTTAATAATAATCATTTGTTTGCTCACAGTTATATGGTTTCAAATTAATAATTATGATCCTTAGGTTTCAAGTCATCCAAACATTAATAATTCAGTTTAATAATCATTTCTTTGCATAAAGTGATATGATTTCACATATTCCTATGTATTAAGTTTCAAACAGAACTACTTGATCCATTGATGGGACCCTGACAACTGGTACCGGTTTGGAGATGCACTTAGTGTAATGTTTATTGTTATAGGAAATGGAATTGGAGATTTGAGTTCATATCATGGACAAGGATGCATTTCACTTTATGCTAATGCTCTTGGAAAAGGCATGAATCCATCTATTCTCTGATCAGTTAAACAGCTTTACTCTGTTTAAAACTTAACCTTGTCTTATGTACTGTCTATGCATACTACCATTTCAGTTCAGAGTGGAACTGGGTGTAACAGCTATGAAGGAGTATTTCAGACTCTGCAAAGCTCCAAAACTGGCAACTCATCTCTAGTTGCAGTTTACTGTCATACAGAGGATGCCTACTGGGTGGTGTTGGGGGGAATTTACCCCTCTGCAACGAATACAATCAGTGTATTTTAACAGGGTGAGCACATTTAACAGGTATACCTTTAAATTTATGCCATGTAGTTTAGAATATGTTTCAGTTTTATTGGCATCATCTACGAAAAAGTCTTTCTTGCAGATTACAGTTTTTTTTTTATTGTATGACTTGAGATAGCTGATTCTTTATTTTTTCTGCTAAATTCTATACAGCTGCTAACACACTGCAACATTTCACTGCTCTCCAAAGCATCTGAATATCTTCTATACATGTTATTTCCTCATAAAATATGTCTGCTAACATAAAGTAATCAAAGAAGCAACCATTTTTAGTGCAGGTGGTTTTATTTCCATTTGTTACCTGTCTGAGTGTGTGTGGTCGTTAAAATTCTAAAAGAGAGAAAAAAAAACTTTTTGCTTTCTGAGAAATTTTTACATCAATAAGTAGAGTTTCTGATGTTTTTTTTTTCTCTCAACAGACTTTTAGACCAAAATATAAAGATGAACTAATTGCGAAATTGTGGAATAATGAATTACGTTTGATAGCTGCAACCAGGAAAACTGACTGAATAATTAACTGCTTTGCAAGAAATATATTCTAACTTTTTCACCTCTTTGTATATTTTTCTGAAGTGAAAGCAAGACCTGCATTTCATTTTATTCTTTAAAGCAGAGAGAATTGATGGTAATTTATTGTTCTCTCCTTCCTTCTGTGTGTGTGTGTGTCTCTCTCTTTCTCAATATATATATATAAGTATGCTGTCAGCACAGATTCCCTTAACTTTCTCTCATCATCCCTCTCTATTGGCCATTGCTCTTGGCAAGTCTCTAGATAGCATCCAGTGTTCTTCAACAGTGCTCAGCATTTTTTTCCATCTTTGTTCATAAGATTGGAAGTAAGTGGTGATACAGCTGATGTTTAGCAGGGTGCTGCTTCCATTTTCTCTGTCTCTCTCTCTCTGTCTCTCTCTCTCTCTCTCTCTATATATATATATATATATATATATATATATATATATATATATATATGCCTGTGTGATGTTTAAAGGTTACAGTGTCTTTAGTGAGAGTTCATAAGAAAATACTGGAAAGCTTCTATGTATTTTTGAAGTTCACATAATGGCCCACATATGATGTTTTGGTGATCTTCACTGTTTTGAAATTTTTGAGTACTATAAATGGATTCTTTTCTATTCTACTCTTAAAGCTTCATAATGAGCAACTGAGAGTAATCTACTCCCAGTGTTTTTTCAAAAGACAAATCTCTAATCTTAGAATACCTCAATGATTTTTGGGTGGTACAGTTGGATATTAGTTCATTTTCTTTAACTTTCCTTCTGTAAGCAGTTTCAGTGGCTTTAAGGCAGTTTAAAGTATATCCTCAAAATTGACAGAATCTCAATATAAAATTGTAACATGTTTAACAAAGGTTAAAGCTAAATAATACCAATGATACATAGTATAACCTGCCTAGAGCCTGCCCAGTTGGCTGGGGCTGATTAATATGCTGACAGTATCTCTACAGAGGGGTAAGGCTCCTCTCATCAGTGAGTCCTGAGTGTCCTGGTATGACATTTAATCATCTGATGGTAAGGCTTCATTCTTGGATGTTTGGGGAATGTGTTGGACCCTTTCATTCCCATTACTTCCTGGTTCAATCTGACCTGGAGTGGTAGTACATATTAGGGCTCCATCTTTGGGTTAAATAGACCTGCTTAACCATTTGACAGTGCAAACAAATGATTTATTCAAAATAAAATTATTGGTGTAAGATAGGAATATGTGAAACCATTTAACTGTGTGAAAACAAATGAGGTCTGGCTTGTTTCAAATATTACCGACAAACCATTTGTTTACAAATCATATATATTCATAATTTATATGACGATTTATAAGCAGGATTTAGCATTGAATAACCTATTAGGGTTAATATGCCATAAAACCCAACCCAACCAACCAAAACACCTAGATGTTAGGGAATCACTTTCCTTGTACAGTTATATCTCCATTTTCATGTAGGTGTAAGTATTTTTGGATACAAGTATGTGATATCAAATATTTCTTAATTCAAATAATTTGCAAACAATTGTATGGTTTCAAGTATTCCAATCTAATACAGATAATTATTGGCATGATGGTTAAAATGTTTGCCAGTGGTCCGGGAGACCAGGATTTAATCCCAGGTCAAGTCATTACAAAGACTCAAAAAATGGTACTTGATGCCTTATTGCTTAATTCTCAGCAATGTAAGGAAGGGATCAAAGGTAAAGTGGTGCAATCCAGCAAAAAAAAGTAGCGCCCTCACCTACACTGTGGTATAGTAACTATCGAAAAGGGTGCCTTTGGATCACCCTCAACTAAGGTCACCAACTTACTTAGTTTTTATGGTTTTATGGTTTTAAGTAATAATTGTCATTTGTTTGGACAGAGTTGTCTTTTTTTTCCAAGTACCTAATAATTATCTCTATTAACCCATTATATCTTCAAGTAACAATTTTTATACAAATAGTTTACTTACATGATATTGAGTATTCCTTCTGAATACAAATAACAGTAAAACACAAGTTTTTGACTCATAGATGGGACCCTAACATGTATTACCAATCCAGGTCAGAGTAGACCCGGGTGTAATGGCAATAAAGAGGTATTGCTCACTTACCCAATCTCCAGAACTGAAGTCTCACCATCAGATGAATTTTTGAGTCCTCCACAGAACACAACCTTTTTGTGGGTGGGATAGCTCTCCACAGGGGATACAGTCAGTGTATTCTAAGGTATGCTGCCAGAGTGAACTACTGCTGTAGTTCTTTTAAGATCCCTCATATTTGACTGTTGTAAATAGCTGTAAGAAAATCTTTTGAAATTGGTTTAATATTAAACAGCATAATCACCTGCAGTAAACTTAAATAAGTCTATAGAAAAGCAAGTATTCTTTCCTTTTTTTCTACCATGCCTTATGATGGATAAGTTATTTATGCATTCTATATGTGTTTCTTTAAAAGGAAAGATGTTTATTCCTGAGTCTATTTGGATTTTTTGCATTAGAAACGAATATTTATCATCAGTGGTTATTAAGATGTGAAAATCTCCAAGTTGGCAAGGCATTCTCTGTGGCTGACTTCTGTGAAGGGTTGCTCTAAGATTCTAAACTCAGGCAAGAATGGAATGACCTACAGTCAGCAAGCATACATGATATTCCATATTATAGTCATCTGAAAACACAGTTAGCACACTGCCTAATCAGTGGGTCTTAGAATATACTGACTGTATCCCTTGCAGAGGAATAAGACTCCTCAAAGAGGAGCTGTGGGTCAGACATGAAACTGTATCTGATGGTGAGACTTTAGTTCTGGAGGTCTAAGGAGTGTGTAGTACCTCTTCATTGCTATTATTTTCAGGTTGACTCTGAATGGAGTAGTAGTCTCTGTTAGGATCCTACCTATGAGTTCAATAGATCTGTTGAAAAATCATTTGTAATCTATAGAAATATTGATACCATGTAACTTTAAATTATTTGTATTAAAAATAGTCAACTGAAGCTATAATTGTTTAGTAAGGATTAGTATCAGTTAATTGTAATTACATAACTGTGCAAACAAATGACCATTATTAAATAGGTATAATTGCTTGAAATCATATAATTATTAGTATTAGATAGGAATACTTGAAACCATACAACTATGCAAAAATCATTTGTATTGGATTGGGATACCTAATGTAACTGTGTGCAAAATCTCCTAAGAAACAACTTGATAGAAAAATAAAATATAAATGTACAATGATTGTGATTTCCTAACCTCTAGGCATAAAATAACCTGGGATGGGTTGACATGCCTCTAAAATCAATCAATCAAACACTTAGCACATCATTTTTCAAGTTTCCTTAACTCTAAAAAATGCTTTCTTGGATGTTTATAGTCTGTTTGATACATTTCTGTTTTCTGCTATAACAATTTATGATGAAAAAATCCATATTGATGAGAATAGGAAGCTGACTATTTCTATCACTAAATTAAAGGGCCAACAGAAAATCTTGTCTTGAAGTAATTTTTGTTTTAGATGCCCAATTTTCAACAAGTATTGTAATTTGATTTTGCTGAGAGTCAAAAGAATAATTTATCAAGTAAATTAGATTTAAAAAAAAGAAAAACAAAACAATTAGTTAAAAATTTTAAAAAAAGACAAAACAAACTGATAAGAGAAAAAAATCAACAGATAATTTACAAATAATTTCTGTTATCTTTTTTGAATCTTGAGGATTAGAACAGGATTATGTTAAATAAACTCAATAGATAAAATATCATTAAATTAATCAGTCTTAATTTGAACAAATTTGGAACAAGTATTCACTTCAATAGCAAATGGGGTTATGATAAAATATGTTTAAGTTTGAAAAACTATCTCTTCAAGTTTTTTTATTATCCACAATTTTTCATTCCTTAAAGTGTCAAAATAAATTATTTTGTTCTTATTTCTATTCAGACTAATATCTTAATAATTTGTGTTTTGATCACCATCTTTGAGTTATGAGATGACACACCAACATTACTCTATGAATTATTCGAATTAGTAATCTCATATTTACTATTGTCTTGAATACCACATTTAGCATGACATTTCTGATTTTCAGAACATTTTATCATTGATTTACTTTTTAAACATAATAATTTAGAATTACCCATGGATCTCATTTGATATTTTGCATTGTCATCAGGGCTTAGAAAATGCTGACAGTATTCCTAGCAGAGGGGTAAGATTCCTCCCCCTAAAAAAATGAGCACTTTGGGTATGATGCTACACAACACCTGATGGTGAGGCTCAAGTTCTGGGGAGTGTGGAGTATATCTTCATTGCCTTTACTTCTCAGTCCACTCTGACCCAGAATATTAGAACCTGTTGAGGTTCCGTCTATGAGTGAAATAAATGTGTAAAAAAATTATCAGTATTGGATAAGAATATGTAAAATTATATAACTAAATTTGTATTAAGAATTTTTACTTGACACTCTTTTGATACTCTACCATTCTTTGATACTAGATTTTACTTCTGTTAAAACCTTTCATTGAATAACTCCAATTATACGCAACATATACTGAAACATGGATAGAAATTAAATGGCTTATTGCTTAAAAAGTGTTATCATAGATCTGATTAATTTTATTGTTTGTTTATTTCTATAAGATTTTTATTTGTCATTTTGATGAAAATTTTGTAAAAATGAAAATAATTGCATCTTTCAACCTTAATCAAAATGCTTCAAGGCAATTTTTAAAAAATAGCTTACTGAAACTACTTAGAGGAATTAAACCTAATTAGTTACAAAAAAATATCCCAAATTTATCTATTTGTTTTTTAAACACACATGCACAGAATTCTTTTATGCTAATCTTCATAAAATTAATTCCTATCAGAAAGAAAAAACAAAAAATGGATCATAGCTAACCAAGAAAAAAGTTTCTGAAGGTAATATACATACCAAATTCACACTAAGAATAAAAATGCAATGATGCATGGTATAATTTCATGTGTTTTTTTTTTTATTATTAATATTAGTTGTTCTGAAAAGTTCTATCAGATTGAATAACGTTATGTTGATACAAATTTTAGCATAAAATTTATCTGTCAGCCTAGATATTTCCTATAATAAGATGTTAGGTAGTATAATGATTATTGTAATGGTAAATTGATTGATTCTAATGGAATATCAATTTGTCTAGGATAATTTTGTGCCTAGAGGTTAGGGAATAACCTTCATTGTACATTCATATTTACATTCTTTGTGTCGTTTTTTTTTCTTTAGAGGGTCTTTTTTGCACACAGTCCAACCGAATACAAATAATTTTAAAACATATTTATTTGACTCCCTGTCAGAATATACCTGGTAGTAATGGTAATGAAGGTATACTCCACACTCCCCAGATCTTATCACCATTAGATGCATTTTAGTATCTTACATCATCATCATCATCATCATCATCATATCGCGCTGGTAGCACGGATATCCCTGACCCTCTCTCGCCACTCCTCCCTATCGTTCATCGCCCTAGGTAGGTCTTCAGGACAACAGCCTGTATCCTCACATAGCTGCTGAATGTACGTTCGAGCTGGTCGTCCTGCTTTTGCGCGGCCATGTGTGGGGATCCATAAGAGTACATCTTTTATGAGTTCATCTCTGCTTCTCCAGCAGTGTCCTGCATGTCTGGTTCGTCTAACTTGGATAGTTTTCGTGATAGGGGGCAGGTGGCCGTACAGTTGGTGTCTTGTGGGGTGCTGCTGCCAGGACCCAAATTTTGTTAGGATCTTACCACTCTGAAAGGGGATAAAGTCTATGTCCCATAGACAGAGTATGTGACAAATAGAATTGGTGAGTTAATTTGAAATTCTGGTTTTAGTTTTTGATATTCCCATAGCATTAATTTTTTGGAAAAGTCCTAAAACTGTATTCTTGCTCAGTTGTTTGATATCTAGACAAAAGGTTTCTTCTTATTGACATACCCTTAAAGATTACAGAGTAGACACTGACTAAATAAACACTTGAAAAAACTGCTCTCCCATTACTAATTTCTAGGTAGTAATGATTATTGTTACATATAATTTTCTCTTTGACAAGTGGATTGTTTTCTAATATTAATGTGATACTACCCAAAAGCTGGGGGAATCTAATTTGACAATGAAAAATTACTTACTCTAATATCTAAGTTGAATTTTTTCTTTCCAATGATTTATCTTCCATCTGTTCACAGCCATCCCACAAAGAGTACTGGAAAATCTGTACTACACTTACTTCATATGGATTGTTCAAGTTCTACAAAATTTTGGTTAACACATTGTGTATATATATATATATATATATATATATATATATATATATATATATATATATATATATTCTTTAAAGAAAAAAACAAAGACCGGTTATTTTAGGATTATAAATTTATTTCCATCCTGTTTTTCATTTCTGGTGTGAACCAAAAATGCAAAGAAAAATATAATAGGACTTCTTCAGATCTAATGGATTACTGGACCGAATAATACTATATATATATATATATATATATATATATATATATATATATATATATATATATATATATATATATATATAAAAGCTATGTTTAGAAGGTATAAAAACTGAAGCTCTATTTACAATGAGAGAAATGAGAAATGTATGAAATTAAATTGATTTTCTTCAGGATACTTTTCTGGGCATTCAATATACTTATTCCAGTGTGTTTTTCATTGGTTGAAGCACTATTGATATTTCTCTGATGTGGAATGAAGTTGCCCTGTTTATTTCTATTAATATCATCCACATCATCAAATCTTACTTTTGAAGTGAGATTTCAGTTTACAGAACAAAAAATGTTTCATGGAGCTAGAGGGTCTCATGAGTATTTTGGGTATCACGCCTGTTTTTCACCAAAAACTATTGTTCATAATGTATCAAGACTTGCTTCATAATTTTTTTTCTCCTTAGTACTTACTTCTCTAGACAAAATCTTCATACCTTGATATCATTTCTTTGTGATATAAGTTTCTCAGATGTGTAAATGTCTTCCTTTTGATGTAAAAATAAAGAAATTAATTCTTCAGTCTTTCCTGGCAGGAAGGGGGGATAAAAGTAACTGCAATTATCTACTCATTCCCACTCATAACTTTAGAAAGAATCACTGGGTATTTTTGAACTTTTGATCATGCTACACATGATTTACTCTGTGATCAGCCATGAGTATGGGTCTTTTTCAGAGCAATAAAAAAATTAAGTTTCTCACTGCTGACACCTGAACTGATCAAGCAGATAAGCCTACCTAATGGGGAAGTTTAACTACTTAGATATAAACATAGTATTAATAGGCTAAAGTTTGGTTTGATCCTCAGTGATCAAGAGATCTCTTAAAAAGATGACAAAAATTTCATAGAACTTTGTTAGAAATATTTATCTTAGTTGAGGTTCATTGCTAAAAACACAGGATCAAGTAATTTTTATTTTCTTTAATCATTTCAAATGATCTTGGTTGGTGATGGATAAAAAGAAATTGAAAAAAATTAATTATGCAATATTTTTTTAAACTATTATTTTGCCTTGTATAAAATTATTCCTATCTAAAGTCTAGATCATATACTAGTGTTTATTATTGATTCATATGCAAGAACACTTCCATAGCAGAAGACATATGTGTTCCCAGATGTTCAGATAAGATATAAACTGCTAGACAGTTTACACAGGTGATCTTTGTTGGAAATGAAATCAATGTCCCAAATTCAATTTCTAGATGAGGTTCTTTGCATTTCACTTGATGCTAATGCTTTTAGGAAAGGCATGTATCCATTTGTTCTCTCTCAAGCTATGGGTAAAATTATTTTCTTAGATTCCTAAAAACAATACTTTTATTCTATAATAGACATTCAACTAGGTTTTTTCTATAACAAAAGTCCTTGATGATATTGATGCTTCTATTTTAGGAGTGAAGGATTCTAATTCATATTTCATGATTATCATTGTTCTTTCAAGAATCTGAATAATTAATAAATGGGGTTATATGTAAAGCAGACTCAACAAAATTATCGTTCACTTGCCAATTGGGCTGTAAATTGCTTTATTCTTCTAGTTAATGTAGATTAAGTATATTGCTCTAATAAAAAAATCCAATTATGTACTCTTTTTGCTGGAGTGGGTAGAGTGTTCACTAATGGTCTTGGAGACCTGGGTTCAATCCAAGGTTGCATCATACCATAAGACTTTAAAAATGGTACTTGATACCTTCTTGCTTAACCTTCAGCAATATAAGGTACGTATCCAGGGTAAAGTGGAGCAATCCAGGGAAAGGAGTTGCACCCTCCCCTACACCTCAATGTAGTAGCTATTGAAAAGGGTGACTTCTGGTCGCCCTCTTTACTCAATATATACAAATATAATGAGAACATAGAAATATATATACATATATATATATATATATATATATATATATATATATATATATATATATATATATCTTACAAGCAACTCTTACACTATCAGAATTCTATCCATCGAGAAGGCATTGCATTGTTCTAAATAACCCCTTGATATCCAGTCTCTACAAGATTCTAACTTTGAATCCTTTTGTTCCTGAGTAAGAAAGCCTGATGATTCAAAAGAGTGGGGTGCAAATGACCTGTTGATTTAAAGGGTTGGGTATGCATATAAGCTGTTTGCAGAATGGGTTAGATATGGTCAAAAGTTGATTAGTTCTCTTGGTGATTTATTTCATTTTCGTTTTTGAGGAGAAGAGTTAGTTTTACGATGGGCAGTGTATAAATATATTTCAATTAAACAAATGGAAACTATATTAATTGAATAAAGTTCCCGTTTTTGCTTCAGTTATTTTGGTGGGGGTATGGATAAATTTAGCAGATTGCATTTTTATTTCCAAAATTCTTTTTTAATACAGCAATTGGTTTATCAAAGATGTTGTCGCCATTTGGGAAATCAAGGAAATACAACAAGTATATTTAAGGCTAAGAGAAAACAAATATTATTTATAGTAAAGAAGAGAAAAGAGAAAAAAAATTCTCTTCTTTTAGTGAAAAGCCATGGTCAGAGTTACCTGCATATGAATTTATACAATGTATTTTTGAAGCAAAGCTCTCAGTGTCTTTGTATTTATGAAGCTTGGATTAGGTTGGTTCAGGACTAAAATTAAAATATCACATTGGAGTCAAAAATTTTTGGTTTGTATCTTTAAAAAAACTTAAAACATTAAAAAAAATTCTGGATTCTAAAAGAGTAAAATCTCTGAATATTTCTGGAAATGCTCACTTTTTAACTCTTAAAGTCTTCTTTTATAAATAAACTATTTTATAAATATCATTGGTTTACCTATATTTGTTTAAAAAATTGGAAGGAATTTTTCAAGACAAGAAGGCACCACAAACTCATTCCATCATGAAAGTTTTCTAGAGGAGCTTGCTAACAAGTGGCCAATAATAGCATTTATTCACCCCTTTATGAAGGTGAAATTTAACAGAAGGTTTACTTTGTTATGGAGATCTTTTTTATCTATGTTGGTAGTGACGAAAATTACTCAGCTTTCTTGGCACTTTAATTTGGAATGGCTTGTGCATTGCCGTGGTGCTACACTTTTGTCTTGAATTGATGTTTTCCAGAAGATTAGCCATGCATTTATTATTTTCCAGACTCCAGGGTCTGACATAATGTCATACTCCTGCTCTATGAAAAGGCACCTCTCATTCTTGATATGCATTTGACTTGGTTTAGTATAGCCATGCAAAGTCAAATGTCTACTAAGCTAAGGAAGGTAAAGTTGTGTTTAATTTCCAGCTGGAAAAACATACCTGCCTTGAAAATCAGCACTTGAAGTTGAAGTATACTGAAACAGTTTCATTTGTGTAATAAAATTTTGCTATGATCAATGAAAATGTGGGGAATGATAAATCAATAAAATACATGAAAAAAAAGTAAGTAAAGTTGGCGACCTTAGTTGAGGGAGACTTGAAGGCTCCTTTTTCAATAGCTGCTACACCAAGATGTAGGGGAGGGTGTTACTCCATTCCCAGGATTGCTCTACTTTATCCTTGATCCTTGCCTTATAGCGCTGAGTGCTAAGCAAAGAGGCATTAAGTACCATTTTTTGAGTCTTTGGTATGACTCGACCTGGGATTGAACCCCAGTCTCCTGGACCATTTGCAAACACTCTATTCATTAGGCCAATGGCCCGATAAAAAAAGGAAAATAGAATAAGAAAATAAAAAATAAAACAAGCAAGAAATGAAATAAAAACAATAAGATATAAAATATCCCATAATTTACTTTCAGTGAAAAAAGAGAACTCTGTTTCTTTCAATGCCTTTCCAGCTCACTGGACACACAAGCATTTTGCAAATCTCCCAAAATGATCCGTCCATTCTATATAAGTTTTATAATAATAACTTATGAGCTAAATAAGAAATAAGAATTTCAAGAGAAGCCCATAAAAATAGTTTGAAATATAAAACCATTTATAAGTTCTTGCTGTTAATCTATATTATCATGATTTGAATTTTGGATGTCTGTGTATTTTTGTAACACAGAAAAAATGGCCCATTGTAAGAGGATTTTTGTTCAGTCAATAGTGTTAGACAATAAAATAATTTCAACTTCAATTTACAACTGAAGTCTGGGTTCTATGGTTGTACTAAGAGAGAAATGCTAATTACAAAGGACTTTCTCTTACTTATTTGGAAATTAATTTTCTTATAAGTTCTGTAAATTATAATTTCTAATACTACTAATGGTTGCCAAATGGTATTTATGACCATTAAAAGCATAGAAAAGAAAATAAAAATGCTGCAAATATCAATGGCCACTTTTCCCAGTGAACATTGCTTTTGTTTGTGGTAATGTGCTACTTCTTAAAGTCTTGTAAGCTGATAGTGTTTAGAGTCATAAGAAATAGTTAAAATCTCAATCACTACAAATTTTTTGGATGAAGAACTAATAAAATTCATGAAAAAAAGATTAGCAAATATTTCTATTTTTATTTTTTTGCTAATTAACAGTTCTACCACTTCTCAGTTCTGTTTTTAGACTTTGATTAAAATTTGTTGATTATTCTTTATTACTGAGAAATGTTTAGATAAACCATGTTATTGCCAATCTTCTTACATGCAATAAAAGGATTTGAATACATTACTTCTAAAGTTTGCTCTGTTTTTTAAAATTGTTTCAACATGATGGTATACTAGGCATTTAAAAAGTTTAATCCTGATCAATATGAAGATAATCATTTGAAAACCTCATGCTTTAACTTCAATATCCATTGTAATTTGAATATCTGCATGGATATTTTTCATAAAAAGATTTTTTATTTATTTTTCTCTTAAATTGTCTTATGGTTAAATATAATTGATTTTGACTCATATGCTAACCAGAAGTTGAGAGAATCTAAAAAGTATGGATCGGTTTACTGTTATTCACTAATCTCTGCTTAGTCTAATACACAAGCCATAGACTGATTACCGTATCTGTTCTTTACTAATCTCTGCTCAGTGTTTAACCAAGGCTTTAGTTTGCTTATGTTACCTCTTAATTACTAATGGACTCAGATTTTAGGAATTGAAATGATTTATCAAGAAAAAGGTTAAGATATGATTGTAAATTGTCCTACATTATTTTCTCTTTAAAACATTGATCCTCTTATCTCGTCTGGGTTTTGAGCCCAGGCAAGAGTTTCTCTCTGAGGTCATCTTCATCCTACCATTATTGACAATAAAAGCATCTGAAAACTTTAATTGACCCCCCCCCACAAGCACCAAATTTAAGTAAAAAAAATACCAAAAATGTCCAGCAATGACAAATGAATTTGGTTTTTGGAAAATAAATGACCAAAATCATCTAATAAACATGATGCTAACAGTATTATCACTTACTCTCACTAATCTTCCTCTATTTGTTAATGTATGTGCAATTGATGAGAAGATTTTGAAACTCTTCACCTACCTAGGAAGCAGCGTCTCATCAAGCGAAAAAGACATCGACACATGGCTAATGAAAGCATGGACAGCTATCGATAGGCTCTTGATCATATGAAAATCAGACCTGACCGATAAAAGGAAACGCAGCTTCTTCCAGGCAGCGGTCGTATCAATACTGCTATATGGATGCACTACTTGGACGCTAACTAAACAGCTGGAGAAGAAGGTAGACGGCAATTACACAAGAATGTTGTGAGAAATATTGAACAAGTCCTGGTGGCAACACCCCACAAGGCACCAACTATACGGCCCCCTGCCTCCCACCACGAAAACTATCCAAGTTAGACAAACCAGACATGCAGGACACTGCTGGAGAAGCAAGAACGAACTCATCATTGATGCACTCCTATGGACCCCCACATATGGCTAAGCAAAAGCAGGACGACCAGCTCAAACATACATACAGCAGCTATGTGAGGTTACAGGATGTAGCCCTGAAGACCAGCCAGAAGCGATGAATGAGAGGGAGAAATGGCGAGAGACGGTCAGGGATATCCGTGCTAGCGGCACGACATGATGATGATGATGATGATTCTTATAAACTATATTAAAATTCTCTCAGCCATCTAGGGGAGTGATAACCAATAAAATTCACTCCAAGAGGTAACAACTTTGATTGTATATGCACTATTTCTCTATCTAGATTCTAAGCAGAGTAAGGAATCAATAAAAAGGTTTAAAATCTCTTTCTTTTAATGAAATGATTGAATAGCTCTAAACAAAGACGTCTGTGCCCTTGAGCAAAATTCAAATGTTTTGTGTTAGATTTTTTTGTTTTGAATTTAGTGAGCTTGTGAACAGAGTATTTGAGGGCCCAGGGTTCACAGGGTTAAAATGGAAATAATTCCGTTCACTGGATTGTTGGGTTGGAGGTACTTCACTATGGAATAGGGGTTCTGCAACTAGTTCAAATTTCAGTATGTGCACCTTTATACACATACACTTGTGGCATTATACTTGAGCAATTAAACTTAGTAAATATCTTCAGGCTGATCTTTTTGCCATGATAATTGTAGATTTTTGACTGATGTCAGTGTTCACCCCCAGGTAAAAACCAAGATATCAAATGTTCATTATCAAGTCATGCAGGCCTTTCCCAATAAAGGGGATTGGTACAACACAATCTTTCTTTCTCTGATTTGAATTTTGACCAAAATAAAATCAGCTGATTAATTTTCTTCTACACTATTTGGTTAAAAGGAGCTCTTACCATAAGCATTATCATCATTGAAAAGGAATCATCAACCACAGTTAGATAATACTAGATGAGGCTTTTTGCCTTCCACTTCATGTTAATGCACTTAAGAAAGGCATTAATCCATCTGTTCTTCTCCCCATGGTTATGGGTAAATAGTAGGGTAGAATGGGTACTTTAGCTTTGGTTAGGCAAACAGTCTAAGAGAAGGAAAACTCTGAAATCAGACCAGCTGTTCTCTATTCAAAAATTGACTTAGTGTCACAGCCTGCTCATGATAGAGGGGTTGGGTAAATAGATACATCATTTGGTTAACTGGACACTAGTTTGAAATATTTACGGAGAGTCTGTCAGCTTCAAAGTTCAGTATTTAAAATCTTGGCTTTTATTTTCCTTGAACACTGTACAGTGAAAGTAGAGGGAAATATGCAATTATACCATCTAATATGCACAATTATATGTGGCTGAGTGTCAGTTGTTTTGAGAGAATAGGACTTTGACCACAGCTAAACTGTGCAGCATTTAGTATTGTTTATGAAAAACAGGAAATTAGCATGGGCCCAAAATTTTACTCTTCACTTGAGTATACTGGTTGTGTATCACCATTTCAATAAAGAGGTATGAGCTTCCTGCTCAGTAAATTTCCAACAAAAGTAGGACTCCATGGTGAGTGTTGAAGCAGTGGACCAGCAACAAAACAAATAACGCATTTGGCAAATTTAAACAAAAAACTTTAACATAACCTCTCTGAATTAGATTCTTCAGATAATAAAGCAGATTTATCTTTCATAATCATTGAATCTATTAATAGCTCACCTATCACAATCCTATTCTCCTTCATAATTGAAAAGGTGATTTCAGGCAATTTAAGCCCCAAATCTGTTAAAGTATTAGATAAAAAACAAACTCTACTCATAGAGGTGGAAAAAATTGACTTTCTGCTTAAAATGTCTAAGTTCCACGACATTCCAGTCAAAACATAACCTCACAAATACTTTCCCATTAGTAAGGGGGTTATGAGAAGTAAACTACTCTCTTTTTTTATAATCAATGAAATAAAAAGAACTAAAAAAAAAAGATTTAACTGAAGTAAAAAGAGTATCAATAAAAAAAAGAAAAAAGGATTGGAGCTTAATACTTACATAACCACTTTGAGGCACCAAAAATACAAAAAAAAATAAAAACAGGTTTTAATATTGAGAGAGAGGGACAATACATTCTAAATCCACTGTATCATAGCTATGATATGGCTATTTGGGAAATGTACATCGATTGTTGGTAAAACATGTACATGGAACATAGGAATCTCGAAATTCGAAAACACATAACGACTTCGTTGTTCAGGTATGAAACCTTTTTATTACTTTTGAGTTAAAGGTTTCGACATAAGGAGAGAGACTCAATCTTACTATTCTGTCTTTATCATCTGGCCCCTATCTTGTGCGGCACCCATGGCGCGCAAATTCGTCTCGCAAAAAGTCAACCGTCTCGTTTGACTTCTAGCTTCAACTCTCTTAACTTTCTTCAAATTCCCAAAATCCTCCACATGCTTCCGGTACGTGACATCATTTGCACTCTGTCACCCATTTTTCTTCTCGGGCTATTGTGACATCTCTGAGTGACACACCCGTGTTAAAACCTGCATCAATGTTGCACCTAACTAACCCATGTGCTGAGCCGAAAGGTTCTCAACCTAACTAAACCCAAAAGCATGAACCAAAATCCCTCGGCCAATATATTACACCACTCAGATGCTATAAATGCCAGAAATACGGGCAATATGAAGACAACAATCTATAAAAATCTATACCAGCACGAAAGTGATGAATGAAAGATCAGGAAGTGCATTCAAACTACCCTCAGCCAAATTCAATTGACACCCTTCAACATCAAGAATAAAATTACTATAAAGAATTTGTAAATAATGCAACACCCCGGGATCAACTAAATCCCTAAATAGATCCTATAGTGTAGAAGATATGGATATTAAAACTGACAAGTTAACTGAAAACCTTAATCTACCAGATATATTAAGTATACTAGAAAGCAATCAGGATTGACTCAGAAATATAAATATACATGATTGTTTTTTTCTTTTATGGAAGAAAAAAATTATGATTAAAGATTAATGCAATACTTGAAACCATTTAACTGTGTGCAAACAAATGAGCTCTAACTCATTTAAAATAAAGTCACCAACAAACCTTTCTCTTCATATATATGTATAATCAATATTTGGTATTAAATAATCATCAAGGGTTCATATGCCATTAAACCTACCCATTTAACTATTTGATTTCCATGGCTGGGGACAATTTAATGAGTCTATATTGTCTGAATTAGAACTGTTTGACTTAGCTGAGTGGCTTGAGGTTGAAATATTTTTGACAATTAAATTGTACTTACATTTAAACTGTGTGTTTATGCTAAACTGAATTGTTTGAAATGGAACTGTTTTTGACATTTAAACTGTACTGACACTAAACTGAATTGTTTAATGTAAAACTGTTTTGACATTTAACTGTGTGTAAACAAAATATGTACTTATACGAAACTGAATTAGCTGAATTAGAACTATTTGAATAAACTGAATAGCTTGAAATAGAAATGTTTTTGACAATTAAACTGTGTACTCATGCGAAACTGTTCTTCAACAAAGTCTTTGGCATTAAATAACCAATAAGGGTTGATATGCCATCAAAGAAAGAAACCAAAACAAATTGTGGATAAAACTCACAACTGTAATAATGGTCTACTCGACTAATTTGCTAAATACTGCTCCATGGTAAGGCTCTTCAGGTTCATCTATATTGCAATAATAAATGAGCATAAAATCTTATTCTCCAGTCATGGTATGACATTTACTTTTTGACAAATATCCTTGGGAAAGGTATGAGCCCTTTTATAGCCCCCACCAGTTATGGATTCAGTTGTTTAACTGCTGTTCTTCTACAAGGGTGGCTTTGGCATTAAATAACCCACAAAGTTTGATATGTCATTAAAAACAAAAGAAAAATACAAACAAAAAGAGGAAATTTTATACTAATTTTTCTTTTCCTTTTCTTAAAATCTCCTGCTCAATAATAGCCCAATCAGCTGGGGCTGGAGAATACCCCAACTGCATCTTTAAGGAGGGGTAAGACCCCACCCCATGAGTTTTCTGGATATGACAATAAACTATCTGTCCTTGCACTTTGGGAAATGTGGAGTACTTCTTCATTGCCCTGACTGGCAGGTCTACTCTGACTTGGGCCATGAGTACCTCTTAGAGTTTCATCGATGGTTCAAAAATTTAATCATTTTCTATACTTGAAACTGTTTAACTGTGTGCAAGCAAATGAGCTCTGGTTAGTTTAAAAATTGTTATCTAATATATATGTATAAACAGGATGTGACATTAAATAACCTACAAGGTTTGATATGCCATAAAATGCAATCACCCAACCAGCCAAACCAACACTGTTCAATAAGAAATAGTTTTACTAAAATGTCCTTTCAGCGTATTCTGACAGAGATTCATGAATTGAAGAAAAAACGTCTTTTCTTTTAAAATTTGCCAACTTTCTTATATTTAAACAGTTTTTCTTTATTTCAAAATAATTTTTTTTATGAAAGGATCTGTGAGCTCACTTTATCTGCCAATCGTTTGTCATTCCACTTTCATAGATGAAACAAAATGCTGAAAGCAAAATCCTGAAATCCAATTTCACATGTCTTTGATTCTGTAAAACTCAACAGGCACACATGTACTTTTCTTTTTAGTTTCTTTAAAGTACTTAACCTTTTAGTTAAGGGAGGTAACTCATATTAGCAATTCATGTCAAAAGAGACCTGTCTTTGAAAACACTTTAGTATTCACCAAGCATTTAGCTTCTTCCTTATTTTTATACATATATATATATATATATATATATATATATATATATTGTCTTCTTGCAAATGGGATTTTAATTATGCTTTCATTTCCATTATACAAAACTAGCTTTTGATATAAATATCCATATCACAGGATTTATTAAATACACCCAAGATTTATTCATAATTATATGATCAGTGGCATAGTAAATTCTTGCAATAGAAGAAAAAAATTAAGGTTGCATTTTCTCAACTCTTCTAGCATGATCTGGAGGATTAAGAGTTTTCCTTCTAGACTGTTTGGTGTACTAAGTTTAAAGAACCCAGTATACCAATCTATTTGTGCATGAGAAATCACTAATAATTAAATCCTGTGTGATGCATTAAGTATTGACTATTTAAATGTGTACATGCTGAAATCGTAAAACCCAGTTTCTTTCACTGTTTATAAAAAATTAGCTTTGGCAGAAACATACATTTTTCTGAGCACAGGACTAGTTCAAATTTTAAAGTGTCTATTTTCATCCTGTGTCTTTTACAAGGGACATAGCATGATATGAAATAAACAGCTTTGTCCAAGATTTGAACTTAGACTGTCAATTCAGTTTTGTAAAGTGATAATTGTTACACCAAGTGCACCTCTTTTCTGGTCAGAAATAATGGGACAGAAAATATATCATCACTAAAATCATAACATTTATTATCTATTCTATTTTCCCACTTGAACTAAACATGTGATCTTAATCTCATGAGGTTCAGTATTTTTTTTAGGATTTTTTTTTCTTTGACTTTATTGATACCAATGTTGTTTTCAAGTCTGGTGTAAGTCCAGCTTATGTAACTTTCTTATTGAACCCATCAAAAACAGCCTCCTTTACTCCATACCCTTGGAAAGAGACTGTTCCTGTCTAATGAATAAATTAAAATTTCTGATTGAGCAATAAGTACATCAGTGTGCAAGTCATAGATATGAACCTGTTTTCTGTTTTTGTACTGGCAATTGTTAAAGTTGAAAGTTTTCCAATTTTGGGACAAATATAGAATTGTTTAGGTTAGACTTGAAGAAATATATCAAGCCTCTATGCTTTACTGACTTTGGACAGTCACTACAAATAGACCAAAAAATTTTTTTTTTTATGAATTAAAATAAAAAGAAATGAAATCTCAAAGGAAGGAACTGATTCTCATCATGTATTTATTTATTTTTCATTACTTGCTTAAGTGCAATGATACATTTATTTTGAATAAAACTAATTATAGTTTCCACTGATTTCAAAAGTAGTTTATATCTTGGCAATGCATAATGTCAGATTCTGACCATCCAGTGGATCACTCAGTCTGTCTGTCTTTATTGTCTAGAACGTTTCCCCATCTGCAACCTCCCATTCTGGTCTTTGATAAATTTTTTGATCTGATTTCTAAGTCTATATGTACATAACTTATGATTAATATGATGATCATCACCTGAGGATATTTATATTTGAAATATTGGAGCATTCCAATTTCTCTTTTCAAAATTCCTTTTAGGTATGAATCTCTTTGTTTATATCATGCCTCATGTCAACTGGTGACCTTGGCACTTTTCTCCAGTTTCATTTAAGCATGTAAAAAATAATAAAACAAATAGAACAGCTGCTGGTCATGTTATATAATAACCCATCTCTTGAAATAATGACAATGGCTTAGTTTACAATTTCAGATAATTTCATTCAATATTAGAAGATTTTCAGCTCCATTTTCTAAAATCTAAACTGATAGAACCAAGAATTATATAAAAAATTTAGTTACTAAGACTTATAATTATTACTCAGTCAGAAAAACCCATTTGTTGATTCAATAAACTAATTTATTTCCTTCCTTCATAAATATTTTGAATCTTTTTTTATAAATTGTTCTTCATTTCAGACAAAAATAAAATAGATGGAAGATTAAATTATACAAATTTTATTCTGAACATTGCTCCTAGAAAAGGTGACAAAAAGTTTCAGTGAACATATTAATGATCCATTTATTTAATCAATTTGTTCTTCTTATGACCCAGAACTTCAGGATTTGGTTCAAGGAATTGAATTTAGTTTCTCAATTTTTTTTTCTTTGATATTAGTTTTATTTAGTAACTTGGTTAGAAAATTTTGAGCAAAATAAATTTTGTTGGAAAATAAACAACTCTTAACAATGAACAAAATTGGGTGATTTTTGAATCTGATATTTCTAGATTTACTCTAACTTTGTTGCTTATAATGCACAATCAGAAAATTTGATTTATCAATTAGATGTGAAATTTCACTGCAGAAGTATATTAAGTAAAGGAAGAGGTGATCTGAGTTCAAATCCTTGACAAAGCTGTTTGGCTTTTACTTCAAGTTAATGCCCTTGTGAAAGGCACACATTCATCAATTATCTCCTCAGCTATAAGTAAATAGTAGGGTCAACTGAGATCTTTAGCTTTTGTTAAGCAACCAGTCTTGAAGAAGGAAAACTCTGTATACAAGCCTTTTTAAAAATTGACCTAGAGTCACATTCTGCCTGTAAGAGAGAGGTTAGGTGAATACACAGTATTTTGATATATTTATGTTTTATGTTTTGGATATCTGCTAATTTTATTTATGTATTTATCTATTTCAATATCCAAGTAATTTGATACTTTGTAAATTGACTTTTTATATAATAAAAATCTTTCTTGAAACCAACATGAAAAAAAAAAACTTTTCTCTTTATCCCCTTGTAATTTTCTTAGAAAATTCAAAATACCACTTTGTGAAGACATTTACAATAATGAATGATCTTAGAGCAAGAATGCAATGTGCTATTTTAAACAAATCCTGGAAGCAACACCCTACAAAACAGCTGCTGTATGGCCACCTACCTCTCTTCTCATTAATAATCCAAGTAAGATGAACAAGACATGTGGGGCATTGCTGGAGAAGTAAGGACAAACTCATAAACAATGTTCTCTTATGGACTCCTACACTCGGATACACCAGTGTTGGCTGACCAGCACTGTGTGAACATTGGATGCAGTCTAGAAGACCTACCACGGATGATAAAGGAGAAGGATGAATGGCATGAGAGGGTCTGGGAACTACGTGCTGTCAGCATAACCTGATGATGATGATGAAATGGAGATTTTATACCAAAATCCACAGTATTTCATTGATTACAGCTATCAATATGAAATTATAGTCTTTCATGATTTACAAAAGAATTTTTTAATTTCTTCTAGATTGTTCTTACAAAAGAGTTTCAGTCAAGCACATAAATATCTTGAAATCAGCTTTTGAATTACATCCAGCTCATAAATTTCCTGCTGATGAAGGTATAAAATAGAAGAAGCTATTTAAAATGACAGCCTCAAATTATTGGCTTGATCAAAATTTTCTTTAAATTCTTCTCTTTTATATGATTCCCCAATTTAGAAGATAAAAATGATACACAAAATTTATGAACCAACCTAATGCCAACACCGGCGTAAAAGAGAGGAAGGAAAAAACAATGTTCAGAGTCACTAAAGCAACTTCAACTTTCTTTGTAGAAGTAAAAAGAAAAGAGAAAAATTGTAAGAATAGAAAGATTGGAAAATGGCTTTCCTGGTTTGGAGTAGACATTTAGATGCTTTGTTTGATAGGGGTGGGGTGGGATCTACCTTAACTCCTGAACTATGCTTAACTGTGACTTATGCTTTGTCACCCTCTGTTGTGGCATTTAATATTTTTGTGGCTGTCTCTGAAAGAAAGCTCTTAAAGTACCACTTCCAAACTTTCTTCAGTATGTGCTGTCAAAAAAAGGATAGGAAACATGACAGTGTGTTTGATTTTGCTGATATATATTATAGGAGAATAGGGAATATTCTAGAACACTTGATGGTCTATGTTAGTTGTAATGTTTCAAATTTGCAACCAGGAAGGAAGACAATGCAATCATAAATTATGTCCTTGTGAGATTAAAGTTAATCCTTTTATCAAATCAATAAAAGACAATGAATGAAAAGAAGAAATCATAACATAAGTCTGTAGCCATAACATTAAACAATCATGGGCCTGTCTATTGTGGGCAAACATTTCTAAGATTTTTCTTGTTTTTAGATGATCTATTTTACCTTAAAAAAAAACAGTGAACTAATGCTGATATGACAGTAGATGAAGTTGTAGTTTTATCCACAACTCAATAAAATATGACTGCTATTAAAAAAAAAATTGAAAAGTGATGTGATTATTTAAAAAAATGTATGAAAATCCAGAGATATAAATAAAGAAAATGATTTTTTTTACCATTTTATTATCTTTGCATAGGAATGTGGTTTGTTGGTGTTAAGCAATTTTGTTTGCCTTGATATGACACTAGATATTATTATCATCATCAAGCTTTGCCAGCAGTACAGATTACTTTGATTCTCTATCACCTTCTGTCTCTATCAGTCATTGCTCTTGGCACGTCTTCTCGACAGTATACACAGAGCTAATGAATGTAAGTTTCTGATGGTAGGCCAATGCTGGCATGTCCTTGTGTAGGAGTCCATAAGAGAATGTCACTCACGAGATCGTTCTTACTTTTCCTGCAGTGCCCAGCATGTCTTGCTCTTCATACTTGGATGGTTTGTGAGATAGGAGGTAAGTAGCTGTCTAGTAGGGTGCTACTTTCAAGATTAGTTCAAAACTGCATGGAGCATCATTGTGTCATTCCCATTCAGCTTTTTCGCCAGGAATTTCATTAGTCAGAGTAGTACAACCATATAGTAGTTCTGACATGGCTAGAGTTTGAATTTCTGTTTTATTTTATCAAAGAGGTCAGGTTTCCATAGAGTAATTCCAATCATGTCTTTCCAATGCCTATCTTTCTTTCAATTTCTGTAGATGAAATATTGCTACCAAGAGATATGAACTTGTCTACTACCAACAGCTGTGTTTGTTGGGCTTAGAATATACCTATTGCATCCTTGGCAGAGAGGTAAGACCCTCACCCTGTTCTCCAAAAGAGCCTTAGGGAGTGTTGAGTCACCTCTTTTTTGTCATTGCTCTGATATGTAATGATAGTCTAAAGAGTTTGTTAATTGTAGAATTCTAGGGTCATAGAACTGATTAAAAAGATATCAAGTCAACTACTTTTCTTAAAAGCTTTCCAAGAGTATTTTTATTAGAATTGCTTTTTGTCAAATGATTCCTCCATTTTTTTATTTGGTGCAATAGATGTATTCATTTCTTTTATAAATGAAGCAAAGATGGGAATATCTCTGGTAACTGATACTAACAGTTATTGTAGTTGGAAGTGGACACAGCAGCCCAAGTTCTAACTATGGACAAAGCTGTTTGCTTTTCACATTGTCCTAAAACTGTTAGCAAAGGTATGAATCCTCCTATTCTTTCCTGAGCTATGGGTGACTAGTAGGGCAGATTAGATTCTCTAACTTGGTATGTTAACCAATCTAGGAAAAGGAAAAATCTGTTAAACTCTCCATAAAATCTGTCCATGTGTCACATCCTGCTTTTGTGGAAGGGTTTGGTAAATACATGTAAACATGGTAATTGTCTCTAAAAGGAAATTCCTCTGACTAAAACTCTGTTCAGGATATCCTAAAAAATAATTAATGACTATTCTTATCCAGTTAAACCATGAAGTAAAAAAAATCTCTTTTTTTGAAAATTAGACTTCTGTTTATATAATACTACCAATGAAAATAGTGAGACTATTTACATCTGGATTGTTGCTTTTGTCAAGGATCAGAGTGAAGTATTGGTATACTCTGTGAAAAGTTGTACCAACAAAAATATAAATTGTTCTAATTATAAGTATTTCAACAGACAAACAATTTTCTTCAAATTTTGTGTTTTTTGAGAATTAAGAAAGTAACATTGCACCTGAGGAAAACAATTTTAATTTCATGTGTTGAGAATCAAATAGATTAAAAAATCATACATGTAAGTTGGATTCCTCGCCTGCTCAAAATCCTTAATGAAGCCTGCAATCTGAGACAATAAAAAATCCCTAGAGATCTTATGTTTGTTCAAACAATTATGACCATTACTTTCTATAGCCTTTATAGGCATTAACCCATAGAAAGATTTACTTATAGAGTTTTGAAAATCTGTTTATTTATCAACTAAGTTTCTTGGTAATGTTTTTGGTTTTAACACTTATAACCAAGCATAAAAGCAAATTGTTTGTTCAAATACATCTAAGTAGTACTGGATATATGGATACTCATACACGCATACAATATGGTCCTTTTCTCTTAGCAACATACTGATTCTAATTGTTGCCTGAAGACAATCCATTTGATCCCAATTTTCAAGGCCCAATATATATAATAAGAGGAAAACCTTGTTAATAGAAATCTTTGATAAAAAAAAATCCAAAATCCAATATTTTATCATCAGTTTATCTCCCCACTCCCATTATTCTCCAAAAGTTCCAATAGCCATGTTTTGGGAGTCATTGGGAACAGTCAAGTCAATGGGTACATATTAAAAAAAAAGCTGAAACTGTACTGGCTCAACTGCATTTAGTCCGAGAATATCAATAAATACTTTGGCAACTATTTGTCTACCATTGTTCTTGAAATCCAACATGCATCACACTTAGTGGAAAAAAGAAAAGATGGATAGACTAAGCTAAACCAGGAAAACAGAGATATAAAATTAATCAGTAGCACACCAGCCCTCCCTGTGACAGCTTCCCAGTGACACATGAATTAGCTCTTGTTTTCCTTGAAATGCTTGAGCAGAGTATTGGAATGTTAACAAATGACTGCTTTTGCTAATTCTATAAAAGTAATCTGTAAAAAAAGCAATATATCTTCCGATACAGCCTGTCCAATCATTACATTCAATTTAAATGCCAGTTATATTATAATGTCATATAAAACAGTGCCCAGGGTATAACTCACCTTGTATTATCAACAATGGTTAATTTATTTATAAAAAAGGTAGTGCTTGACATATACTGCAATTGAAGTTATACCATTTCCTGAAATGTTAGAAAAATTTAATTTGATAAAACTTTTGTAAATTAGTTTGTTTTGCACTTTCTTTTTGTAAAATATATGTATCAGCAGGTGCCCTTTTTATGCATACTTTTTTCATAGTAAACCTGCATTTGTTATGCTTACGATTAAATAACTTTCTTACTGACAACATTTGTCAGCATTTTCACCTTTCTACATATAATTCATACTTGCCACTTTGTCTACAGTGCTCTGTGCCTCAATGTTAACATCATTAAGGTGATAGAATTATTTAGTTACCAGCTGCTTTGTTATCCGGGTTAAATTCTTGCATTTTTGGTAGCCAATATCAAAGCTTTTTTTTTTATGGTTCCACTTGCTGATTCTATTACTAAAGAGATATATCCCTTTTCAAAGTTGGGGATGTTTTGTTTCCAGTATCAGAACCAAATAGTCATCAGCTAAATTAATGTCAGCTTAGTCATACTCATAGCAATTGATAAAGGTGGAATCAATGAAGAAATAAAACCAGAGCAAGAGAAATCCGTTTGTCTTGGTGGTCTTCATTTGATATCATGCTTGTTACTTTCTTCCATTTCTTTTTTTAGATGTACATGTAATCATTATATCATACATGGCAAAAATCTTCTCTGTTGTTATTATAATCATCATAATTATTATCTTTTTTGAAATGTCTTGGAGTATTTTGTCATGGCCTGCCCAGTCTTGCTTAATAAATGATTGAACCTCATGTTGTTTTGTTAAATACAATTTAACAGAATGTCGGTTTTGGTTGAAACCATACAAGCCACAAGTCAATTTTCCATATAAAAGAAAAATAAGCAATAATGAATTCTGAGATTACACTTGTTGTTTCCTTATTTACTTTTTGAGTTTATTCTGCTCAGTTGATATGTAGGAAGCTTTGCAAGACAGACTAAGGTGTTGTTCCCTTGCTATCATGATATGGATGGTAAACAAAGACTAAGTCAATTTCCTATTCTATTCTAACATTCAGCTCTTGACTCTGATGTCTATGTTCTTGTGAATGAACACTGGGGGTCGAGAATGAACCCAACTATCATTTGTTTCTTACCACTCATCTACCAATCCCTTGATTGCTTCCTTCAATATATGCTATATGGCCTTTAAAAAAAACTCTCCTTGTCTCCTTTTGATCTCTCTTTCCTAAAGTACTTTAGAAAATGATATAAGTAGACAAGGATATTAGTGAAAAAAAAATGGTATTCCCCATGGAATAATGACTAAAGTGCTGAACTGAAATCTCAAAGTAAGTGTGTTTGACCTCCAGTCATGCTAATGCATTCACTTTTGGACTGATACACTTGGAAACGGTATGCACCCACTTATCCCTCAAGATATGGGTTAAATAGCATCACTGCTGTTCTTCCACAAGGATGGCTTTGGCATTAAATAACCTACAAAAATTGATATGCCATGAAACAAAGAAACTAAACCAAACCGAAACCTTGCTTACTGATCTCTGATGGTGCTAGTGCCTGAAGATTTCTTTTTATTAAAAAACTAGTCCTTTCATTCTGATTTAGAAATCCTCTTTCTATTTTCTCATTAATTAAAATCTCTTGACCCCCTTAATCAATTAGCCATTCTTTTAATTCTACTATGCACACAAATCCATGTACATAGATATATATCTTGCCTGTGCCAAGACGAACCCGTTCAGATATACTCTAGCCCAGTCAGCTTGAGCTGTAGAATAAGCCCATTGCATTTTTGCATAGGTGTAAGACTCGCCCAATGAGTGTCCTGATATATAACCCTAAACCATCTGATAGTAAAGCTTCAGTCCTGGAGCTTTGGGGAGGGGGGAGTACTCCTTTAAGGACATTACTCCCAAGTCCAACTGGGTGCTGCTTCAACTCTCTCTCTCTTTCTCTCTCTCTCTATCTATTTATATGATTACTGTGTTTAAAGTTTACAGTATCTTTAGTGTGAGTTCATAAGAAAATGCTTGAAAGCTTCTATGTATTTTTGAAGCTCACATAATGCCCCACATATGATGTTTTGATGATCTTTACTCTTTTGAAATTTTTGAGTACTATGAATGGATTCTTTTCTATTTTATTCTTAAAGCTTCATAATGAGCAACTGAGAGTAATCTACTCACAGTATTTATTTCAAAAGACAAATCTCTAATCTTAGAATACCTCAATGATTTTTGGGTGGTACAGTTGGATATTAATTCATTTCCTTTAACTTTCCTTCTGTGAGCAGTTTCATTGGCTTTAAGGCACAGTTTAAAGTATAGCTTCAAAATTGACAGAATCTCAATATAAAATTGTAACATGTTTAACAAAGGTTAAAGCTAAATAATAACAATGATACATCGAATAACTCATCTAGAGCCTGCCCAGTTGGATGGGGCTGTAGAATACACTGATTGCATCTCTGCAGTGGAGTAAGACCCCTCTTCCAACAGGTGTCCAAGATATGACACTTAACAATCTGATGGTTAGCGTTCAGTCCTGGATGTTTGGGGAATGTTGAGTATCCTTTCATTGTCATTACTGCCAGGTCCACTCTGACCTGGAGTATTAGTATCTGTTAGAATCTCAGCTATGAGTCAAACAGAACTATTTAATCCTTTATTATACTTGAAACCATTTAACTGTGTGTAAAAAAATGATTGATATCAAATTGAATCATTGGTATTAAGTAGCAATGCTTGAAACTATTTAACTGTATGCAAGTGAGTAAATAATGTTAAACTAGAATTATTAGTGCTGAAAAGCAATAGTTGAAACCATTTAACTATCCTGCATCCCACATACCCACTAAGCAGAATAAACTCAAAGAGTATGTAAGTTCTGACCCATTGAACAATAATTTTACCAACAATCTATGTGTTTACAAATCATATATATGTGAACAGGATTTGACATTAATTAGCCAACAAGGGTTAATATATGCCATAAAATGCAAGCAACTAAGAGATATACTCATCTCTACATGCATATACGAGGATCATTAAATAAGTTTCCAGACTTTTTTCGTATGGGCACTTTTATTGAAAGTACACACATGAAACTCTAGTCCCCTTCCAAGTAATCTCCTCCGGCTGCAATGCACTTGTTGTACCATTCCAACAACTTCTGGAAGGCCTCATGGAAATTCTCTTGTGTGAGTGTGTCAATGACCTTCATCACAGCCTCTTTCATCTCCTCAATTGTCTCATAACGACAGCCTCTGAGCTTAGGGAATAACCAAAAGTCACAGGGAGCAAGATCTGGACTATAGCGAGGGTGAGGAATTGTGTTGATGCCCATCTTGGTCAAATAGTCTGTGACAAGGATGGAGTTGTGGACTGGTGCATTGTCCTGCTGGAAATGCCACTGACCCGATTTGAAGAGTGCTGGCCTCTTCTGATGAAATCTCTTCCTGAACTCCCTTAAAACCTCAACATAGAAACCCTAACCCTAACCCTTTGGCCAATCAACTGTGGTGTATTGACTTCCTTACTCCTCTCACACCTCTCATCATCCCTCACAGACTCCGTGGCTTCCTTGAATCTCTTATGCCACTCAAAAACTGATGCTCGATTCATGCAAGATGGTCATAAAGCAGTCTGAAGGATTCCATACATTTCTGTGGGATTTTTTCCAAGTTTAAAACAGAATTTTATTGCATATCATTCTTCTAAAGTGTTCTCATGTCCAGATTGCATTTTTGAAATTCACCAGCTGTGAAAATCAGGCTTTAGTAGTATGTATTGGAATTCCTGCTGTAGCTGTTCATTTAAACCTGAAATCATAAAAATTGGTCAGTCATCTCATAAGATGTATAGCAATAAGATACTGAATTTGTAAAGAGTCTACGACAATTTCAAATGCCTGTACAATAAAAGTCTGGAAACTTAGTGAATGCACCACGTTCATACATACTCACGTAGACATGTTAACAAGTGCACACATAGGCATTATTGCATCTTAATATGAGCCCCCAGGGACAGAAGAACTTATAATATCACAAATGTCTTATTATAACAATAATGAATAATGCAAGGTCTGGTTGGTGAAGAATTCTTTTCTTCTATTTAACCACGCTCCCATCAGTATAATGTTGCTAGTCTTTACATTTTTTCTCAATACTTCCATGGAAGATGTTTAAATCAGCTCCATGCTTTAGTGCAATCAATCTGGAAGTTTTCAGTCAAAACTTACTTCAGCAAGTCTTGCAAATCAGATCCATGCTTACTTGATCTCCCTAATTTTTTTACACAAACAACTTCTTATCAAAAATAACTGAAATGTGGAACAAGTCTTTCTGAATGTTTTCCAACTACATATTACTTTGATCTAAGTTCAAGGTCAATAAGTTTCATCCCCAGTCCACCCTGACTTGTATTCATCTCATCACCATATCAATATAAACCTCTGTGCATCTTAGTAAAAAAAAAAAAAGTAGATAAAACCATTTTCATTTTTGATATTTTTTGAAGCCTGACAATGAATGCTTTTAGCCACTTGACATAATGGCAATAATGGGCAGTTATCTTTAGATCTGGCAAGATAGTTGTTTGTTTTGTAAAGCAATCAGAAAGACCTTGGTTGTGAAGTTTACTTGAAATAAATGTCTAACTTGTGCACAAAGAAATTCTATATATGTCTCAGAATGATCAGTAACAAGCTATTCCATTTTGGCTGCTTCTCTGTTTGCCAAATTCTTGTCTTTATATTGCTGCCATTTATCAAGTACTTACAAACGTATTATCCAAATTGTAAAGCAGACAATTGATTACTGGTAAGTTGGAAGTTTAATACAAGATATTTGATCATAAGGATTGTTACAAAGAGGAAACTCATTTTCAAACCAGAACAAACTTTCCATGGCTGCATTGTATGTTGTTCATAAAATCTATAATACCAAATTTTGAAAAAAGCTCATGTTTTTCAGTATATTTTTGTTGTCTTATTGATTCACATCTCTGTCATGTATGACAAGCACTAAATTAGCATGGCAACCCTCTGGAATTCGTAGGTCAGTTCACATACCTTTGTAGCAATATCTCATCTAATGAAAGTGATGTTAACATATGCATAGGTAAAGCATGGACTGATATTAACAGGTTAATGACCATATGAAAATCTGATCTCCCTGATTAAATAAAATCATATTTTTTTTCAAGCTGTAGCTATGTCAGTTGTATTGTATGATTGCAACTTCTGAAGTTGAATGAAACACCTGGAGAAAAAGGTAGATGGGAACAACTCAAGGATGCTACATGTTGTTTTGAGCACATCCTGAAGCAGTACTCTATAAAGCAGTAGCTGTATGGCCACTTAACAAGATGGTTGTTTGTCTGCTGGGAGGTAAGATGAGCAAGACATCCTGGGACTGCCGATAAAATAAGAATGAACTCATAAGCAATGTCATCCTATGGACTCCTATACATGAACGCACCAATTTTGGCCAACAAGCAAAAACTTACATTCATTTGTTCGATGCAGATACTGATGCTTTCTTTAGGCCAATGACCAATAGGGAGTCAAGAGAATCCATGTTGTTGACATGCCATGAGGTTGAATATGTTATGTATTAACTTGAAAAGACATTAAAATCCAACTAAAAAAATGGTGGCACTGTCAGTGCAAAAATTTTGTATAAAATATACAGTTTTTAATGTGCCAAGAACTCTTTAATAAAAAAATTCTTGCAATTTTACTCAACACAAAAATGCCTTTCAGAAAGTCCTAACAAGTTCTCTCTCTTTCTTTCAATATTTTGTTTTACTTAGTATCTTGTATTATTACATTCATATTACCAGCATCCCTGCTACATGCGCATGTGTAATCTGTTACAAAGAATATAATTGTAACAAATATATGAACACACTATATTACCATAGTACTGAGAACATCACATTGTGTAATGGCTCGTATGCTTCTAGCGTTGTACCACAACTAAGCTAAGCTTAGTCAATAACTGTATTGCCATAATACTAAACCACTTGTCTGTGACTATCATTATGAACTGAATCTCTCTATTTATACTTCCTACCATTCGTGAATTTTGCAATGCCTGGTTTTAATACAAGGTGTTATGAAAATGTATACTGACTTTCTTTGTTTATAACAACTCTGTTTATTACATAGATTATTACTATGAAATCATTAAAAAATGCTTAAGTTTTACTAAATAGAGAAAATGTACGTTTGGAAGTCCAATCAAACTTTCTCCCTCATTGTCATTTTCAATACAGATTTGGTTTGGTTTATTTAACAGCATATCAACCCCTTATGAGTTACTTAATGCTGAAATTTGATTCGTTCTAAATATTGGATTATAATCATAACTCTATTTTCAATGTTACATTGCATTTTTTAGAAAATTGCACTTTCAAAAAAAAATTGTCTTTAATCATTTTTTTGCACATAGTTACATGATTTGAAGTATTACTATCTAATACTAATAATTTATACACAACTATATAAGACATCAAGTATTCTGATCTAATACTAATAATTTATACACAGCTATATAAGACATCAAGTATTCTGATCTAATACTAATAATTTATACACAACTATATAAGGCATCAAGTATTCTGATCTAATACTAATAATTTATACACAACTATATAAGGCATCAAGTATTCTGATCTAATTCTAATAATTTGTATACAATTATATGGCTCAAAGTAAAGATCCTTATTTAATGATAATTTGTTTGAAAACAGTTATATGGATCCAAGTATTCTTATCTAATGCAAATAATTTTGAAGCAATTATATAGTTTCATTATAATGATTTTTAGTAAACAATCATAGCTTTAAGTAACTATTTTTAATACAAGTAATTAGCATACAATTAAATGGTTTCAAGTAACCCTATCCAACATTAATAATCATATTTGTTAATAGTCATTTGCTTGCACAAAGATATATAATTTTATGTATTCATATTCAGTACTAATACAGCCCACTTGGCTGGGGCTGTAGAATACACTGACTGCATTTCTGCAGAGTGGTAAGAGCACCCCAATCAGTGTTGTAGATATGACACCAAAATATCTAATTGTGAAGCTTCAGTACTGGAGCTTTGGGGAATGTTGAGCACCCCTTTATTGCCATTAATGATGTTAAAACAAGGAATGATTTGAAATCTTTCTCAATAAACAAACGAAACATAAGTTCTACACAATATTTCTTATAAGTCAAATGATATAATTTAAAACCACAGATACTGATTCATTAATCAAACAGCCAACTTTTTCTTGTTATACAAATTTTTCCTAAATTTTTATATTTTGCACTTTTTACTCATCCATCATTGATTTAACATCACTAATATCATCCCTCATAGTCCTGATGATGGTTCATTAGAACTGAAATGCTATAGTGTTAATTTTGCTTCTCAATAAATCTCTATATTCCTATAACTGTAAACAGCTGAACTGTAGTTGTGAACTGAAGTCTTTCATTTATATCTTTTAGAATTTGTAAATTTTGCAATTCTTAGAATAATACGAGGTATCCTAAAAATGTATACACACTTGGTTCATTCATAACAACTATGTTTATTACCTAAAGGGATAAATATTTTCATTATAAAGAATAGTTCGTATCATAAGCAACAACTTACATAATTTTGCAGCCATTCTCTGTGTTTGTTAATGTTTTCAACTAAGTATTTTGATAATACTTTTTTGTTGAAAGAGGACTGATTGAATTCTGAAAGAATTATTTAAGTATAAACATGTACTGCCTCTCTTTCAAAATAAGGATGGATTATTCACACAGGTGTGTTTGTTTACAACCAAATATAATACAGTCTCTGGTGAAAATGATGGAATTAGCACTCTTTGAGGATGTTCACTTCAAGGTTGTTGTTTTTTTATTTAGTAGTAAGTAAACAAATAGCAGATAGATGTAAGACATTCTTATTTAATAGCTGAACATTCTGGCTTTTTAATACATACCTTAAACAAGCTAGATTGAATTATTCTAATTCATGGTATCATTTTTTTCTTCTGCATGACTTGGAAAAAATTATTAATTTCAGTAATTTAATCTAGTTTGTTCGGTGTAAATTTTATGAAGCCAAAATATTCAGCTATTTAATAAAAAATGTTCTCTGTCTTACCTGTTTTTAATTTATTTAGTGCTTAATAAAAAAAAAACCCAACAATCGGCAGTTGAGGAGTATCCACTATTGAATCACTCCAGGCAACATAGCAGATTCCAGGAGACAGCAATATGCTTTGAAATTAGTAATTCAATTTGTGATTTTTCATTAATAGATG